>JAOQGH010000069.1:19676117-19713526 GCA_025769975.1 Gallinago jamesoni | reverse complement strand
TCTGCCAGGCAGCTCCAGCCACTCTGCCCCCAGCCTGTAGCGCTGCAGGGGGTTGGTGTGACCCAAGTGCAGGACCCGGCACTTGGCCTTGTTGAACCTCATTCCATTGGTCTCAGTCCATCCATCCAGCCTGTCCAGATCCCTCTGCAAAGCCTCTCTACCCTCAGAGCAGAAGAGACGAATGGTGTACTTCATACCACCGTGAAAAAAATTTTTGACTGCAGCCCTGGCCAAATTGAGCAGAGAGGTACACACCGAAATTGCTGTGCTACTCTTGGGTTGGTTTGGTGGTTTTTTTCCCCTAAATCGCTTTGATGGAGGTTGTTCTGAATATTTCCAACACGAATCTGAATCATCTTTTGAAGGACCTCAACATTTTGCCGGCAGAGCGCCAAAAGATTTCATTGCACAGCCCGACGTCAATGTGTTTGCACATGGTGTGTCACACGTGTCACATCCATCCCTAAGAGAAGTCACAGGGAGACAAACGCCCTCCTCCTCTTTTAGAGCAATAATAGCAATATAACTTTTTCCATATTGCAACGTGCACCTTAGAGAAGGCATCTCTTAAAAGAACTCCCTGAGTGATATGCCTCCGAAAATCTGTACCCTCCCATAACCTTCACAGAGGAGAGACAGAGCAATGAGAGGAAGAGGAGGGGCTGGAGGAAACAGCCATTACCTTCCCATGCACCGATCCCAGGAGGAGAGAGAAGCAGGGTGTGTGTGTGTGTGTGAAGTGGCTGCCTGCATTTTTTATTTGCTTTAAGAATCTGGGGCAGGGAAAACTGTTTTTAAACCAACAAGCAGTGGATTCATGTATTTTTGAAAGTCTGACAGGTTAATTCCTGCTGTGGTTGTATATACTTTGGCTGATTATAGAAAACTGAACGAAGATGTTTAAAAGCAATATTTAAACTCTACCTTAAATGTTCTTAGAGCTCCATGAATATATGCTGGGCAGGATCATAGTCCCTAAAGGCTGCCATTTTAATTAGAAATCCAAAAGGAAATGCTGCCTGATGACAGGTATCAAGGCAAAAAATCCCCCGAGCTGCAGCCCAGGAGAAGGAGGAGATTTGCCAGCTCTTTTGGGGGTATAACATAATAATATTATAATACTCATAGTAATAGCAATAATAACAGTTTGGCAGGGATGTTGTATGTTCAAGCAAAATACCAGGGAGTTATAAAAAAGTGCTGGCGTCCCCTCTGCCTCAGAGGTTGAGGTCTGAAGGTATTTTCTCAAGCTGATAAGGTAAAGGGGAGTCCCCTTTCTTATTCCCAGTATAAGGCTTTTCTGTCCTTGAAACAAATCCTCACACTTTGACACCCTTTCTTTACAGCAAACCTATACAGACCAACCATCTGAAAAGCAAAAGATATTAGGAAGTCCTTTTAAAAGGCCACAGCCTTCCACAGGCAGGTTTTTATCCTTTCCCCCCCAAAAAAGGAAGAGGCATTCAATAGTAGGTACTTGTCTGGCAGGGCTGGAAGGGACCCAGGCACCACCAAGGCATTGCAAGACGCTCACACAGATGGTAACAAAGTCCTAATGAAACCTCTTCCTCTAATTGCATCATGTGAGCAGAAAGTATTTTATTGGTATTTCTCCAAAAAGCACATTGCATGACAGAATTATTTAAACCAAGCTACTTGTTTTGGCCTGGTTTTTTTTGCTATTTTTCTTCTGAAAGGGCTTTGCTGCTACATCTATTCCACTTTTGCTTTTAATCTTGATGGAACGGGACCCACCACGCTCTCCCGAATCGCTCCACTCCTGGCCTGTGAGCCTGGCTTCCTCCACGTCACCGGACACAAAGAATAATTTCACCCAATTGAGTCAAAACCACAACTGAACAAGGTCAAGCCACATCAGATGTGGGGCCCAACTGCTCCAGAAAGCTCTCCTTGGCAGCGACCAAGAGCAGTTAATTCAGAACAAGGCCCAAGAAACCTCCCATCAGGCAGAGGGATGATAACCCACCTCCTTGGAAAGCTTCAGCTGACTGTGTAATAGGGAGAGATTGATTTTAAACTTGGAAGCAGGAGTGGTTTTTAACCTTCCAAAGCTCTTGTCTGCCTTATAGCTCAGGATATACTTATAGCTCACATAAACATCCAAACTGCCCTTCAATTGTGGTGTCTGTAGAAGAAGCTCCGATGTCTGAATACCTGCTGTCTGAAAGAGTATTTCCTTGAATGCATTTGGAATTTGCTGCCTTTTCAATTTCACTGACTGCTCCATACCTTTGCTGAAAATATATAACGGAAAAATATACACAGCCCTCACCTTTTTCTAGCTTCTTTATTACCTTACAGCCTTTTTTCTTTTGATCTTCTCCCCTTCAAGAAAAGAATATCAAACTTTGAATTTATTCCAAGGTGTTCTCAAACAATCTCATCAGTTTTCTCTGAATTCACTTTACTCCTACAGGGTAGAAGTAGCCCAAGTAACTACTTGGGGTGTTTTTATCCTTAGTTATCCTAGGATGTTCATTCATATTATTTTTTTAATGCTTGTCTCCACCCTGTGCTCCCCCAATCCCAGTTCTGCTTTTTTATCCCCCCCAGCAGAGAACTGGAGAGTAAGAAGCGATACAGAAGAAGCTTCTATAAAGCAGCTCTGCTGTGAAACAGAAATGGAGCCGCTCTAAGCAATTGTATTTACTCTGCTTGGTTTCTTGTTCGGTTTAAAAAAAACCCACCTGAGTCCTTTGGGAATCCACTTCATAACCTGCTTATTTGACCTCTCCTGCCTTGCCCTCTATAGACTGGATCATTCTTCACCTTCTCCTGCCTTGTCTGATTTAATGACACCTCGTTGCTGTGAAAGCCCCCAGACCAGCAGTAGAAATATTTGCCCCTATCAGAATAAAAAGAAACGGGCAGAAAAAATGATGGCAGCAGCAGCCCTGAAAAATTACCAGGGGAAATGAGGTACATAAAAATGACAGCATTGATCATTCTTTACAATCCCTGTGCAGGTCCCTGCGTGCTGCCACAGCACAGCCTCCCTTGTCAATACTTCTGAATATTTATTCAGAGAAATTAAGTCCGGGGTAGAATCAGCTTTACCTCAGTGCCCGCCCGGGCTTTACAAGAGCTATGCCTACACGGGCTGTGTCTACAAAGGCTCCAGGCTGTGTACACAGAGGCTACATCTACTCTGGAAGGTAAGAATGGACTCCCAAGCAAGCAGTGGGTATGTGGAGTCAGCCTGCTGGCACACACTTTGCCGTCCTGAGCAGCTGTTGCAGTTGTAGGATCAGTTCAAAGTACCAACAGTGAATTTAGGAGGGGTGAGTGCTTGCAGCCCACAAAGCCAACCGCATCCTGGGCTGTATCCCCAGCAGTGGGGCTAGCAGGGCAAAGGGGGTGGGTTCTGCCCCTCTGCTCCGCTCTGGGGAGACCCTACCCGGAGCACTGCATCCAGCTCCGGAGTCCTCAGCACAGGAAAGACGTGGAGCTGTTGGAACAGGTCCAGAGGAGGCCACGGAGATGCTGCAAGGGCTTGAACCCCTCTGCTGTGAGGACAAGTTGAGAGAGTTGGGGGGATTCAGCCTGGAGGAGGGAGGCCTTAAAGCCCCTTCCAGTCCCTAAAGGGGGCCTATTGGAGAGATGGGGAGGGACTCTTGGTCAGGGAGTGAAGCAATAGGACAAGGGGGAACGGTTTTAAACTGAAAGAGGGGAGATTTAGGTTAGATATTTGGAAGAAATTCTTTGCTGTGAGGGTGGTGAGACCCTGGTCCAGAAGTTGTGGCTGCCCCATCCCTGGAGGGGTTCAAGGCCAGACTGGAGGGGTCTTGGAACAACCTGGTCTGGTGGGAGGTGTCCCTGACCACGGTGGGGCGTCGAACTGGATGATCTTTAAGGTCCCTTCCAACCCAAACCATTCTATGATTCTATGGGTCTATGATTTCTGCTCCTGGATGGTGTTCAGCCGTAGTCATGCTTGGTCTGTCCAGACCACATGAGTGCAAAAGGGCAGAAAACATTCAGGCCTTCACCTTGGAAGAAGGAAGTGAGGCTCAGGTTTAGCCCATGTCTGGATGTCTCCTTCTACGGATGCCATGCAGATACTAGACAAGCTGGGACTCAACAATCGGTTCAGACTCCCGCTGCAGTGACAGCAGGAATCAAGAAAGGCTGACGTTGCCTTTTTTCCCCAAAAAAAAGTGTTAATAAAGGGGTAAAACTGCAACGCAGGACTAGGTTTCTGCCCTAGAGAGCAAGCCGTGCTGTAAGAAGGGATGGAGAAGGGACCAGTGCAGTGCTCCAGTGGTTCGCATTTACTGTAATGAGTGTCTTTTCCATGAACACTTCTAACCTAAGGCAGAATTATTATTAAGTGTCAGCGGCGATTATAAATGAAGCCGGATCCCTGACCCCGTAAAGCTTTGGCAGAGCAAGAAATGTGAATTAGGACACAAGCATGTCAGGCAGAGGATGTAGATACCAGGAGTAGCTGCAACATACAGGCTCAGGCAAGGAGAACCAGCAGGGCAGTGGGGACATTCTTCCTGGACAACGTTAAAGTATTTATTTCAGAAAGCTTTAGCACTAGGAATAAATGATTCTCTGTTTTAAATAATACTTTTAGTTTCTTTCCTTCTGTTTATGGTGCTTTCCATTCTACAAAGGGAACAGGGAGTTAAGTTGCAGACAAGGAGTTCTGACAGAGCAACACGGGTAGGATGCCCCAGAAAAACAACGTTAAACTGAGCACAGGATGGAGGAAATGCAGGACACCAAGCTTGACCTCTTCAGATTTCAAAGCGTGAATGGGAGAACCCAGATATGAGCCTGGTCCACTACTTTAGTTCATAGGGTGAACTGAAACCCATGGGATCATTTCCCAGTTCCACATCCAATGCAGTTGAAATCTCATAAGGTGGAAGATTTCCCCTCCTGTTGAGTTCACAGCACCATTGTATTTCTGAAATTTGTACACTAGAGCTAGAGAGACACAGGAATTGCAGTGAAGTTTCTCTTCATGACCACCTACGAACTGGAGACTTCCTCAGAAGCTCACAGACGGGTGTGGGCACTCCAAAGAGCAGTAAACAAAATAATCTAAGGGATCAAATATTTCAGAGCCCTCAGTGGGAAGACTGAAAATGGAAGGGAGTCAGGAACAGATGTCTGATATCCCAGTTATTAGTTTGCATCTCCCTAAAACCCTGGCCACCTCCATCTGTGAAAGGATTAGACTGCTGTCCAAATTTTGAAGGAATGATTGGTATTTCAATCTGAGCTATGTAACTCTCCCTACCACAGAAACAAGAAAGCTCTGAACACCAGGATTTCATTACAGATCCTGTCTCTCATCTGTGGACTAAATATCATGGAGGATGCAAACACTTTTGACAAGATTAATGAGAAAGAATTTGGCAATTGTCTCTTCTTCAGATCTGCTGGATATCAAGGGGGAGGTGAGGAGGAAAGTGTTGAGGATCGTTAGGGATGAGGTGAGCCGCATGGAGTAGAATGCTTTGGGATGCAATTAGGGAAAACCTTAAATTGAACATGAGGGGAAAATACTAATTGTAAGGCTCTTTTAGCAGCATTCCCTTGCTGAAGGAGAGGTAGGAAGCCACATCATGTAGGGCATCAGAAATCAGGGCTGATATGGAGTACAGGAGGCTTCTGTGAGCAGCTGCGATTGCACCTGGATGTGCCCAACCCACCATATCTCTGCTATGGTTCAGTACATCCAAGGTGACCTGGCAAATCCTTATCATCACAAAAGACATAAAGGGAAGACCAGCTGCGACAGCCCCAGCCACAGAGACAAGTGTCTGGCCAGTATGTCCCATCACCCTCCAGCAAGCCAGCTGGACTTTGCTAAGTTGTCAGCCCCATACACACAAATATACACATGAACGCGAGATGAAAGGATGTCTCCAGCAGAACTGATGACCACAGATGACCTCTGGCTGCCACCGCTCCAGGAATGAAGAAGATCTCTCCCTGGTCAGCCTGTGAAGTGTCTGAGAGTGCTCTCCTGTAATTACCACCTGCAGGGAGCTTAGCCCTTCGCACCTGGATCCGAGTCTTTCCAGCAGTAAGCAGAAAAGCACACAGCTTGCTCTCCTGCTCCCAGGAGGCTCCGGACCAAGGACTCGGAGCATTCTGCTGCCCTCCCAGTCAAGCCTCCCAGCCAGCCACCTGGTCTGCCACATTTCCTCGGTTTTCAAACCCCCCTCACATCGTGATGTTCCAGGCTCGTTTCCCCACCGCCACCTTAGCTTGCTCCTGACCCTTTCTCCTGCCACTTTTCTGGTGCCAGTGCTGGCGTTTGGAGCTGGCAGCTGCTCCTCATCCATCAGCACATCCCCTTTTCTGTGCCAGCTGTCAATTAAGCTGGCACATCGGTGCAACCTTCCCACTTTCTTGGCTGCAGAAAGCAACCCAGAGGGACCGAACTGCCAACCTCAGAGGCCAGGAACCGTCAGATGGGGTAAGCTCTGGACCATCTGCAAACAAGTGATGGGAGCAAGAAGTCGCTGTGTGAGGTGCTGATGCCCAGCCCTCATGCTGAGGAAATGCCTTGTCTGGAACAAAATATGCTCCGTCCCTTTTAGCCTGGTCTTTCCACTTTAATCACCGTGGAAATATCCTCTCCCCCCTTTTCTAATTGAAAGATCTCTCCACAGAATAGTTTCTTCCAAAGCAGTACAAGAAGCTTTGGGGGGGTGTCCTACAGGAAGGAGGGAACATGTGCAGGCAAATTTTTCTTTAAATGACCAGAAAAATCGCTAGCTAATCAAAACAGGCACTGCTTCACTCAAATGACTGATTGTGGCACTGGCTCTTCCCCCTTCCCTCAGCCCCATTAGTTGATCAGGGTCAAACGCTGGGCTCCGAGGCTGCGTCCCCGCCATCTGCCGCTGCTGGATGGAGGCTGCTGAGGTGGGAAGGAATGGCTGAGACGAGCAGCACATCCTGCAGCCAGCAATTGCTCGGGCTGGGGCAACGTTTATCAGGCAAGGAAATGGCAGAGCAGTCCAATGCTTTCAGCCCCAGGAGCTCTGGCAGCCGCAGGTTTGCTTGAGTACAAAACCCAAGGAAGACGAAGGGGCACAAGCCTCCCCAGGGGTTACCCACATCTCACCAAGGCCCATTGGTATTCAGAGGGATGGATGATCCTGCTCTGACCCCTAAGATTCCTCCTCCACGGTGCTCCACGCTGGAGCAAAGTCATCAGAGATACGCATGCATTTTTCTGCAGTGCTGGTGAATCTTTAAAAAGAGGGGTTGAGGGGTGTGTGCCTCTCCCACGGCCGTGCATGGCTGGTGTAGCAGATGCAAGGCTGCAGACAGGCTGGGAGGCAGGTCCAGAGAGTTTCCCCTTTCCAGCAGCAGATGGAAAGCTGCTGCCAGCTGCTGCGGGTCCCCAGTCAGCACTCTGTGCCGCACGTCCACATCTGAAGGCTGCAGATAAGGGGAGAGTGGTTTGCGATAAGGTTCTTTTAAAGGAACCATCTCCTGTAGGAGCTTGCAGCATGCAGTGTCTTGGGAAAGGGGGGAGAAAAGAGAGGGTAAAGGCCAGAGGAACATGTTCCAGCCTGGCTCCAGACCTCATCGCCTGCATTCCCAGCACTCACAGAGAGCCAAGGTGGAAGCTGAAGGGTTTTTTCCATCCTCCTAAAATGGGCTGCATTCTTCCCTCTCTGCCAGCTGCTAAAATGACCTTGAAGAGGGCAAGGAGAGGGGCAAAAATCTATATATAAGAAGCAGCACCATCATGTCCTTGCACCTTATCTCCACCCACGGGTTGTGAAAGAAGCTGCAGGAAGGATTCCTCAAGCTGCCCTGAAGCACAGCTGCCCTCCTGCACTCATGGGATGCGCTGTTTGAGGCAGCAAAGCAGGAGGGAGCTGCAGTCTGCTACGCTCACTGCCACATGCTGACCCCTCTCCCTCTCAGTGGATATGAGGGACCTCTCTCCTTTTGCTTTCTGACTGGAGAAGCCAATCTCTTCCCTTGGCAACAGCAAAGACCAGCTCTCCGCTCGCTGTCTGTGGTCCAAAGCCCAGTCAGACCCTAGCTGAGCACAGGGATGTACTGGTTTGGAAAGGAGGCAATCTTGTGCACACTGTGCAAGACAATGCTGCAAGATTAACAGCTCGGAAAAAGCGACAAGGTATTGTGGCTTGACATATTTAAAACTTATCTGACAACAGCCCTCGAAGATCAAGCAGACAATTCTGTACCAGGACAGCCTAGATGATGCAACAGGCCTTCCCCAGCCCTCATTTCACAGAAACCCTCTTTATTCTGCTTTCCTCCCGCCCTGCTCGCCTTCTCTCCCATCCCAGAGTTGGACTGGGAACAGGCAGACACCTTATGCTCGAGACAACATGTCTTTCAGGTCTGGAGAGAAGAGAGCTAAAGGGAGAAGTTCCTATCTGTCCTTCCTCATACCTACAAGCTTGAGGTGATTTGTCGACTGAAGAAAGCAGTTGGTAAGACATACTGGCAGGAAGACTTTTGGAAGTGCTCGGAGTGCGGAGGAGCAAGGCTCACCCACAGGCCAGGCCCTGCTGGAGAAAATACAACCAACCTAAATCACATATTTTTTTCCCCCTTTCCACCTGTATGCAAATGACAGCCCTTTTTATCCATTCTATGCGTGAAAGAGTAATATGGAAATACAGAGGAAGGCGATCACGGCACAGGCTCCCCACGACTCATTAGTGGCTCCACTTTGCATCTCCCATGGATGGATGCTCTAGCACAAGGCAGGGAAGAGATATAGGGAGATACAGGGAGAGTGAAGAGGTGCCGGGCTCCTAGGATACCCAAAGTTCCTCAGTGAGTTACAACACATTGCCACAAACCCACCAGAAGATGTCACCAGGGATGTCACCAGCCTGCAGGGAGCCCTGGGGAGATGTGTAGCTGGCTTGGCTTTCTCTAGATGGTCTCTGCAGATATCTCTGTGGCACGTAAGGGCAGGAAAGGGCCATGGTCAGGGCTGCTACCAGGCTTTTCTGCCCTCTGTGACGTGCTGTAACACCTTTCCAGTGTAGCGGAGGCACAGTTCCCCTGACTTGCATTCTTCAGGGAGGATTTGTAAGTACAGTGAATTTACGGGGCGTCGGTGTTGCATCCCTTTAGCACAGAAAGGGGAGAGATTTCTTAGTGATGTGGTCACGTTGACATGTCTCATCTCCCCTGGGTAGATCCTGCTACTTGCAGAAATCAGAGCTGGGCCCAGTATAGGACCAGTTTTGGGTGGTGGTGATGAGAGGATGACTGGAAATTGTTTCTCTGCTGAGGACCTTTCATTGGTATCACTGCTGAGCTCTGACAGAGGTCTCTGGACTTTGGTTTGTATAATTTTGCACCAAGTTTGTATAATTAACTACACAATTTCAGCCTGATTCTTTGTAGCATCAGAAAAGCCAGTCGCACTGTTGGGATAAAGTGGAATTAGTGGATGCCTGGGTGATGCATCCTGGGGAGGAGTCTAATCAACCCTATTTGAGGGACAGCCTCTCCAAACTGGGCTGCACTGAGACACAGCAAATCAAGAGGAATTAACACCCGGCAGTTTGCTGGGTGAAAAAAAAAGGATATATAAATGAAAAAAAAACCCAAACACAGCTGCTGCGTCTTAACTGCTCTTCACCCCCTCCAGGGACTTGAGGAAGAGCAGGCCTGTCAGCTGCTTTAAGGGACATTATCCTCACAGTTTCTTCCCAGTGTTTACAAGGAAGCACTGCTGCTGCTTGTTTGATTGCTTGTCACTGCCAGCGCAGAACGAGGTTCTCTCAGAGTTCACCCTCCACAGGCTCCACCACCCGAGAGCGGAGCCAGACCTGATGTGACCCTACGCGAGCGCAGACTCCCAGCTGCTCCCTGGGGTAGGGCTCTGTGCACACCCCAGCTCCGGGCAGCGTTTTGCAGAGTGACTTCCCATTGCCCAGGGTTGCTGCTCTCTCCTCCACTAGCCTTGCACCAAGTCACTTCTTGCCCAATTTGTCCTCAGTCGTCTTCAGATCCTGGCCAATGCCTGACTCACTCCTTACCTCAAGTTTTCCTCTCTGGCCCATCTCCTTCTACACATAATCCACTCGCACACTGCACAGACCATCGCCGTTCCTTGAAGATCTATCCTGGGTGGATCCAAACTTGAGAAACACATTCTGCAACCTTCTCCTTCTCTCCTAACCCTAACACAGTAACAACACCATCCTCTTCTGCGCTTATCTTCCTCGATGACCCGAAGTCAACAGGCCAAGGGTGAGCATATTAAATACATCCCTATGAAAAGCCACGTGAGACAGTAGGGTGTGCTAAGATAAAGATATGTACGTCCCACATTGGGGTCTATTTCTATAGAAGAGTAAGAACAATGTCCCCCCAGCCCTGGGGGCAGGACCCATCGAAGGGTACTCATATGTCATATGAATGTGTCATATGTTTATGTCATATCTCAATGGGGTTGCGCGGGATCTACATCAGAGCAGATCTCAGGCCTGATGGCATCTCAGAAGCATGAATGAACTGCAGCTGTTGAAGATCTGTGAGGTGACTAGATCATTGTCTTCACTTCATGGAAAGGAACATTGTGGGACTACAGCCACGTGGTTTATCCTAAGCCCGGAAGAAAGCTAGAAGAATTCTGGTGTTTCTGTTTTCAGATCACATCTCTCACTTTCTTTTTCCAGCTGTCACGAAAGGCAAGATGTTTCCCGTGATCAGGCCCTCCCTGATTTCTGGTTTCTTCTTCATAAATACTGAATGAGCAAATGGCAAAGACACAATCACCAACAGTTCAGCAGGGAACTGTCTGCTACATGGCACTGCCGAGGCAGGTAGAGTCACCAGATAGAGTCACCATTGCCATTGCACACAGTCCAGGAAACCAGTTTTGTCTTTAGATTAAAAAGCCGAAGACCAGAGTCTTCGTTCCCCTTTTCCTCTGCATATACCCTGGCAGCCTGCCCTTGGCCAACCCCATCGTGTAGAGATGCACCGAGGGGAGACCTGGGAGTGCTGCATGGTCCAGGCTCCTCTGCAGCTGACCCAGCTCAGCGTGTGGCCGGCTGCCACCATCCGTCCCTCCGATGCTGCAGTGTCACTGCTGAGTCACACACCGAGCTGCTCGGCTCTTCGGGGACAGCTCTGCCATCAACCCTCTACAAAAGGCTTGGAACAAGGGGCACCAATGAAATGGTTTTGTTAACTGCTATAATAAAAAGCCATGGGGCACTGATCAGGGGGAGGGAGAGAGAGCTTCAACTCCCATTTACCTGAAAGAGTTAAAAAACTAAAGCACTTTTACGTTCTTGAACGTAATCATGATGGGGAAGGTGGCAGCATAGATTGTTATTGTAAAGTTTTATCCTTAGTCTGCAAGGATTTTGCACGTGTGACTAAACTAAAATACCATATGTGTGGCACTTTGGGTAGCACCAGGGTTAGGAGAGGTGGCATATTAATCAAAAGCAGGATAATTACCCCGCTCTCTTCAATTTTATGCCACACTCTTGTTGAGGTAGTTCTGGACAGCCATTATCCAGCTCACAGCTCTGGCAGCTGCCATTCTGTGGGACTTCTTGCTTAGAAAGGGGAGAAGACACAAGGCAGGAACAGTTACCAAAATATCCCTGCCCATGTGGGAGTGGAGAAGGTGACAGACGTTAGAAGAGCAGAGAACAGGGGACATGCGTTCCTTGGAATGAAAAACTGAGGTGAAGATCAGCACTGTCAACAGCACATGAGAATTCTTCCCTGGTGAAAAGGTGCTGGAATGAAATGAATAAAAAGGTTTTTGAAGTCACAGATGTACTTCCAAGTCCTTTTCCAAGAAGACAAAATTCTGTCATGTATTGCAAAGAGATTTCAGAAACATTTTTCCATTCTAATGTGAATCTGGGAACATGGAAATCGCCTCCCCCTTTCCTCTAGCGCTTGGGGTATTCCTGCCTAATCAAAACGGGGAGAGGGAGGAGTTAAAGTAGAAAAGGAAGCTTAAAAATATGCATCCTTATGAGAAAAGCAAGAACAAAAATGTCATCTCTCAGCTCTGAAAAAGTTACCACATTGATTTCTGCTTCATAAAAATGAGGTTAAGTTGAATGCATTAAGCTGGCAAACTAGATAATTGCATGTCCTGAAACTGTCTTCGAAACAGCTCTTTTCACAGCAGTGCTCAGAAAATAACTTCATCAATAGGGCTCTTGCCCATTAAACCTTCGCACCTCTCTGTGCCTTGCTCAGGGGTGAAGCTTGTCCTTCCCAAGAAAGACTTCTTCCTTTCACCTCAAACTAGCAGGGAAAGGAAGGCTGGTTTGCATTGTATTAGCATGCATTTCTTCTTAAGAATAAAACAGTTAAAAATAAACATGTTCTGGGGGCTGGGGCTTTCCCCCCACATGGGGTGTTGCAGAGTCTGGCACTGCAGCCAGCAACTTCTTCTCTAGGGTGGAAGTGAGAATTGCTCAGAGCCAAAGCGCGGCCTTGAGTTTTGCTGCCCTGTTGAAGAGCGTTCCTTCTCCCCCCCAAAGCCAGGGTCAGGCACTTCAGGACAGCTGAGCCCTGGGTCCTGGCTTTTCCACATGGCTGACATTGCCCTATCCCCCTTCCTCCCTTCACAGCACCTTTGATAGGCGAGAGCTTGCCTTCAGCTACCTTGTTTGCACGGTAATGCGTATGAGTTCTTCAGCTCCCAGTATTATCTGGCGGTGGTGCTGGAGCCTGAGGTCTGAATCCCACACTCCATCCCAGCGATGCTCTGCCTCCAGCTTCTGCTCTGCCTTCAGCTCCACAACACAACAGTTCTTGCCACAGGGTGTTGTGTCTCCCATCAGGGAGGTGTCCTGATGGTCGGTTCTTCTCTCCCACCAGCCCTATCTGCTTACTAGGATAAAATGGACGTGGAAGGTACCCACTCCTGTGGATTCCTCTGGTGCCCAGTGGTGCCTCAGAGTGCCCACCAGCTTCAAGGGGGGAGACAAGCAAAGCAAACCAGACAGAAGAAACCATACATGTATATAAAAAGCTGCTCAGACTCTCTTCCAGAATCTAACCACTTAATTATGCCATGGAGTGGGGGATTTTTCTTCTGCTCGCAGAACTTTGCTGTCCCTTTCACTCCAACTCCAGCAGGGGCACCTCTTTGGTCTCCGTCTGGCACTTCCCCTTGCCCACTGCCCGGCTCAGAGGATGCTCTGTGGGGAGATGAAGTAACTGACTTCATCTCTGTTGGGAAAAAGCAACTCTGTGCTGCTCCTCCTTACACCCCCAAATCCCCTCTTCTTCCTGCCCTACTAACCAACTTGATCTTTTTTTCCCCATGGTCATATTTGGGCCAAGCTCCTGCTTCATAGAATCACAGAATGGTGAGAGTTGGAAGGGACCTTAGAGATCATCTAGTTCCAACCCCCCTGCCATGGCAGGGACACCTCCACTAGAGCAGGCTGCTCAAAGCCCCATCCAGCCTGGCCTTGAACCCCTCCAGGGACGGGGCACATTAGTCATTGTTCATTCACACAACTTACAGATTTGGCACGTCCCTTTCCAACCCCGTCTTGCTAAATACAAAAAGTGAGGCGAGGAAATGTTGTTCCCTTCAGCTACCTCATTAAAGTCTTTCACTTGATATGAATGCAATCAATAGTGCCTTCCTGGAAGAAGCTTCAACCAGAGGAGCAGTTAATTTGCCACCAGTTGCCAAGGCTAATGTACCTTCAAGACACACTGGTTTTGAAGTATTGGGTAAGTTTGGCAGAACAATTCCCATACTGCTAAAAGACAAAACCAGCTTTGGCATTGGATCAGCAACCCAAATGGTAATGGGAATCTCCTTCCGAATGGCTTCAAAAGCTCTATGGGCTATTCCTAACGTCAGCACTATATATACGTACACCACATATACAGCGTGTGATTCCCTGCCACAAGGCTCAGCCCTGGCTCCACAGAGAGCTGTGCAGGCTGCTCAGGGCAGATAAACAACCCGAGGTGCTCGAGTCCAGCCCCACGGAGGGCGCAGGCCCTTCAGGCTGGCCTTCACAGTGCTACTTCTATGGGGCACAGCCCTACTGAGGTGTGAATCTCTGATCATCTATGGGATCTGGGCACTGCCCTTGCTGGTTCCTGAGCTCACAGGGTTTTTCTGTGATTTAAAAGGTTTCCAGAAGTTTACCTTAAGCTTTGCTGTTAAGAGTATAGGGTTCTCCAGACCTCTCTCCCTGTGACAGACAGAATCACAGAATGATACGGAGTTGGAAGGGACCTCTGGAGATCATCTAGTCCAACCCCCCTGTCAAAGCAGGTCCACCCAGAGCAGGTTGCACAGGAACTTGTCCAGGAAGGTTTGAATGTCTCCAGAGAAGGAGACTCCACCACCTCCCTGGGCAGCCTATTCTAGTGCTCTGCCACCCTCAAAGTAAAGAAGTTCCTCCTCATGTTTATGTAGGTCACAACACCCTCCACAAGGATGCCATGATGCTGTATGACAGCAGTGTCAACATGCTGAGGGCCCAGGGTCTCTCCGTGCCTGCAGCTGGAGCACATCTCATCAATAAAGTGCAAAGCCTTCATGGTATTAAACCTTTGAAAAAGACACTGATTGCAGGAGGAATCTCCTCATGCCAGACTCCAGCACTTCTCCTTTGAGGACCCTCTGTTATTGTAACACAAGGGCAACAATAAAGCCTGCCAGAAACCCCCCTCCAGAAACAATGGCCTGAAGAAAAATGACAGGCAGCTGGCAAGAAGCGGGCATTGAGCTGCAGGCAGCTGGTGCTGGCAGAGAAATACAGAGACGTGAGCTCCCCGAGAGAAAGGCAAACTTACCACAGCACCCAGTGCAGGGACACGGAAGGAGTACGCTGGGAGGAGTCGGGGGGAAGAGGAAAATGAAAGGCTGGAGCAGCAACCAGCTATCACAGTGATTAGAGATCATTAGGAGATCAGCCTCTCTCTTTTGAAAACCTTTAGAATTCCACCCCAGCATAAAAGCCCGGACTGAGGGCCCTTGTGACACAGAGAACCAGAGGCTGGGCACAGGCAAGACCCTCTTATTAACACCTCTTACACCCTGCTTAGTGGAGTCTTTGCTTGGGGGGTGGTGGGAGGGAATTTAACCCCATTGCTGCTGCTACAATGGAGCCTGGGGCTGACCAAGTCCCCAAGATGGTTTTGTCACTCAGGCACCGGTGTGGTAAAAACAGATCAGAGAAACGACGTCCAGGAGATTGCAAATAACTTTCACTTCCTACAAGCTGGATCCGAACTACTGACCTAGAGACAAATGGCTCCGTGCCCTAATCCCAACCCCTCAAGCCATCTCTTCCCCCTAGCATCCCGGCCTGTTGACAGAAGACACATTAAGCCCTGCCAGAAGGTGACTGTAAAAAAAAATAAATAATTAAAGGGCTTTTTCCTTTTTATGGCATCCTCTGTGGTTGCACAGCTCTTCAAATATTTGCCTGCCTCCCTATAATTCATTATAACCCCTTTTCTATGATATTCTCTTTGAAACTGTATTCCCATTGCCCAGGTAGAAAGCTCCATTTGCGTTACAGCAGCAGAACTTCCTGCTGAAGACAAACTCCACCAAAATACTTTCATTGGTTTCTTTCTCCTGATAGGTACCACGGCACAGGGAAGGGGATGGAGCAGTAGCCACCCACGGACAAGTGAGGGGAAACCCAGTGTCTGCACAGGGATGGAGGATGGTGTCTCTCCTGCCTCCGCAGGGATCTCGTGCTGCACGAGCGAGAACAGTTCCATGTAAACAGCTGTGGTAAAATCTGGAACGACCTTCTTCTAATGTCAACAAGAGGGAGTTTTTTTGCCATCGATTTCAGTGCAGACGAGATTTTTCTCTAAAAGGAAAAGATGCTCAAGTTTTGGGTCACTTTGTGCAGAATGCAAATTGCTTTAACTTACATTACGGTTCTAATAAGCTCCTGTAACGACATTAAAGACAAATGGTTGATAATGCTGCCTTCAGAAATGAGGTAATGCAAATTTAGGAAGAAATGCAGCCCATTCTCCCCCTCCCTGCCACATCACCAGCGTTTGTTGAGTCTGATTTTACTCAAGGGTGGCCAGAGGTTTTAATGAGTTACTCTCATGGGTCTGCCTTGCTATTTAACATAACAGAATTGCAAATCATATCGATGAAAAATCTGCTAAGCTATTTGGAACTGCTCACGGAATGGGACCCTGCTGGGCTACTGGAGAACAATCTTTTTGCCCAGCTCCTCCCCTCTCAGGATCCAGCTATGGATTTGGCCTCACATTACATCCCCCAGCCCACCAGCCACATTATTTTAATTTAATTTAAGGAAGGCTTCAAATAGGTCAGAAGAAATTAAGGGAATTAGCTGTTTAAATCGAAACAAAAATCAATTGGGAGACATATTCTCCTAGTCTTTGGAAGCTCTCTCCCAGTCCTTACACGTAAGCCCTCTAGCTTTTGAGCCAGTTTTCTGAATATCTTTGAATCTTCTTATAGAGACGGCATCTTTCAGATGATGTCATCTGAGGCCAGCCTGACAAGATGCATTCCCTCCATTCTACAACTTCTCCATAATATGGAAACTCAAGGGAAGAAAAGGACAGCATTCAGGAGAGTTTTCAAGTTTTCATTGAATAGTTGAAAAATCACCAAATTGCCCTTTTCTTCAGCTTTCAGCTGCGAAAATTGAAAACTGTAATTTTTTTTCTGACAAAAATCTGATGAAATCCTCTCATGATAATCTTATCATTGTGATATATATCAAAAGCAGTTAGTTCCTTTCCTTCCTGTCACAATCCCTCAGATAGGTTCTGAAATCAAAACATTTTGGTTACCTAAGCCTATGGGCTACTTGGAAACCAATTTCTAGGAGTGGGATTTTTCTAGGAGTGGGATTTTTACTGTTGTCCCAGTAAATGTTCTTTCCTTGCAAGTCAAAATAGTTTGATCTTAAATACAGGTTACTGCATCCTGGCACCAAACACAGGGGTAGATATTGTGCATAAAATATGGGAAGCTCAGGAAATAGCTCTCAGAAGAAAAAAATAATCAATCATTTTTGCCTATGAAAACCTAAAGAGTGGGGTTTTTTTAACACTTACAATGTGAACTGGTTTAATCAGGTACATGGGTTACATGGTATTATTCTTTTATTTTTTTCTGCTGGGTGACCTTGGGATAAGGTTTGCAGGATGTTAATGTTGAGAGTCTGCTCTCTCTGAACTCTTTCTCAGAGACAGCAGAGTGAAGGCCCAGCTCCCTGTCCCTGTGAGATTATGTGCCTCCATGTTCACGTGGTCAAGAACCACCGACCAAGCCAGAAACGCTGAAGAGCTGTTGGAGATGCCGAGAGCTTCCCTGGGTGTGACCAGTGCATGACTGGAGTACCCAGGTTCATCCCAACCCTGGCAGCAGACACAGGCCATCTCAGTCCTCCTGGATCTCTGCTGATGGACTTGGTAACTACCACACTCTGAAGTTTCTAATAAGATATTCAGGCCAGGCAGGCTCGGGCCAGTGCGAGGATGCCTCCTACATTGCAATCAAGCTTCCTACTGCAGGGTAGATATGGCAGACACTTCAAAAAACCTCTATTTATATTCTGCCCTACTGGTAAATTCATTCATTGGACCACTCATGCAAAATGGATAATGCAAATGAAACTGCTACATTTGGAATTAAGCTTATTTTGGACTCCAGTGACCATGAGTGCATTAAATTGTTTTGGGTTTTTTTTTTCCTTCCATTTTTTTTTCTTTTTCTTTTCTTTAAGGTGTTTGCCCAGCTGTAGTCCCCAAAGCACTCGTTTGAGATCTGGGGGAGGATGTCAGAGCAGTCTGCTGCTGAGCCAGAATGGTGCAGGCACTTCAAACCACTGGCTCTCAAGCCCACAGACTCCTGCCTAGCATTGATCTGGAACTGATGAGCGGCTGGCTGTTTTACAGCATTGCAGCCGTGGAGAAGGCTGCTCTCTCCTCACTGCAGGGTGAGTGATAAATTCATGCAGAGCATGGACAATTGCAGGGGAAGAAACGGAGAGGCTCACTGTGGGCTCAGGAAGTGACCACTTACTCCTGTACTCGCTCGGAGTTCCGTTAACACACAGACATAATGTTCATCTGTGAGGCAGAAGAAGTTGATTAATGTCTCTGTTTATAATGGATCCTCCTCTCCTTCTCATACAGGACCCAGAGGAAGAACACGGACCTGTTGAAGTGGGGCCAGAGGAGACTATGGAGATGCTGGGAGGGCTGGAGCCCTACTGCTGGGAGGACAGGCTGAGACAGTTGAGGGGGTTCAGCCCGGAGAAGAGAAGGCTCCAGGGAGACCTTCGAGCCCCTTCTAGTCTCTAAAGAGGCTCCAGGAGAGATGGGGAGGGACTCTGGATCAGGGAGAGGAGCCATAGGGGAAGGGGGAAGGGTTTGACACTGAAAGAGGGAAGATTGAGATGAGATCTCAGAAAGAAATTTTTCACTCTGAGAGTGGTGAGAGCCTGGCCCAGGTTGCCCAGAGAAGCTGTGGCTGCCCCATCCCTGGAGGGGTTCAAGGCCAGGTTGGACAGGGCTTGGAGCAACCTGGTCTGATGGGAGGTGTCCCTGCCCAGGGCAGGGGGTGGAACTGGATGGTCTTTAAGGTCCCTTCCAACCCAAACCACTCTATGATTCTACGATTGCGGCATCAAAAGTCCCTGCATAAGTTGAGTACAGGTGAGCCCAGATGCTCCATCCAGACACCCCACAGCTCACTCCCTTTCCCACCAGTGCATCCACCTCCGTTAACTCTGCCTCACTCTGCCCTGCACACATTCTACCAGCTCACACACGTACTCTGCTCCAGTGGACCAGTGTGCCCTACTCACAAGTCTTTTTTAGCTTACCTGGTGATAGGCAAAGAGCCTATGAGAGAAGGACACGACCTGGCAGACGACATAGAGTGAGATAGTGGAGCAAAGACAGGGGAGATAAATAGGGGAGCACGGGAGAACAGAATTCTTCAGCACCCCCATCTCCACAGTCCTCCTCTTTCTTTAAGTGTGCAGCATCCTGCCCCTCGTGCACACCCTGAGTAAGTCTAGTCCAACCCTGCTCCATCCCACGGGAATTACCACTGCTGATGCATGCAGTGAGGAAAGATTAATGTGAACTTTCAGAGACGGGTCATCTGTAGGCACTTCGGAGGAAGAAAGAACTGTCAGTGTGGTTCCACAGCACACAACCGTTTACTCCCAGACAAAGATGAAACAGCACTTCTCTTCCCCACCTCCTTGTTGCTCTGTAGCACCAATGACAAGGGCTCGCCCCTTCTCTCTGCTTCCCTCCCCCATTCCAGAAGGTGGAAAAACTCCTAGCATCATACTCTCTCTGGGAAACTGCTGCTTGGGTTGAGGCCTCTTTGAAAAAAAGACTATCATGTTTGCTGTGCTGGGCTCTGCAATGCATAACAGAGTCTGCATTGCAGTCTCAAACTGCAATCCAGCACCATCTGGCCCTTCCACTTGCAGCACTGCATCACTCCAGGGAGCCTGTTCTTCCAGGGGGATCAGAGAGCGCCTGGCTGGGGTGTCCCCTGGGACCTGTGACAGCCAGCAAAAGGGCAAAACTCCCCACTGGTTTGTATTACGAGGCTGAGACTAGAAATGGCTGCTCAATGCAAATGAGAAGTAAGACAGGGAAAGGGCGCTGATTCGCTTTCAGTTCGTTATTTTTTAAACCAAATTCAGTACAATCAACTGCAAATACACTTAAATCCTCTAAAAGCATGTTATGGAAGGGAAGTCAAGGCGCAGAGACAAGCAATCACGGAGCCCTGCCCTGCTGTGGCTCCATATAAACCTGTATGAAGGAGCTACTTTGACAACAACCAACCAAAGACACCAAGTTGCCTTTCCTGAGCGTTGTGGGCTGAGAGGACAGAGAAGCAATGCAGGCAAGGGACAAGACAACTGACCTGGAGATATTTCATTGCTCTGCTCAGCCTCTGACTTACTGAGTCACAGTGGGAAAGACACTTCAGCTTTATTTCTCTCCATCTCTCTATGCACGTCCTGCCTGTGCTGTGAGGCAAATGAACCTAGCAGTGAATTCTTGGGGGCTGTAGCCGTCTCTCCCTCTACGTCTGTACAGCACCTTGCACAATGTCATCCCAAACCTCAGCAAGGCATCACGCTCCGCTGTACGGGAAACATTCGCAAATTATACCACCACAAAGATGAAGCCTGAAATTTGTAAAGTATGCCCCAATGCTCTCCCTCTGAGCCTGCGACGCTGGGAGGAGGAAACGGTTCAGCTCTGTCATGAATTAGTGTTGTGACAGCTCGGTGCAATCTAGCCATGACTTGCATGGCTGCTTTCCCTTCACATTCCCAGGAGCACACTCTGCATTAGATCATGCTCTGCATCAGGCTCTGCTCCAAAGCAGAGCAGAAAGTACAGGGGGGAAGATGAAATTGCCTTGACCAGCTTTCCTTGTCCTGAAAATATGCTCCTGACGCGTGGAGAAAGCTGCAGGGAGCTTTCTCTCTGCTTTGGAGAGCACGGAGACAGGAAAAAATAACTCATTTTCAAGCTAATTGTAAAGTTGTGGCTTCGCTTCCATTAGGCCTGACAACTCACCCTGCGTATTGCAGCTCCCCTGGGAACAGCACAGGAGCCAGGGGTAGTTGGGGCTCTTGCTTTTCACCAGGCCTTTATGTTTTTGAACAAACTATTTGTCTGCAGATTGCTCTTTTTTCCTCTTCCCCTTAACATAGTGTCAGAGAATTTAGAAAACAAGAAGGCTATAAGCATCACCAAACCATTCATTCAAGAGATAAGCATGTAAAAGAAGGCGACGCTTGTGTAAACAAACGCCACAGGTTCTGTGAAGAAGGTCTCTCCAGACCTTTCCTCTGAGCTGTTTCTGGACCTTCTGGGGCTCTGAGAGGGCAAGCCCTCGCTGCCTGGCTACACGCTACCCTCACAGGCAGCTCTGTAACTACATGCTTCCTGCAGGAGGTCCACCTGGACTTGCTGTCCTCCCAGCCCACACATCATCTCCACGGATTATATATCTTACGATCGTGAAGCAGATAGCAGAGTCTCAAGTGACTAAGTAACAATACGCTGCAGGCCCTCTGGGGAACCTGCTAAAAGCAAAGCATTAGACTCAAGACACGATTCTGTAGCATTCCCACTGGCATAACGTAGGAGAACGGGCGTCCAAAGAAAGCACTTCTGTGTAATGCTGGCATAAAAGGAGAAAAGATTTAGGATAAAAGTGCCTGACAGGTTGTGCTCACCTCCTCCCACTGGTGGATGTAGCGGATGAGCCGGGAGAGCCGCAGGAGGCGCAGGAGGCTGAGGATCTTCGTGAAGCGCACGATGCGCAGCGCCCGGGCTGTCTTGTACACCTCCGAGTCAATGCGGGTCTCAACGATCAGGAAGATATAGTCCACGGGGATGGAGGAGATAAAATCCACCACAAACCAGCTCTTCAGGTATTTCATCTTGATCCTCTGTGGGTCTAGGATGATCTCCGTGTTGTCCTCCACCACAATGCCTGTTCGGAAGTTGAGGACAAGGTCGATAAGGAAGAACGTGTCCGAAACCACATTGAAGACAATCCACGGGGTAGTGTTTTCATCCTTGAAGAAAGTGATGCCCACAGGGATGATGATCAGGTTCCCTACCATCAGGAGCAGCATGGTCAAATCCCAATAAAACCTGGACAGCAAGACAGAGACATGTGAGATCAGCTACAGAGTGGGAGATCAGGGAACCCAGGTCAAATAGAGCTAATGTGCTTTATACATCTCTACTGTCATTCATTCCCTACGCTCCGCTGGTCTGCCTGAAGTGCCCAAGGTGCTAATTAAGTACTTAATATCAGGAACACTCATCGTCTGGCTTAGAGGGTTCACAAAGGAATTGAGTACATGGCTGGACATGTCCACTTGAAAACTTGGACTGGGACTTCAGAGCCACCCGAGCAGACACAGACATATTTGCAGTGACTACAACTAGTTAGGTGAAGAGAGAGAGAGAACAAATATTTGGGAGACCTCAGAGTTCATATACCAATAAAACCATTTGGGGTTAATGTCATCAGGCTCGCTCCTACTGCCTGATCCTTCTTCAGAAGCAGGTAGCACTGACAGCATTGGGATGGGGACGGAACTGGAGACCATGCTGTGACCTAGATGGTCAGTTTAGATTTCTTGCTGAGTCAAGCTTACTCTGAGCATGGATTTTAGGAGGAGTGCCTGGAAATACCTATTTCATTTCTAAAGTAAGAAACAACAACATTTAACTACCATTCCATGAAGCACAGTCTCCAAGAAGCTTATCTTCACTCTAATGGCAAGTCAGTATTACCCAGTGGGCCTTACAGCAACCTTCAGTTTTGGTTTTGAAGGTGCACACAGTCTGAGTACATTTCCTAATTTATTTGTTTGCTATTTTTAAGATTTTTCCCCAGGTATTAGTGTAAAGGATATAGACTCACACCACGTTACCATATCGCACCCAGAGTGAGGACTAAAAACTTCCTGGGTCTCATGCTTTGTGGAGGGGTCTCACAAAGAAACCCCACTGCCCCACAGTTCTGCTCCAGTCCCCACTGCCCCACACAGTTCTGCTCTGGTCCCCACCAAAGGTGTCACATGCAGAGATGCCAACGTACTGTGGTTTCCTGTCGCCAAGATTTCATCAGCTCTACACTGTGCGCCGCAGGGCGGCTCTTACAATATTGTGAAATATCATAAATAACTTGTATTAAGATGCATTTGTCAGAGCAAATGAGCAAAGTAACACAGAGCAAACCGATTATGGGGTTTAGTCACTTAAACCTGAGGATGCAACACTCAGAAAGCCGCAGTGGCTTTTCCAGTCAGTCACACAAATTAGTAGTGTGTTTATGTTATTATTATTATTAATCTTTTGAATACAAAATAAGCCAAACTCCCTAGACCATAAAAAGGCGACAGCAAGTTAACACAAAGGAGAGAATTGAGCCTTCCTTTAAACCAATCATCTCGATAGCAGTGAAGTCAACAGAGTGACTCTGGATTTACCATGATGTGATGAAGGAAACTGTTGGGTTTGCTGAAGTGCTGCTTCTCTCTCTGTCTGACACATTACAGTCAAAATCACTGAAATGTTTAAGATGAAACAGATTAGCCTCAAAGATCCTCAAAATCTAGCTTTGGTAAGAGTTGTTCAGCTGAAGGCTGGACCTTGGACGAGGCTGAGCCGGTGCAGAAAAGCATCACTACAATGAGGCAACTACGCCGAATTGTTAAACTTCAGCAGGAAAATAAAAAGATCAAAATAGGCTTTAAAAGCCTTCTCTGTATAGATTCTCTCTCCCTATTAAGAACATAACACTTTAAAGCGCCTAAAAGCATATTTAAGATTCCAGCTACAGACAGGGTCACAAACCAGTAATTCTCAGAAACGTTCAGCAGAGGCTGACAGGAGCTGACTTCAGTGTGAGCAAAGTCATCCCCTAACGAGGTTTCTAAAATTGTCATCAACTATCTCTTTCTTGCTCTCAAGGTGCCGTGCCCCTGCAGGCAAGGCAGCACTTAGTATAAAAGTACAGTTGGTGCTGGTAGACACTCAGCAAGGGGATCTGGCCATATGCTTCTAAGAGCAAGGCCGTGTCCCACAGTAATATGCATTAATACTGTATAAATCCATGTTGCAGTTTTCCTTATTAAGGGCCTGAGATGATGCTGCAGCTTTCCTAGTCAATTAATCTAAATAATTGTGCAATAGCAGGAAGTCTGGAAGCAGTGTCTATATTATTACTGAAAATAAATAACCTCCCAGCCATCTTTAATTTGCCTTGGGGGACACAGAAGGAGATGTGCACAAAGAAAATGATTTTTCCCAAGCTTCAAATGACTGGCATGAGACAGACATGGCCAGACATGCCGAGATGCAAAGGGAAGCAGCTTTCTTCAGAGATCTTTGAATTTTTCTACACTGGCTGGGGATTTCAGGCCTTAGCAGGAACCAGGGACGACGACACCAGTGGCTAGGATGGCTCACAGTTTAAGTAAGGTATTTTCCACACACACAGCCCCACTAAAATGCTTTCTGCCTGACTGTAGCACTTCCTGCTACCCCAGTCTCTTCTTCTCAGGCTTGGTTGTACCACGGCCAGCTGTCCTGCAGCCCCATTTACAGCATTTCTCGCTATTCCGCTTCTAAGATTTTCAAACTCACCTGACACGTGCTCTGCAGTCCCAGCCTGCTATTCTGCTTAATCATCTACAGAGACCCGGGGTTTGCAATGATGAAGTGGTAAAATTCATTGCCATGCGTTTCTTAAAGCACAGTTCTCCTCAAGGGTGTACTAGTGACTTGAGATTATTGTCACAGCCTCCCGTCAGCTCTGACCTTTAAAGCCATCACTTAAAAACCACAGAAGGTAAACTTCCGTATCCAATGCACCCCTGCTAATAAAAAGGTATCCGAGGATGTCAGGGAGAAAATAACTTTTTGACTCCTAAAGGAAACAGAAAAAGCTGAAAACCACCATGAATTTGGCCCTCACACCAATTCCAGCCCAGGGAATTCACCTGCCTTTACAAGGTAAACTGCCTCAAAGTTAAAATTTAACTCTAAAGATTCCACAGCTCCTGCACATTTTCATTTTATGTGTGTAGGAAGTATGATCTGGACAGGGTGGCATCACTGGACCTAGAGGGAATAGCCTCTCAGGGCCCACAACACCTCAGAGGTCTAATATCATCCATGTGTCATTTTGTATTTACACCGAGGAATATCTTTTCACCTCCCTGTAAATTATTGGCCAGAATGACTAACGGTGCATGTGATGTATGTAAGGGCAAGCACCAGCTATTAATAACACATGTTTTCTGTATTTCTGGTGTTCCTTTCACCCAGGGATTCCACAGAGCTGACAGTGATGAAATTGCTCTGCTGCACCCATGAGAGGCAGATAGAGTTATTAGGCCTGTCTTGCAGAGAGAGAAGCCGCGCGGCAAAATTAAGAGAATGGGATTTATCCATGGAAGTCTGAGGCTAAATACGGGTTAGGACCTGAATTTGATTCTTGAGTCTTAACAAGATCTGAAGCTATTCATATGGCTTGAAAAAGAGTTTAACAGAGACGCATCTCATGGCCATCTTCCTCTGATATCCTGTCTTCTTCTCCCTTCTCTTCCTGTCTTTACAAGCCTACATAAAAAATTAATAACTACGAATGCATTGTTTTATTATAGTTGACTCGGTGCGACCGCTCACAGCACAGGGAGCAGCAGCACCCCGTAAACCAGATGTCTTGTTCAAACAGACTTGGTTTGTATACTACATCCTACTCTATGCACGCTGCTTAGATCTGAAAATCACATCTTAACATGCACCGCTACC
Source organism: Gallinago jamesoni (assembly GCA_025769975.1). Classification (NCBI taxonomy): domain Eukaryota; kingdom Metazoa; phylum Chordata; class Aves; order Charadriiformes; family Scolopacidae; genus Gallinago; species Gallinago jamesoni. Next base: position 19,688,161 of record JAOQGH010000069.1, on the reverse strand, counting down.
TCCGATCTTTTAATTCCTAATATATTATTTAGTTGCAACAGAATGTGCCTGAGAATTAGTGTGGCAAAGACACTTCAAGCATATACACTCCTTAAGCACTGTGGGTCTCGCTGCGTTGATTTGACAGCGTGTACACTTTGTAGGTATTAGTTTGTGGGTTTTGACCAGGAACTTAGATCATCTTTCCGTTCCGTCCAGTGCATAATGTAACAGCAGGCTGGGCATATTGCTTTCGGATGTCATTTTTGAAATTAAATAAACCTTGATTTTTCAAAACTCTTCCATGATGCAGCGTAACCAATGACAGTACGTGAGCTCAGGAAGGACTGGGACCCATTGGAGAGAAAATAGTGAATTGCAGAGGTTTTTCCGGTCAGCCCCACTCTGCCAGTCCAGCATTCAAAGCCTGCCTCTGAGCAGGGCACATTTGTGGCCTTCACTTCTGTTCTTGCTCTGTAGTGTTTGCCCTGTCAACAGAAAATAGACTTGAGCAACCTCACCTCTGAATTAACAAAGCTTTTTGGATGTTTTCAGCCTCTGCTGAAAGGCAGCAAGCTCTGGGTTGAACTGAGGAGCTGCAAAGTGCACAGAAAGGAAGAAAAAATCAAAATGCATCTAACAGAAAATGCCAGGGAACCAGGATATTCCCACCAGCAATGGAATTCAGCTCAACCACCGTGGCCAACCCTCCTAACCTTACAGGAACAGCTCTTTAATGAACACATCTTGCTAAAACCAAACCCAAAGACAAATCCAATTGCTCTACCAAGCCCAGGCAGGAGCACTGGCTCGGTGCTGACTCAAGAAACAGAGTGCCACCTACTGAGTCACAAATGACATCTCCATCCTCAGCTTCGCATGGTGAGAAATTGTGACATTATTCCTTTAAAAAGCCAATGAAAATCTGCCCTTTTCTCCAGAGCTGCCTTCCCCCTCTCTGGATTGCACGTTGAATTAGACATTGCTGTGCTCACCAGCATCTATCCTGACAAGGAAAGAGGTCTCGCTTTAATTCCCAGGAGTGTTGGTTGAGCTAGAAATAGAAATTGTCTTTTGTAAGGAGCATTAGTGGATGGTAGTGAGGCTGGTGGGAGGAAAGTTTACTCCAGAAAGCGGCCCTTCACATAGGTATCTGAACACAGAGGGTGAAAAATCAGGAGGAGATCCTTCCCTGTCTTTGGAAGCGTTACTTCTCCCAGATATGAGGGGGCGTATTTCTACTGGAGAGTTACAAACTTTGCATTATTCACAGAGATAATAAGAGGAACATGGTGATTCATTGCTCCTAAACACACTAAAGGACACAACCAGCCGCTGAGTCCAAGAATTCGCTTGCTAAAAGAATTCATTTATTTATAGGGAATTATTCAAAGACCTGTGCACTTGAAAACCTCTTTGAAATGAATACCCACCAAAAAAAAAGAGTCAAATGACTTGCAAAATACATTCTGTGGGCTACATGATTGGAAGTGATTAGGGGGACCTAGCATTGGAAATTATTAGGGGGACCTAGCTAAAGAATAAGACAAACGGTTTTAATTCCTTCTGACCAATCTATACAAATAATATATATCCTCTGTCATCCTGAATAAACCCCCTGAGAGCACTGGTAATTAGCCATGCATTATGACAGCATGAGGAAAAGAGCTCTGCTGTGTCCCAGCCTCCTCTCCAATTCCCTGGCTGCTGCTTCGGCAGCGCTGCCTGCTTCTCAGCCAGCCAGGGTCGTCCCTGCCTGCTACCAAACATGGGCTGCGCCAAATTCATCTCCACTGGACAAATACAGAGAAAATAAAGGGTGGAGATCCAGCGTTCAGGGTTACATCCCCATTACCTGCACCCACGGGTCTATGGAAGATGTTCCGCCTGTCTCCTCACGGTGACAGTAAGGAGGCAGGGCTGGGAGCACTGCACAGCTGGTACCCTGAGCTACTCATCTTTCTTCTGAACTTCGATGCCGTAGAACATCATGATGCCTCAGCTGGGTACCAGAAGTACCAGTAAGTTAACTGAGGTGGGATCCAATTCCACACATGATTAACTTTCCTATCAGGAGCAAAAGGATTATTAGCGAGTGATGAATTTTAAATGCTCACATAAGCAGGTGTAGGAGTAGGGCTTATCTCACAGCGCTGCCTTCATCACAAACGAGGTGTGGGATTGAAGCACTTTGCATCCAGATCTCTTACAACTCGTGTGTTGTCTTCGACAAAACTTTCCTTGAACACGTGTCAGTTTGCCTCGAGGCAAGCTATTTTCATCTCCAGCCTACATCACTGCTCACCTGATCCCCTCTGAACAGTGCAGGATTCCATACTGTGTTTTGAATTTAACACATATACTCATGTTATTACCTTAAAATATAATTACTCGATTTTGGTGAGTGGAAAATTAAGAAAGCTTAGGTAATACTCGAAAATGGCATTTGGAGGCCAAGCAAGGCAGCGTGTTAGCTTTTCATTGCTTCTCTAGCATCAGTTTTTAAATCTAGCACTACACTAATGAAGAAGAATCAACACCCTGCATTTTTCAAAGTAATGTCCATACATTAATTAAATCACCACAGAGAAAATTAAGAACGTATTATCCTATATAACAAATAGATAGACTATGAGATACTAAAGACTTAAGTAACTTATGCTGAGGTGGAGCTACTATCCTGAAAATATGGTTGCCTAGTTTCAGAAGAGGTTTCCAGTCACCTTTTATACTGGAATTTGATCAGTAGCAGCAAAGGGGAAATTTTCTTTCTTTTCCATTGTAAAAATATAAATATAGACATTACTTAGCAATATTTTTACTCCAGCTATAATACCTGACAATTTCCAAACAACACATTTGAGGCACTGATGCATTTAACCAATTAGAACATAGTACATTGTGAATTATGCCCTTTCTTTAACTTAGGAAACACAACACATTATATTGATAGGTGTTAGCTTAAATTATTAGTTCTTTGATAGTACCTACAATACACCCACTCGACTGTCAGGCTTCTTAAAGAGATGAAGATTTGTGTGATGGAGATTTTTAGAGGAGAACTCAAAAGAAGCAAGAACTGGTACAGCAGAGCTCATGTTGAAGGCAATCTACCAGGGAATGTGTTTGTTTGAACTAAGAAACAGCTCAATGCTCTGAACAAACACAGAGTTTGGTAGCTGTTGTCACCACCCCTGCTGCCAGCATGGTCAGAGAGGACCACAGACGGCACTGCGTTGGGTAGTCCCCCTGGATGAGCCCCAGCTTTTATTGCCATGGCTATAGAAACCTTGGGTCTTGTACTTCTCATCAGCTCAGGTCAAAAACAATACAATGAGCTCGTTACCAGGAGAGTTGCCTTTTTTATCAAGTATTAGCTAAGGAGAAATGGCAAAGCCTTCACCTTGTGTGGGCTTTGGCCTCTGCAGGGAGGAAGAATGTGCCAAATGCCAGGACCACCAAGGAAATTTCCCCTCTGTAGCTCTTCTGGATAGCTGGGATGCTCAGTGCTGCCTACCAGAGCTGAGAGCAGAGTCACGAAGAAACTGGTGGTGATTGCCCCACAAAAAGTAGATTTATCAAGGTAGAGACATTTCTACGGCCCCCATCTAGCCAGTTTAAAACAGGCTTTGTGAGTCAGCCAAGGCAGACAGTCCTGACGCTCGGTGACTTGGTTGGAACTTCGTTCTGTTTCCTGTTTTTCTGTCTCAGAAACGCCAAGCACTTTGTATTATCTTTGCACTGAAGCACACCAGTCATGAACCAAAACCACATTAAAGAAACCTATTGTTCAAGCACATCAAAAAAAAAAAAAACCAGACCCTTATCCCAAAGAGCTGCTGACACCCCTTTGCATAAGAGTATTGAACTTTTCACTCAGATTAGGGAAGCTGATGATAGCAGTGAAGTGACTTGGCCAGGACAACAGCACTCTGACCACTCGATAGCGCTACAGCGCTACAGCACTACTGCCCAGCTTGAACATCTCCTGGGATAACTAGCTGGACATCTAATCTCTAATGTCAATATCTGTCCCTGCACAGGGCAGGGGGGTTGGAACTCAATGATCTTTAAGGTCCCTTCCAACTCAAAGGATTCTATGATTCTATGATCTACCACCGAACCCTGCAGTGTTCTTAATAGAAACGGTGTAAGCATTTTCAAGAGTTTTATCTGTAAACTGCCATTTGATAAAGGCAAATGTATTGGAACTCTCAAACCTAGTCCTTGGTCCGCAGGCACACTGTATCACAAAGAAACAATGTGTTCCTGCCCTTCATTTCCAATAATGCTGGAACAGAAATGTGTCAAAAGAATAAGAAAAGTTGCGATGGATTTTGCACGAAGTAGTCAATTGACCATTCTCTTCAACTCCCGCTGCCTTCCTGCCTGCAGATATCATCCTGACAAATGAAACCACATCTTAAACCTATACTTAGAACCCAATCTTCCCAGAAAGGTAAAAATAAACAAGATTTCATTTCCCCCTTTGGGGAACGGGCACAAGAAACAGAGATAGCCGCAAGAGACTTAGTTTGTTCCAGCTCTAAATTTGGAGGATAGAGGCCAATAGAGCACACATCCCATTTCCAACTAAAAACAGCATTAGCAATATTTTCTCACTTGCCTGGACAGAGCTATTACTAGCTCATGGAGAATTCCCCTGTAACAGGCTGAAAAAGCAGTGAAATTTTTGTGGGTACTACCTGTAGGAAAGCTTATTCCTTCTTTTTGAAGGTCCAAAGGAAGAATATTGACACACTGAACCTAGAAAATGTATTGTTGTTTTCATAGCCCCACTGAAGTGATCAAAGCTATCAATGTTCTACAGTGGAAATTGATTGCAGTAGTAGCTGGAGACACCATCGGGAACATAATATGGTACAGATTCAGTGGGAGATTTATAAGCACAAGTTTTCTCTAGAAGGAAACCAGGTCAGTGCAACCAGTGGCAAACCAAGCTCTAACCTGTCTGGATGGACTCCTCTCCCTACTGGTGGTACATCAGAGCATTTCAGGCTCCCTGTTGAGGGAAGGTACAGACAGACAGCACCCAGCTGCGGGTGGTCTGGGATTACCCCCTGCCCAGCCACAACACTGCATAAGAAGTGTTCCACTCCACGGCTGTGTCATCAAACGTCATCAGAAGGAACCTGCAACACCACATTCTCCCAGAGTTAAAGAACTAAGAACAAGTTTCAATTTGTAGCATTTAACCAAAACTGCGCTCATGGCAGAAAGGCCAGGCCAGAGAGCTTAACCCTCTCCTCATATCCCACCCTGCTGCGCTCAAAAATATGTCTTGATTTCCCCCTCCTCTGCCCCCCCCTCCGCCTGAATCCCAAAGGTTTTCGAGGTGTTAGATGTGTATTGATTTCATAGAGCTCCCAGAATACATTATGTATGAGAGTGACACGCTAAGGGCTTGGCAATTCCGCATTGTTTGATCTTCCAAAATCTCTCGCTTGTATGAATATGGAAAAGTTCCTCTTTGTTTGCTGTCCATTGATCCAGGCATTGACCCTTCTCTGTGTGCATTTATCTCTGATGATTTAATAATGAAAAAGACCAATAAACTGAGGAAAGGAAGCAAGCCCCTTTAGGGGGACCTATTGCCATGGAAACGTGCCATATGTTGTTGTTGTAGAGAAGGGATAGATCAATAAGGGCTGCAGCTTCCAAGTCATCATGAATATGTTGTGGAATGCGAAGGACTAAAGCCGAAAGATGGGCATAAGTTGTGACATTATGAAGTTCAGGCCTTGGCCCAGATCCAACATGCAGCATGAGTCAAATTCAGATGTTGGGCAGTCTGTTAGAAAGGTGGGTCTGCACTAGGGAGTCCTGAATTGTCTCAAAAAGCAGCGATATTGGGCCATGGGTTTGAGTTGTACCCAAGTATACGAAGGAAAGGCACTGTATCTTATTTCAGAGTACTCACCCTCCAATTTCTCAAACAGGTAGAGATGTCAAAACCAACTTCTCTGAACCTGATCTTTCCCCTTTACTTTCCAGAGAATTAACAGCACCTCACACTTACAGGATTCAGAGCTTCAGGTGGAGAATTTACATCTATACAGATGACACAGATATATTGATGGATGGATATTAGTTGAGAGTAAATGCTACTGCAAGAGTGGCAGAGGACATATCACACCAACTGATGGAACAGGTTCCTTCTACCAACTGTTCTCGGTAAATTACAAGGACGACAGGCTGGATTCCTAACTATTTTGTACCGACAGGCTCTCTTGACATAATATGAGTTTACATGAGATGAGGATGTCAGTCTCACCACCAGGAACCCAAACTTACTAAATATAAACACTAAAATAGGGCAGAGATATGACATGAGTCATATAACTAGATAAGAATCAGTTTAGAAAGTGGGGGAGAGTGGAGAGGACACCGCTCTGCTTTCTGCCAGCTTTTCACTTTGGCAAACTTCTGCCCTCACACTCTGCAGTAGGCCACAAAGAGGAGACAAATGCATGCAGCAGACAGCTAAGTCATCTGTCGGGCTGAGAGAAAGACTCCTACAGCTTGGTGTTGAATAGGAATCACAACTCCAGTCTCCCCAAATGGAAAGTGAAGTGAAACAGAAGGTCTCTTACTACAACATCTCGGCTCTCATAGAAGGCCTGGAGACCCAGGTCTGGGTTACCCACCGTAGCTTTTGAACCATGCACCACCGGGACAACCACCTCCACAGCAAGTCACCAGTGGGTTTACGTAGTCTTAGGACTAAGTCTCAGTTTGGCTGACTGGCCATTTACATCCAGTTTATGACAAAAGACCAAAAAATAGATGAAAAGCTTCCTGTACCTGAGGACGGATCAAACCTGAGCCTGACCCAGCCACATGTTGTTCAGCCACACGAAGCCATTTACTCAATGAGAGACACCTCTGCTTGCAGGAAAAGGCACACGTGCTCTCTCATATTCCTTCGTTAACTTTTAGAATTACCAGGATTTATGTCTGAGGCAAGCAACAGCATCTGCCAGACTTCAGCCCCTGTGCACGTTTACTCCTACCCCTCTGCGTGAGCCCTGGATGTGCCAGATGGGGGAGGGAGGAAGAGTTTAATCTCTTTCCTGCTTAATGGCAGGATGGGAATCCAAAAATCTGCCAGAAAGAGGCAACAGAAAGTAGTTAGGGGTTTTCCAAGGGTCTGCTGGAATGATCATATTGAAAGGTGTGTTACTCTAAAGGCTCAAAACCTCCTAAACCACGTGCTCACTGAGGAGAGAAAAAGCCATAGCGAGAGAACGTGTTCCCTGCACATACCTTTTATCCCTGGCAAGGACACTTCACCCCACACCTAGTGATTCCATAGCACAGGATAAGAAGGCCTGGAAGAGAGAGTTCATTCCAAAGCCAAATGCCTTCTTTAACAGTTATTGCTGCTGAGTTAAAAACATTTTGGCCAACAGGGATGGCAACTCCAGTGCAAGAAGTATGGCTTCGAGTGTTAGAGGCTGAGGAAATGCCAAGAAACAATATGAACAAACCATGGCTTGGGATGGATGAAGTATTATTTTGTAGTGTCCCCAATCTTTGGCTCCTGTCAATCGGTATTACTCCCTGAGAACCAACAGAAGAACAGATTTACAACATTACTTTCAGCCCTGGTGGAAATGTTAATGCTGGCATCGCTGTTTCACCCAAGCTTCAGCACGAGGTGCCAGCCATAAAAACCTCTTTCTGTGGGGAAGAGAAGATGAGGGTGGAATGGAGTAAGACACCTGAAATGCTAAGGAAGTAGTAGCTATGTGTGTTTCCATTTCAAAAGCTGAATATTTTTCCTCCCCAGCTCTCCTGCCGCTAACATCAGACTCTTGTTTGCAATGACTTATGCAGGCTGGATTGGAGCACAATGAATCCTCAAAAAGACTAATGCTGCTGGGATCTTGGGGCTATTCAGGTATCCAAGACCCCAGACAAGAGGTGAATCACCTTCTAAAAATGCAGCAGTTAGGTTAAAAATAATAAAAAAAAAAATGTCCAATTGCTTCTGATTATTTTAGGTCTCAGAAGAAACATACTGTGCCAAGGCTATGCTGATCTAAGGCCTCCACGTGAATTCACTATCCCCCCAAACATCGGCTGAATTAATTACTTCATGTAGCTCACAAGGGATTTTTTTTTTCCTTTTGACCTCAAAGCACTTTATGGCAGGTGGCTGAGTCTCAGCACCTGCCAGCTGGGGAAACTGAGGCACGCAGAGGCAGTTATTTCTTGCAGGTCCACGGGAGAAAGGAGAAGAGAGAGCAAGAATCTTGCTGGTATCTAAGGGCGCTTAACATGGCTCCCACCTTAGCACTTCGGCTCCACACAAAGGCAGTTCCTTACCCAAGGAGCCATTGTGCTCCAAAGCCCTTTCCAGTTCTTGAGAAACTATTCTTTGGTGTCCCACCAAACATTTCTGCATTGAAATGAGGAAACCCAACAGAAGCTTAAAGGCAGCAAGAGAATTGGGGAAAGATGAGGAGGACTCGGTGCATACTCTGAGATAGGAAAAACTCAGAAATTAGACATATAAAATATATTCTCCCCTAGAAAGGATGCTGTCAGATACACTTGCCCAAAGACGATGCTTTGAATCACCAATTATACAGAATATAAAAAATTTATTGGCCACATTCAGGGCATATAAGGCCTCTTCCATGGTGTAACTCTGGTAGGAGCTATTTTGGCTTTTCACCCTCCTGTGTGGCATGGAGCACGCTGCACAGCACCCCTGCAAAGGAAGTTGGTCCTAGTCAATCTGGGCATTTTTACTTCACACATATCTGGCTTTTGCCAAGACTTGGGATGTTTCTGGATCTTTCCCGCTCTTTCCAGGACATACTGCAATTTTCTGACTTTTGATCTTCCATAAAGAGGGCTCATCTTTGTGGTGTGGTGGGGATTCTCAGGGGATTCTCCTTTGTCAAAGCTCTAATCCATGTTGCAGAGTCTCAGTCACCCACCCAGTCCGCTCCACCAGTTGGTTCCCATCAAGAAACCTTGTGGAGCAAGTTGTACCTGCAGCCCCTCCTTTCCTCACAATTCCAAATCCCCATTACAATCAACAGGACTTTGCATAATACCTCTCCTTAAAAAATATACAAAACAAGAAAACACCGGTTGCAAAGCACAGCAGCTTGCTGTAACTTTACTGTAACGTTTGGTGCTGCTCCTCCAATATAGATAGTCGTTTTCTGCCAGAGACATCCAGACAAATAGTGATGGGCACCATTAAAAAATGCTTAGATAAATCTTTTCCACTATGGGCTGGGCTTGGTCTGCTTTATTTAAGTCAATGGAGCACAGCCATTGAGCCTTGGGGGAGCAAGTGCCAGCCCTAAATCATTTCTTTGATTAATTGTTCTTGGGAAGGAAGAATTCATTAAGCATTCTGCTCAGCAATTAGAAATAAATATATTTTTAGAATGAACAACCTGCCAGAAACAAGTAGTTTCAGAAACATATTCAGATTGATGCAGCCCATTTTCCATCAATACATGACCAGGAGGCTCCAGCCTGCCAGCTTCCATCCTACCTGGGGGGCCACTGCAGGAAAAGGGAGGACAGTCCTCTCACTTGTGCTGTCTACACAACTGAAGTTCTGATTCTGTGAGCAACTCTCTACAAAATAATGTAGTTTCTCTGTATATTAATTTTCCAGGCATAAAATGGGAATATACATCCTTGCTATTTCAGAGAAATATTGCAAAGCTATTTCTACAAACAGCTGGGACAGTGTAGATATGATAGTCATGAAAACCCAATAAATAATGAAAAAAAACCCACCTGTATTTGCATTTCAGCGTCAGGGCTCAGACATGCTACAAAATGAATGTGAAATAACAATCTCTTTAAAGATTTTTGGACATATGACCAATATAATAGCACGGACTTCGGGTATAACTGGAGAACGCAAGTAGTTTTATTGCTACAGTAAACAATTCCCAAAAGGACAGCGGGACGGGTACCTATTCCAAGGCAGTGATATTCAAACACTCTCCTGCCTATTTAAGGTGCAGATTCCAGTGACAAATGAGGTGTAAGTGTATATTTTAAATCTACTTGATCCTGTTTGAAATTTTAAATCCCTCTACTTGAAGGCAGGGACTCATCACAGAACTCTTTCTATATTCTTTTCCCCTTTTTGCTGAGGACAGGGGCTATTCATGCCTGAAGCCCAGAGAAGCACATGCAGCTGGAAGACGAGCAGCGGCGCTATGCGGATGCCACCTCCCTCTTCCCCAGTCTAGAAAGACGTACTTCCCATCCCGAGTCTGGAAGAAGAAACCCCCAAAGAACCTAAGCATGTTCTGGGTACTGAAAGTTACAGCCACTAAAGACTATTCCAGACTTTTAAATTTTGTATCTTGAAAGAAAAGACATGTCTTATCCTTTGCTTGTGGAGCCTAGAGGCAAGACTGTTCCCTGCTCTGTTTTGGGTACCTGGGATGGCAGCAATGTCTCAATGAATTCCAGCTTTTTGAAGCAGCAACACAAGAACGCACTCTCCAAGGCCCCCTTCTCTAAAACATGAAATATACTTGCAGTTTTTCACTTCTACACGTACAGGACCCAATTTCAAGGCCACTGTAGCAGGCACTGATGTAACCTTTGATTTCAGCAGAAGCAGGGATGTGCTAGTGTATTATATAAATTAGCTGGAAACTTGAGCACTTCAATAATGCCTGATTACAGGATTTCTATGTTTTTCTTCTTTTTAGTTAATCTAGTTCTTCTGTTTAAGTAAGCTTAATAGGAAGGCAAAAACTAGGGTTTTCCTCCGTGTTCTTTCAAACTCATCCCACCAGAAATATATGTGATATGACTCAGCCTGACTGGCTGGCACTCAAGAGATCACAGGGAGGCTGAGAAAGAGAAGTAGAGAGATGGGTCAGTGATGAGGGGACCTGGAAGAAAGCTCTGCACCTCACCCCAGCCAACATCCTCAGCTCTCCCTGATTGCAGTGGGGAACAGCGGAAGGTCCCTCACTGGAGTCCAGGACAAGCAGATAGCAAACGAGCTCTGCTCTCACGTATATCCCAAACCACTTTAGTTCATTAGATATTCAGATTGTAAATTAGGGATCTCCTTTATGAACGACATCATCGAATCAGAAATAGCTATTTTGTGGGCGAAGAGCAGGAAATTCAGTGCTCTAAAATACTTCCAGTGTAGCGAGAGAGCTAGTTCCCTACGTCCTGCTTTGAAGACCCATTCCACAAACATCAAAACGTGAACACGATCTGGTATCTCTCGCTGCGGTGCAATATCAGCAGGTCCCAGACGGTGCTAGACACAGCGCCCGGATGTGCCTCGGAGGTACGTGTACAGGAGAGACAGGCCACAAGTAGCTCTGAGGAGTAGAACCGATTCCCAGTGCTACTAGCAGCAGTGGATTCTCACCAAGGAATTTGCCTCTGTATGTCTCCTGATAAAAACTAATTTCAAAGAAAGGACGATCTATCCTTCTGCATCCACAAGAACCCCAGCGTTTGGAGAAATCCTTTTACCTGGCACCGTAGCAAGGCTAACGCTGAAGTGAAATGCAGCAGTTGTGCAGCACGCAGCAGAACATACAGCTCCTGCTTCAGGACAGGGTAGGGATAAAGCTGAAGCACAGCATTTAAACTGTCCTAAAACCACTCGCAGCGTTAGCTGGCTGCCTGGAAGGGCTAGTAGTCTGTTCTGTCAACAGCCACGGATTGGGAACGGTCAGGGTTGTTTGTATTTGTACAAAACTATGAATTTGATTTATCCTTCATCTGCTTTCTGAGCTAGGCAGGACAATACACTTTCCTTTGAAAATCAAGTTTTCAAAGAACTTGTGAAGAATTCTCTCCCCTCCTCTCGTGCCCAGCCAGAGGAAAGCTATGCTCTACCTCGGACCACTACAACCAGAGCTATAGCCAACCATCTGTCCTTTTCCCTAACTGGGAAAGTGCAGATCTCAGTATCCAAGTCTGGAGTAGGCAAAAGTTTCCACTTACCTGTCCTTATTTGAAAGAGCTGCTTTTTCCCATAAAAAAACCTCAGCCACAAGGCCTAAAGCTTATTC
>JAOQGH010000069.1:19597127-19676017 GCA_025769975.1 Gallinago jamesoni | reverse complement strand
TGTGATGATTACACTAGAGGAAGTGTTTAAGAACAGCTCAGCCTCCTGAAAATAATACCCTCTAACAGCTGCCAAGTCCCAGAGGGGTTGCATCTCCCGACTCCCCAAGTCAGGCACGACTTCTGTACATCAGTGTCTCCAACAGCTATGCTCACGGACAGGCATCGCCTTTCGTCTCTACGGACAAGCCAACACCTCTGTCGTTTCCTATTCACCGTGGGGGGCTCTGCCCTGCCAAGAGGGTTGTGCCCATTTGGGGGGGACTGAGCTTGTGAGAAATTTCACCACTTCCCCCCCCCCCCCTTCCCCCCGCTTTTAAATTTCAGCTATGGGAAAGAAAGCACTGGAAAGATACCCGAGATGTTTTACGGTGGGAGGTAGTGGTGGTCTGGACGTGGGAACCACCATCCTGTGGTACCAGGGAGAGTGCTCTTTGCACAGATGTTTGATGCGCTCGGCTCTGTTTTACGTTTCTCACATCCCCATCATTCACGAGGTACCGTATCATTAGATGCACCCCCGATGTTATGTATTAATTCCCCAAGCAGACTCATTCACACACACATAACACATCCACCCACACGCAGGAATGGTTAGACAGACACAAAGCCACCCAGCAGCCAATTATTTGGGGTGGGAACAGCTTGCATTAGCTCATGATGAAGCTTAGCCTTAATTCTACTGAGCTAGAGAGGCTGGGAGCTGTGCATTGCTCTCCTGACTGACTGCGGATCTCAGAGCAGGGCAGATGATGTCAAGGCAAATCTTTTTTTGTCTGCAGTGCAGATTTTGCTGTGTGAATTTACTTGCAGATGAGGCTTCCAGATCCCCTGTTCAAAAGCAGGAGCCCTAGGCCATACCCACATCTGCCACCATTAGCCTAAATTCTTGTTATTGCCACAAAAGGAACACAAAACCAGCAGAACTGCCCTTGTTTGGAAGACTATGCTTTGGCCCTTTCAATCTATGTATGTAGACACCAAGAAGCCAGAGGAATTCAGCCCATTTGGGTGATGGATGAGGAGTGGGTGAGAGAGGAGTGTCTGTGGTGCAGAGAGACAGCAGAGGAGCCCAGGCATAATGAGAATACACCGAGAGAAGCTCTGAACAAGGTAATTTGACACGAGGCTTTGCAAAACCGAGTACCAGAAACTTTCCAAACGCTGTCAGGGTTGAGCCAACAGTCACTGCCAAACCCAGAATTTGATTTAAGTTTGATTTAAGTATGTCTTTGACCCAGGCATTTGTTCCAACTCCCCACCGTGGAACAAGCCTAGCTGCTCTCTAAGCACAGCATCCACAGTGTATGCCCTTAACCATGACTGGCAGGATCTGAAGCACCCTTGTGTTTGCACTAAAAGCCAAGAGTCACAACAGATTATCGGAAAGATTCAAGAGTCGATGAGCTTACGGGGTGTTTTCTAAAGGTGCCACACCACAGAAAAGGACAGACATCTTGCCAGCTCCTGTGCCAGACCTCTTGTTCAGGAGTATTTACCAAAGTCAAGAAGCCACATATTCCCAAAGCAAAGGGTAGCACACCCTGCGATACACATGACCGGTGAGGAAAAGATGGAACAGTTTCTTTTTAGAGCATTTCCAAACCCCATGCAGGGACTGCACAATTCTCATTTATGGACACAAAAGGGAAAATTCATCTTGTCTCTCCCTTTTCTGTCTTTTTCCAGCCTAGTTCTAAATGTGCCACACAATACAGCACCATCCATGGAACTGCACAGGTGTTGGTAACCAGTTTCCTTATTAAGACAAAGGATCCAATTATTCAGAAATCCCCTAACAGTACACGGATCTACTCATTTGTGTGGCCCTAACAAAAGATGGACAAGAAATATAACCAAATCTACAGAGGTACACATAAAAGGATAATCATGAAGAAATTCTCATGAAACTGACTTGCAGATATTAACAAGACCCTTGCTGGCATGTGCTCTGGCATCTTCTGTGACATTAAAATATTTGAGACTCCTACAGCATCTCTTCCATGGCCCCTGGCAGTACCATCGCCCCCTTTTCAAAGCTGGAGAAATGAAGGCACAGTTCAGGATGGCTCACAGGGTTGAAATTAGGTGCCTGACCTGCTTTCCACTTTGTCTTCCTATCTGTTATGATTCCAAATGTATCTGCACCTAAATCAGCACGGGAGAACAATACAAATGGTTTGTATAAGTGTCAAGGAGGAACAGACCATGATCTGTAGTCTAGACTGGTCCCTTCTCCTGTCCTCCCCACAATTCACAGAAAACCAGGGGTGAAAAAAATATTCTTCTTGTTATTAATAGAAGTGGAACTTGGACACACATTAGTGCTTTAAAGCAAAGGGGGAAAGATCAAGCACGAAGAACTTGTGCTTAATGAAAGCAGGTTTGCTATTGTTCAAAAAGCTGCACAGCATCAATCATCGTTATCATTTCTGTTATCACTTTGACTGTTGGGAGAGCTAGTCCAAATCCTGACACCATCAGGAAGCGTCACCTTTGCACTGCCTCACTATGCCTCACGCAACTTCTGCCTCTCCGCAGAGAGCCACGGTGTCACGGCACTCCCTCAGCCCGCACCCCTGGGCTTTGCACCCTCCCTCCGGCCCAGGGCTGAGAGAAGGGGCAGAGCAGGGCTGGGTAACGAGGGGCCTCCGCTTCCCCCCGTCCCCCGGAGACACGCACGTACGCAGGCGCGCACAGATGAGACACGGCACTGGGTACCGATGATGTTAGCGCTGTGATGAGTTAGCACCTTGCCCTGAAACCACGTGGGAAGCAATGGCTGGGAGGAAGGGACTTATTAATGTGGAGTCTCCAAGTCTTTGGAATGCAGCTCTTATCTCCCGCACAAGCTCTGGAGCGCTGATAACTTCGCAAGACATTTCTTTCCCACACCCAGGCAAATCTAAATGCACTTCACTGGGTTTTCCATCCCCCAAACATGCAGGGGGTGGAAACGGGCACCCGACTGTAACAGTGCTCAGCAGCTCTGACCAGGAAAGCTGAATCCCATCCGAGTTCCTCAGCATACAGTCTCATTGGAGCTGGGTACAGGGATGAGGAGTTACTCAGTGTACAGCTACTGATTTCCTGGCAGTCACAAGAACCCTGAGCACAGCTGTGAAAATTGAAAAAAAAAAAGAGAAGTTCTAGCTCCTACACTCGAGTCAGCTGGCAACCTGCAGCACCTCGCCTGCCTCTAAGCTCTTTAACAATAGATGCATAAACACAGACAACCTCTCCATCCAAAGAGGCAGAGATTTAAATCCTTAATTAGCACATTTGGACGAGTCACCACAAATGAGATTAGCTTTTGCATATCGCTCGGGAAGCAGTCGTGTCCCCTATAATGTCCAAGTGGTGGGCCCTCAAGCTGACCTTGGAATTCCCCCTTGGATGTTCATCTGCTTTGCTCCCACCGGCGCCGTCTTCCCCCACTGCAGGCAGTATCTCTTCAGGAGTTAACAGCCTGGTTTTACTATAGTCTGGTGTTAATACCAGACATGGGGTGACCAGATTTGATGTCAGCCACTCTGAATATACTGCATGGAATGAATAAATTTCAATTTGTAAAGGCATTTCCCAGGTAGAAAACCATTCAACGTGGAAAAGGGGCAGGAAAAAAGGGTGCCACTCTATAACAGCACCTTGTTAGCCCAGCACACATCTGCGCTCTCTGTTTCTGGAGCCCTAACTGCTTGGTCTGCTGACAAACCCCTGGGTTTAGTGCTGTCAGCACTGCAGAGCTGTGGAGCCACACAGAGCCAAGCTGCGCTCTCATCTGCCTTTGCCTTCACCCAAAAAAAAAAATATGTGCCTCTTAAGCACGGATACCTGAGCAGTGCTTATTGCTTGGCATATATAAGGCAGCTTTGATTTGGAGACCCCAGGAGGAACTTGCAGCGCCGCTTGGTCAAGAAACCTTGTCCTGACTTGTAGGCTGTTTTACAACCGTCTCGCTAAGAACTGCTGGGATAATGTGGGAAGGAGCACTGTACTGCTGCTAGAGGAAGAGGTTATCTAAACGTTTCAGAAGAGAACTTAAATCAACCCTATTCACCATAATAACTCTGACTCTTCCCAACACAGAGCAAGTAAATCTCATGGAATTATAGGTCACTGGACAGTCAAAAAGTAATGATGTCACCAGCCAGGTGCTGCCTGATTTGAAAGATGGTTGTGGATGCTACACCTGCATCACCAGTCACAGGAACGCGTGTGGGACACCAAGAACTGAGAAAGGAGAAGAGGACATTGGTTTCTCCGCATGGAAATTAGCCTCTGCTGTGTTACGAACCAGGGAAGGGAGAGAGGAGCATTTGGCAGAGTTGGTCATTTTCTTAATTCTTCCTCTTGGCCTTGAGTTCTGGAAATAGCCTCACCCCTCCGCACACAGGCCCTTGCTCAGCCGTAGGCCACGTGGCATAAATACTCCGGAGCGAAACCTTGTGCTCTCATGAGCCACTTCCCTACGGACTGGCCTTTCCCTTACGCTCCTCTGTGAAAATGGGGTTTTTTTTGAAGTTCTCAAAGGCAGAAAAAGAGTTGGCACCTTTCTTTTTGAGTGACATTCATCTGTAGGTAAATTGATTTAATAGCTTGTTAGAGTGCCAATTAGAACCAACAATAACTCAATTGACCTATAACTGCCTTGGCACCAACACAGCTTTCAAAAATAAGAGAAAGGAAGAAATCTATGCTCTGGCAGAGATGAGAGCTCCGATAGGCAGTTTCAAAAGCAAACTGAGGGATTCATGGGCTTGCTAATGAGATGCTCATAACACATCAGAAACAAAGACAAATTTCAATGTTTTCAAGCTAAAATGACACTATGTTATCTCCAGACAAAGATCACTCTTTTATCTGTATAATAAATGGATTTCAGTGCAGCAGCAGTGACTCTACAGTAGAAAAAACTGAGTGCAACAGAAAGCAGTAGCACAGTTACCTAACCAGAGTAAGAGTGAACTGAAAATTCAAGTTTACCTGCTTATAATAGTACTGAAAAGTCCTACACTGATTCTCTGTGTGCCTACCAACAAACACCTTTAGAAAACACATTTTTTTTCCCCTCAAATAAAATCTGTTTCACACTGATGCAGAGGAAATAGTGCTTGTGTCGCAAATTCACAAATTTAATTGCTTAGCTCAAAGGATTGAGATATTTCAAGTTTAAAAAAATCAAAAATGGGCAGTCTTCTAAACATTGCTGGGCTGGCGGTGTCCGAGGATGGAAGGAGGGATAATGTGGAAGGGTTTTAAATTACTAGGCAAAAGGATCCATTCTTAAACCAGGAAGGAAAGCAGGGACTGAGAAAACTGAGACAGTCTGAAGAGTCAGAAGGACAATAGGAACTAAGAACATAAAGAAGGAAAGGAAAGTATTTTGGGGAGACTCACCCAGAAAAAAACCCTAAAGGATAAGGATGGAGACAGACAAGGGAGGGAAGTGGACAGAGTTAAGTGCCAAGTACAACGTACTACAACTAGAGCATGGGCTCGTCCCTGAGAAGAGACATCACTAAGAAATAAGGTGAGGTGGAAAACAGTGATCAGATGAAGAGCTGGATACTGGTACCTTGGGCTGGATGGAGAAGAGACCTGTTACAACAAGCCTGGAAAATGGAAATGGGACTGCTGGGCTAAGAAACACAAACTTGAAGTGAGGGATGGGGAAAACAACAGGTTGGAGAGAGTGGGGCAGAAGGCATCATGCTTTGGTACTCGAGAGAAAACAAGCTGGAGAGTTTGTAATAAGCAAAGCACATTTCCCTTTAAGCCTGGAGAGTAACCCAAGAATCTGGTGAATCATTGTTCTTTTGCTGTAACTACCTGCTATGGTCATTGCTTAATTCAGAGCAGAGGGCAGAGCAGCATATCCTCCGAAAGATCCGTACCTACTAATGAGCCCAGAGATATTATGATGATGAGGATGGGGATTGATTTGTTTTTCAAAACCTTAACAACTGTACAAACCCACTGTATTACAAATTAGACTGCAAAGTCAAAAGCTCGGGTTATGAAATAGCAGGACGGAGATTAGCTGTACATAGATTTTATGTTACAGTGATGACATGAATCAAAACAGTTCTTCCTATAGAATTCATGCTTCTGATGAGGAAGATGAGAGGAAGGGCTTGAGGGAGACGTATGCTGGATATTCTATACGACCTCTTTGCACAATCTGGAAGGTTTGCAATAAAAGAGATAAGGAACTGCAGAATGAGATGTGATGGCTAGGGCAGATGTGATTCCCTCTCTGCCAAAAAGTTCCTGCAGAGGTGTCAGGCAAATCGCTCAATCCAAAACTGTCATTAGAACAATATTCTTAGGCAATGATTAAAGAGAACACTATGTCATTGTTTACAGCTATAACAACAGATAAATTAACAAACACCAGAGGCCTGGGAAGAGGGTGGGTGGGATCGTCATGCCCTTTTCAGTCTGGCTGCTCACCAAGCAAGTCTAAGAAATGGGCCAAATCAGAAGGTCCCAATCCTCTTACAGCACCCATTACTCCTCAAACAGGTAGTGATTACCTCCATGCCCTTGTCTTCTGGGTCACAGCAATGTCTGATTCCTGACTAAGCACCCAGAGAGGCAGAGCCCTGAACACAAGGTATGCTGTGTAATGCTCCGTACTCTGCAAAACAGGTCCTCAAATTGACTACACCAACTTAAGGAATGTTTTTGACCTTAATCTCTGTGAGACTCTGCCACGTCGCTATAAACTGGGGGGGATAGTACCAGTCTCCCAGCCAAGGTGTCAGGAAGCAAAATGAACATTTATTACTATGACAGTTGAATATTTTATAAGTGCCAAATTAAAAAAAAGGCCACAAGGAAATTAACCTGTTTCTTTCAGGATAGGATCTGAACAAGATACAATAAATAAGGTGTGCTATCTTATAAGGAGAGATGCAGAAAACGTTAAATAGCTTTTCACAAAGAAACCATCCCTATGTGCACTGAATGGGCTTCTGTGGAAGAGATAGTTATCTATTGGCAGATTCCTACAAAGGGCCTGAATTAAGTTTATGCAGAAAATCTTACTCACGGCACTTCCTTAAACCTCAGTGCTTGCTTTAGTATTTATGGATACTCTTCTATCTCACTTTCTGCACGTGAACATACATGAAAATACCATAATATTATATGGTAATAGTCTTAAAACACATTATGGTGATATACTGAGGTGTTTCGTTTATTGAGGCCTTCCTGTTTTCAGCTGCTGCCTTTTCTAGCACCTGAACATTTCTCATACAAAAAACTATATCCCTGCATCAATTGTTTAGGGAGGGATTTTTTATCCTCTTCCTTACATGAACTAGGACATGATGCATGTGATGACCTGCTCATAGACAGAAGTACAGCTGCACTAGCCTGGTCCCTTCAGTTCATGGTCACTAGCCCATGTTTCTTCTCCTCCAGCCTGCTTCACAGCCCACTGAAGACAACAGAAGGGCAATCCATGCTGTTCAGCGGGATTTGGATTATCCCTTATATTACTCCTGTTTGGATCCTCTTGTTGTGCTCCAGCAAAACCGCCCTGGGAATTGGCAGAAAAGTCGTCTGCAGTAAAGACAGCAAGATCTGACTTCAGGAAAGCATCTCCCCTTCCTCAGCCAGCAGTGTCCCCACACTATTTTGAGGGAACTGCCATCTGCATGAACAAGACAAGAAGTCAGCCAAATCTGTGAGCCCCGTGCCCAATTGTGTTGTATTGTTTCTAACAACAGGCACTGATGCAACTGTTTCCCTGGCTTTTCCCTGTCAGCAGAGGTTTCACTGAACCAGAATCTCAATTCGCTGTACATAAGGCTCAAAACTACAATGGGTGGTTTTCATTTGACTTTGGTATGAGCAGTGGGCAAGTCAGGAGATCCGACTTTGCCGGTGTGGGCAGGTTCTGAACGTGGACAGGCAGGAAGCAATTCTGGGCAGAAGGTAAAGAAAAGGGCCTTATTGTCTGCGAGTGGGGAGAGCAGCACCTCAGTGAGTTGCGGAAGGCAGAGAGCAGTGCTGCCTGCTTCACAAACTGCTTACCCTTCTGAAAAATAGGGAAGAGCTTACGCGTGAACTGTCTCCACCCTGGAAATCAGTTCTTCTCAGGAGAGTGGAAAAGGTAAACGTGCATCCTTCTTATTTTTGCTCAATCTCACCACTGCTATTGGGTTCAGTATTTAGTAGTGGAATTAGTAAATCCCACTGATTCCCCCTGCGAGAAGGCAGTCGGAGTGACACTGCTCAAGGGTCTGGAGCAGAAAAAAGGGGAGAGAATGATTTTGTTCTTCAGGAATTTCCCTACCTTATACATCACACCTGAGCAGCTATTTCTTTGGGTGCCACAGAAATCTCCCCAGGTTCCCAAGCAGAGACGGGGCTCTGGCAGAGGAAGCAAATTAAAAAGAAAGGATCTGTTTGCAGACAAGTATTACAAGTAAGGGAGAAGAGTAAAAAGAAAATTCTAAAATCTGAAGATGGGACTGTTATTGAGTGGAATATTTTCCATTGTTTTCAAGGAGGCAGCAGCTTCTTTTTTTCTGTGAAGAAGTTAATACATTACTGGGCAGTGGATAATGTGCAGTTCTATTTACATCCACTGTTTGGACTATTTTGGTCCTTCAGATAGTGTATCTGTTCTCAGGCCTTTCTAAAAGCAGCATCCTACACTTTTTTGCAAGCAATTCTGGATAGCAGCTACAACCAATATGCTTCAGTCAGCTACAAACTAGATAGATCATTGTTTGTCTGGAATTTTTTTATTAAACCAATTGTACTGGATCAATGCTTCCTCTAAGCAATAAATTACAATTCTATCTGCCCAGTGAAAAAGCTTTCAAAGTCACAGATAAATCTTGATCTAGGAAATGCAGTTTGGCTCTGCACCAATGTGCGATCAACCGCAGATGCAAATAAACTCAAGCCTCCAGCACATACATCTGCACCTCAGAATAGGAACCTGTATTCTTATTTTCATTACAAATTGCTAAGATGCTTTTTAAGTGCTTCTAGAACTAGTCCACTGCATTAGTAATGAGTACTCAAGAGCACCGAGTTTGGTTTTTATAAAGGTCACTCGGCATCTTTTCCCCTCACAATGGACTAAAAGCAGAAATCAACAGAGCCTTAATCTATATTAATTTGTTTTACTCTTGGAGGGTCATAGATTTGCCACTGGAATTAGCCATATTAGATGCTAAAATGATAATTTAATGAGACGATGATGAAAGCCTCTGTTCTATTCTAAAACAGGAACTCCTCTCACATAGTGTGAAGGAGAAGCAAGTCCATGAAGTCAGAGGAATTACACCAATGTCATTTCGCAGCAGAATCAAGCTCTGGTAAATAGGGCTGGAGCATTCCCTTCAAAACTTCCCATCTCAAGCTGCACTGAGATGGGAGTCACGAGGTCTGAAGCTCTTCCAAAACCCCTGGAGATGCACCTCACTCAGAGGTGAAACTGATTTCTCCAAAAAGACAGAAAACAAGTCTGGGTCTAAATAGCTGCCCAGCTTTGGTGAGAGCAAAGTGTGGGATAACACCTCTTGCAAGATCCTAACGCTCCAGAATCTGCACCCATCTATAACACGGAGCAATCACGCATTGCACTGCGTAATTTGCAAAGCAGAAAATAAAGAGTCCTTTGGGTCAAGGATATAGCTCTTGCAAATATTTTGATAATATCTGCTCTTTGGTGCAATATGCTGCATTTCAGAGGTCAAAAAATGTTATTCGTATTCATGCGAGTTGTTTCCAAGACAGATGCTTTAGTGGCATTCAGAGAAGGAGGGACTACAAAACCCAAATGGAATCCAGGAGAGCTCCCACTCTTCTCCGTCAAGGCAGCCATTGTTCATAGGCCATTTTTCATGGGAGCCCACGCATTTTCTCTAAAAGGCAGTCATATTCTAACAGATACGCTGCAAGTGACCTAGAAACAGGGGTGAACAAAGTTCCCCAGAAAACGTCCATACTGACCATACAGTAGTGCATCCAGCTCCTCTGGCCTCTTCAAATATCTCTGTACTACAAATATCTCACTACTCCTGCCCCATCTGATGCCAATATGTATAATATTAAGGAGAAAGCACGGAGTTGTGTTCTAGGCTTCTAGCAGCAATATAGAAGAAACACCAAGTGGTAAGATATCAGCCTACCCGGAATCTGAACCCGAACAGCAAGTCTCTTGCGCCAGGGTACAGGGACTCAACTCCCTGTGCTTTCTCTGTACAAATGCAAAGCTATGTCAGGGGAGGATTTTATTATTAATAGTAATGAGTCATACATGCATTCATATCTATCTGCATCCACACGAACGTCTGAGCGTTAGCAGGCTCAGTGTGATCAGCTGGCTCGGGAGAGTCTCGCTTGCCTGCATATTCCATCCCTTTGTGGAAAGCTAGGAGTGGTCCTATAGCCAAGAACCTCAGGAATAAAACCTTACCTCATCGTTTACTGGGCTGTTTTAAGGAATAAGCAGTGGTTTGCTAGGAATCTTAAAAAAAATAAACTCTTAGGACTAGCTCTTACCTCAGCTACTGCTACAATGCTCTTACTGAAGTTTGCCGGTATGGTTCTATGCTGGAAACATAAAGATGGAAGGGAATAAATCCTCTACCCAGATACGTAAAAGACAGGCAAACTGAACACTGCTTTTCCATAAATCCAAACACAATTCAGAGACTAAATCCAAAATTCCTTGAGGGTGTGACACACAGAGAACCCCGTGCTAGAGGAAGCACAGTAGATCGGTTTTGAAGTCCAGACTCGAGGTAAATAACACAAGATCTTTAGCCAAGAGTATGAAATTGATTGTGTTCTTTTCTAAACATAATCACTCGCACATTTCACTGTGTTTGTGAGGTGTGACTTGATCAGTCACAACTGGGGGGGCAATTTTATACTCTTTCCAACCTGGGTTTGAATAAGATTGTACTTGCAAGGACTACGTATCACGATGTAGCTACTGGAAATCCTTATCTGCTCGGTCAGCTGTGATGTTGGGATACTTGAATGCCCTGAATTTAAGTGACAATGCAGTCTTCCAATTCACATAGCCTTCTAATAACATTTGTTAATCCAAGCAAATATCAAGGAATCTGTTCAGTGCCAAAGCTGAATCCTCTCAGCGTGTGGACTGCTTGCTAAAAGGTAGTGTCAAGAGGTTTCTGTCGTTTCTGTCTTTGGGCACCCACATCCACCCTGGCTCTCCTTCCTGCAATTATCTTGCTAACTGTATTGTAGGCAATAATGGAAGGTTTCCTGAAGAGTCCAAGAATTCAATAAAATCATACAGTTTGATAGATCTGCGTTTGAATAATATTCTTCTCCTGCTTGCTTTTAAATTTGAGACGTAAGCCAGTTGTAATTAAAGTTGAAGCAATAAACCTTAGCCATTGATTGCACTAAGTAATTAATTATTGATTGCAGTACTTTGCATACATATTGCAGAGGACAATTCACCTGTGCAGCAGACAATATTTTACTCAGAAATACCCAAACACAACCCCTCTGCCACACAGAACTACACAAAAATTGTCTCTAGGCTTTACAAGTTCCTTTCCTTATTAACCTTCATGGAAATATTGCTGTCTGAGTGAAAGCAAGCAGCTATTTTCATAAAGACATTGTTAACTATTCCATATCCAAATTCCTTTTGCAAATAAGGATCTACAGATGCAAAAGAGGAAATCTTCCCCTGTAAGAGTCGGAAGGTGTTAAGTTCCTTCTTAACAAATGCTGCTGTCCCCTGCACATACCAATTCCTGAGGAGCGATGCTGCAGTAAGAAGCCCTAAAGAACAGCACCAGTGGCAACATCCTTCCCCAACTCTCCGGGAAGGAGAAGGGAGAGGGCTTTGAGGCACAAAAATGAGAACTGAAACATTAATCAGGCAGCCCATCTGCTCTGAACTGGAGATGTAGGACTAGTTAAGCAGCAGACACCACGCTTTTAGTCTAGCGCTGTGCATCAGGTGGGATCATTTTTCCCCATTTACACTGAACTGACGGAGAGGCTTTCCCTTATAAAAAGCCAAAACGAAAGATATTTGTTGGTTTAAAAACACAATTTAAAATTATTAATGTGAGGGGACACTAAAATTAAGCTTAAATATAAATGAAACCTGCAGATGATTTGACTTTAGACCTCGGATGTGTCCTCCAGCTCCTCAGACTAGTAAATTAGCAAGGAAAGTTATGCCTGGGTGTGTGCTCTGTGCGGAAAGATCTGAGCTGGGCACAGTCAGGAAGGGGCAGGGGGCAGGCTAGCTAGTTTTGAGTGGGCCAGGAGGGGGGGATTGTACCTGAAGTCGCTGTAGGGATGGATGATCCAGAACCCGGCAGATTTAACCCTTTCCTGCTCCCTCTCCACGGCCTTCTGGCTGCCAAACATCCTCAAGGAGAATTTGTTGACCCCTGGCTGGAGCATGGCCCCGAACTGCCTCTGCATGAAACCGGCTTGGCCCAGCCTCTGCTCCTCATCTGGGGTGATCTGGTCGCACCCTCCACCTCCTTCCACTTTGATGGAGGTAGAGGAGCAAGCCCGGGCGGGCTGCTGCTGGGGCTCCGGGGGGGATGCCGGTGGTGGGGGCGCAGGCAGTCCCTGCTCCAGCTCCCCACTGCCAGGGGGGCTCTTGTCCTCACAGGGGGAGGCTGGCTCCCCTTCCCCGCCGATCAGCCTCTTCTCCTCGGCTGCATCGTGGAGGTGCCTGCTGGTCAGCGAGGACAGGCTCCCTTTGAAGCGGCGGCAGTCCCCGTTGGTGCTGGTCTTGGCGCCCTTGCTGCCTGCCTCCGTCTCTAGGAGGCCAGGGTCCCCCCCTCTGCCGGGGTCTCCCCCGAGTGCCCGGGTGCTCCCAGCAGAGGGCGAAGGCAGTGGCTTCAGCCTGATGCTTTTCCTCCGGGTGTCCTTGTCGCTGTCATCCTCCTCGTCCATGATCGACGCCTTGGGTCCTATCTGCTGGGGCAGGCTGTAGAGCCTCTTGCGCATAGAGGGGGGCAGCTTGTCCATGGCCGATGCTGCTGCTGCTGCTGCTGCTCAGTTAGAGGGAGAGACACCCCCCCCCCCCCGGCTCTGCGCAAGGAGGGGAACCGTCACTGCCCCCAGGCCCCAGCCCCTGCTCAAGGGGCTGAAAGGACCAGAGACTGGCGTGTCATCTCCTTACCAGACTGTGGCATCCACAGGCTCTGCATCAAAACACAGGCTCTGCATCCAGAAGGGAAGGGAAGGGAAGAGAAAAAAAAAAAAGAAGAAAAAAAAAGAGGGAAGGCAAAAAAGCCCCCTCCTTCCCAGACTCTTCCGATGTCCCGATTTGGCTACTTTCTGCTTGTCTCCCCGTGGTGAGTGTTACCGCAATCCCTGTCTGCTCAGATCCAGAGCACTGGGCAAGAAGTCTAGAGGAGAGCCACACACTTCTGGCTGGAAGGCGAGGGAGGGCGGCAGCAGCAGCAGCAGCCGCCTTGCCATGTTGGCTTCGAGATGCAAATGTGCCGTGTCTCCCGGCGGGCAGGCATCATCCGGCAAGCGAAGCTCAAGCCCGGGTGCCTCAAACTCCTCAACCTGCCGGCCAATAACACAATGAACTGCAACCTGCAGCAGCCACTGCTTGCTTACATCACTGTCATCACTTATTCCTCATGCAGCCCCTGCTCCTGGGAATATTCATGAAGCCATCCCATTCTATTGGGTTGCCATAGGAGCGACTACTGCACACAGGCTCTGCCTACCTGAGCCAGCACCCGGGCTTCTTAAAAGGGCAACGCCTGGCTGCCAAGGGGGTGTGTGTGCGGCCGAACGGGCGCCGCATCGCCGCCGCCGGGCTGCAAGGACCTCGCCGCCCCGGCGCTGCGGAGCCCCCGCCGGGCAGCCAAAGTCACCCGCCGCCGGGCTACGGCCGCCGCCAGCCGAGCCGCCATCCTCCCCGGAACGGCACCCCGCTGGGCGGCGTTAAAACCGGCGGCATCATACACGGTACCAAAAAAAAAAAAAAAAAAAAAAAAAAGATAAAACCAGGAGCAGGAAGATTCCTTTTTTTTCTCTTAGATGCTGAGGATCCTTTCTCCTTCGGGGAGCTGGGGCGGGTTTGTGGGAAGGGGCAAATCCGAATCCAAAGGCAAAACAGCGGTTCACCTTGAAAATCTCACTCGCATGCAAAGCAGGGGCTCGGGGAGTGCCCGTCTTTTCCAGCAGAAGTTTGCCTGCTGGGAAACACGTTGTGTTTTGTACCTGCCTGCAAACCACCCGAGGTTTGGGAAGGTTGCTTTTTCCTCTTGCTGCCTAATTTCCCTCCCTGTTAGACACGCCGAACGGTACTATTTCTCCCCTGCGGGGTTGGATCTGTAGAAGTCATTCAAAAAAATACATAAAATAAATAATAATAAAAAAATAGCAAGCTGCATCTCAAAGAGCTCCCCTACCGGATTGAGGGAGGCTGGACTGGGATGGCAAAGGAGCGTGTGGGATGCATGGGCTTCTCCTGCGATGCGGGGAAACCCACTTCCCAGCGGGCACCTGAGTCAGCGCTTTCTGCGGCTCGCCCTCCGCTCGCCCCTCTCCCAGGGGGCTGCTCCCGGGAAAACAACAGCTCCCGGTGGGAATCCTCCTGCCTTTCACTGCAGACTACAATGCACCTCGTATAACAGAGGCCAAAGCAGTGGGAAAAGGCTAAAATCGGGCTTTTCCGTACTTTTTGTTCTTTTTTTTTTTGGAGAAAAGAGGGAAGCAATCAATCCATCTCTGTGCTTCTTTGGGAATGGCTGTTTATTCCATTATGTTTAAGAAGCTCTTAGATTGATAAACTAGTTCCAATTATTTACTAACGCAAAGCCTTTGGAACCAGTGGAGTTAAATTAAGAATGTGTTTAGCCGTGTATCTGTTCAAATAGGTTTGTTTTTTTTTTTGCGTGGATTCACTATCTGAGGCTTTCTAGAACGTTTTGTTGTTTCAGACATTTAAAATCCTACCTCCTGGGAGAAGGAGACCACGTGAACGGTGCAGCCAGGCAGGGAGGCTGAGCGCAGGCAGCCAATGCCCACTGCAAGCAGCGAGGAAATCCTCACCCCATCCCCACGCTTCTGCTTTCAGAAGCAAACAGTCACCTTTTCCCTTCCAGGAGTCACCTGTCACCACCCTGAGGTAACTCTGCCATTTAAAGCAGCAGGATGGTACTTAGGCTCTTACTTGAAGGAAACGCAGCCATCGGCAGTGACTTCACCCTACACACAGAATTCCTGCTCGCTCTCGCTCTTGAATCCTTTCTCTGAAGCTTTCACCTGCTCCTCTTCTCCTCCTACCTCCTGGCACAACCCAGACTGGCTGTGACTCATTTGAAATACTCCACGGCGAAGCTACCCAGTGCAAATATTATTTAATATTATTATTTTCATCACAATTTCTGGTAGAACAGGCTTTTTTGGGTGTGTGGGGGGAATAAATCTCGATTTTCAAATACTCCTGTATACTGGATAATGTGAACTAAGCCAGTGATAGCAATAAAGGTCTTTTTCCTCTTCTTCCCTCCTCCAGGCACTAGGGAGGCTGAGGTGAAGCACTTCTGTGCCTAAGCTGCAATCAACTGCCTTCCAAAAGGATGTGTTTTGATTAATGAGGTGCATAACATCTGAAACTGATGCAGCTTCTTAAACACAGTCCCTAGTGTTCCCAGAGAATGACGGAGCAATAAAGGACGTGCTCAAGGAATCAAGCCCTTCGTCCTCTCTCAGCTATAGGTGTTGCAGCTGCCTCTCGGAAAATACCCACACTCTTTATTTCCTGACCTTTCTGGGCTTATTCTCTGAGTGATGCCTTATTTGATGGCACAAATAAGATTCTCTTACAGCCCTGAAGCGGGGAATAGAACACACCAGAGCATCCAAGCAGCAGAATGTTCCTTTATCACTTCTATAGCCAGGAAAGAAAACTCTCAGGTGCAGCTGGTTGGCACATGGGCTGCACAATTCCAGCAGCGTGTGGGTATCCCGGCTCCCAGAACTAGCCTAGCACTTCCCAATGTCCAACAGCCTATATAGGATGCATACCATTCCTCAGCTAGAGAGAAGTTTCTTAAGGGTTGTTTTTTTTGGGGGGGGGGACACACACGATACCACATTTGTTACCTTTACATCTAACTCTAAAGCAGTGAGCTTCATTTCAGTATCAGACCTGCTTTGAAGCAATTTTTCAAGCACATAATTGTAGCAAATGCTATAGTCCTATTTTGAAAAGAAAAAAATGCTTAACTGGATATAAGAACCCAAAGTGCTGTATCAAATCTAGGCCTTGTCCAGCAGTTGGCCAAAGCAGGCAGCCCAAAGTGCTAAAAACTAGAATGTTCATTCTTGGGTTGCTCTGTCTCTAAACGTGGGTTCCTTAACACTTCTAGAAACTTGGCTCCAGGAGTTACAGGTATCAAACTCAGAGGAAGTTTTAAAGTCCTTAAAATGTAATGGCAATTTTGTGTCCAGAGAACTTCAAAGTAACAATATTTTATTTGAGAGCCTTCCAAGAACTAAGTGCAGGAGGCTGGGAATTATCCTTGTCTAAGGGTATGAAACTACTATCATGGCCATGATTTATTGTCAGCATTATGGCAGCGCTTCCCATGTCAGCAAATGGGCCTCGAGCAGCACATTTTGGGAACATTTCAGAAAAGCTAGGACTGTTGTAGGACTAAGTCTTGCCTATCACTGGCCGCACACTACATTCAAAGGGGGTACAGAGAACCTACCCGCCAGGAAAAAGGAGAACTGGTTTTGAGGGAAATGATCTCCTTTTTAACAATATTTGTCAGATACTGCTCCAAGACTTGGCATAGATACAAAGGGAATGCATTTAGTAGGGAGAACACAGACGAAGCTGCCAAAGATTCATTTGTTTCTTAGGGGATTTTGCCAGCTCATATATACATATATATGTACATATATATGTGGTGCTATTTTAATAAGAATCCAGTGCGGCAATGCAAATGTGAGAAATCACATTCGTGATGAGCTCAGGACTATAGAAGAATAGACTGAGCACCATAAAAACTGCTGTTCTCTAGCTCAGGGCACGGAATGCAGCAATGCAAGCTCTCTGCACGCCGGCCCAGAAAGACCACCTCTGCCTCGGTGAGAGTTTCAGTCACAACCCTTTGAACCCTTGGATTCTCAGATTAAAAAAGAGTCAAAAAACACG
Source organism: Gallinago jamesoni (assembly GCA_025769975.1). Taxonomy (NCBI): domain Eukaryota; kingdom Metazoa; phylum Chordata; class Aves; order Charadriiformes; family Scolopacidae; genus Gallinago; species Gallinago jamesoni. The sequence goes on along the minus strand of JAOQGH010000069.1, from coordinate 19,658,842 downwards.
TGGGATAGATCGGAAGAACGGGAGCAAGTCCTTTCCAAGCCACCTATTGTTCCTAGCAGGCAGCAAGTAACTCATAATTGGCATTTGAAATCCATGAAATATTCAACACTACAAACCAGGGAAATTCTACCTCAGAGTTTTAGTGGTAAAGTCTGCACTTGCTGCCTCCGCAGCTTATATCATACCTAGGAGATAATAAAGAAACAATCACCATAAATACACAAATCCTATCTCTCCCTCGCCCCTATTAATTACCCAGGTGTGCTGTCACACTTGTGCTCATTGAAATTCAGCCAGTGCTTTCTCATTGCTCGATCATGTTCCTTATAGAGACTGTAAAGTGGGAGGGGATCGATCTGCTGGAACATATGTTGAAAGCTATTTAAGGCACAGAGAAGAGGGCACCTGAGCATCTGGCCAGGATAAGAGAAGTGAGATCCATGCCAGGATGCAGGACTCTGGGGAGTCAGCCCAGAGGGCAGGGGGGAAGGAGAGAGGAGTCCCACAGAGTGGGACGTCGGGATGGAAAGAAGAAGTCCACTTCTTTTGTGTAGGAGAAGAATGGTTCTAAGTGCATCGGTGGGACCAGGGAGACACTGAACAGATCCCTAACAACAACGGGCTGTGGAGCCAGGAGAGAGAGGCAGCAGCAGGAGATGAGATACACAACAGGCCAAGAAAGCTTGTCTCACAAAGCTCTTGGAAAGCGATCTTCATTCCAGTTTCCAGTGGTAAACAAATCTGGGGCAATCCTACTCTCTGCATCCTCACAACCAAGATGAAAATAGGAGCCCTTGTCTGGGATATAGGGGAATCGCTGGGAATGTGCTTATAACTAACAGATAGCTTTGCCGCTGGACTGCAAAAAAGGAAATGTTATCCAAAGAATCAGCCATGTTGGTATCTATGGAAAGAAGTTACGTGCTATGAAGAAAATAAACCTCTGAGATTTTCGGGATGTTTAGATGTCTGGCAAAAGCTGGCAAACCTCACCGGAGCAAGGAGCTAAAAATCATAGCTAGAAACAGACTGATTAGCATGAGCATCTCACCACTGGACCTTTAATATTCCCCCTGGAGAATAGAAAATTTAATAGAAAAATAGAGACCAGTAAGCCGGTATGAAGCTGTGAGGAAGAGAAATTATACAGAATCTGAGAAGCTGCTGAGATTAGAATAACCATACGATTTAGTCACTATTACTTTTAGTTTACAAAGTACTTACATTTTTACATTATGGTCTAAACTCTACCAATGAATTTTCCAATATTCACATTGAAACGTTCATATTGGGCTTGTATCTCAGACTTCAATAAAATTTGCCTTCCAAATGCCTTCCATCAAATTTCTATTTAAAAACTGAGCACTATCTTATTTTTCTACCCTCATCTGGAATTATGAGCCAGCATGGGGAGGTTTGCTCAAACTGGATCAGTTCAGTGACTATCAAATGACTCTTTCTCAAAATAGCGCCTTTCACCAGCATTTAATGAGCTGTAGCTTCACAAAGAATAATGGATCCCTCTTCACAAGTCTGTCCCCGCCGATGTTTCTTCTGTCTACACGAACTGCACTATTTTATATTATCACGCAGCGCTGGATTTGATGGGAAATGTGCTATTGTCTCCAACAACATTAATGGCAGCCCCCAACTCTTCCAAGTCCGGGCTCTTTTCTCAGTGAGCAGAATTCTGTCAGGGCTGACTTTAACCCTTTTTCTTCCTCAGCAAGTGAATCGGATGAGCTCAACATCATGTTGTTGACGCAACCACCAAGCAAAGTTTCACAGCTGTACCACCTGTCAGACATTTATACAGCTCTGATTTAAGAACTCATAATCCTAATGGATGTATTTTAACAATACCTCCCTGCAGCAAATTGCTGAAGACAGGCAGAAGATTTAAAAATTTGAAGCAAGAGACTAATTGGAAACAAGATGCTCTGTGAGCAAAATGGCTGTGAGAGGAACGTCCCTCAGATTTATGCCTTGTGACTGGAGTCTCCCATGTCTAATGTGCAGGATTCAATACAAGCTTTTCCTCTATAATTCATAATTGTACTAACATATATAGATTCCTTGATGTGTTGCCATTTATTGATGCCAGTACTGTAGGCTGCAGGAGCTTTGAGGAAAAGACCCTCAGAGGTCCCTTCCAACCTAAATTATCCTTTAATTCTATGACTCTCTGACTCAACAGGAATTCTCTCTTTACTCCAGCTACCTACTTTCACAAACATGTAGGAAGATGCTATCTTCGAGACAAAATCCTTCTGTCAGTTTTCTTTTTAAAACCATCAAACAGATTGAAATATTAGTAGGAGGGACCTGACAGACTGATGGATACAAAGCATGACTGTATAAGCTTCATTTCCTCAGGTAAGCAGCTAAGAGTAACTTCAAGATTTTGGAGAACATACTCGGCCATTTTCATGCTTATTCATGATTTCTCAACTCCTGAAGCTAGCAAAATTACAAAAACAAGCTTAGTCAGTATCTCTAAAGATTATGGCAGTAGCAGAACTTCCAGCAGAGGATCCCAGTTTATCAACACCCCTTATGGATACCCCTGGTTGTGCTGCTGCCACAGAAGGATGTTTCAGGTAGTTATCCCTCCCACTCAGCAACTTCAATGCAGTAGAATTTCACTGCCAATAAAAACAAGGCCAAAGGCAAGGGAGAGAGAGTATTTCTGTCTGCGTTTCATTCCTCTACAAACAAGCAACCAGGTTAGGCCAGTCTGAGTCCTCAAGACATTCCCATTATCTTGCAAGAGAAAGGAGTGATTTGTGCCACTGCCACTTCTGTTGCTCAGCAGCAGTGTCTGCAAGTGCCAGCAACGCTGGGTGCCTCAGTGAGCCAGCAGGGGAAAGGGAAGAAGCATCAGTTGATAAGGCTACAAATAATTCCATGAGATTCAAATAAAGGCCTCCTCTCTCTGGGCTTTGCTTTTAGAAACCAGCCCTTCAGTGAGGCTGCACGTAACCGCTGAACACCAGAAGGATCCTATGGTTATCCTAAACCTGGGGATTATTTCCCAAGTTTGCGTGTGCCGATGTCTACACGTGCACATTGGTGTTTCTGTTCATCAAACTCTTACCTCAATTCTAGATCAAACAAGCACTTTAGGTCCAATTTGGGCCTCCGTCATTTCTTTCTTTTGTTTCATTATAAGTCCTACTGAGGCATCTAGAAAAATCTGTTGCTACCAAAGCCCCAGCAGAGGAAGGTAGTCCAGTCCCAGTCTAAAAAGAAGAGGAACAGAATATAGCAAGAGTCTAAACAATCTCATGGTCTTCAAATGCCATTTAATTGCTGGGAGTTTCCTTTCTGTGTGTTTACCTTTGTTGAGAGGAGCTAGAGCAGGGAGAAAAGACAAAGAAGGGTGGATCCAAAACAGAAGAAAAGAAACTAAGGACATGGGAAGAGGGCAGGGAGAGAACTCCATTGCATTTGCCTTTCTCTATGATAAAGTCGTGCTGCAATGCCACCATTAAGGAGAGTATAAGCTTCCATTATAAGCTTCTTTATGGTCATTCTCGTTCTCAACCAATTAAGCTGACATTCTGAAAACCTGATCTTTACCAAAAAGTGAATTTCCTTATTTTGAAAGTTAAAGCCCGCTGGTTTTGGGAACAAGAAAATTGTACACATAGAAGAGAAAAAAGAGAAAACGCACTTCTTCTGTATTTTAAGAACCGATGTATTACCCAAATGGCTAATAATAAAATGATATTCGGACTTCCTAACACAAGGATATGCGAGTGCTGTACCCTAGACATAGACTAAATACCCAGTAAACCCAGAAGGGTGGAGGCAGAAGTATTCAGTATTTTCTAACCTTTGCCTCTCCTTCCCTGGATAGCCCTTGCCAGCCGCATCTATTCAGGCCGTGTGCCCTTCTACTAATTAGTATCTGTCAGGCATCTCCCTAATTCTCAGGCGCACAGACTACAGAGTAACGAACTTTTTATCTTCCACAGTGCCACACAAGCGATTAAACAATGTCAGATGCTGCTGGAGCTGAACTGCAAGATGGTGTTGGGCTGGGCACAGGGTGGGAGTGCTCAGTCTGCCTCACGCTGCGGCAGTTCTAGAAGTCCACCCAGGGACTCCCCATTGATTAATTTTCACAGCCTGTGCTTTCATTTGTTTTCAACACTCCGCTGACCTTTGTGTAAGAGTTTAAACAAAGCTCTACAGACACTTGAGGCCACCGCCTTGATAGTATCAGTTCATCATTGTATAAATCATTGTATAAATGGTGTATAAAGTGGAGGGTAGGCTTGTGTTTGCGCGTGTGTGTTTGTGCGAGGGGCTCTCTCTCTGCTCACCTGGCTCTTCTGTGAACGCTGAAGTGTTTTTCAGTGAAATCAATGAAAAAACTTCACACTGCATCTAATGTTACTGCTCTGTGCTGTATAATGCAAAGGGATCACAATACACAGCAGTTTGAGATGCTGCTTCCTGGACTCTGTCTTCTTTTCAGACAATGCCCTTTCCCATGTGATTTATAGAAAGCTTCCTGGGAGTAGGAGCAGAAGTCAGGCCTTCCTGGTTTCCCTCTAAACCATTAGCTGGCGGAATCATATTCCCTCCTGTACTCTCCGACCAACTCATGGAATCTTAAATCGTCTGTTCAATGGAGCAACTTCACGAAGATGCTTCCTGTGGGACACTCAGGAAATAGGAAAGTGGCATTTGCTTCACCAGTTGCAATTTAGGACAAAAGAGTATGAACTGCCCTGTTGCGTTTTGTTTTTTTAAAAAAAAAGATTATATCTCCATGAGAGGGTTCTAGATAATGCAGCCCCACACGTGGCTGAAGTGTGATGAGATGATGGGGAGAAGCAATTTGTGGCTGGTTGATTTTGTCAGCATTTCCTTCATGGCTGGATTGCTTCCTGCTCAGCAGCCTGTAGTCCCCGGAGAGCCACCAGGACAGAAAGGTTCAGTGTCCCACTCTGGGCTTGGTGGTGTCCCCAGGAGTTACAGGTTGCAATACACAACACTTTTGAGCACCCGTATCCTTTGCTGGGTCTGGCATAAAAGACTTGCCTGAGGTGACACAGTCTGTTTAGCTTCCCAGGTTACACATGTTCCTACAGTTCTAACAGAAAGTTACTAGAAAAATGTATTTATTTCTGCTTGCTGCTTCTGTTTGCTACTGCTGGAAAAAAACTGTATAGATATACATACATATATATAAAGTAGCTTAGCAAAGCAGACCTAGACACTGCAATCGTGCTCTCCTCCTACTCTCAGAGAGGAATGGCAGACTAAACAGCACTCTGAAGCTGGTGAGATCTCAGTGCATACTGTACCCCAGAGGAAGCACAAGGTGAAGCAACAACAACAACAAATACCACTTTCCCCCTTCTGAGCAACTTCATGTCACGGTGAATGCTCGACAGGCTGCTGTTCAAAGTCAGCTTGAAGAAAAATTGTATACGTTATTAGCCACCGCCGTGCTTGTTAATTCTGGTTTTGTTTTTCACTGTTCTGCAAAACCCTCCACAAATCCCTGTTGCACTGGAGCAACAAACTCCTACTTCCTTAGATTTGCAGGTTTCACTTAACAGGATTAGGTGACAGGATTTATTTAGAAACGTGTGGTGATAAAAATACCCAGTTCATGAGTAATGGGGGGAAATTTTGTTGTTGCTTTTTTAAATTTAAACTCAGCAGGGGAAAAGGTTCAGATCAGGTGTTTGCCACCCACACTCTTCAGTACTGGAGAATGCTTAACTTTTTCTAGCAGGGAGAAGACTGGAGTAGAATAAATAGAGAATACCGAGTCTTCCTGTGAGACCTACAGGATGTGAGATGCGAAATGACTTGATCTTCCCACTGACACGGAATTTGTTAAAACATCTTCCTGAGACTTTAAGTAGTCTGAAGATTTCGCTAGCTTGCTTTTCACAAGAGGTAGATCTTTATTAATCCAAGCTGGCTATAACATGTACTCCTCAATCATGCACCTACTCCCTGCTCTACAAGAGGGTGGTATCAGAGCTGCTTTGGTGATTCTGCCCTTCCCCTTTTCCTGGAAGGCCTCCCCAGTGCAGAAGATGCTCAAGAGGTGGTTAAACTCTACTCAGGACTGGCTTTGCTGCTTGTGTTAGATATTTGCACCAAACCTTAGTTGAACATCCTGCTCAGCAGAAAAGAACTGGAAGACATTCTTTAACAGAAAAGATCCTGGGAGCTTAATCTTATTTAGTTAAGCAAAAGGAAGTGTAAGTAATTATTTGATAATAATCTGGCAGTACCGACACAGAGAGGTGGAGACCTGAACACAGAGGAATCCTCGCACCAGCGGACACAGTTGCAAAAGCAATGCTGCCTGGAAGCTACATACATTCAGGCTAGAATTAAGTCAATATTTTTTAATGTTGAGGGCAACTAACCTCTAGATTAACACGATGAAGTTTTTTGTAGATTCTCTGTCATGGGAAATTTTAAAAACAAGATTAGATATTTTTTATAAAAGATTTGCTCAAGTTCAATCTCAGACATTAGATTGGAATCTGCAATTAATTTGAGTTAGTCCTGGTTCATGTCACACAGGAGGCTAGAGTAAATGTTAATAATGTTCCTTTCTACATTAAAATCTGGAAAACTGGAAAAGCAAATGACTAGTAACAGTGGCTAGGAATGCTCACACCCTTTTCTGCTCATTTTTGAATATGCTGAACTGCCTGCCTCCCAGCACAAATCCCCAAAGAATCCCACTGACGCCATTCTTCTGCTGTGAAGCTTGATCATTTACCAACTGTTTCTGCTGTCTACCCAACTACACACACATCCCAGGACCTTCCTTTGTCCTCTTTGGCAGCTTAGTTTCTCAAAAACTTATTTGCCAAAGCCTTCTGAAAATTCAAATGGACAGTATAAATCAGCTTACCCTTATTCCATTTATTGATGACTCCTCAAAGATGTCCAAGAGATCTGTAAACTATTAGGACTCCCCTTTACAGAAGCCACTTTGACACTTCCCAAGTAAATGGAACGAGATCATATTTATCCAAGTTCATGTCCCATAGAAGGTTTCTGGTCCTCAGAAGATGAGGATTCTGGTTTTGGTTATAGTGATCTATTTGCCTATTAAAGCTTTCCTTCTAAGCTGGGAAAAACAGTTAGCCATTCTCAGATTTTGTCGCGCTGCACTTTTAATAGAACTGTAGCCAAGTGCTGCACCGGTATAAAACCAGTATTATAAACCAGAAACAGACTGCTTTTTCTTCCTTTCTAAGAACTGCCGCTACTATTGCCACAACACCCACCTGGCAATGCAACACTGACTTCCCCTGACTTGCAATACCCCCATTCTGTCCCTGCCAACATCTTCTGCAAACGCCAGCCAGCCCTCACACACATCCTGCTCCATTGCTTGGAGTGGGAAATTTCTCTCCAGAGCAGAACTACAGGAAGAACAGGAGTCTGAATATTCAATTGTGTAAATCCTAGTCTGCACAGAAAGTGTATAGCACGTAGCTACTGTACTCAATGGATGAGAATACTGAATTGTGTATTGCTTATTTGATCTGGCATGCAGCAGAATGCTTGCTTAGTACAGAATCTTACCCCACTACACAGCTTGGCAAGTCAGCCAAGATCTCTCCACACTCTTCTGGTTGAAATCATACCATCCTCCTTAATCAGCTCTGTGTTTTCTTACACTTCTGATAGTTTTCAGTGCCAGCTCTGGCACTCTGATTAAAATCAGCCTGGAGGGGAACTGTTAGTCACGTGTGACTGAAGCTGAGGTAATACTCTTCCTTCCTATTCCTTGGCTTCTCTCATTCTCTTGATGGAACTCCTAACATGCCTCCATGGAAAATGACAGTGTCATATGGCCTTTGGGTCATTATCTCCTGAGGGTTCACACACACTTGTCAGATGCTTGAGCCCACATGAAATGGGAGTATGTACAGGCTTTGGGGTTTTGCGGGCTGAGTATTGAGAGTTTCTTCCAGGCTGGACCATCACAAACCCAGTTTCAATATGGTCTTGCATCAAAGAAAGACAATGGATTATCTGGGGTTGTCTCTTTGCTTCTTGCAGATACCTTGCTGGGAGCACGGCAGTGTGGCATAACAGTGAATCCAAATTAAAGCCCACAAATGGTAAACTTTGCAGGTGCATGACATTCATTCTCCTGTAGAAAATGAAGGCAACATAATGAGATTTCCCAGTAACTATACTGCGTGGATTTCCAAATGCAATGAAGTCAGCTTTCGCCTTTCATGTTTTATTAATGCCTTGTAGCTAAGTAAAATGACTAATAAACTGGCATTTTAAAGAACTGGATGGAGCCATTCTGAAGACTGAATAATAACTAACCATTCATTTACTAAGTTCCCTCTAGCAGTTTTTCAGTACACACAGAATGAAAATCATGGAGCTACTGAAATGAGTTCACTCTCCTTTGCACCAAATATGCTACTTACTGCAGGTGCACAAATTCACTTCAGCACCTTCTGTCTAGTTTCTGTGTAGGGAAAAGAAGGAAAAATTGTTACCTTGCCCAGATTACCACAACAAAGTCAACACTGGACCCAGAATTTAAAACCTGTAACAGCCTTGCTGGCTCTTCCTAATCGTTAGTCACTATTCTGCAGCACATTACAATGGAAGAAAGTTAAAAAGCTAAAGATTCCCCAAAATCCAAATTAGTTGAAGGTGTTCTTTACTTATAAATCCCCTCTTTCGTTCTAGTTCCTCTTTATAAAAGGACCAAAGAGAGAGGGTTTCCTGAAGCAGGGAAAACTAGACAGAGGTGCTCTTACATCTGTGTTTTCCCTGACTGAGAACAGGATAGTCCCATATATTACGACTCCCAGGTGCACTGCTGGGACAACGCCCATTGCCAATATTTGCCTCTCTACTAAAAATTAAAAGAGGAAAACCATATGCACGGCTTTATTTTCTAAGCAAGGCACATTTGTATCTTATCAAGCTGCTAGCCTTTGTGACTGTTGACTGAAGCATGAGATGAAGTAAGATGCTCAATACAGAGAACATAAAAGATGTCACCAAGGCCTCTCAGCAAAGCAGCAGCAGGCCAGGCACTAAAATACAGGATTTCCTAATTCCTCATTCCATTATCAGCCCTTTAGAACAAGCTATTTCTCTCCACTTCTGCTTGTTCAACAGTGCCTCTTAAAACCAAAATCCAGCTGTTGTCACTGAACTCAAAGCAGCTTTTGTTAAGCATTTCCCTAAATGCATTCCAAAATATGTTTATTTCCACTAAACCTGATCTACCAGCTGCCGCAACCATTGAAACAGGAATGGCCTGCTTCAACCTCCATCAACATACGAATGTTCTAAGTAGACATCTCTGACCAAAAAAAGAAATCCCAGGCTGGAACTTTATGGCTAGATAGAAAAAAAAAAAGTGAGACATGTATAAGAAAAGAGATAATAATGCAGTAGACAAGAGATTGTACTGCATTATTCAAAAGGCCTTATTCACCTTTGATTCCTGTGCAGCAAATATCATATTCTGGCAAACATCTGAGTAGGAACTAGAAGCTTTCCTAAGACAAATAGAGCTAGTGGAATTAAAAACAAAAAAAAAAAGGCATAAGGTTTTTTGTAAGAAAAGATAGAATATGTTGCTGTTTCAAGGTTGTTTTGCATTTTAATACCAATGAACAATCTCCCAGGCAAAGTCAGCTCAGGTCTGTGAGCCTCTACCAAGAGCCCCCCGGTCTCTCTGCTCCCCTCCAGCTCTCTGCACCCTGGGCCACTCCTGCAGGTGAACATCATGGACAATTGATGTGAAAGCTGATGTGAAGACACACAATCTGAGAGCCTTTGGAAGGTAAGAAAATGGGGATCCTCACACCCTGAGTAGCCTCTGTTGAAGTGAAACACCCTGCAGTCAGTGGGAATCATTAAGTTAGGAGACAGTTGTTATCTTTTTGCCCTTGACAGAGGTCAGTCTGGAAATGCTAGAGGTGAGCGTGTGGTTCCCAGAAGAAATGGCAGCACATGCATGACATGGATTTATGCTTGCAATTCCAATAATTCTGCCTTCTTGAATTCAACCCTAATTGTAGTGTGCCTCGCTGATGATTTAGAGCATTTGATTTACTGATCTTATTTTACTCTTCCTGCAATTTCACCTCTTTGATCAGATCTTGCCAGCAGGTTTTCATTACCAAATAGGTGGGTTTTTTAAATAGCACAATTGCAAGTCATCATCATAAACATCAATCTTCATAACTCATCTGAGCACTCTATGTTCTTGTAATGTCGTGTGTCCGGATTCTGCTGCAGAGATAAACCCCCATCTGTGTGATGCCAGCTTCTCATTCCTTTATTGATTCTCCCCTATTTGCTGTAATTGAGTTTTTATACTTACCTTGTTCTTCAGTACATAAATGCCTATCAGAGACAGGCAAAGAGAGACAGACCAGGGATTTCCACTTCTCATCACCTCTCGGCAGAAGAGGGTGCTGTGCAACACTGATTACAAGAGATACTCCAGCAACTGAGGCAGTTAAACTAAGGATTGCCTATCCACGGACTACTCACATGTCAGCAGGTGACTGTAGGAAAAAGCTTATATTCCTTATTTTCCACTGGATGGGAAAGGAGAAGGCAATAATCTGCAATTTTCCAGCACTGACTCATCCATTCTGAGTTGCTTGTGTTAAAGTAAGCCTTAAAGGGAACTTTTTGTTTATTATACAGGATTGTAGACAGGCTCCAGCACACGTCACTGGTCTGAAATGCTTGCATGTTTAAAATCCGGATTCCCCTGTAATTTAATATGGACTCAGCTATATTTATAGGTAAGTGTTTGCAGGTATGTGTTTTAGGATTCATCCTTAGCAGCCAATGTAGCCTCCCTACTATTACTACTTGTACTCTATGACCCCAGTCTCTGGTGGAGTGAAAGTTACACACATGACACTGTTGTCCCAAAGCAAGACGCCAATGTACACACAGAGCAGAGGTATTTATTTAAATCATTTCTGGAGAGACAGGCGCTAGTTGGTAATTCTGGCTATGAAAGGGTCACAGGTGATGTGTAATACTGCTGATGTCCTCAGCGGACACTTGCGAGCCACAATTAAACAATGAGTTAGTCACCCCTCAGATAAAGTTCTCACCCATCTCTCTGCCTCTTATTTCTAGTTTTGCCTTCAGTTTTACTGCCTGATCTCAGTTTTCCACCCTCTGAAAAGAAAACACGCACCTGCTTAGAGACCTTACAAGAAATCAGTTAGCTCTGACTAGATACAGGACCTCTCCTCTCCCAAAGAGGAAGCTGCAGCTCCCTGACTTGCCAAGAATTTCCAGTAGAGGCCTTTGAGATGCCCCTGGCAGACAATGCTGAAGACCATCTTCTCAAAGAAGATCCGTCTACTGCTAACGGCAGGGAGAAATTTTCATTCTGCAAAATCATTCCTGCATATACGTATATACCAGATTAAACTATATCTTGTTCCTTTTTCAGTACTGTAGATACTTCCATTTTCCAAGTTACCCAGTCTGAATTTGGCAGCCATTTTCAGGCCTGTGCAGCAAGAACAATGCATGCGCATCTGAGTTTGTTCTGAAGAAGCAGAACATTTTTGGCTTTTTTTGTGCTTCTACCACTAGAGAGCAGGAGAATGGTTCTCCCGGCTGCCTCTGGCAGGGATAGCTGCTGTGAATCAACCAAGAAGCTCCTTGTATAAGGGAGTTTCTGGGGCTGACACTCGCAGGGAAGTTGGACAACCTTTCAGTCCATTTACCAAACCCTTGCTGTTGCCATTTCCAGCCAGATGAAACCAGGCTAAGGATGAAGCAGAAAGAACAGGCTGCATTCAGAATAACGTGATGGAGTTCTAACACCAACACAGACATACAGGCAGTCAACACTCTGTGTTTCACCGAGAAAAGCTACTTCTTTTTTTTTTGTTTTAACATAGAAGTCTAGCCTAGATTCCACTCAAGAAGAAGAATATTCACTATTAAGGGTTGAACTCTGCCAAAATATACCTAGAACTGGAATTACAAGTGAAACAACAATTCATGTGCTTTGTGGTCTGTGATCATTACCCTCTAGATATTTTTGCATAATTAGGAGAAACATCTCCCTGAGCCATGAAATTTGGTTCTAGGTTTTCAGTTTTTTCTAATGTTTAAGCAAATAATTGGATGAAACTACAGCTGTGGTTTCACACACTGGTCTAGCAGCTGGCATATGCTGAAAGAGGAGAGGTCTTTTTCACCTTCCAGTTCCATTCTCCCTTTCCCGTTCCTTGCACTCTTGGGACCTTCACAAACAAACGTTTCTATTTGCTAATACAGAAAAAAGTGGAGGTTTTTCATTTTGCTTCTTTAGTAGAGCACATCTGTTTGTTAAAGCACCTGATGAGAGCCAAAGGCAGCAAAAGAGGCAGAGAGTAGAAGGTAGCTGGGGAAATAAAGCTTCCCTCTTTCAATAGCAATAACCTTTTGATCAGGTTCACTCTGACAGACGAAATAGCAAGGTAAAGTAGAGACATCAGGAAGGGATTCCTTGCCAGGAAAGCTGCTGAGATGTTTTCAGAAAAGAAATGCTGGAAGCCCTGAAGAACATTCTGTACTGGGCTCTGACTGGGCAGTATCAGATAGTACCTTTACAGGAGTCTCAGGGCTCTAATTTCAGCAGCAAACGTAACTCCTGGTAAAAAAGGACAGAGCAACAGTGATTTGCCTTGCAGGACAAGCCATCATGTGAGAAAGGACAATGCAGTGAATCACAGACTGAAGGAAGACCTCAAACAGAAACAACTGATCCAGACTGTATTTCCTGCTCCATTCTTCAAGCACGAGGTCTATACAAGATTGTCCTGCCAGCCAGTCAGCATTACCCTTCAAAACCTTTTGGAAAAAGATGCTGTAAACCCATCTCATAATAAAAAAAAGTGTTGCCTGAGCCTTGTGGTTATATTTGGCTCTGAGTGGACTTTGCAGCCAGCAGTCCCCTCGGAGACATGCTACTGGCCCAAGAGTGACACTGCTCTGCTCACGTAGAACTCCTGCGATTTTACAGTCCAAGAAGTATTTGGCTTATGCTTCTGCTATATACTTTAGAGCAAATGCATTGTTAGGCAGGACAAAGGCTGGCAGATACCAAGCAGAGTTTCTCAGCTACTCCTAAGTAGATTCAAATTCCTGTCTGCTTTGTTCCTTCACAAAAGTAGCTTTTTACACTGCAGTCATTTTCCCACCAGGTTGTATCAGCAGATTGTGCTGAAACCCAAGGCACTGATTTTCTCACCTGCGATAACTAGCTAAGGTTCCACTTTACATATTGACTGACCTATTTAAGAAAGAGGCAAGTCCTAGGGAGCAGGCTGCATAAATCAAACGTGGCAGGCAGGGGAGCGGAGGCTCGATTCCTATTTATCACGAAGAATGTACATTTGCTTGTACACTTAAGTTGCAAACTTCCTTAAGTGGACTGATGCAATCAAGGGACAAATTATCTCTATTATGGCAATGCGCTCCAGACAAAAGTCCTGTTAAACGTCCTGACTGTGAAGCCACAGTTTCTCAGGTTTAGAATAGAAAGGTCAAACTCCCTGATCTGAGCTTAGTCTATTTCACAAATTTGTTTTACATTCTTGTTCAAGCTAACTGAATGAAATTCATTGAAGAAATTAAAGCTAGAAAAAAATAGAGAAGGAATGAAGATCTGACATAGCTCTGAGAAGGGAAGATGGGGACTAGGAATCTGTTCCTAAACTTTTCCTACTTTTCAGTCTAAGTTTTACTTGTGGCCACCTTATGGCCATCTATTTTTGTCCCAGTGTATCTTAGCTCATCCGTGATTTAGATTCCTTGCATTCCCTTTGCTGCCAGTCTTGTTCTCAGCAGATTCTGTGGGATTTAGCCCCCTTGTAGCTCGAATAACTTACTGAGGGTGTTATCACTCTCCTCTATTTCAGTAGTTTGTTCTGTTGTGATGGGCTTCATTATGGTGATTTATAGGAGAATCCTAGCTCAGACCAGGCTCTGCTGTGTTAGGCACTGCATAAAACATACTTTCTCAAGCAGCTGCTGTTTCAGAGGGTTAACGTTCTAGATAAAGGGTCAGAGAGACGTACTGGTTTTGCCTGGGATAGAGTTAATTTTCTTCACAGTAGCTGGCATGGGCCTGTGTTTTGGATTTGTGCTGAGAACAGTATCGACAACACAGGGATGTTTTCCTTATTGCTGAGCAGGGCTTACAAAGAGTTAAGGCCTTTTTTGCTCCTCACACCCCCCCACCAGTGAGTAGGCTGGGGGTGCACAAGGAGTTGGGATGGGACACAGCTGACCCCAACTGCCCAAAGGGATACCCCACACCATATCACCATATCACCATAAAGCTGGGGGAAGAAGAAATGGGGGATTGTTGGGAGTTACGGTGTTTTCTCAAGTAACATTAGGCATGATGGAGCCCTCCTTTCCTGGAGGTGGCTGAACATGCCTGTCGATGGGAAGCAGAATCATAGAATGGTTAGAGTTGGAAGGAACCTTAAAGATCATTGAGTTCCAACCCCCCTGCCCTGGGCAGGGACACCTCCCACCAGACCAGGTTGCTTAAAGCCCCATCCAGCCTGGCCTTGAACCCCTCCAGGGATGGGGCAGCCACAGCTTCCCTGAGTAACCTGGGCCAGGCTCTCACCACTCTCACAGGAAATAATTTTTTTCTGGTATCTAATCTAAATCTCCCTTCTTTCAATTCAAAACCATTACCCCTCACATCCTATTGCTACACTTCCTGACAAAGAGTTCCTCTCCAGCTCTCCTGTAGCCTGGCCGTTATAAGGTCTCCCTGGGGCCTTCTCTTCTCCAGGCTGAACAGCCCCAGCTTTCTCGGCCAGTCCTCACAGGAGAGGTGCTCCAGCCCTCCGCTGGATGTGTTCCAACAGGTCCATGTCCTTCCTGTGTTGAAGACTCCAAAGCTGGACACAGAACTCCAGGTGTGGTCTCACAAGAGCACAGTAGAGAGGTAGAAGTAGTGAATTAATTCCTTACTTTGCTTTGCTCATGCACACAGCTTTTGCTTTACTTATTAAACTGTCTTTATCTCAACTCACAAGTTTTCCTTATTTTTCCTGGTTCTTCTCCCTGTGCCACTGGGGGGAAGATGAGTGAGTGGTTGTGTGGTCCTAGCTGCCATCTGGGGTTAAACTACAACAAGAACAAAGACAAGATGAAGGTGGGAGGGTGATTTAATCATGCTCACCTAATCATTCAGTGGTGAAAGCAGGTATAGGGCTGAGGTCTCCTGACTACCAACCCAGTTCAATATACCCATGCTGTTTCTCTGTTACAACACTTTGATATGTCAGCTAATTTTCCATTTCCAAAGTTTCACCATGTCACTATCTGTGTAATAGATAACGCCTAAACCAGCTCCAGTCTAAAGAGATCACACAGTGCAGTCTCCAATGTGTATAGCTGCTTTTGTGAATAAACTTTGCTTTCCCTTCAGGGCCTTGCAGACAACCGGCGCTGGTGTGGCTTGAACACTAGATAAATCTAAATTTGTAACTGATTCTGTTTAGCTCACCATGGGCAGTTAAAAGCAAGCAATTTGAGATAGGGGCCGTTCCTCAGTCAGGAAGGTGCCTGTGTGCCTGAGGTGTGAGGTCAAAGGTTGATGCAGAAAATTAGGAACCAGGGTTCCTGTCTCCTGTTCTCAGCTCTTGCCATGGCTCATTACTGAATTCAGTCCTATTTAAACTGGTATGGCTTCAGGGACTCCTGCCACAAGCTCTATCCACCCTAATAAATGAGACAACCATCCTTCCCACACACACGAACAATCAAAAGAAGTTGGATTGTTCTTAAAAATAATTTAAGGCCAATAGCTTCCCCAAGTCCTGTGTGTGACCATGGGCAACACCCGAGGCCTCAGGATAAAAAGAAAATTGGAGGTAAGTTTTCACTAGGATATATCAGCAAAAAGGAAGAGAAAAACAGCAATTTTGAGGGAGAATCTGCAGCAGCATTGTATTATGAAACATGGAAACAGTAAAATGTCTTCTTTCCTACTGTGGTGAAATTGTATTTATAACATGGTGTTCTGTGATAGGCTCCTTACTATCATAAAGACATCGACTGATCTTGTAGGACATTCAGAAAAGCACAACACAAGTGATTAAGTAGCTGAAAGGTGAAGAAAGATTAAATTAACAAAATTAAAGATCTATAGCTTGACTCCGCAATGCCTGGGGGCCACGATAGCCACCTACCAATAGCTGAAGGGTTTGAATACAGGAGGGGAGGGAAATTAAGCTTGTTATGCAACATTGTAACGAGAAGGAAAGGAAAGAGAATGGAGAAAAGGAGCATGGGCTAAAGCCCAGGGGAGCTTCCCAACTGGGAGATGTTGCTGCTACATCAACAGTGCAACTGATGAGATAGAAACGTTCAATACTTGTGGAAATGAAGGTGTTGGGCACAAATGCCTGACCAGCTCTGCTATAGAGAACAGGAGCACAGAAAGGGAACGCACAGCCGCCCTGGAAAACACTCTGAAGTCCCTGCCCAAGTCCACTTCACTTGCTTCAAGTTCCTGGACAACTCTTTGGAGTCCTTAGTCACAAAGAGGCAACAACAGGTGAATCAAGCAAAGGAAAGCACCAGCCTCTGTGAACTTGGGCATCGTAACAAACACGTTAGCCTGAGCAAGAGGCCTGTTCATGCCCTGAATGACAGCATCTGCTACGTCCCAGAGACTCGTGGTGACAGGGATGGTACAGTATCTGTATGAAAAGACACCTGAATGAGTCCCACTATTCTGAGTTTCCACGTGCGTGTCCTTGAATGCAGCTGAGGAGCAGAGTTAAAGATGAGGGAGGCAACTTCTACACAAGCGTAGCCTTCAGCCTCACCCCTCAGTTTTCTTTCACCCACATAAGTTAGCACAAATTGAAACTGGTCCAACACTTGCTAATTGCCAGGTATCCCGTGGAGCTCTCACAAAACCAGAGACTAATCAAAGAACCCAGCAGGGGAGCGTGTGTGTCTGTGTGTACGTGTGTGAAGCACAGCTACACCAGTTAAGTTCCGGCAGGCAGTTGTCACAACTCTGCTATAAAGCATAATGTTGCCCTAATTCAGGAAATAATTTCACCTTGTATCTGTAAAATGGGGAGAACTGCATTCCCCTACTTCATCACAATATTACGAACCTGATAAACTAATTGTAAAAAAAACCTCAAGAGGTCTCTGGATGAAAGCACAAAGAGTTCATGTTTGCAGAGTTCAGACACAGAAGGTTCTCTTTACATTACCAGCTCAGCAGGGAGTTAGTTATGTTAAGGACAAAGGCTAAAAATTCTCACCTTTCTATGAATTATTCCACTGCCTTTAACTGGTATCTCCCAAACTAAGAACAATCAACCTACTTATCCAAAACCCAGCTAGTTGTTTATTCTTGAGTAATAAAGGTAGACATCCAGTCCTACTGTACAAGAGGCCTGTAGACGCTCCCAAGAGGAACAATGGCCCAAGTGTCAGGGCCAATGGGATTTTCCAAAATCTCCCTAGACTGTCCTTTTCAGCAGACACTGATTTGCAAGGCTGCTGTTCTGGCCCTGAGGAGATCAGCTCAGGGTATCTTTAGAAATGACGAAGTACTGAGTGCACCCCTTAGAGAAAAAGCAACACAGATAAAATCAGGGTATCAGTTTCTGCTAAAACGTTGGGATTGTGCTTGAGAGAAACAAAATGCCTTCAAATGACCAAGCTTATCTCTTGGCCTTGTGTTTTTCCTGTGCCTTCAAGATGTCCGTGCCCAAAGCTTTTCCCTTTCTTTGGACAATAGGGGCTGCAAAGAAGCCTTTTCAGTGTGTCAGGTCAATAGTCCAAAGACTGAGAAGGATTTATGCTATAGATAGTAACAGCATCAAAGAGGCCATTACAACTTCAGCACCAGTAATCCCCATTTTAAAAACTCCATTATCTGACTGGTTCTTCATTTGCTTGTCACGTAATCCTTGTTGTGGTAACTCAGAAACGAATGCTGTGAGCTTAATAGAGACAGTGACAGAATTGCCTGGCCCTGGATCCAGTCAGGATGGTTATGGGCAAGACAGAAAGAAATCAGAGACTAATAAAGAATTCAAAGATATTAACTGAATGACAGGAATAAAGTCTGCGAGGATGCTGCTGCAATTGTGAAATGCTTACAGACCTTCTTGGGGATCGACTATTTTCTGATTTTCATTAATCATTCAAGCTCAAATCCCTGACACTCTAGCTTTTTAGAAAACATTTCAGCACAGGCCATGAATAATGAACAGATCTGTTCTCTGGGTCCAAGATTGCTGGTTTCTACAGAAATCAGTGTGCTTCTGGGGCAATGGAAAATGGGTTCCTTTATTAACTGGAACACCAAGTATTTGCTAGTATCTGTATCCTCTTCCATGACATTAGATGCCTTGGTTAAAAAAAAAATGCAGCACCTCTCTCCTCTTAGGCAACCAGTTGCAGTCTAGTTCAAACTGGTACAAGACTCCATGTATCGAGCTACACAGAAATGTTTGGTTTATTTTGGAGGACATGAGCTGTAACTCAGGCAGCCGCCTTTGCTGTGATCAATAAACTGAAGGTAGAAGGCTCATTTTTCATCAAAAAGGAAACGGAAGGCAACACGCTTGTAAGCCAATCATGGCTTATCTGTGGAAGAATCTCTTGCTTTCAGAGACTCTTCCGAGTAGCCAAAAATAAGAGGCTGAGAAACAGAGTGATTGTTCTTGGGAAGACCCTGTCAGATGTAAGAAAGACCATGCTCCTGTGTACATCTATATTCCAAACCCAGCCTCTAGATCCCAGCCCTTGGCAGCCTTGTAAAAAACAGGTTTCTGCAGGATTAGAGAGAGATTATCACAAAGCTCTCTTACTAAGAATGTGCTAAAATAGGGAATACAAAGACGACCAGTTATGACATGGAATGTTGTCAGATCAACTTTAACTCTCAAGAATCTGATGCAAAGTTTATTTTAAACCAGCTTTTTAAGATGCAATGCCTCAGGCAGGCCCAAGGCACAGGGCCCATGACTAAATAGCACTTTGTGACAACGACACCAAATGAGAAAATGTAGTTTCTCCCTTATTAAGCAAATTCCGGAGTCCTCCTGTATGGGACTGAGAGGACTCATCACTCAGCTGTAGCATCTGACTGAAATACAGAGTTTCTCTTTTGGAGAATAGTCTAATATTTTAGTCTTGAATTGGAACAAAGTATCCTGTGGAGCAGAAGCCAAGATGCAAAGTCTAAAAAGACAGCTCAGCAAAAGCCTATGGAAGAGCCTGTAAGATATTTCCTAACTGCTCCAGTGTCTTCATAAGTCAGTTGTCTGCCTCAAAAATAAATAGCTAGGAGTTAAGGAATATGCTGTTGCATATATAAAGGAAGGTAGAAACAAGTTGTTTCTTTAGAATAGGTTCCAAATCATTGGTTAGTACATCGGATGTAGGGATGGATGCAAATTCTCTACTGCTGCTTAATGAGTGGCAGCTGGCATACATCACAGACTAAAGAGATATGATAGCTGAATTTTCATGAGTAGAGAGGTGAGGGTCGGGAAAGGATCATCCATCACTGATTTCACTGTCACCATAACAATGATGTGACGTCCCTTTCTGTCTGCAGTTTTGGGCACCCAGCAGCCTCAACAGGAGTAATTTATTACAATGTGCTCTTCATTTATTCTATCCTATGAATTTGCAGGAAACAGCAGTTAAAGAAAAGGGAAGATAAACCTGCATTTCAAATTGGCTTGTGATGACACTTTAGAAAATAACACAATGGCTTTACCATAAATTGCTTGCAATGGTCAGGCTGTGACTGGCTTCGGCAGATTCATTTCAGCCTAATGAAGAGCACAGCAACTCTGCATTCACAATGCCAGCCAGCACTGTGTGAGGAGGCAGGAAAGCGAGTGCTCATCTTCTAAAGACAGATCACTATTCAACCTCTAGTGTCAGGATCCTCAGTGCACCAACAGGCCTTAATTGCCCCACCAGCCCTCTCAAACAACCTCTACTCTGCTTCAGGAACTCCATTCCAGCCCAGCCCTGGGTAACCAGGCCCGGCCTGAGCTACACTGAAAGTGTATCTGGTTCCATGTTTGTTCTTGAGCTGTTATTTGGCTTTCCTGGACTGACCTTGGACCCTACTTGTTGTTTGCCTGAGGATGGCTGGACTGCTGATGGAACCTGTAACCGTCACCATCCCCATCCTGCTTGCCCACATCTGAAGGATGTGTGTGCCTCATTTTCCCATATTAAGCTGTTCACAACATAGGCACAAACTATTTCCAATGGGATGTACCCCTGTCTAAACATATTAAAAAGGATAAGTATATGCACTGAAATACACTTCCATTCCATAGTTTGATTTGCCTTCAAGTACATTGATTGAAAAGTAACAGAATTATAAAATCTCAGTACAACAGAATGAAGAAAATATTACTAATGCTACAGAGCTCACAGCAAATTGTAGTCATGTCTCAAGCATGTGAACTGCAATAATGCTCACTTTCACAGCAGTCTTCTAGGAAACTTAATATACTTTTTCTTGCTCTTCTTCAAGAAGAGGCTGAATATCTCAAACTTGCAAATAGGGTCATACACAATTCCATGACTTCTGCAAGGTTACTCTGTCTTGGTTCCCAGTCTAAACCCTAGACAGTTACTAAGCAAAGTAATTTTCAAGTGTAACTACCACATTGGGGAGGATCTCCAGAAACAAAACTGCCTTCAAGTCAGAGCAGATCTAACTCAGTAAGGATTATCTGTCACACACACTCATAAGCCATTTGCTGTGTTTTGCTCTCGAGTTTACCTAGATAAAGGGAAGATAAGGATTTGTGTGCTGAACTCCAGTGACTTCCAGCTTCCAGAACTATTTGACAGCATAAACAGCATAAAGTTTGCTGTTCAAACTCCCTCACACCCTGCCCCTGAAACATAGGGCCTTAAAATTAGTCAAAAGCCTTAGCAGGTTTGTGTGGAGCAGGGCTTACACAGATTGACGATTTGGGCCCTTACAGTACTTAAATTCCTCTCTGCAGTTAGAAATAAATGTCACTTTTCCCTGCAGTTAAAAAAGGCACTAAGTGCATCTATGCTTTTCGACAGAGTTCATCTTCCTTCCTGCTGTTAGTGACAGCAATATACAGCAGAGGGACCCCAAGTCTTCTGCAGCTGTACTTGAGCATTGTGTTACACGCAGCAGGACCGTGGTGAGGACAGCCTCTCGCAGCAGTACAGGAACTGGGACAGAGACCGACAAGGAAAAAGGCTTTTAAGCTCAGTCACCCAACACACCAATTAAACAGGAGCAAGACACGCATATATTTCTAAAGGCTTTTCTTCCTGCCATTGTTACAGGTTTTTGAAAGGTAGATGGATGGATCAGACCAGTGAATAAGTGGGACAGTGGTGGTAACGCTTCTGAAATAGCATCCCCTACCACTAGATCATTTGCGCTGTACCTGAAGGGTAAAATGTCGGTTTTCCTTGCCTTTCTTCTTCTTCTTGTTGCTACTACATATAGCTCTGCTGAAAATAGATTTTTAAAGTAAACAGCTCTGGGGGGAAAAGGTATAATTGATGATGTCTTGGACAAAGAGGCACCCTGTTGATAATCAGACTGGGATAAAAAGCCATTTTCTACACCATATATTTTCATTTTTTTCTCCTCCCTGAAGTGAAACTTTTGGGGTATTTCTGAGTTTGGAGTCCATATTATCCTTGAAGTATGTGCAATAATACTGTCCAGCTTTGACAATAATTTGGACACCCCAGTGGTCTGAGTACGATATACGTTTCTTCTTGTGCTCCTTTACTAGCAAGCTATTTATTTCCCTTACTTGGTCTTTAAGCTCATGATGAACTTAAGAGTGGTGGTCCAGTGCTTTATCTCAAGTCAAAACCGAGATGGGGCTATCGAAGCAGAATTTGAGCAACCTGCTCTAGTGGGAGGTGTCCCTGCCCAGGGCAGGGGGGTTGGAACTAGATGATCTTTAAGGTCCCTTCCAACCCAAACCATTCTATGATTCTCAAAGGAATCATAAGTATGATGTTCATTAAACAGCAAATGTATGAATGACACAAAACCTTCCCTTGCAGTTCAGGCACCTACTAATTGGGGATACGGTAAAGCAAGTCCTCTAATAATGAAGAAACTCAAGCTGCTGAACAACACATCTCACCCTAACTGCACTCTTAGACTGAGTGAGACATAATCCAAGAAGAAATAGTGAACTACATAAACTGCAACATTTGGAAAACAGAATGACCCACCTCTGGCAGTAGCCTGAAGTCTCAGCCATAGTATCTTCTAAACATATCAGCAGACTGGCAACCAAAACACAAGCTCAAAACCAAGGGTTCATTTCCAGAGTCTACATAGATATGCATATATATGTGTCCACTTAGAAAAATGCAGATGTATGTATATAGGCAATCTTTACTGGGTTTCTTATCCAACATATGCCCAAAC
Organism: Gallinago jamesoni; assembly: GCA_025769975.1. Taxonomy (NCBI): domain Eukaryota; kingdom Metazoa; phylum Chordata; class Aves; order Charadriiformes; family Scolopacidae; genus Gallinago; species Gallinago jamesoni. Next base: position 19,636,344 of record JAOQGH010000069.1, on the reverse strand, counting down.
TAATTAGTGAAATTTTTAAAACAACCTTCACTTAGATATTCATACATCACAACCATTGTGATTCAGACAGACATTGTGTAACAAGGCTGCATACAGCCTCCATCCACCCGCTCCCTAGATCTAGGAATTTGCTTATTTTTGGAATCTGTGATAACGATTTAACACAGCAGAAATCTACCTGCTCCTTTCCCCAACCCATGTAGACATCACTTGTGGCATAAAACAAGTGATGCTGAGTAAGATGGACTAGAAATATTATTCTCTCTTTTCCTTCCATCACACTTCTCTACCACCTACTACACGTGCACAAGGATGCCCTCACAGCATCACTCAGATTAAGGTGGTCCTTTGCACAGTACTGAAACCACAGCTTCCATATCTTTTCAAAAAGCATTTTCACAATTACCATTTGAAGTGTTTTAAACCAGGCCTTCAAACCAAGAGATCTATTTTAAAATGATAACTGCCTAACAATTCACCCCATGTTTTTCTACACATAGAAATGTTATCTTCCACACTTCCCCCAAAATAAAAAACAACATGAATCTGTGAAGTTTGCCTTGTGCACCTAATTTGGAAGCTCTTGCATTTAAGAAGTATCAAATATTTTGAGACTCAAAAGAAAAGCCCAAGATCTAACTATATTGTTGAAGAAACCATATTGAAACTGACACAGCTGACAAGCTCAGTCAGAGAGGTAAACTTAAAATATATTGTATTTCTACCAATGGGCTGTTCACTTACCTGGGAAAAAGGATCCAACCAGATAGCAAAGGCAATTTGAATACTTTATGCCACCACAGAAGGTAGGACAATGAATTTTTAAAAATCTGATTTAATATGAGAAACTCTAGAGCAATGCCACTGTTGACGTTGGGATGATTTTCTGTGTATTTACTCAGCAAGACTGAGAGCAGAGTTGAAGCCCATATATTCAGACCATGCTTTGGAAAAGATTTACTGCAAATAAGCAGCCGTTCAGTCACCAACACCTTTCTCTTGAAGGCAGGTTAAATGCTTAAGTGAGGACTTACCTTGCAGACATCAAGAAGCAAATATTTGAGACTTATTCTTGTATTTCGAAGAAGTTGTACCAGTGAGAAATGATTATTTGGATATCCAAGTTGATGGAAAAATACCAGACTAGCATTTATGCTTGGCATTACAAATGTGCTTAACTATCATTGAAGCCAATGCTTAAAGCTATACATTCTAAAATCATTGTATCAGTCACTATGCTTCTTACACACTCACAGAGCAAAACACAAATGGGTCCAAACATTGCTAAGAGCAGGAAAAGAACCAATTCCAAATCCCACAATGACAATAAAAATAGCACAAGTGCTGATTAATTAAGCTGTAAAGTTTCCACCTCCAGACCTCAGGAGCAGAAGGAATGATATAACCAATTACTATACAACAGCAGAACTAAATAGTCTCTTTCTCTGGAGATACTCCAAACCCGCCTGAACACGTTCCTGTCTAGCCTGCTCTGTGTGACCCTGCTTTGGCAGAGGGTTGGACAAGATGATGTCTGGAAGGTCCCTTCCAACCCTGACCATTCTGTAATGCTTTGATTCTGTAAATAAATCAGGCAACTACCTGGAATCCCATGAAATTCTAAAATAAGTACAATGCTGAAAACAGAATCATAGACTGGTTTGGATCGGAAGGGACCTTAAAGATCATCTAGTTCCAAACCCCTGCCCTGGGCAGGGACACCTCCCACCAGACCAGGTTGCTCAAAGCCCCATCCAGTCTGGTCTTGAACACTTCCAGGGAAATAGCATTTAATTTTATTAACTTTAAAAAATACTTAAAGCCTAAACCCACTGCTTTCAAAGCTCTGCTTACACCCCCAATTATACTGTTTTGTGTTCCTGTTATGACTTATAACTGCGCAGTGCTGTGCAACCATTTTTGTTTGCTCTTTTATTTATTCTTTGCAACAAAGACTGAAATTTATTTGGAATTTATATTTTACTTTCTTACTTGATCACTAAGATCTGTCCAAGTACAAGGATGATTCTAAGAGTTCCCGCTAACACCACCACAAATACTAACATCATTTAGTTGATTTATGTATTTACAGGGTCTGAAATAGTAATTGCTACTGAAGAATTTGTGACATGTAGGTTATATCCAGCAGTTATGTACATGAAATATTAGTTAGTACTCGAAGTTCAAAATCCCTCACCTAATTCTTGACTTCTGGAGGACAGAAAACATTCTGAATTGGCTCCTTTCCCATGGCTTTATGCACTGAGATTTTGAACTTGTATTAGCAGTGAGATTCCTAATATCATTCTTCCACTACCCATGACTCCTAATAGCATCCAATATCTTACTGGACAATCTCCTAAGGGGCTTGATGCTCCTAGAAAGCTGTGGCAGGGACTCAGAGTTAATCAATCCATTCTAAAACCTAACACATCTTCTGGCAAGAAAATGTACAAAATGCCTTGATTCTTCACCAGTGTTCTTTTTAGATTCTAGATAGGTGTCCAATGCATGAAAGAGATGGAAGAAATAATCAAGATTTTTTTCTTGTTTGAGACTTTGTGCTCTGTCAAGGACTCTTGTATTATGACCACGATAAGCAGTAAGCTCTTCCAAGGGAATCTCCACAACCAGACAGTAAGGAGGGCCCCTGCAGTCCCACCAATCCTTTTCATGGCTGTGATACTTGGTGCTGATGGATCTAGTCCTCTTGTGGCACCAGAAGAATATCAAACAGTATTCACACCTAGCTATACCTTCCAGAAGGACACACTGCTCTTTCCACCAAAATGTACCTGCCAGAGATGGTCACAAAAAAAAGAGATAAGCCTTTATGAGTCAGGGGCATAGCTTTTCAACAGCTGCTAAGGAGGATTTTAGAACTTCATAGAGAGGTAAGTTACCTCTCTGTGACTTTTAATAGCTGCAAGTCTTTCCACTGACTTTAGTGAGCTTAACGGAGCAACAGAAAGGTGACTGCTGTTAAAGGGAGCTTATCTTAGTGCAGCACTCGAGGAGTTTTAATGCACACTTAAATCTTACTGAATTCAATGGGAATTCCACACACCTATACTACATCCGTTACTTTGCATCAAAGTATCTTTCATCTGTGCTTAGAGCACCATGAATAATATTTATTACTTGTTTTTACATCCTCTTAGTACGGGAAAAGGAATATGCAGGTCGATTATTACCTGCCTACATGTGCACAGATTTATTGTCAAACGCCAAGATGATGCGTACCTTGCAGCTGAAGCAAAAAGTGATCAGATTTGTCAAGGTCCTTAGTTCCTTTCTAGAGGATAACAGTGATGAACACATCACTTGGATGTATGATTTGTTTGACCAAACAAATGTCTGCAGTGTAGATCTAAGTCATTTACTCATCTCTCTTCATGATCAATGGAGGCAAGATTCCTTATTCTAAATGTGTATATCTGTATCTATAATGAACTGGACACTCTGGTAATATCTTCTTCCCTCCACTGATTATAAAGCAAGCTTTGTTGTGACCAGCCTTGATGTGAACATCTGACATGCAAAATTTTACATTAACGGAAACAAATACTACTCTTGCTGCCAGGAAAGGTTCCTCCAGTCTCCTGATTCACTTGACTAAGTTGTCAAGTGTAGGCATTTATCTTCAAACAGCAGAGGCTACAAGCATGGAGGAAGATATCTCTTTACCTCATCATCTACCACGATGGCTGCCTCATTCCGCTTTAACTGCTGCCACCTATTCTGACCTCATTCCAGATGGTCCTGCAGTTGGGTCTGAAGAAGGATGAACTAAGGCTAAGAACCTGTTAAGCCATTTAAAATGTAGAATGTGATTATATACCACCTTTAGTGGGAACCAGGGACTTTGGACACACAGTAACATGAACCATAATCCCAGAGTTTTAGAGATTAATGCTATTGAAAACACAGAGACCAGGGAGACAAGAGCGGCTGCAGAGCTAATCTTTTTCTTAAATAAAATGAGTCTTCTCTATATTGTTTTGTAACTATATAATGCTACAAAATGCACAAGTTCATAGATGCTTCTCTGTAACTTTTAATTGTGCAGACCCTGACCCGTTTTTATGCAACCTTGGTGTGGGTTTTCAGGATACAATGGGAGTATGTTTGACACCTCCATAATGGTTTTCTGCTTGGAATGGATTTGCCCATTCAAAAGGAAATCCTATTCAATAACCTTCTTGTGTCAACACAGTCAGAGTTAATCATGTCCTCTGTTACACAGGGAAGAAGTTTCCATATCCCACAGGAATATGCTGCAGCCTTGGTTGATATCCTCTCCCCGAGTTACGGATTGTTTTGACAAGTTGGGTCAAAGTGTATACCACAATTACCCTGGATTTCTGAAGAGCTACAGTGTTTGGTGAGTTGAGATATAGTAGCAGCATCTGACTGGAACCATTTACTGTATTACCTGGAAACAGACATTCTAACAATATGTAGTTGGTAGATTCTTGACATCCTACAATCACAATAAACAATGCCATTGGAGTTGGATTCCTTTGTAATTAATAAGGATCTAATACAATATTTGAGCGTACTTAGCAAGCAACTTTAATCTATCGAGTCACTCCCTGCTCCATCCCCTTGTTTTAGGAACGCGTCACCACTGTGAATACATTTTAGTGTTACTTCTCTCTCTTCACCACCATAAAGCAGAGTGGTATCACTCCCATTTTCTAACTAGAGGAGAGAGGTACAGCACAGAGGTATATACATAATCTTTTCAGTGCAAATAATGACTGGGGACAAATCAGAAAATGGCTCCCAGTTTTGTACAGCTGTGGGTTCTAGGATCTTCACTCATTCATTGTTAGTCTCTTCACAGCTATGCAAAGAAGATCAGGCCATAGAGATCCAAACAGGAAAGGCAAAGACTATCACTTTGCTCTGCCTAGCAACCAGTATCAACAAGCAGATTTTATCATCTTCTTTCTGGCCCTCATATCAATAGTGCCAGAGAAATTACTAACCTCAAATTTTCCTCCATGAGATAAGAACAAATCTGTACTTCAGCAGAAGTAAAATGTCTCACACTACCTATTTTCTAGATACGATTGCACATCTGGGGCATATACATTAGTTCAACAGAAAGTCTGAGACCAAACAGACCAGTATTGTGTTGACTCACCTTGGTATTGCTGGAGATATATATTACAGCAGAAAAGTACTACAGTCAGTTCAATTTGCCAGACAATACACAGGTCTGCCAGTCTTCTAAACACAAAACTAAGTAGAAATCATTTTAAACTCAATGAATGCATGTTTTTAGAGGCAGGATATGGATTACTGAGATTTTGACAGTATTTCAGAGCAAGGAAAGACTGCTGCAAATTGACTGAGTGGAATCGAAGTACTCCCTTGTTCACAATTTAACAAAAACTAGCACATAAACTGCATCCATTTTTACAAGTGATGTACAGACCCAGCAAATGTAGGTGTTACTGCTTTCCTGGGAACGCACAGGCTTTCCATTTGGCAAAGCTTCACCACATGGTTTATTGCAGAGATAGAATTAGACTTCCCTATTCTTAAAACACAACATGAAGAAACAGGAAATCAGATTTCTGAGCAAATCTGTCTTGGTAGAATTGTCAAAGTTGATCTGGGAAAAAGGGACCAGAAAGAATACCGCTGGATTCAACATTTAACAGGGATAACAAAGCAAACAGAAATGCACATCTGCACACACACACAAATACACAGAGAAACACATGCAAACTATCTTCCTGAAGATCCACATCCATGCAAAAAAAAATAAATGTCTTTGCCAATTTCTTTTGTGAATGGAAGAAAGGTTGGCACAGTGATAAATAACGATTTCTCTGTCAGCACAACACAAAGAGCACTTCGGTAAGCTGAGATGATTTAACAAAGTGATTTAATAAAGCAATATGCAAGGTCATACACGCAGGAAGAAAATATGGAAGTATCTACAGATAAGGGGGTTGCACCCTGACAAAGCAGTGGCCCTGAAAAGGACTGCAGGCATGAGCTCGCAGGACTTTTGTGACCATAGACTATAGCAGCTGTGTAGTGAGGAAGATGTATGAAGAACTGGGGGCGGGGAAATGCCTTGAAGAGAAGAGTTCAACATGTTTAATCAAGAACTTCTCCAAATAAGATGTGCTTATTTATAAAAAGGCATTACACTAACAACTACAGAACTTTGTAAGCAAGCACAGAAACACATAAAGGTAACAAATGTCTCAAACTAAGTAGAAGATAAATACAGAGTGCACGTTAGAAGAAAACTGGCTAACTAGCACAACAAACTAGCAAAGGAGATTGACAATTTTTAGCCATTTAATAGCTTTGTATCAGGACTGGATGATCTCCTGGAAGGTTTGCCTTGGCCAGATAAAACTTCTCACCCCTCAGTGAGGAACTGAAGGATGAAATGATCCCTCTGCTTTTCCCTTTGGTGAATCTAGGAGCTGTAGGCTCCGTATTATCTTTATGGGAGAAATGCTATTAGCCAACACCCACTCTTTTCTGAACTCAGACACTTACATACAGACAGAAGCCTATCACTATGTATAAAATAGCAACTGCCAAAGTAAGAAGTCATCCATAGGACTTGATCAGTCAAGTATGTGCAGGGAGCAGATGCACGTACAAAATGTGCAGTTTACGATACATTAATTCCTGATCAAGCTCTTGAAAACTGTGTGAACATGCTGAACAAATCATTTCAGGATTAAAGTAATTCATAATATCTATTGGTACTACTTTTTGTTGCATTCTTTAAAAAATAATAATGTAACAATGTTAGCCAAAACTGCATACCTGCTGTGTACAGATTAGGCTTAATTTAAAGAGTGTACTTCAGGCTATAGTCGCTCGTGTCTGCCTCAAATATTAACTGGTAACTGACAGTCTGAACTCTTCCCAGACAGATAAAATATGTGAGCGTCATCCTTTTGGCCTCTTTAAATAACTGACTTGTTAAGACTGCTCAGTCCTGGCTGTTGAAAGGAAGTCCTATACTAGCTGAACTTCTGTGCTTGTTTTCCTGCTTGCAAAAAGCAAGCTAGGGCCCCTGTTTCTACTGCTGTTAACAATCAGCGACTTGCATGGTTCCAGAGGTATTACTGCCCAGTGTGCCATGCATTTAGCTAACAATATGTCAATTCAAATTACAACTGCTCCAAGGAAAGAGCCTAAAAATAGAGGCCTTCCAGGTGGCTCAACAGATGGATCCATTTGCCATACACGGTAGAACAAGTTAGCCTTTTCAGACTATGCTTTTAGAGTAAAAATATCCCATTAAATTCTGACAGGAGTCAGTGCTGGGCTGAAGAGGAACTAAGCAAGTACCTAACTGCATCTTAGGGGATTGGCAGTGAGCAGACACTGAAGCTTCAGTGTTGTCCGCCCACAACTGGATATAGGTAATAGGCAGAAAAGCAAACCAATTACTCCACAAAATGCAGGAATCCAGAGGAGTGTAGTTGGCAGCTCTTTAAGACACCCCATGTCCCCCAGTCACAATTTCAGATCCAGTCAGGACATGGCACTGGTTGCTGGTTTCTGTGTTTGAATGACTGCCCGGTGGCTGTGTTCCTGTGGCATCTCATGCCGAAGCCCTGAGGAGGAATGAACACCTTCTCCTCCCACCTGCCCTTCTGCAGACACTTCTACTGCAGTCCATGGCTACCAGGCTCATCAGAGAGGTGAATTCACAACCACGCTACAGTCCCAGACAACCAGAGTCCTTTGGTCATACCAGTATATTAATTCCCTCCAGAGTGGGGTTGAGCACCTGTGTAGCGGAGAGAGATTTATGTTGCTATACTTTAACCTGCTCTGAAGGATAAATACAGCCCATCAGTTTACTCTGTTAGGTCTGTTATATTCTCTACCATCTGTTTTCGTTTTTTTTTTTTAAATATTGCAGGTAAGCATGGACTTGATTAGGCAATAGCAACGTCTGTCATCATATACATGCACATACCTAGACAGCCTTCAACAACACAGAGAAAGATTCCACCACCTTTCTCCATCAGCCAGCACAGCAACAAACCACACAAGGGAAGAAAACAACCAGCAGGAAGAATAATTCCTACCCAAAACTAATTCAAAAAGATTTCAAGACACTGCAGTTTCTCCTTTGAATGTCCTGTTAGACTCACGTCTTCATTTTTTAACTGCAGCACCTGCCACTTGCATGAAAGCCAGCAGGAATATTTTTCACAGGCCACACTAATGACTCATAGGGAAACTGCTCCATCTATCCCACTGTGTATGTCAGAAGCCAGGGCTTCCCTCGACTCGCAGCAAGAAGCATACTTAACTTTATTCAGAACTCCAACACCAGCTTCAAATGCTTCCCCGTTCAACCTCTGGTAACAGAACGAAACAACTCTAACTGCTGGGACGGGTCTGGAAGTATTAAGCCCAAAGAAGGAAATACGGGGTGCAACATCAAAGGAGGTACGTGCCATTGCCTGAGTATGAAGAATAAGACACTTTTTAACTTGTACCTGGGAAAGGAGTCCCAGTGCTAATTCCACCTGCTGAGGGCAAGGTGGGACAGCACAAAATGTACAGTTACAGGCCAATTCAGGACCGCCCTCTTTCTGCTGAAGGTTTCAAGAGTTTGTAATACAAAGTGTTATCTGTGGTCATCACCTTACGTCTGGCCTACTCCTCACAGAACAGGGAGGAGGAGGAGGTACTACTGTTTTTACAAGGTGAATTTTTTAAGATTTCTCTTCCTAATTGAGTTGATTAAATCAAAATGGTAAAGCATCATTTGCTAGCTTCAAACCAAGATCAAATCACTGTTTCTGAGAGAAATGCTCTAGTTCATCTATAAGCTGCAGTAAGAAGCATTGGGTTAAACTCTACATCTTACGGTATACAAGTCAGGCTACGTGTTCCCAATGGAGTCTCTGATTTTCAAGGAACTGTATCCCGAACTGTACTGTAGCTTTCCCTAGCGCAGTGCACAGGTGTATTATACAAATTCCTCTATATAACTCTGTCATCCAGATATATACTAAGGAACATGACCACATGAAGTTTGTTCTTTCCCTCCTTTTTTCTTGAGTTCTGAATTCTGCGGTGTATGAGCAAAAGGACTGACCAAGAACAGCTTCTTGGTATAGCAAGAAGTTTCCAACTAAACTGCTCATCTGATAGCATCCACAAAATAACTCAATACCATTGTAAAAATAAATTGTGTCCTTTCACTGTGCAAAAGGAAGAAAAATGAATATTGAACAGCCACAGACATAGCTCCTGTCTTCCTCTGAGCCAAATTTATAATTACTTTTTCTATTTTATCAAGTTTCAAGCAATGCACTTCAATGGAGAAAGTCAGCAAGAAGAATTCCGAAATTAACATGAGTGTAATGGAATTTCTAAACTCTCATATAAGAAAGTCATCAGCTGGAACCTGAACTCCCTGACTTGTTCTCTTCAATCAGCAATGACTTGCAGTGTCTTCTGGATCTTCAAACCATTTCAGAGAACATTCTGAAGCGCCTACATAGAGCAGTATTTTGCCTTCTCTCTATTTGACTTTAACTCCTTTTCGGACGTTTCTTCCTTGAATGTTCTTCTATATCCTTGCAATAATATATCCATACACTTCAATAATAATAATTATCATGATCACTCTGGCACGTGACCCAGATTAAGTTTTAGAAGCTATTACATATACTGCAGTCCTCAGTTCTTAGCGTCACATCACTAACAGATACTCCCATCTTTTAAAAAAAAAAAACAAACCAGACATTGAAAAATATTATGTACACACTATGAGCGTCTAAGCCTACTGTCATCATAGAACAAAAGAAGTGATGAACTGGCTCATGAACTAATGTTGATGTTAAAAATTGTCTACCAGCATCTATAAAACACAAGGAAGAGGGCCTGAATGGAGTAAGGGGTTAGCTCCCTGCTGGTTCTAATTCCCTATCAACCTGTGGCAAGGCTGGGCGTTTCCATCTCATTGCTACTTCCTAACTCAAGTATCCCATAATGCTCACAAAATGCAAACACATCATTCTGCTCAGGCATTACAAATTGCATAATTTGTTGCAATAGATGGAACTCCCTTAACTCTCACCTACCAACTCTTGAGTATAATTTTTTTCAGACAGATTGTTCGGGAGAAAATATTATTTACATATTTATGAGAAGAAAATAGAAATTTTAAAAACCGATCGAAGAGATTGGGTCATGACAAGATTATTTTATACGTGCTTTAATGGGAGAACATTCCTGATGGTTGAAGCCCATGAGCTTGCATATGAGGCTGATCAAGTAGCACTCTGGATGTTAGTGGCCATTATTCTTATATTTCCTATTACAGAGTTACATTCGTATTCTGTATTACAGGCAAAGGCACACTCTGTATTCTGAATCAGGTACAGGCTGTGGGGGATTGTTACCCAAAACACTGCTGGCTCATGATGTGCAACCATCAGACTAGCTGGTGCCTACAGTGTGATAAGCAGTAAAAACCAGTTAGAACTGTGAAAGAATCTCTTCTGATCTATAGAAAACTGCCATCTGTTGTGTACTTTTTCTCCATCCTACTGTCTGTGCTGAGCACCACAAGCCACATCTCCCCATGCCTGGCATCACTATTTGGTCCTCTGATTCTGAAGGTTATTCTCACAATTAAACGTTTTAAGGCAAGACAAATCTGAGCTTAACGCATATGACTGTGATGCTAATAGTTGTCTCCTGGTGTATTTCATATAGCTGAGGATTCACCCAGTTTTGTCTGTTTCCATTCTGACAACAGGCAGTAATTTGGAAATCCTTCTTCATGGAAACAGCAACTCTATGAAAAAAGTTGTGTGAGATGAGCTGAAGTTCAGAGCTAAGTATCTGAAAACTGAGTGGCACTTCATGGTATATATTAAATACTAATGAGTGGTGCCTGGGCTAAAGTGATTTGGCAAATCTAGAAAAGGTCACTTAGCAACTAAGTAACCAACAGAAGTTGTTTCAGGACACGTGTTCTTGCTTCTTGAAGGCTTATTATTAAAGCAAGTAAAAGATAGAGGATGAACATGTGCATGCTGATGGAATGAATAATGTGTGTGCATGTGTGCAAAATTCACAAAATTCTAGTTCCCCAGCTGCTGTATGTGATATGCTGAGAGTTTTTTAGTTTGGGTTGTCTGAATATTTTTAAAGAATGAATAAAGGGATTTTAAAAGAATTAATAAAATCACATTTCTTCAAAACTATAATATTGATAAAGACTGATGCCTGGATTTTATGCCTGAAATTATTTCCTGAATATTATGTATGGCTAGTACAGTACATGTTTCTGTATGGTTTCCATTATTCAAAGAAGCAAGTAGAAAAGCATGATTCTGAACTAAGAAAAGGATCAAAGAACAGCCATAGAGGTGCAGACTAAAGATGTGTTTAGCTACAGCCGAGTCTCCAACAGCAGCCAGGAGGCATGTTCACGATGCAGGTCACAGAGTCTCCTGACTCACGTTTCCCTTGAGAAAGGCAGAGACCACATATGGTCACACTCAGTGTGCCAGGCTGCCATTCTTTCAGCTGTTTTCTATCCTCACACTTTTATTTATATTTACTCCATTCAAAGTTGCACTGAGTTGCAAGGTTGCCTTGTCAGCCTCTTGATCTTAGCTAAGCTTGCCTTCCATAACACTAGGAGCAACTATGAAAGCTCGCTCAGCACTCACCATCTCACAGGATACATTAAGGGAGCAGTGGACACTGCTGGGAGCATTTTGCTCAGTGTCCCATCTGTTTTCTTGTCCCTGTATTTTCCACTCCTTAACCCTCACCACTTTCTCTTCTGGTCATTTGCTGTCCCTTAAACTCATATCTTTTCATACATCTTTCTGGTCTCCGTTTCCTGTACCTCTCTCCTTCCTTTTTGGAGAGAAGGAGGGGGAAAGGCCACTGCCTGTTCTTAAGGAAAGGCATCATGAGAAAGTTAAATATTAGTGGATCTCCAGGGAAAAGTATGAGAACAGGAAAGTCCTATAAAAGCACTTCCCTGCTATACTCTCAAAGCTTCCACACAAAGACTCAAAGCACAAGGACTTCTGGTTGTAAGGGCTGTCTCTACATTTAACCACCTATCACAGGTTCTTTTCACTTGCATTTGTCTAATTACTGTTCAGAAAACGTAAACTTTTGGCATCCACAACACCCTATGGCAAAGAGGCTCACGGATGAATTGTGTACTGCTGTATAACCAGGTACGTGTTCTGTATTTTTATACGTTTCTTTTTAAAAGAATAAAACTGTTAAACATATGAAAGAATATATTTGTCTTTGTTTTACAAGAAACTCTCAGATTAATGCAGCCTACACCTTAAGAACTAATAGTCTTACAAAACTTGTACCTGCTGGAGAAGAAAAGCTACAGATTGCATCACTTTCCCATGCTGCTTTGAATGTAAATGAAAAGCCCAGACAGATTTAAAGGATCTTTTATTTGAAATATGGAGAGTGCTTAGCTCTACTTGAAAGCCTATGAGTCTGCACTTACACTGAAAAGCAAAGTTAGGTATTCTCTGTTGTGCACTGTCCTTTTGACCTTTAAAATTGCCAAATAGTTTCAATTTGTTATTGTTTTAAGTATTAAGCCTCTTTGGTATGATGGCTTTTACTCCACTAGTGAGATACCTACAAGTGGAAAAGACAGCATTTATGAGGATATAAGCTGGGTCATCTTCCCTAGTATCTTCTATATGGCATTAAGCTATCCTTCGTGGGCAGAACTATAAATCCTAAGAACAGCTTTCAGGCTGTTACTACCAAGACAAATAGGCAAGTTTCACCAGCACACCAGCAAGCTCTGTTCTCTTTCGAAGGTAATTTAATGCAGTAGCCTTTATCATACCTTGCTTCTAACGACCACCCAGGAAACATGAAGAAATCCATGGTGAATATGTGGAAATCATACCAAAATCATATTACATTTTTGGGAAGAAATCCCAGAGTGGTAGAAAGTTTAGGTGATTTGTAGATTCTCTACAGCAGTGGCTTTAAGTCACAGAGGCACACTACGCAGAACATGCAACAGACTCTGAGGCACTGGAAATATTAGCACAATCTAAAAACATTCCCTTCCAGTCCTTTACCCTTCAAGTTGAAATATTCTGTCAGCCACTTACAACACAGACACAAACCAATTATTTGACATTAGCACTGCTGTAATTAAGACATTTTTACAATTACCTTTACAATGAATGTGGAACCATTAAATGGTTTGACTTTGGAAAGGGGCTGTTTTTGAAAAACACTGCTTTGGAGAATGTAAGGAGAAAAAGCAGCTTGAGAATGATGTTCAACCTTCCACCATGACCGTAAGCCTCACTTCTGTTCAGGTAGCAGAAATATCTCTTAAAAATTACATTTTTTGTGATTAATGTGATAGCTTATGTGAAATGACATCCCAGTTTTCCACTGACATCAGGCCGTTGTTAAATGTTAGCAAATACCCTATCTGTGGAATGCTAAGATAGGAAAACAAAACATCTTCTATCAAAATGGCATCCCATCTATCATACTTGATTTTTTTTGCTGAGAATAACAAATAAGATTGTGTTTATTTGCATCCCTGTCTATTCAGGTCTTGTGTAACAACAACAAATAAGACCCAGAGTCTCTCATTCTTACCTTCTGTCAAACAATATCAAGAAGAAATCAGCTGAAGCTGGCAAAACTGTTCTGCTGTGAATTTGCTGGATGATCAGAATCACATGCAGGTTCTATAAAGAATGACAATAGATATCTCTTAGTTTTCATGCAGCAACAAAATTAGACTGAACTAAGCAGCTGCATTAAAATTAACAAAAACAACTTAGAGCACACAGAAGACATTATTTATGAAATGGTGATACTATGCTTGGCTCTATGAAAACACAGGAAAACAAATCCAGTTCCTGTCCAAGAGGTATTAAGGCAGGCTCAGAGATGGAAATGGGTTGTTATAAAACTGTCTCTTGAAGAAACATCCAAATCTTAATCATGCTTGCCAATTTGGCAAGTGGCCCAAATGAAATCATTTGGAGGAGAGTTATGTTTGGCCACCTGTACCACACAGGAGCATGAAAGATTGATATTTGCACATATCACAACAGATTAATTTCCGATGATATACAGAAAGATAGCGCTCAAGACTAGGGAGATATCATATGCCTGATACTGGTTGGAAAAATATTGGAAAATATAGAAAATTCCTTTATGTTGAATGTCTTTGACTCAGTCAAATGCTGAGAGACTGTAACGCTATTTCAGTCTACTGTTACCAGTGAGATTTCATCAACGTGGTCTAAAGGGAATCTGACACAAATCACTGACAGGAAAAAATTATGAATTCCCCATATTTTAATTAACAAGAAAACAATAGTGTACATTACAGGATAGCATAACTTCTATACTGCACACCATGCAATCCAAGATCAAAGGAGAAGTCTTAGGTCTTGAATTTTCTTTTTTTAAGGCTATCAGAGCAAACAAAGATTTCCTGTACACTGCTCGCTTCTAACTGATATACTGATTTTGTCATCTTTGGTGAGATGGAAATGTCTCCAGTATCTAATATTACATGATTTGGGGAAAATACAAATACTTGATATCTCATTCCCAGGCTCAGATGCTCCAGGCATGGAATGTAACTAACTCTCCTGGAAGTTACTTGTATCCAGCTGCATGAGATTAAGACCTCCATTTTATGTGTGGCAAGTAGAAGTAACTACATTAACCTTAAACTGAAGGAGAACATTTTGTTATATAAGCACATCCCTGCTCCTATAATGCTATTCATATTAATACAAAACACAGGGGAGATTAAGCAAGTAAATTAAATTTATTAGCATTCTGCTGCTTGCTTCCTAAACAGCATGGGATTTAGGGGGCTAGAGGCTCCTTTTCGTGTGGTACATATTCCAGCTGAACGTGGCAAGGTGGGTTTAAGTGTACCATGCAGCATACTTTTTATTGGAAGGCAAAGCAACTGTTCAGAATGTCAAAATCTTATGTCATTAACAGCTAGAAAAGATTTTTCTCTCTTTTAAATGGCTGTATATTTGGAAGTGGATGCTTTGAGTTTTGGACCTATCATTAAAGTTTAAGTGGTTATAACATGTTCCAACAAATATTCTATTGTATTTATTCTATTCTCTGCAGGCATGGACAATCAGGCACAGATATACTACACTAGCTAGACATAGTTAGAGTCCTCTAGTCACCTGCTCCAATAGGTCCTAGGTTGAACACATGATAATCCAGTAGACTAGAAAGAGAATTCAGAATTAAGGTGGGTGTAGGGGAGAGAATATCTTTCTTTGAAAATACACAAAAGTTCAAGACCTATTTTCTTCCTTCTCTATGCACACGTAACTCTCACTGACATCAGCTTTGGGGTTGAGACTTAAAGAGAGAATCAAAGAGGTATTTTCCCCTACAAGCTCACCAGTTAAAGGCAGCCTGAGGGAAAAGATCTAGCTTTTTCTTTACAAAAATCTCTCAATGCTATGGCTTATGCTTGGGCAGAAATAAACTTTGACAGAGTTGTGGAGAAGTCAGAAGTCCCTTCCGTTATTGTTGCATTTATAGCAGCATATACAAGTTACATTAGGAAACATCCAAAGTTAATCAATGCAAGAGTTAAAAATGCAGAGATAATTACAGCTCCTGTCCATATCCAAGAAGGTCAGGAATTCAGTTCACAATAATTACTCTAAGTCCCAACTCTTCCTGCCAGGGTCACTATTTAACCAGTGGCTAAATGAAAACCACAGTTGATTGGAATGGGAAATCTTGGCAATAGTGAGGACTATTTCTCCTCCTACAATCCTCATCAAATAAGGGGCATACAACAAATTGCTTGTCTCCAATCTGCAATTCTCCCCTCCACCCATCTGTAAATTTGAATTAATTAACAAACGCCCTTATGTTTTCAAGGTCATGGAAAATGAAAAGCACTCAGGAAAATGGATGCACTGAGAGCGAAGGGTGTTTGTGGGTGAGGTTTTTTTATGTAAATGGAAAATCTGTGAGGCAGAAGCTCCTTCATCTGTGCCATGAGTGCTTAAGTTAGAAAACTTAAAAGGAAATGCAGGGAATGCAAATAAATTATGCTTTGAATAAATATGACCTTCCTTATAAAAAGTCTAAGGCTTTATGGAACACAGTCTCAAAACACACAACAAGGCCGAAGGCATCAGTAAGTCAGGTTTCTTCAGGCAAACTCACTCACACTGTCTACTGTTTGTCCCTGCTGACTGTGGGCCAGCTCTACTTTCTATTGGCACTGGTTGGTCATAAAAGACCTGGCACAGGGCTCTTCCACAGTCACAACTGTGATACACAAGCCACAGAACTATATGGCTACTACTTTTTTGGTCACATAACATACACTGCTACGTGAGTTTCCACAGCCTCCTTGTAAATCTCAGGCATCCTCAAAAATAATAACAATTTAGGGAGTGAGATGAAGGTGTCATTTACGTGTACAACATTTGAAGAGTTAGAAATGTCACCATTAGATAAACAGAAACAATACATTATGGAATCCATTACTGGACATGCAGTGAAACTGAATGACTTCTGAAAAAATAGGGATAATTGAAGGCTTCATTGGAGAAAACATTTTGATTTTGGAAGTTCAGAAGGATCAGCTGCTTAAAATTCTAGAAGACTCTGAGTCAGAAGGACCCTTTAAATCTTGTGGTACATAAAGGCTGAACTCTCAATCCAACCTTAATCTTGCTATGGCTACTGAAAAGAAAAGAGATACTATGAGGTATAACTGCAAATTACAATTCCAGCCTGATGCCTAATACAAATCATCAGACTTCACTCCTATCTTACAACAATACTTGAAATACATTAGTCAGAAATGCACTGATTTGTTTTGTTTTTCACTTGAAAATTTAAAGCACATTGCAAGGGGTTGATTTTAGCAAGGAAAAAAGTGAAACAGGATGCAACAGATGAGTAAAATTCAGTGACTGCAGTTCACAACAGCTGGGGAATGAGGACTCTCAACAGGGCTGTGAACATCTGATGCTCCTCAGGATAGCAGAGGCCACAGTACCAGAGCCCAGAACACCACACGGTCCTCAGCTTCAAACTTCTGCTTAAGAAAACTCTCTCAATGCTGACAGAACTGGATGAAGACATTTTTGTGATGGGTATAGAATTGCTACGCAATAATCAAATACCGAGATGCTGTAATTTCATTAGCACTGAGAGCTTTGGGCAGGGAGGCTGCCGACTGTCAGATCGCATTCAGATGAAAGTAGGCACAACTAACTATGTGAAACGTTGATTAATGCAACGAACCTGTCACTTACTGAGGAATTCTCACAGCCACTAACAAAGCAACCAAAGCATAAGGGAATACTGTTTATTATAAAAATCAAAGCAATAAATCAAGTATTCCGAATAGAACATTTTCACTAGCCTGTTATTTATGCCATTTATCCCTTTAACACAGCTGGGTAGAAGCAGATGGTAAGTTGTCAGTACCACAGCAAAACCTCCAGAATTTCTAAAATGTACCTTTTGTGGCTTATTTTATCTGTTTCATGCATCTGGTAGCCTCTATTTTGTTAATATATTATTTGTCCAATTTGCATAAATTAGTCCAGTTCATCCTTTGCACTTGTGGCAAATCTACGCTCACGTCTGACAATATTTATGCTAATATGATTTTATTATTGCTATTATCACCACCATTATTATTGCAAATCAATAATGTAGATGGCTCAGTGAACTACCTAGTACCAAACCCAACTGCCATACATACAGTCTATATAACCCAGACTAGTAAATTACAGCATAATTTTGTTTTACTCCCAAATAATAACAAATGCCTTCTCACCTTCTCTACAGAGAAAACAATTATTAGCATATTATTGAATCCTTATTGTGCACAAACAGAACAGATCTCTCTTCCTGCACAGATCTCTCTGCTTCTGGCAGAATTTCTCTAACTTATTAACAGGGCTATGTACTTTCGCAGTGAGAGAATTAACTTTTACCACTGCAGTCTGTGAAGTCTCAGGCAAATCTGAAGTACACCACAATGATAAACCCTTGGCACGTACATGGGATTTGCTATCTCATCTCTGATGAAAGACATTTTAATCTGTCAGGCTCACCTACCAGTCTCCTTCTTCTACATTCTATTCTGTAATTTTAAAAAATTGGCAACCTCTGTAGCCTTTTACAAAAAACCATTTTAACCATCTTCCTGCATGTCTACTCTCTGAATACAGAACTAATCATGCAATTCCCCGAAGAAATCAGAATCAGCAAGAGCTGGTGTATCAGTCTTAACGCAATGCTCATTTCTTCTGGCTCAAGCCTTACTTTATACAGATATAAAAATGTAATGCTTTCATACCCCAAACCTAAAAGCAAATTAGTAGACCCTAGTCAAGCAAAAACCTACTATTAGAAAATCAAAGGGTGCTAGAATCACATTTAAGGTTCAGCAAGCAAAGTAAACACAGCTGTGAGTGGTACCTCTAGATGAGAGTAGCAGGAGTTACTGCTCAATCACAGTCGAGTTGCCCTGGCTGAGCTTTGGGTCCAGCTAAACTACAGGTACTGTATTTGCTCTGGAGCTGCTCTAACAAAGCTGCAAAGGAAAGATTTTTCATAGTCTTTTGCACACTGCAATTGGCTTTGCATACCCCTAATAACTCCTTCTTTTCACTTGCCATTTCAATAAGACATTCTCTTTAAGGGATTTCATGGGAATATCTGATGCTTTTGGTTTCCTTCTGCCTCTTTTGAAACTACATTTTGAAATTTTTGACTTGGTAAAAAGATCGAGCTTCTGTTTTCCTCCTACAGAAGCCTTCAGCACATCTGCCAGAAATGACTCTTGGAAACTAGACGCTAGAAGATGCTGCAAACAAACCATATTCCACAGAACTTAAGCTGAATTAGGGGAAAAGATTCAATATATGCACTCATACTTTCTCCGACAATAATATTTGGCTGTTTCTGTAGTTTCCAAGAAAGTCCCAAGTCTACAGGCCAATTCTGAATGTTTGACAAGTGCAATTTGAGAAATCCTCCTGGGGAAGCAATGATTAGAGAAGGCAACTGGCAGCTTGGAGGCCCACACTGTATTCCCTGTTTCATTACTGATTTTTCTGGATGACCTTGTCAAGTCATTTAATGCGTTTCTGCTTGTGTTTCCCTATCTGCAAAACATTCAGATAAACACCTTCCTTTTGAAAACACTGTAAAATTGTTTACTACAGAAACAGTTCCTCAGATGTTAATCTGGCTCTCGGGATGTAACATCAGATGAAAAACACAATGGCTACACGACACAAACGTCAATCTAATATTTTCTAGCAGATGAAACCATCACAGTCTAAGCAATAGGCTAACCTTGTACCTGAAGGTTTTACTTCAGATGAAGTAAAAAATGGTTTTACTTCAGATGAAGTAAAAATTAGGTAGTTACTCATTCCATTTTAACCTTAATCCTTTCACCCAAGCCAGCATCAGAAGTGCAAACCATAAAGGTAACAAAAGGCAAAAAATGATGACATAAACATAATTGTTCTGCTTAGTTTAAGGGCTCTGACTATTTAGCCAAGCTTTGCCTTGATCAGGAATGTGCTGCTGGCAGTAGGTAATGCTCAGAACTGGCATTAAAGGTACCAGCAGAGGACCCTCAAGCACACAGGTGGTTTAACAGCAGCTGGTGGTGACCAGCATCCTCCTGAGTCCATCCAGGTCAGGAGACTCACGCACATCTTCCTGAATGGTAACTGCTTCTTCCATGCCCCCTCAATGACCTTGGCCGGCTAATGCACAGGTTTTTACCGTTAATGGGCCAAGATACATGCTATAAATGGAATACCTAAGTGCAGTCTTATTATGAGTCATTTCACCATCACTCTATTTCTAGAGAAAGTGTAGCATTACATAATTCCAGGAGCAACCTCTTAACAGAGAGGAAGCAAAATGGGAAGGGAGAAGAGTGCAATTTCAGTTTATTTAGCCAGCTGTACACACTAGGCTGGCTAACAACATGCAACACACACTGAAAAGATAGCAGCTTTTTGACATTTAACACAAACCCCACTTCAGGTACCACAAAAGCACTGTTAGAAGTTCTGTGAAGAGAGCATAGCACCTTGCACCAAGAAATGAAAAGGCAACCTCGAGATTAGGACAGCTTTTTACAGGGACTAGGACATATTTCACCTGAGGAAGGATGCCTGCTGATATCGTGGCCAGCTCCCAGCAGCATTTCACTGAGGACGGTTACGCCACCACCTCCTTCGCGCCGCGAAGCCCTAGCACCCTCTCCCAACAAAATGGCGGCTGCACGTGCCCCGGCCTCCGCACTTATCTTCCCGCCTCACCCGGAGGCTGCCCTCTGATTGGCGCACAATTCCCCCACGCGCTCTCTCTTCCCTCCTATTGGCTCCTGCTTCCCGCCCACCTCCTGCAGGCCCTCTGCCGCGCTTCCTCCCCTCAGGGCAGGGGTGGCGATGGCGGGCAGCGCTCCGAGCTCCGGGCCGGGGCAGGCCTTGGCGCCGGGTGCCGCCGGCGACACCTCCCTCCTCGGCAGCGCCACGACCTGGCCCTTGCAGCGCTACGGCCGCTTCCTACCCCCGACGGATGGAGACGGGGAAGAGCAAAACACCTCCTCCTGGAAGGTGATGGGTGACGCGGGGTAGACCGGCTGGTTGGTTTTGCTTTAACTGGGGTTTAGGAGGCCGCTGTGTAGTCAGCAGTAATAAGTGAGGCCTTTGCACGTATCTTTCTGCAAGTCCATAGCTAATGTAGGAATCGGGGGAGATTTTGCTTCACGAATTAATGTGAATACATCCATGATCTGATAGTTAGTGACCCGGGTTTTTTTTATTCCTTCCATCAGCAGTGATCCGTGGTATTAGAAACTATAGATTGAGTTGGAAGAGTTCGTAGCATTGTTTAAAGTAGTTAAATCTGTACATGGAATTATAATTAGTAAAAAATTCTTAAATATGCCTCCTGTCTTATGGGAGTGAAGGGCAAGTTGCGTTACTGGGAGGTAAATTGCACACCTGACTTGTAGCACTGACCTTTTGAAACCTCTTATTTTGCACTGGAAATTGAAAATGTAGATTCTGTGCTTACGGGGCTAGATTTTTATTTTGTCTATCTCTTTAAAGGTTTTTGAATCAAATGAAGAATCAGGCCATCTTATCCTTACCATTGTTGTATCTGGCCATTTCTTTATTTCCCAAGGTCGAACAGTCCTGGTAAGTTTCTCCTGTATAAAGAACGTTTCTCCTTTCATGTTAGCACCAGTATTAACTTCGTTTCCCTTCTCAGCCCATGGAAAGGAAACTGACAATTTCATTTTGTTGGAAATTCCATTGTCCTGCTTTCTCTACGTTTATCAGAATAATACTAAATGCATTATTTCATTCTAACGAACAGTGTTTCTTCTGTGGTTATAAAACTCTAGGTTAAGATGCACAACTAAGTGCTGCTGATATTGAAAGGTATGTGGGTTTTTTCAAGATTCTTCTCCCTGAGAAAACAGAAAGTACACTGTTAAGAAATAGATAAAAACGTAACTGTAATTTCCCATAAGATTTTCTGTATGACCCAGCTGATCTCTTGCCAATGACCTGTTAATATTTTGGGTTTGATAATTTGTTTTATCAAAGGATATGGTTTTTTTTGATGTTGGGTAATGTGATCTAAGATACAACTTACATTCATGGAGACAAAATAACAACTTCAGAGGTTGTGTCAGCTGCTTTTCCTGTGGCCCGTACTTAAGTGTGACCAGCAACTAAACTGTAAAGGCTTGACAGTGACACCAAAGAGGTCACACTAGAAACACTCCATCTAGGAATTGGTTTGATGCTAGTGACAGAGAAGGCCTGTGCAGGAGAGTGCAATCAGGTGTGTTCAGTACATATCACTGATACTCAGTAATAATAACCAGTGGAAATAAATAAATATAATAGATACAATAATATCTAAATATAAAAAAGGCTGATAAATATATTAGAAAGCTATTACAAGCCACTGAAAGATGCTGCAGTGTTAAAATAACAGAGCCTTTTTTTTAATACAGAATATATAAGAGAGTATTTTGTAGCTTTAAATACATATAAGCTTATAAATTGGTATTTGCCGTGCCTCTTAAAAGGTCTGAAACTTAAAGAAATACCTTGTAACTATAGGAGGAGAACCATGGATACCTTTGAATTTTTTTGGTGTGTGAGTGTGTTAAATATATTAAATGGATAATGAATGAGCTGGTAGAGAATTATCAGTCTGCCTATCCCTCGTAGGAGACATGGTGTTTGACTCACAGATTTTGTGAGGACGAGTTGAATATTCTCGGACAAGGTAAAAATGGAAGTATTTCAGCAGTTGCACTGAATAAGAAAAAGGAATGGAGTAACTGAAAGTCGAGATAGGCAAAAGAACCACAACTGAAATGAGACTTGCTGCCAACTGGCCAAATTCAGCTTGGAATGCACCTCTCCTGGGGCTGGTCATGTTTTCAGTGTCCCCATGAGAGGGTTGTAAATGTTTAGTAACTAGCAGATTCCTACTATTTTTTAGAATGTCCTTCAAATAACCATATAAAGGCTAACTGAAAGTAAGCTTTAACAACTAAACTAAAGAGCAAAGAAGACACTGACAAAAACTCTAGCCCTTCAAAGACTGTGCCTGGCAAAGACTGAATCTGGCAAGTAACAATGGGCAGATGAAGTGTGCTGTCGTAAGGGATGAGTGCGGGAGGTATAAGAAAAGCTTTATGAATACTTGGCTGAGAAAAGCGCTTCCTTGCAGCTCTTGGGTTTAGTGGCTAGTGAAGCTTTCAGGCAGCTGCCTTGCTTGAAATGCCGGATGAGGAATTTCTGAGGCCTCTCAGGTCTGATTGAGCTTCTGAGAGACACTAAGATAGTGCAGTAATGATTGCAGCCTAAGAATAGTGCAGAATAGAGGTGGAAGAGACATGCTTGGCAATTGTGACCAATACCTGATACTGAGAGTTTAAAATTAATAAAACAGCCACTTTTTTTTTTTAAAAAATACATGTATTTTGGCAATGCTTCTATAGCAGCCTTAAGGCCAATACCATCAACGTCTTGTTAAGCTTTAGAGAAAGCATGTACAAAACTGGTGTCATGCATTTTAAAACCTGATTGTCAGTTCTTTTGGGTGGACTTCTTCAAGTTCATGTCATTGGGGTCATGCTGCAGGTGTGTTCTGTGCAGACAGAACTAACCTGGTGTGAAATGCATCGGTACGACATACCTTATGCCTGTTTATATTTCTTAGAGGCTGGAGCATTTGCCATCCTCCCTCCATTCCTCTTAAGGCTCGCTTTTTAGTATTTGAAGAACAGTCTGTGGGATCTCTTTAGGAAAGCAGCCGGTGCCATCAAACAGAAAGGTGATGCATGAGAAGGACAGCACAGCCAGTGATGCTGTTGGCAGTAGGTGATAGCAGCAGTGATATCGAAGTAAGTATGACCATTACTGGATCTCTGAATGGTTTTCAAGGAGCAGGCAGGACACTAGAGACTCAATATCATTGTCCAAGGACAGTTTATACTACAGTCTTTGGACAGAAGTCTTCTAAGGCTTGTTGACAGCTGTATCTGGACAGCAGGAGCAGCTTACAATGCAGTAGGCTCCTATGTAGCCAGGACTGCCCAGGCCACTGGTGAAATTCTCCAAACTCCTTATCAAGGTGCTGTGTAACACAAAAGTTGCAATATTGTGCAGCCTTGTTATTGCTGTAGAAATAATCAGACTGTAGAAGTGGTTAATCTCACTGGTCCCATCTCCCTCTAGTCTCCAGCTCTCAGGAGTTGTCAGAAACCTGTCACAATATTTAAACAGGCTTTGCATGACTAAGTACATATAGTTCTTTGGAATCTGTCACGGACCAAATCCTCTCAGTGGGGCTCCATGATAACGGACATTTTGTCTCGGAGGATAATGCACAAGTTTCTGCTCCAAAGGGAATGTATCAAGTTTGATAGAACGCACTTGTTGGAATAATTCAGCTCATGTTTTCACTTCATACGCTGATTCCTACTTTTTGGCCTGGGCTACTGAATATTTCCTTTCTATTGCCAAGGTGTTCTCCAACACGTATGTGCTGCCTTACTCACTTGCATTGGAATTCCCTCTGCTCTACTTACAGAAGTGTTTCATGCTATGTAGTAACGCATCCTTTAAGTTGTTGATGTCTAGTCTTTTGATCTATCATCTAATCCCTACTTTTCAGACCTTTTGATGTAGTATGGGCTCTCATTTTGAGGGAACTGGATAACAATTACCACAGCTTTATACCTTGTACCTCTGTGTAGGAGCACAGTGAGGCACGAGATCTGCATCACAGGGACACAGTTTCCTTCTCAACTTGAATAATGATATTGTATTTTTGTAAAATTTCTGTGGATGAATAATAAAGGTCTTTTTTTTCTCCTCTAACAGTAATACAAGAAAGAATTGAACTGCTAACTAAATTCAAGCATTCATGTTTCTAACATTTTTTTTGACTGCAGCAGTAATGATAAAGCAGGAATCCTTATCCCACTTCAAGAATTTTAACATGATCATCTTAAAGAATACTTTTTATTAAAAAGTTTTCATCCAGCATATGTAACAAAGAAAACGTATTAATCAGATGCTTTTAAAATGAGTCTTCCTGTAGAATGATAAATTTTTTATCTCTTCTGGTTTAAAATTGGCAAGGAATGTAGTAAAATCAGTGCAAATAGATGCAAACTATCTTGGTTTGTACCTTCTATTTTCTTGAGGAAGATAAAAGTCAGAGTGCATCTGTTCTTCAGTGGTGTGTGCGTTTTACAAAAGCCAAAATGAACCTTTTTAGCTGCCAGCAAGCTCTGTCTTATGCTGATAATACTCTGGGTGGATGCTTTTTAAAAAGTCCAGCAAAAAAAAATAATCAGTGTCACATACTGAAAAATGTGAACTTCCAGACTTTGACTGCTTTCCGTTGCACGTAGAACTTTTCTTTGTTCATTCTTCTGCAGTGAACAGTGATGTTAAATGAACTAACTGTGTGTGTCTGAACTCTGTGCTCGTCAGCTTCATAGTTAGTTTCTGCTAAGCTTAGCTCGGTTGGTTTGAGAAAAAAAAAAAAAACAGAGAGCTTTTGTGCGAGTTATTTACTTAGTGAGTTATCTTTGGTGTCTACCTTTCGCCTACATACAATATTCACAACTCCATTTGCACAAAACTGAGGTGAAAGAGTTTTGTAGAAATGGAAATCTATTTCATTGATGGTTGGATTAACATGATCCATTCTAGGAAGAATATTCAAGTGTTCCTGGCTTGATATAAAAATATTTTCTCTATAATAGCTGTATTTATGTATTCTCTTATTCTTTTTTTTTTTTTTATTTTCTTAAAGCAGGAGTGTTAAGAAAATCTTCTTTTCCTTAGAGAATGTTAGCTATTTAGGGCCAAGTGAGACTATGACTCGTTCTATGATCTGTTTCTAAGAACAAACTAGTCACATATCCTAACAACTAATTTTTTTAATACATGGAAAAAACTACAGAATTATTTTAATGAGCAATAAAATAGTAGACTAGTTAATAAATTCCCTCCTATTAGTCTTTTCAATAATGGCAGTTAAAAATACTGTTTTCTTGCCCAAAAGAATGCTCCAACATATACACTGAGTCCCAGCGCTTCTAAAGCAGGCAGGTCAGTACATACCTCATGCTGTGGACACTGCTGCCTTGTGAGGTGCCCTAGGTTTGAAACAATTCCTTACAGTGTCTGAGAAGATTCCAGAACCCGGCCATTGACGGTCATACTTCCATACCGCTATCACAAATCATTGTGGACCTGTTCAGCGTTTCCATCAGTTGCTCAAGTTAAAGAAATTATTTATTTTAATGGGTAGAATTTTGGGGAATGGGTAGGCGTTCGAGATCACTTTAAACATTCTTTAATGATGCTGCCAGAGACATAACTTGAAACTGTCTTAACAAGGAAACAACTGCCTTCCTTTTAAAATACAATCTGCTGCTTGCGATCAGCCAAACGGAATGAAGAGGAGGGTAAATGGAACTTCAAAGCGTGGGACATAAAAATCTGTAATGTGTGATGCAAATCAAATGATGTCTTGGTTTGGTTGGGGTTTTTTTTTGTTGCTGTTGCTGTTTTAAACAAAGTTCTTCATTTGGAATTAAATTACATAACATATTTTTAGGACCTGTTTTTGTTCAGTGTGGCCTAACAGACTGCATATTTTACGGCAGAAAAACCTCATTCTTGCATCCTGTAGATAATGGAATTTTAACAGGAGTATCTCATCAGCATCTCTATTGACTTCTGGCCATACTCTCAAGATACATCATGTTCTGTTTACCACAACTCTTATTTCCTCTGACTCCTTCAAATCAACACATCATGACAATTATATTTTGGTGTTTTATTCAGTGAAATTAATTCCTGTGCTAGAATTCTTAATATCCTACAAATTAAACAAATTGAAATTGTGAAGAGGACTTATTTAATAGGATAAAATTAATCCAGAGTAATTGATTTGTGACCCGATCTTCAAAAAGTGTAGACTAAATGTCCTTAGTGCCCTCCTGGTCCCCTCATGACTTCTAATAAGCTAACAGTGCTTAGGATACAGTAGATTCTAACTCATTAATTAGTCAAGCATTCAGCAGACGTTCCCGATGCTCTCTTTGCAGTGCCTGAAACTTAGGCACCAAATTTTGGAGATGATATTCACAGCAATGCCTTGGGTAGACCAAGGTCCCTGTGCAATAAATGAGGCCATTTGATGGAAGCGGAGGGAAGCGAACGGGTTGGTAATGCTGCTTAGTGGTGGTACATTGCAAAGCTAGAGCAAGGCTGGTTTTTGTTGTTTTAGTTCTAATATTGTTATTTGAAAGAGTTGAAGAAATTTTCGTTTTATTGACGTAGCACCACGATCGTAACTCAAAAATGTCAATTTTAGTTTGTTCATTTAAGTATGTATGCTGTTGATATGATTGGTTTGGACAAGCTGAATATCCTTCTGCATTAGCTTCCCCATTTATATTTGGTATAATGAGACATTCCTGTTGTATAATGACTGTGTATCTGTGATTGGCAGCAGTAGAAAGTTCTAAGGGGTTCTGATCTTTTCTCTTGCCTCAGTTCTTCTAAACCCGATAATTAGAATAGTTTTTAAAGAGTAGTGGCTAATGAAATGTACTTACCCTGAAGTTAAATGTATGGTACTGATCTAGGGAAGTATATATATTGCATCAGGAATTGAAGAAGAAATTGCTTGACTTGACTTCCTAATGGGATGCCCTGAAGAGCTCTACCCAGGTGAACCCATGAGCATCCAGCTCACCTCTCTAGGTCTCTGGTCAAGTGTCACTGTTCTAAAGTGTATTTCAGGGAGAATTTCAGGCTCTCAGTATGAAATACCAAATTTTGTCCCAAATTAGGGGCTTATCTTTGCTGTTCACTCCTTCAAGGGGTGGTACTTTGTACCTGTGTATGGGGAAATCTTTCTAGAGAGCTGCCACCTGGCAGCACGAGCTCCTGCACCCAGTGCTTTGTGTGTTGGCAAAAGACATTCCTCAGTTGCCAAGTCCTTTGTGGCTGCATGTCTCCTGGAGTTGCTACTTCATTTAGCTTTCCTGCCTCTCTAGAGACAGAGCACTCTCTTTAATGAGTTTGACCCTGATGTGTTCTTTTTCCACAAACAAACAAGCTTAATAGCAAGATTTAAGATTTGGCTTCTAAGAGATTGGGGGTGAAAAAAAAAATTGCATGCAAAAAGATAATGCAGAGCTTAACATCCTATTATTCTTTATTCCAGTTAGCTTGCTGGCTGCCTGCCTTGGATGGTGGAGGCTTTTTTTGGCCTTTTACCTTTTTCTACTTCCTATTCTACATTCTGCAGATCTGTTTGTGATGGCTAATGCTTACACTAAGATCTAAGTTAGAGAATGTGCTTTCTGCTGTGCTCTTACCTTCCCAACGATGCTATACGTGACACATTTGGATACTGACGCATGGCTTGGAAATTTTCTGCTTTCTGCACTCTGCAAGTTGTCATGTTTGGGGCTTATTTTTTTGTCACCCTGACACTCCTACTCTCGACTCGGTTTTCAAGACAGCTCATGCTGTGGAAATAAAACTAATGTATTTGGCCTTATTTAGATCTTGAGGAAAGATACAAGTAAGGAAAATTTCTACTTCTAGGTGTGCTACAAGGTAATAATGAAGATTTGATTGGAATTATGTTTAAAGTTTAATTTTCACAACTTTAAGCTGGAATTAAAATTTTATGTTACAGTCATTACCGACAGGAAACTTTTCAATTTTTAAAGTAGTTTTCTAATTTTAAAAGTGTAGAATAGCAACTCATTCTCTTTTGGGAAGGCAAGAAATTAAAAATTAGTATTTTTCAGATACATGCAAGCATTTGATTTATAATCCATATGTCAAGTTTCAAGCAAACACTTGTGAACATGTTTTCAAATTTTACTTAGTTTTCTGAGAGCATCTTTAAGCTCCTACTTTAAGCGTTCAGTGTAATACTTTAACATGTTACAAAGCTTTTTCAGACTGTCTGCTCTCACATCCTTATTTTTACTGACTCTTGAGATAATGGTTAATAACAGTCTTCTCAACTATAATATTTCTATTGTTGCAGGCTTTTATCAGATGTATTAACCTGGAAATAATACTACCATTCCTTTGTTGCCGAATTAGTCACTTCTGTGAATAAGCAAGGTGTTATTCAGTGTGAATGTTAAATTATAATAGTACCCAATATATTAGAGGTGAAAACCGTTGGTGTTTGTAACTTAACAAATCATGCTTGAAATGAAGATAGCAACTGTTATTTGTGAAGAGACTTCTGCCTGTACTGTACATCCTCAGCATGGCAAGCAGACCCAGGAGTTGTGGATGGGATGATGCAGGACCAGGGCAGTGCCTCTCTCCGTCTACGGAAAACGGCAGGTTGTTGAAGCCATCCCTACTGGTTTTTTTTCCACCCTTCCCCAGAAAAACGCTTTCCCAAATCCCTTTTTTTGCCCTGCAAAGGCACCAGGAGGCGTGCTGTGCTAGTTTTGCTCCCTGGTTGTGTCTTGGTAGCTTCCCTCGGGAAATGATTGGCTTGAGGAACTGTCACAGGCGTAGGGGATGGCTGTGGTTTCTGGGGAGTTGTGTACCACGATGCAGCGCAGCCTGAGTCGGAATGGGGCGAGTGGGACGTTGTCTGAGTCCTTCAGCTTTTCTCTTCTGCCATCCTGCTTCATTATCAGATGGGACCAGTCTGGCAGCTATGCACTGGGATATTAATTAATACAATGAAATTCTTTTGATCTCCTGCTGAACTCATCATTTCTTGCAAATGCACGTTCCCGGTCTGTGGGATACCCAGCTGACTCCTTAATTCATTACATTATACAATGCATACATTCATCCTCAACTGTGAGCTCTGAGAAGACTCTTCTATTTGCATTTCATGAGCCTGTTGTAAGTGGCAGCCAAAACTGGAGTTTGTGTGTGGCATTCTGGGGTTTTGTCTTTTTAAATACTGGTTGTAATTTAAGGGCAGAGTATGTAATGTTTGTGGCAAAAAGAAAGTTTTTCTTCCTAAGGTATTGTTTACACATAGTTCAGTTTCATTTCAAAACATCTGTCTCATGAATGAGTGAATGCAAACTGATTGATGCAAGCTGGCATAGCTGAACTGTTACACAAATAACATTTCTTTAATATATATATATTAATTTTAGTTAGGATAGGGTTACCTAAAGGCCTTGCAATCTCACATATAAGTGATAATCTGTTCCTGTGTTCATATGTTGCTTAGCAGCACAGGGTTTCTAGATGATATAACCATAAAAATACTCATAAATAACATGCAATACCTTCCAGCATAGATCACAGGCCTCGTTATCCAGCAGCTTTTTGAATGCTGAGATGTAAAATCAGAACAAAAGTATTTCCCAGTTTATGACAGACTAGATGGCTGTAAGGCTGGACCAGCGTTGGCTTCTCGGCCTCATAAAAGGTGTGGTCACATTTTGCCTGCTTCCAAAATATTTGAGAAATGTCTTGTTTTTTCTCTTTCGGTTTAATTCCTTTCCTTCTGAGAAACTTAGATATTTGTCAGAGATGTATGAAACTATTCCTTTAATAGTTTTGTTACAAATATGATCCTGGAGAATGACACAAGGAGAATATGCATGATTGAATACCAATGATCATACTTAGAAAAGAGCTGCCATTCATCTCTTCAGATTGTAAACGTTTGTGGTCTTATGTTCCTGCCCTTCCTAGGTTGCCTTTTTGTCTATATTCCTGATTAATCTTATACTGCCATCTGTCTCTGCTCACGCCCAGCGCTGCTCAGCAATGCCCAGCTCTGAATGTAAAGCACCTATGGATGGTGCCTGCTTAAGGGCAACAGCGACCACGGCTGCTTTGTTCTCTCTATCTGTCAGCATGGTGGTGGCAGCAGCAGCAATTGGGAGGGACTACTCCTTCTTTCTCTGTCAGTGCATCTGTCCAGAGCAGATTTAGAGCCAATTCATTATCTCGAGAAAGGCACAAATGGATTGCAATCTCAATATATTGCCATATATTCCAGGATATATGCCATATATGCATTCCAGGATATATTGCCATGCAGATTCCAGGGTCCACCCCACGCCAAGCTCCTGGATGAGATCCTCTCAACTTCGAGTGATGGAACAAGGGACAGATTTATTGTGATCATCCTCCTCCTTGCTCCGAATTCATTTACCTGACTTCATATGCAGATTCATAACTATTTAATTGTTGTCATTGCTAAGAAGAATCTTATTTTGTCTTAATTCAGACAGCCTCAGATACAGCCTATGCTGACTGAGGCAACATGGAAAAGCCATGAGGAACAGAATACACCTTGACGTGGTACAAAATCAGGCTTATTTGCTGCTTAGAACTGAGGAAAATCTAGAGGATCCTGACTTTAATGACGATTACTAATGTAAACAATCTAATGATGGAGTTCTGCAGACCCAAGTTGGTCTAAAACATTCCCTCTCCATTTTCAGGTAGCTTGTTTGTACCAAATCAGGGCTCTTTTGTATTGCTCAAGTCCTGCGCTGAGTTTTTCTGTTTGGTTTAGCTATTCTTAGTTATTTGTTTCTGCTTGGTAATATACAATCCACCAAAGGTGCAAGAAGAAAGGAAATACTTTCTGCATGGTTCTTCAGTTAATTACACTTGAAGTAAATTAAATTTCATTTAATCAAGTTTTGGGGTTGGAGTTGAATAATTAGGAGTACATAAATAAAAAATCCAAATGCTGTTTTTTTCCAGCTTGCTTTACCTCAGAAACAGGACATAGGAAATGATGACAACCTTGGAAATGTGAATAAAATAGTTGGTAGGAAAGTTAAACATTGGCTGCCTTTTATGATTTCTTTGAAAACAGTTATTATTTTAAGGAGACAACATTTGTTCAACCCACATCTTACAGTGAAAGGAAAAACACTATAAAAATAGACTTAATATGGGAACAGCTATATTTAAATAAACACAGTTGGTGTGTATCAAAACCAGTAACTGTTTGAAATTAACAGAGTAAGTACAAGCGGCCACAAATTAAAGCGGCCCCAGTAAAAAGAATGAGATGTTGGGGTCCTTCACTAACAGCATTTTGGGGCTTGGTAGTGGCATCAGAGGAAGACCAAGCAGCAGTGGAGAAATTCCCTGTGGCAGGAAGCACTAAGCATATAGGGATATTAAAAGATAAGAGAAATAAGTCCTTGTGCTGAGATGAATTTCACCTTATCTTAGTTTGTGTGTATTTTCATTCCAAACAGTAAGAACATTTCCTTCCAGATTATTTGTATAAAGACCAAGAATACACCCTTTCTGGAAGGGACAGTATAAAACACTTTTCCTGCTTTATATATTCCAGTTCTACGTAGCCCATCTTTCTGTTCTGACTTGAGAGCCTGTCCCCTGCCCTGCTCAAACTTTTCTGTGTATTTTCTGCAGCCAGTTGTTCCCCTGGAGGAGTGCAGTCGGCTGTACCTCACTCCTCTAACTTCCATCCTGGTTTCCTTGCTCGCTTCCTCAGCTGGCCCCTTCCAGCAACCGTGGCAGCAGCAGCACACGCTGATAAGCAGCAGAGATGGATCTCACTCCGCGTCTCCAGCTCTAAAGTACTTCTCGTGTACACAAACCTGCATTTTTATGTTTTGTGCTGCCACGTTCCAGACCTCTTTGCAACGCACGTGCACAATTAACGCTGATTTTTTGCTGGCACAGAGGCTGCTCGCTATTTCCAGGCTGTTGGCACGACCGGAATTTCTTGACTTTTGACATAACTTCCTGGTGCGCACAATCGCCAGCTTGACTTGCTGATGTTTTTCTATTTTCAGCACTAAACAATAGTGTGGGGCCAAACTCTGCACAGCTAAGGATGTCTGGAGCCAAATTTCAGGGGTATAGTCTGGAAATATGACATGTGAGGCGCTACTGATTATCCTAGAAACGTTCTAACAGTGCTGCCTGCTTTTCTTAAAATACTAATCCCATCTCATTCCTCAGGCATTCTGCTTAGCGTCTTCTCTTCCCCCCCTTTTTCTTCCTCCAAAACTTTAATGTCCACATTCCAAACTTTTACCCTCTGTGTATAAAGGCTAAAACCTTTTTAGCCTCTCTATATAATTGCATCGTGTAATGGCTGGAGAACACTGACTTACCAAGAAAGATGCCGTTTCTGTTGCAAGGTCCATCATTTGCAGTTTGTCCCTCGTAGGATCCAGATTCCTTTACTAATTCCTGGAAGAGCAGAGGGTAACTTGGTGCTTCCCATCAGTCACAAAGTGGGGCCTTTCCCAGCTTGGCAAGTCCTGCCTGGAGACACTTTGGGAGTGCTCAGAGCAGAGAGACACGCTGCGAGTGACTGGCCTGTCCTACCTCCTGTCAGCTCCTGTTTCTACAGCACAGAGAGAAATCCCTCTCTCCCTCTGACCCCAGACCTTTTGGGAATGATGTCTGTCTTACACTCTGCAGTCTGTCCTAGCAGGTGTCTCATCAGCTGTGTGTCTGTCGCCCGCTTTGCCTTTGCTTCAACTCCTCAATGCTTTCTAGACATTCCTCTCCTAAAAGTTCAGTTAAAAATCTACACACAGTTGCTGCATGAGACCGTAAAGGCAGTGAGTGCCTGCACGCTGAGAGAGCGGTGTCTTACCGAGGTGACCTGTACCAAAATAGGATGGCAGATGGCTTCCCAGCCTGGACCCACGTAAGATGGGTAGTAACTCTGGAAAAAACACACTGCTGGTGGCCCGGGATGGACTTGACTTGTGGTTCTTGACCCTTAGGACACCCATGAAAAGCAGCCTATGCAAAAAGCCACGGTCATTGAAAGTATTAGGAGTTCAGATAAAACAGGTTGGTAATTTCTTACCTGCCCTTCAATTTGTTTGGGTTCCCACTCCACCCCGACTTTGCTGCTAATGACTCTGTGGCAGCCTGGGGGAAGTACCTTAGGAGACACAGTCTGTTGCCTTGCAATTTTTCTGTGATGTCTTCAGTTTCCTGGGGTATTTTCCCAGAATGCTGAGCAGTCTGTCTTGTTTGAAGAGACTGACAGTTAACACAACTGGAATATAAAAACACCTTTATCAAGTTATCAAAGCTGCTTCTTGTTTACCCAAGTTCCATCTGGAGAAGATGCCTCTCTGGTCCCATTCTTCAGATTTGCCTGCCCTCTGCTGCCCTCTTGGGCAACTTCATGGGATGTGGAAGAATTTAAAGCTCTCCGTTGCAGCTGGTTCGTTAAGCATTTCATGGAGACTTTCATAACACACACCAAATATAAATGTAAAATAGATGCAGAAATTTGGATGTACCTTACCATAGTGTTGTCACCAGAGCTACAGATTCAGATTTAATTCCTGTTCTGCTTTATTTCAGGAAGGCTTTTCATTAATTGATTCCCACAAGTGGTTAAAGATAGTAAGAAGAGCAGACTGCCTGCTGCTTCGTGCGCAGTCAAAGGTAAATGGAGTTGCTTTTAGTGTTTCTAGTAGCTAACACAGTTCTTTATAAGATTTCTTAGTATTGGATAAATTAAACTAGGAAGTTCTGAAATACTATAAATTGTCTATATAAATTAAAAGGATTCTTTTTCACTCTAGATCTAAACCAAGAATGAATTGACTCACCTGATGTCTTTTCTAACTGCTAATATTCAGCTCTTTCAGACTGCTTTTGGAGAGGTAGCTACTAAAACAGCTGGACCACTATTTAGTTTAGAATCTATCTGCCGTGGCTAACAATTAAATAGATGAAGCGATTGTCCTACATGTAGAGAAGCTAGAAATGAGTCATACATCACTTGGGCAAACAAATATCTAAGCAAACAATTACTTAGCCATTTTGTGGCCCCCGACACCTGGCACAGCAGTCACAGGCTGGTGCTTCAGGCATTTGGTACTCGAGGCAATGAAAGGGTCCCAGGTTTCTGGCCTGCTGCTCAGCTCGCGGGAAAAGCGGTTGGTTAGCCTTTTAAAGAATTAAATGACACTTGTTTGTTACTAACTTCAGTATAAATCTCAGGTTTTTTGGCTCTTAGATGAACTTTGAGAAGTTTCTTACTCATCTACGCTGAACATTCACCGGGTTTTTCAGAAACAAACCCTGTTTCAAAGTAAGACCTCTCCCTTATCCCCTGACACTTTCTAGGCTTTGTTGTTTCAGCAGAAACAGCTGCCTCTAGTTTAACTGTCTCTACTTAACAAGAGAATTCCTCTCAAAGTTAGAAAGAGGAACTCTGAGAAAAGAGGATGAGCCCCATGTTCAGTAGCGGCTGATTCAGAGACTAATATAACTCTTGGCACCATTCACAGAACTAATAAGTCATGAAAACATCTCTCATATATTCAGACATTCTCTGACAGGAACTCTGGGACAGGCGGGGTTATTGTAATTGCAGATAATAGCGATATCCAGAATAGCTGAAAACTGTAAAAACTCCTGTTTAGTCGTGTTTTCATCTTTTAGCTGATTCCCTTTCTGAAAGAGGCATAGGTATTTCTTTATAGGATGTTGCAAACCAATCAATCTGGTTTGCAGAGGAGAGAATGCTGTGATAATTGCAAGATAAAAGCAGATGTGAGGCGTAAGCAATAGTTCAAATACAAGGACTCATCGTGTTTCAGAATAAATCTAGCCTAAAGGTGGCACTAGGAGCTGCGTAAGTGACTTGAGCTGCTTTAAATTCATGGGTTACGCTTGCCTGAAACCAAAACATCTTTGCTCTCTGATTTTTGTCAGATTCTTACAAAACGTGGGTTATCACTGCAGAAGGCTGAAGTTGAGCTGTTGCAATAACTAGTTCTGATGAGTCGGTAGATCACCGGTTTCCTTTGCAGTGAACAGAAGCCATGGCCCAGCATGGTGTTAAGGGATTCTGCTGCGTCTCACAAGTAACAGAAAATCAAAGTCATGATCACTTTGAGGCTAGAACAAAGCTTGGAAAAGGAAGAATATTGACATTAAATGAATTTAGTGCATCTGAATATTTACTGATATATTTCACCTGACTTAAAGTGGATGTGGTGGCACTGCAGTGGTCCTGTCGTACAGTTTCTTTGCTTTACATCCTCGCTGAAGCCCAAAGTCAAGGAGAAGCCATCTAAGCAGAAGCAGGCCAGGTTTTCAAAACCCAGTTCCTGTATCTGAGACCACGGGGCTGCTAAGGGGCACGCACAATGAAATACTGCACTATCATTTCTGATTTACCTTGTGTTTATTTCATTCTCCTTTTGGTTATTTTCTTTCCTGTACTTGCTTTTTTTGCTGCATGGTACATACTTTGCAATTACAGAATAATCCATTTCAAAGAAAACATGAGGTGAAGCACTGGGACCCCATACTTCAGAAGAAACTGAGTGTGCTGGCTTTCTGTAAGGCATTCATTTATAGCAAAACTTAACTAATTTCTTAAGAAATATTACTTTAATAGGGCATTGTGGACTTTCAGCTAGTAGAGTGAGTTTCTAAAGTATATTTTGAAGAAAGAAGACGTGTAGAGAAGATCCCTGTCACAGCCCATTAGTGAAGCTCAGCTTTCCTAGTGGCAGTTTTATTCTGTGAAGCGCACAGATGTCCAATCCTGCAGCCGCACCCATCAGACACACACGTGTGTCTCACACTCACCTGAAAGCAGCGCTGCCTGGCTGTGCACAGCTCCATCTGTAGTAATCACCTGTCTCACGGCAGTCTTTGATGTGCCTCTAATGCAGAAAAACTTCTTTATATGAAACAATCTGTCAGCAGTAGCACGGCAAATGTTCTTAATGCTCTTGTAGTATGTGATTTCCCTTCTTACTGTTTTCATTGACATCGCCCCCCCGGCATGGGAAGAGGTGCAGATTTGATGATCCAAGTGACCTTAAGGTTCTATAATACTCGGCTCTTAGAATCATAGAATGGTTAGAGTTGGAAGGGACCTTAAAGATCATGGAGTTCCAATCCCCCTGCCCTGGGCAGGGAACACCTCCCACCAGACCAGGTTGCTCAAAGGCCCATCCAGCCTTGGCCACTTGTGTTCTTCAGCTGTTGTTGCCCAGCTCTCAGTTTATGCTAAAACTTGACATCAGTTTAGCTGAATTTAAGCACTCTTTCCAGAAAGGAAAAATGTTTAATTTACAAAGTCTATCGTTGTTTATAAACCGCAGCCTTAAGTATTAAACATTCCTTATGAAAAAGCAGAGGGCGATCCAAAGGGACATAGGGATTGTAGGGGTAACTGGAACGAGTGGTCTTTAAAAGTCTCTAAAAGGAGTTAAAATAAAGATGCCAGTTACCTTTCTGTTGTTTTAATGAGAACTCACCTGTCTGGCATATCCACAAATCACTTCTCGGTTAAATGAAGCTGACCCAGTTAAGTTGATATCTTAGTTAATTAGAGGAACTGTAACTGGGCACTGGTAAAATGAGTGCTACAGTTTGAATTATTTTGACATTTTTTCCCTTTAAAAGGCACCAAGACAAGCTTTTATGCTTACGGTGTCCTAAAAATCATTTTCTGCAATACAAGCATCTTAAAATAACATGCATGTAAACATACAGGCTGTCAGGAAGAGCTGGCTCATCTTTGAAACAAAAACTGTTAAAGTGAAGGGTGTCCTTGCATTGGTGTAATCAGCAGTCTAGCAGCGTGTCTAGTCATTAAAAAAAATAGTTTTGACATTGAAATCTTGGGAAGA
Organism: Gallinago jamesoni; assembly: GCA_025769975.1. Taxonomy (NCBI): domain Eukaryota; kingdom Metazoa; phylum Chordata; class Aves; order Charadriiformes; family Scolopacidae; genus Gallinago; species Gallinago jamesoni. The sequence goes on along the minus strand of JAOQGH010000069.1, from coordinate 19,599,068 downwards.
TGAAGACTCGAATAAGCGAGGTTGGGCCAAGGAAAACTTGCTTTTTTTTCTCGTACTTTAAGTGTGCTTTAAATTCACAATTTCAAGATCAAAGTGAAAGCCCCTTTAATTCAGTTCCCAAACACGAGCATTCTGTGCGTATCTGCCTTACATCAGCTGAACGTGCTCAGGAGAAGCTTATCAAGCACGACAGGCTCTCCAGCTCTTCCTTTGCAGGGCACTTTGCTGCACCTCACGTACTTAACAAAAATATCTAATACGGTACAGCCCGACAACCTGTACTGGGGGTCAGTTCTACCTGGATTTTATTATTTTATTTTTAGTATTATTTCCCTATTTGGAGTAATGCATTGGAGTTTCTTGCACTCCTAGTCAAGGTGTAGCAGCATCTCTCCAAGGCACAGCTACATTCAGTGTGAGTGCCAAGCTGAAGCTGGAGGTGTAGCTACCACAGGTGGGTTGGTAAGGCTGGGTTTGATGCAGACAGTAACAGAAATCCTAAATGGAACTTACAGTTCCCAAAAGTTTTTAGTTCAGATTCCAGAGCTGACTTAAGCTTCAGTTAGCGCCATTTCATTTTTTTTTTGTCACAAGTAAGTACTCAAAGTTGGCATATCCTTATAGATCAGAACTGAATTTCTCTGCTATCCTTGTAAAAAACCCTGTTTGTTCACTTGGCTGCAACTTTCGTTTGTTCACAGGTGGTCCTGTTTCACTTACCATTTCCTTGGGCTTTTCAAACTGGAAACCATGCTCTTGTGGTTTAGCTGCTGGGATAAATGAAGATACAGCAGGGAAAACTTGCTTCTTTATATTTAAGTCGGTGCAGTGATCCAAAAATTAACCACCTTCTTGCTAACTATAACAAACAGGAATTTAATTAAATCAAAATAGTTTGAGGGGAGTCACAGTTAATTGAATTTCTCGTTGGTTTCTGAGCAGAATGAATGCCGCATGTTCCGTGTTCAGTTTGGTGGAGACTCCAAAGCCCAGATGCTGGATCACTGCTGCAGCTGCGTTCAGAAACTTGCTGAGTACCTCCTGGTTGAAGTAATGGATGAACAAAGCCAGAAGCTCTACTCCAGTCTCCCTCAGCTGGCTAACAGCGAAAATCAGGTGAGGGACAGTGAAAAAAATGCATCGCTACCATATACATACATACAGTAAGAGCATATATATAGAAAAACAGAAAAATAATCGGCTCTAAATGACAAATTATACTTCTGAAGAAAGTTGCTCGTAACTATGAAATGCAAAGTTGACTTTACATGCAGGGGAACCTGGTTAGTGAAGAGGAGCAGAGTTACTCAGCTGCTGAAGCTGGCTACTGTCTTCCCCTTTTCTTAGCCTACCTCAAAAAAAGTTCACAGAATAGTGCTTAAAAATGGAAGACACTGATGCTTTCCGCTGAGGTTAATAAACAAGAATAGGGGCAGAGGCTGAGAGCCCAATAGTTATCCAAAACCCATGTCTGCAGTTAGTTCCATCAGGGTGGATTTCAGCTAAGGCTGCTAGGAACCACCTGGCAGACTTTCAAATCAATTACACAAGGAAAGAAAAATGATAAAAGCGTCTTCTGAGTAACCAAAAATTGTGTTCTCCTTCTTGTGTTTACTACCTGCTCCTGTTTTGCAGTGTTAATAATTGTAAATATGCAGTTCTATCTATTTGAGCTTAACCTCACACATTTAAAAGTGATTTCAGGGTAGGAACAGAATGTTTCTCCTCTCCAAGACAAAGACCTAAGGTAAATGGAAAAGGCAGAGACAGACTGTTTCTGAGGGTGATTAATTCCTAAATACGTGCTCTCTTGGTTATCCAGAGGATCACATTTACCAGCTCTGAAAACACCCCTACAGCTAACTCTGGGCTCCCCAGTTCCAGAAGGACAGGGAACTGCTGGAGAGGGGACAGCAGAGGGCTACAAAGATGATGAGGGGC
>JAOQGH010000069.1:19577587-19597027 GCA_025769975.1 Gallinago jamesoni | reverse complement strand
CTAAACATGAGGAACTTCTTTCCTGTGAGGGTGGCAGAGCCCTGGCAGAGGCTGCCCAGGGAGGTGGTGGAGTCTCCATCTCTAGAGACATTCAGACTCCACCTGGACACGTTCCTGTGGGACCTGCTCTGGGTGGACCTGCTTTGGGCAGGTGGTTGGACTAGATGATCTCCAGAGGTTCCTTCCAACCCCGTATTCTGTGATTCTGTAATTTAGCCAGGAAAGTGTGAGGGTAATGTAATAAAAATATCAGGACTAAGACTGAAGCCTAAAAAAAAAAGAATGTCAAAGCTTCAGCTCCATCATTTCCCTGAGGGGACTAGGAAAGTCCTACTCTACTGGGCAGTGGAATAGTGTTTGGTAGAGAAAGCGCGGGGGGAGGGAAAAAATATCACCAATTTGACTCACACCATTTCCATAAAGGCACCTGGGAGATCTTCAGCAGGTGATACTGAAGATGTTCCTTTAAGCAGGTCACCTCTCCTCTGGGCTTTGCTTGTTCCCCAGAAGCTAAAGCTAAGAACGCAAGGAGAGCTATTTAACAGTGAAACTCCGACGCTCAGACTCTTGGTGTTGATAATGCTCTCGCTCCAGAAGTTAAGACTAAAAACCTTGCTCAGAAAAAAAAAAGAACTTACAGCTTTTTGGTGTTGTGGCCCACAGGAGGGATAAAAGTCTGCTCCTGCTGAGCATTCACACACAGCGGTTTTTAAAGTTACTCCTAGTAAGTAGTTTAAAAGTTCTCTTAGTTTAGACATGACAGTGTAACTACAGGCCCATTATTTCCTGTCTTTCACTTTTAAAGGCTTGAGCAGATGTGCATTCAGGTTCCATAAAAAGATGCCTTTTTACTGCCTAAGGTGGCTGAGCACAGTCTCTTCCCGTTCCCTCTAAAAATGGAACTACTTCCCTTCTCGCACATACCCACACGCTGCTTGGTAACAAGCCCTTATTTGCATTTGATATTTTCTAGCCAGATGAGCCTCTACCAGATTCCTGCACAAGCCTTGGCGAGAGAAAATCTGTAGCACAGCTAGCACAGGTAAAAAAAAAAAAAAAAAAATATCAAATAAAATCGAATATTTAGCTCCTGTACCTGAATCTCTCCAGCACGGAGAGAGCGGAAGCTCTCTCATATGCGGTATACATCTGGGAAATGGCTTCTCTGAACATCAGGATCCTTATCTATACCACCACCACCACCACCACAGGAGCTTGTTTAATGAACTGGGAAGTGGCAAAACCAGGTATTTCGTGGTGCAATTACTCCATTTGCATAAGAACAACCCACACCCAGCAAACACATACCCAGAGGTCTCATCCAAATAAGCGGCTTTGGCACCCTGCAGAAATGACTTTCAACACACAGTTTAACTGGGAGGTCCAGGGTAAAGCTGTGTTTAAAAATAAGGGGCAGGTTGTTGCCTCTTTCCTGTGAATTTGGGACCAAACAGAACCAGATGATCAAGGTAAAAACCCTCCCCTTTCCAACCTCTTGTTTTTGTGCAGTTGCTTCTAAGGGTTCCCCCGTGGGTCTGTCTCACCCAATTTCTGTAGCGACAGAAGGATGAAATCAATGTTTCTTCACCTCAGTGGTGTCAGGCCTGATTCCTGTGCTCCCTATTACATATTTGACACCTCTAAAACCCAAAAGTCCCTTCAACGCTGCTGTTTTGACAGCAGAGCTCCCTGTACCCCCCCACCCCGTGGCCAGGGCTGTTACACACCCTGCTGTTCATCCCATGGCTTTGTTCCTGTCCTTATACAAGGATCAAACAAAGCACTTTGCCTTTAGCAACTGTATTTTTCGTGACCAATCTCTGCTTTACAAGGCAATGTAAGCTAACAGTATAAAAGAAAGACTCATCTTCTAAAACCTGCTTTTTTTTGGGCCCAGCGTAAGGCGAGGGCGTGATACCTGCTTCTGAACAAAGCTTTCTGCTGGCGAGGCCCGTGTTTGATCCATCTCTTGCTTGAATTACTAATTCCCAGCACAAAAGGACTCCTCGGTAGTAGTTTCCTACATCCCTCTCTGTCTGCCCCTCTACTTGATCAGTTCAGCACAACTGTGCTCCGAGCTGGGCTCTCCCTGCCCCACACACTTGCTGTACAACTTGCTTTTCCCCCTTTCAGCTTCAAAACCAAACCCTTTTTCTGCCCTGCTCTGGACTTCAATTTCTCCATTTCCTGCCCTTCAAGAAGCTGGCAGAAGTGCTGCTTTTAAGCATTTTCTTGCAGATTTTAAAAAAAAAAAATAATTAAAAAAAATGCTCAACACTCTTCCATTTGTATTTAAATATAATGTTGCTCCAGTCAAGGCTATGGCATGACCCAGGAAAAGAGCAACACTGAAAGGCAAACCAACAATAAGATTAACAAAAAAATATTTGCGGGTTTTTGTTTTTTTTTTGTTTTTTTTTTCTCCTCACAAGTAAAAACTGTGCTCTGCTCCAGCTGCCAGTGTGCCCAGTCCAGCTGCCAGTTCTCTTGCCCCATTTCAGGTTCAAGCAGCAGAAGTTAGGCTCAGTTGGGGCCCGACAGCAACTCCTGCCTTTCCCAGAGGGAGAGGCTTGGTTTAGCCTGTGCCTCTCGTACCAGTACATCAGAAAAAGAGGCCAAACCAGGCATTTTCAGCTTTTTTTAAAGGCAGATACAGACTTACCAGCGATACCACCCTTCACCTGGCATCCTCTGCCCATCGTACCCACCCCATGGTGGAAGTAGCACTGCAGGGATTTGATTTGCTTCTCTCCCCTGCAAAGTACCCCAAAAAACCCACCCATAATCGATGGGGCAGCTTTAATGGCTCCAGTGCAGATGGATAAAGAGAGTTACAGGCTGGGAGGGTGGTGGGGTCTATAGAAGGATGGAAAAATGTTGGTACAAACACTCGGTCATTAACACAGAGCACAAGTAACATGGCTCGCAGGGAGCAGCAGCCCTGGCTGCAATGGGGCCTTTGAACTGGGAAGTGACTAGTGGCTGATGTGGCCCAGTAAAGTTTTAGCCCAGTAACCTACTGGTCCGTGAGACTGGTGCGTTTCTCCCCTGCTGCTACGGGGACGGGAACGGCATCACCTCTGGGTGCTGGGAGACACTCGGGGCTGTCCCAACCCCAGCACCACTCCTTGGCCACCTCCCGCTCTGCTGCCACCGGTTTTACACCCAAAAGGGACATAGCTCACCCACCACGAAGGGAAGAAGCCAGGGGAGGGGGTTAAATGGGAACAAAAAGCTGTTTAACCCTTAAAAAAGCCCCATAATTGAATTTTAAAGACACCTTAAGAGCTTAGAACCACATGCTGGGTTATCCCTACACAACCCACGTGGCAGTACATACGCTTCCTACAGGATCCTCTTCTCTTGCACAGAACAGATATTCCCAAAGAAACCACCTTACCCAGGAAAACTGCCATTTGGGATTAAAATCATCACAAAGGGAATTCAAAAGTTGCACAGAAGCCATGTTGGAACAGAAGCTCCCTCTTGGGAAAAATTACATACTGAAATCGTGTGTGATAGGAAGTATTCAAGCAGCATCAAGAAGGCACCTGCCTCTTTATTAACACTGAACACTGATGTAGGACACGTAACGTTACCTTTGATGTCTACCATCAGCACAACACCTTTGTTTTCCTTTTCTTTTCCCAGTCAGTGCTGAGGAATAAGCCCGAGTTGCCCCTGGTGTCCCGGCATCCGGCCTGGCCAGCGCAGGAGCTGGGGCCCTTCATCCGCCTCTGCCTCATGGACCAGGATTTCCCAGCTTTTGTGGAAGATGTGGAGAAGGAATTGAAAAAACTCACCGAAGGTTGAGAAATACCAGCTTATTGCCACTGGGATTCGCGCTCCAGGCCACCCAGCACTTGGGATCCACGAGCTTAAGTGTGATTAAAGATATTTGATTTCACTAATATTGAAATAGTCTCACACATTGGGGTTTTGTGGTTTTTTTTTTTGGTCAGTGTTTTATTTTTAAAAACAGGTGAATCCACTTTTTATACATCATTGCACTTCAACAAATACACAGAACACAAGTTCATGCATCTACAGTTACGCACATCATGAGAACCCTGTTAGGTCTATTTCTACAATCTTTAAATCATGAGAAATTACAGTGTCAAACTAAAGAGTATAACTAGTTGCATAGAATATCACCATGCTGTAACATTTCATCATTTGAACAAAAAACAAACAAAAAAAAAAAACAAAACAAAAAAAAAGAAACTTATAAAAGTTTGCCTGAATTGAATGTACAAGAAATATGTTGAACACATCAGTGCAAAAGGATCGGAGAATTTACATGAGTTAACAAAAAAAAAAATCACTTAAAAAGCAATCATATATATATATTTATAAACTGAAGGTTTGTTTTTGTTTTCGACTGCATTCCACCACCACCACCTCGAACCATTCCGGCTTTTGAAGTCTGATTAAAGGACACCCCAGTCTCTCTCTCTATAGGTTAAGCCCTTAAGATAATTTCAATTTATATTACTCCTCTAAGTACCAGCACAGTATAATTCTCTCATCTTTCAGACATACAGTAAAGGAATGAATATCAGCAGCTTAAAAATGAAACACAATTACTGTAGTTTGGTTTTCCCCCTCCCCCAAAATATAAATATATAACTGTATATATATTTTTAAGTTTTGCTGTACTTTACAAAAAGTCTCACTAGATGGCAGCGGTGCGCTTTAGAGCTTAGCCAAATTTTTTTTTTTTATTATTTTTAACAGCTACAGGAAGTAAAAAAATGGCGCATGCGTGAAACCGACTTCACTACTTCTAATGTTTAAATAGAGCCAGGAAAAAAAAAAAATAGAAAAATCATAAAAAGCAACATTCACAGCACATCAAGCCCAAAATAGTTTACACCTTCTACACTGAAGCATTATTGAAATGTATCTGGCTAGGTCATCCTTACAGGAGAGGCTAAATAAGGCATGCGTTAGACAGTCATATTGTTGCTCACTTGAGAAGGAAAAAAATAAAATAAAATAAAATAATAAAATAATAAATCAGACAGAACTGGAGTTCTAGAACCAAGAGTTCCAACCCTTAAATTTAGCAGGTCATATTGCCATCAGTCTCTCAGAAACTTAAAGCTCTAAAAAAGAAACGAGAAAAGGTGCTAGTGAATGCCCGGCAGCGCCCGCGCCCCGCCAGCCTGCACTCCAACTGGAGGTACAGGCTCCCCACCACAGGCCAGCTTTAATTACAGCTCAAGGAGGAAGGGTTGGGTGTGCTTCTTAATTAGCAACAGCAGTTATTAGGTAGAACTCAACAGATCTTTCTACTACCTGCTTAATTTAGGAAAGAAATCTGTTGGTAACCCCGGGTGCTGCCCGAAGCCTGGCAGGATCGGCTCGTGCCGTCCTCCCAGCAGCTGGGAACTTCCCAATTCATGGAAAAAGCTTATTTTCCAACACCCCAACTGCTACAGAAAAAAAAAAAAGGAGGGTTCAGGCTGACCCTTTCCGAGTCATACTTACATGATAAGCATTTTTAATTTGTGTTTCTCTGGCGTAAGTTTTTATCTTTATGATTGTTTGTAGAATTGGTTTTCCTGGGAAGAAAAAAAAAAAAAGAATAAAAAAAATAAAGAAAAGCACACACACAAAAAAAATCAGCCCCAAGCACAAAAATCAATCCCACTTTGTATCTTTCCCCCTCCTACATCTGTCCTTCTCTGGCCAGGACCCCGCAGACATCACTCTCCTTCGCTCCAACACCAACACCACCCCAAAGGGTTCCTTTCCCGTTCCTGATGTCACACGTAACATCCATCCCGCGCCATAAAAACTCCAATAATCCCCCAGATTAACCCAAATTCTATTTTTATTTTTCCTCTTCAAAGGCACTTACATTGGCCCAGCTGGTTCATCATCTGCGGACAGAATTCCAAGGCCATCCCGGAAAAAGGGAAGGGAAGGAAAAAAAAAAAGAGAAGAGAAGGTCAGTCTTTGCTCCGCGCCCCCCGCCCCGGCTGAGCCACGACCCCCAATATCTACAGCACTAAAGGCCATTCCACTGGGAAGTGCAAAGGTTCATGGAAGTTACTGGTCGGGATTCGGGTTTTAATGGCAGGTATGTTGCTTCGATGGTTTTAGTTAACACTTGGAATGCTAGTCATGAAGAACTGCAACTGTAGCGGACAGATTGTTGCAATGTGGTCAGACTCATCTTGTCCCCAAGTTCCAGTGGTTCAATCTCGTAAAAAATAGATGAGAAGACAAACCAACATCTCGGTTGTAAAATCCTGCTGGTTGTTTTCTTGCATTGATTTTTTATATTTTTTTTTTTTAAATATATATATTTAATTTTAAGCCATTCTTCATCTGCTGATGGGGAATTACTGGTATATACACGAGGGTATATACACACCGTATGCTCGTTTTACACCCCCCCCCCGGATGATACAACCTCTACAGATGCCATTTTTCTCCCCGTTCGATTAGAAGGGACCAGGTCAGGAGGAGGCTGAAGGTGCAACTCCCGACTGGGGTGCCCAGCCGTGGTCCCAGGAGAGCAGCAGGCGCTGTGCGTGTGTCCCAGGGGAAACCAGGGGTGTCGGGACACCTCCAGGCACCACAGGCTTCAGCTCCAGGAGACCGACAGCGTTGTTCTGCCCGTGTCTCGGGGCAAAAAGATTCTCTTACGAATTGGAAAAAAGATCTGCCAATGAATATTGTTTCGTGTTAGCTCTTTCATGACCAATTGAACGTTATTTTTGGAGTTACAAACCACTTTATTTCTCTCCCAAGCTGCACTACAGAAGAGCATTCAAACAGCAGTACAAAAACCAATGCAGAAAGTTAACGCTCCTCTAGAAGTATTTTTTGGGGGGGGGAGGAGGGGACACGACCAATTCAGGACCTGCTGGTTTTGGCACTCAACAGAGCTGCCGTTCGGGGTTTTTTCACGGAAGTCGTTAGGAAACTCTCAGCAGGATTCCACAAGGGTGCTCAGTGCACATGAAGCAGTTATGGAAATTACAGTCTTAACGGTGTAGGCATCCGCATGAGCACACGCCGGGAGTAATGTCGGGCAACGGGGACATTACTCCACCTGGACCTTCCAGGCAAACGGAGAGGCAAAGCCACCGCTAGCACAGACAGTGACCGGAACAACAGAAAAAATAATAGTTCAAAAAAAATAAAGAACTAACCACAAACCAAGAGCTTTACAGCCAAAAATAACACACTAGCGACACACCAGTGTCCACAGAAGTCCATTCCCAGCAACAGTACACTATCGGACAAGGTACAGAGAGAACTAGGACTAGTAAAGGACAACCAGACATCAATGTGCTGTTGTATATACAGTGGAGATATACAGAGACACATCAGGTGCTGAAACACAAAGCACAGGAGGTCTAGAACTCCCCTCCGCAAACATCTTTTGCTTCAACAAAAGATGGTTGGAGCAGGCTGCGCTGCGCCCGCCGTGCCTGGGGTGGGGGGACACCAGCCCCGAGCCCCCCACCCCGGCCGTGCTGAGACCGGGCCATCCCGGCTTTCTGAGGAGCACCATCGACATCTTTGAGAGTTTGTTTGGCTGGACTTCAGAAATAGCAAACTGCACCCTTAGGATACAAGCTCTCGCTATTTTAAAAAAAAAAAAAAAAAATCTCCATTTTTCTTTCTCCATTAAAATATTTAGGTGCCTACTTCGGATAAGTAGTTTTGTGTGTTTAAAAAAAAAAAAAAATAGCTTCACATTTATAAAGGCTGCCTCGGAATGTTTTCCTAACAGATCCAACAAAAATGCCTACTGGAATATTTAAGATTATACAGCGGATCACCACCGCTCGTCCCTTTCCCAGCGATAACCTAAACGGAGATAAAATAAAGACAGAGGAAAACGTCTGCCCTGGTCAGTCATTAACGGCTGGAAAAGCAGCCCCAGTACAAGTACAGACACAGACCGAAACCTCAGCGAAATCAGGGGGCAACAGAACGACAGGAAAAAAAAAAAAAAGTACAAACTTAAAAGATTTAAAAACAGCAAACTGAAATCCAAATTAGTCGTGAACGTGAATGAAGAAGTTTTAAGAAAAAAAGTGTTAACGTTATGACTTGTGCGTTGTATAGACTGAAGCGGAGATTAAACAAACTCCAAAGCATGCAGATCTCTCACTTACCACCATTTTTTTAAGGGTATGATGCAATTGAAGGGGGGGGGAAAAAAACAAAAAACAAAAAAAAGAAGTCATAGTAACCGACAAATAATCAATATAACCCCAAAGCTTTCTCTGCCAGAAGACCTGCGCTAGGACCGGGGTGTCTCTCACAGCACGGAAAAGCGATGGCCGCGGAGAACGTCCTCCCAACACGCTCCCAGGTGACCTGGAGTTTAAGCATCCACCACACTAATTCCCTCCTTTCACAGGAATTTCCTTTGGAGTTTGGAAGGGATCTGCAGCTCTTCCCCAAACCCACACCCCCCCCACCCCCAACCAGCCAAGCCTTTCCTGTGGACACAGTCATTTATCTGCTTAGTCTTGCCCCGAAATAGCACCTTTCTGAGTGTTGGAGTGGCTGCTGGCTCTAACGCATCGTCTAACACGTGTAATCAATCCCTCCAGGCAAAAATATCTGGGCATTGAAAGGGTAAGATGATGACAAATAGGTTTGTTTTAGCTCCTCCGCTTGGATTAACCGTCTGGGAATGCGACTCCTGCTTCGGCAGCCGGAGAAGGGGGCTGTGTTTTGTCCTGTCTCCTCCCCCCCCCCTCCCCAAAACCCACCACTTTCAGCCATAATTCTGAAGGCATTTTACATGTTACTCAGCTTTTTACTTCCTTTGGCAAGCTGCAGTATTGATTTTTAATATCAAATTAATCTCGTGTAGCCTCTTATAACTGGTGGAAGTTAAAAATGAAACACCAAAGGGTACTTCCAGCACTAAAATTCAAATTTTTTGCATCCAAAGGGACTCTACGTTTCTACTCCTGCTTTAAAACTTGCAAAGAAACCTACTTCAGGCAACAGTTCTTACACTGGCACGTGAGAAAATGGTGAACTGGAGCATTATTAAAATGAAACTTGACTTCAGTTTCTGTTTGAACACACAAAAGGAAGAGCCAGGGTCTGGGGCAGCCTCGGGGCCTCGTGTCTTAACACAACTCCAGGGCAGAACCGCTCCAGAGAGCCCCGGGGAATTTCTGTCGGTAAAAACCTCGCTGGAGAGTTTGCTTTCCGGGAAGAAAAAACTTTTGACAGTGGCTTGAAAGCTTTGGAAAAGGACGTTTATAAGAATTTAATGCGTTTGCGAGTTGGGGTTCAGGGCAACGCTCTTCTCTCTGGCTCCGTCAACAGGAGTAGTTTGGAGGGGGTGGGATAAAAAAAAAAGACAAAAAAAAAAAAAAGGGTGAATGGAGACTCTTATCTTGCTCCATCAAAGGAAACCAAGAAAACCCAAGCAGTTGCTCTAAAACAGAACGAAGGCACAAGCGAATCAGCAACGGAGCCACTCTGGCAAGGGTATTGCCATTAGACTAGAGGAAATCTATAATAATATCTAATAAATTAATATCTAAAGGCCCAGAGGAACGTGGCTACTCCATTGCCACCGAGATACGACGCCGCTGGCTGTTGGGTGTAGTGGATGCTACAGTCTCACTGTGCCTGGCTGACACTTTTCTCCCCTCGATGAATTTTAAGCGAGGGAGAGAAAGGTGTGGGTATAATAGGAAAAAAAAACCAAACACAAACCCCCAGAAATTAACTTGTAACAAGGTAAACCATTTCAGCTGAAGACATTTTGTTCTTTAAATTACTTACAGTAATAGCAGGAACAGGGAAAGTCAAGAAAAAAAAAAAAAAGTAAAATGTGAGTATTAGAAAGAATGTGGGGATATGGATGGAGCTTCTGCAGAGCCGGAGCAGAAAACCATTTATGGAAACTCTTTGAATTAAGCTGAGAAGTGAAAAAGGAAGAATGAAAAAGGAAAGGTTATAACCCGGGCACCTCACAGCCTTGAACTAAAGATCGTGTAGAATATGGAGTTTAAAGTAAAAACTGTTTACATTCCTATGGGGGAATGTAGCCAAGAAGTTCTTACTTTCTACTTACCCCAGAACACACCCTTTAAACCACCGTCTTGGCTAATTTTAGGCTATTTGGTCCAACAACCACAGGAAAAAAAAAACAAATTACTTTCTTTAGGGCTCTTTGATGTGCTACATTCAGGTCACAATGGCTGATCGCTCCGTCTATCAAAAATAAGCAGCTTAAGCTATACCACAGAGGAATAAAAAGCTATTTTTGCTTCCTTTCACCGTCGCGGGAAGCCCAAGCAGCTTGCATGGAGCAGAACGTGCCCGCAGTCCCCTGCCCAGCCCCTTCCCAGGGTACATGCAGCGACGGGCCAGCGCCTCCGCATGCCACGTTCATGCAGCCTTCATCACCAAAAGCCACTGGAAGCTGCACCTCGTTCACCCGCTCGGGATTTTCCAAGGTTTTCCAAAGAGCTGGGCCGCTCTCCGGAGGAGGAACGCCATCCGTACGTTGCTTTACCGCGGGGTAAAGCAACTCAAAATTCTCATTTTGAAAGGATGCAGCACTTCAAGCAATGTGCCCCCCTCTCCTCTTCCTCCTTCCAGCACATAATCGGGATGGCGGGGGACAGGTTACTGGAGGTTCTCGCTGCAGTCACCTCGCCTCCCAGGAGGACAAAAATGCCCCTAATCCACAGGCACGACAGCAAGAACCTGCACTGGGTCCCTGCTAATGCCACCCTTGCACCGTTTCTGGTGGAAACGCAGATTTCCCAAGTGGAAAGTTCCTTTTTTCTGCTATAGAGCAGAAAAAAAAAAAAACCACCAAGAATAATCAAACAAATCTGAATTATGTGAAGGAAGAAACATTGGCAAAGGAGCTACTGAGCAGCCCTGTTCCGTGGCATAAAAAGCAAAGAAACTGAAGATGAGAAGCAAGGTCCATGCAAAAAAAAAAAAACAAAACAAAAAAAAACAAACAAAAAAAACCCCCACAAACCAAGACCACCCGACCCTGCGGTCAGGAAATGCCAAAGTTAAAGGAGTGTCCTGGCCCTTCCCACACGGCAGCGCGTCCAGGTGGAGGTAACAGCTCTGGTCAGGCCAGCGAGTCCGGTGGGAAGTGTCCTGTCACACACAGCCCCATGTCCCCCCTTCCCGAAACTCCGAAACCCGAAGGGGCTCACGCCGCAGCCGAAGGGTAAATTGAGGAGAACCGCGCCGAGTTTAAACAGGTTCCTGTCACCCCACCCGGCCACCAGCAGCCCAGGTAGGTGGCACAGGCCATTTTTAGCCCGTGGAACACAGAGATGAGAAAGGGAATGAATTCAGCTGGCTTTATTTTGGCTGGGCGGGTAGAGTTCCAGGATGCTCTCCTGGAAAGCATCCCAGCCACCTTCCAGAAGAGAGAGAAGGTTTCTCTCCAAACACTCCCATTCCTCAGCGGCAACTGGGTGCTGCTGTTCAGCATCAGTTACCAAAAGTCCTCTTTTTGGCCCTTTTTTGTGTAGAGACCCCCCCAAAGGGTACACCCCACGAGCATCGCTTCGTTTGGTTTCGGCTGCCGCAGCTCTAGGACCACTCGCTTTCCTGGGAAGTTCTTACAAACACCCTCTTGTGCGTTCACGAACACTGACATCGCTGTGCTGGTCTGTCAAAGGGTTATACACTTCTGAGGTTTGCCTGGAAAAAAACTTCATATTCCTCTAAAAAACGGTTCTTTGTCAGTCAGGGTGGAGCGGGGGGACCCTCAGGATTTGCCGTCTCGCTCCTTTACGCTACCTTAAATCGGAGGATTCTCTGGAAGAGTGGAAATGCTGAAAAGCTCAATACAGTTCTCAATAAAAAAACCAGCAAGAGGAGCAGTTTCTGGAAGGTGGGACTCTCACAGCTGAGAGAGGGGAAAGGACACCAATTAAACATGGCTGTAATTAGTGGATTTTGGAGCGATCCTGCTCCAGCTCTCGGCTGGGTTCGTGGGAGGGGATGAAGGGAGGAGACCCCAGGAGCTGCCCATAACTGCTGTGTAACCCAGCCAGCACTGGGGACCGTGTCCCCTGGGCGCCGCAGGAGGGGAGAGCCCAGCGTGGGCACCAGCATCTCCCACCGAGACCTGAGACAAAGGCAGCTCAACTGCATTTCACCTGCACTGCTATCAGCCGGGCTGTGCCCACCCTAAAGGCAGCCATTTAATGGAAAAGCTTTGGTTTTTCTGGATACAGGGGACGTTACCGCTTTTAGCATCACAGTTTTTCTCCAAAACTTTGTAAGAAATCCTTAAAGTGTCCCGAATAAGTCATCTTTACACGAGGCCCACGCAGAGATCCTTGCTCCCGAGATCCTAAGCGTTCAAGAGAAGGTTGGATGGGGCTTCGAGCAACCTCTAGTGGGAGGTGGAACTGGATGAGCTTTAAAGTCCCTTCCAGCCCAAACCATTCCGTGATTCTATGATAAACTGGGTGAACTAAGGAAGGTCCAGAGTTATCCCGGATAGCAGGGAATGGGAAGGAATCCCAGTGGTTGAGGAAAAATTTGGAGCTGCCCAAGGACAGTAATTCCCCTCCCAGCAAGAAGGGCCAGCAGTGAGGTTTCTCTGCCGAGGTGTCCTGGTTTGAGGCCACCAGAAGCACCGAGAGCTCCATGGTTACTGCTGCAGCAGCTTCACACCAGGCTCCAGCACAACCACAACCCTTGTCCTTAAAAGCTTAACACAGCAAAACCAGTATTAAAAATAAATATTTGGAAACCCTACTGACAGTTACGAGAGACCACAGCTGTTGCCAAATAATATTTCTATTGTGCAAGGGGGCATTTAGATGGATATCCACAGGAGTTGCTGGCCCAGCCATAGGATCACTGATGTTATCCTCCACACGGAGCTGGATTTGTAAGATTTTTGGAAGCAGAGAGTTTAAATTCCAAATGCTAAGCAGGCCGTTGCGCTAAAACATTAACTTTGGCATTTCCTAACAAGGTATTTAAAAGAATAAAAGGAAGGGTAACCCCAGTAAAACATCTAAGTGTGGAAATCAGCAGGCTAGCAAGGATTTCTCACAGAAGCATTTGTAAAATGCCCCCCTGCTCCCGGGGTGTTTCCCACCAGGATATCACAGAAAGCTCCAAACGCCATGAGAGAAAATGCAAGAGTATCTAAGGGAAGGCAGGGCTCGAGTCAGCTGTTGGTTGAGAAGCCGTTATGCCGATTGTGTCCCTCCATCCGGGCAAACCTAATCCACAGGCACTGACTGCGATACGGATTTTTGTCCTCCAAGAAGGTGGACAGAGAAGACGTTTGTCCACCACGGAGGTACGACGCTCTCCGGGACTCAAGCTCTTTAAAATAATAGCAGACTGAGCAAGCAAGTTTAGTAACCTGGGTTACCGGGCTCATCATCTTGGACACCTCCGTCAGAGATGATGAGCCAGGATCCCTCAGTGGCCAAGACCAGCCAGGAAAACTTCAGCCTCTGAGACCAACAGCTCCTGAACTCCTCACCTCCAACGTGGGCTCGATCGCATGGACACAGTGGTTCCACTGCGATCTGGTCAAGTCTAAACCCAATCTCTGTAGGATTAAGTCCATTTGAGGCTGCTTGCCATGAATATTTACATTTCAAATTACAATCTGATGACCTTGTTTTGGGGTCCTTGTGAAATGTCAACGTCTGAAATGCAGGGAGCTATGAACAGCCGTCAACACAGAGGTGAGATCCTCTCCAGCCATCCCAACATCAAAAGTTAGGCCAACACGTCAGAGCAAGATGGGAGAAACACAAAAGGAATGTTCAAATTGTCTTTTTCCAAGTTTTCTGGGCTGGTTGGGAGCCGCTTTGAGGACAAACTGCTGGCAGTGTCAACCCCTCAGCACCCTGTGAAGCTGTTAGTTACGCAGAGGAACATGCACCGCCCGGGTTCAGTTTCGGTGGATACACACCTCGACCGGTCCCAACGCATGCTCTGTAAGCGGTTAGTAAGTGCTAATTAAGTGGTTAACATCAAAAGCGAGTTTCCTCTAGGTATGCACTAATTAAGACAGTTTTCATCTGCTATGGAAGTGATCCACGCCTCAGCCATTCTCAAAGTAGGAACACTTATTTTTTTTATTATTATTATTATTTTCTGAAATGGAAAATGAGGAAGGAACCATGAAGTTGGATTTTCCCAAGTGTCCCAGGCAGGTCAGCACCTCTGTTTTCATCCCAAAAGGCAAACGGCCGTGCTGTGTCATTCCCAACCCCTCGTGCAGCTCGACAACACCCAGCCCTCGCTGCACGGGCTCGTCCAGCCCGGGAAGACAACAAGGATTCGGTGCTTTCCCATCCCGATCCCACCTTTTTTCCCCTCTCCAGCACCTGCTCCATCACCCGGAGGCGTCAGGTTCCTACAGCACCACGGCACACCGGCCGCTTCTCAGAGGGATTTTTTTCCTGGCTGGGTTTTCTTGATGAATAAACACGGGAGCGAGCAGCTCGGTGGCACATTAAAGCCCGTTTCTCCATGTGGTTCCTTCAAATACTCCTTTTAGCCTCAAACTGCCCCTTTCCCCGTGTTTCAGAGAGGAAGCTATGCAGGAGAAGCTCAAAGATGAAAGAGTTACTACTTTTTTTTTTTGTGTACCAAGCACAGTGTAACTAGTTAGCATTCCCAAACCTGATAATTAATCCCTAACCTAAATTATGTAACTCGGTGGCTATTACAATTAAGATATAGTTTCCAGAGCATTCCTTAAACACAAATTCAGTTCCAGACCAAAGTAAGAGCCCTTTTAACACTGAAAACACGTATTTCTGAAGCATCTCTTTGGTCCCAGTCCCTTTAAGTGTAACGTGTCCTTACAGAACCTGCCCGCTGTCCGTTCCAGGTGCCACACGGTAGAGGGAGGGCCATCGGGGGGTCAGAATGTCCTCAGTTCCCCACCCTGTGGCTCCTCGGGGCTGGCTGCGGGGCTACTACAGCAGGAGAGAGCCAGGAACACTCCCTCCCACCTCGTGTCACAAAAGCTTGGAAAGATGTTGCAGTGACTGCCCTCCCACCCAACAGTCTGAGAGGGGGAAATCCAGCCTCGGGTGGTTTTGGCCAGCGCTTTGGACCCTTCCGCTGGGTTTAATGTTGGGAGAGCGAGGAGATGAGAAAGCAGCTCCTTCCTGACACACACAGCCCCGCTCTGTTCCGCTGCCACAAGTCCCCCTTTGCCTGGTGGCTTTCCCCCCCTCTCTCCTCTCTGTCTCTCTCTCTCCTCACAAGGAGCTTTGAGCACACTTACCGTCTGGGACTTCATCCGGCCGCTTCCTTTTCTCATAAACAACTATGATGACAACGAGGATAACGATTTCTGCCAGGATCCCCAAAAAGGGCCAGAGGGGAGCCAAGTGGCTGCGGACACGCAGGATGGTGGTGACCGAGACGGAGCCGACCTGGTTGGTCGCGTTGCACATGTACTCGCCAGGATCCTCGTTTATCTGGAGGTTTGTGATGCTGAGCTCGGTGTAGTTGTCTTTATTTGAAATAAAGAACCTCCCGGAGGAGTTGTTGATGTCCTGATAAAAAGAGAAAGGTGGAAAAGGAGAAAAGCAAGAGGCTTTAGTGAGTTCTGGTGCCTTTTCCGTGTCATTGGAGGGATTCCTGCAGAGAGGCCGGTTCGTTAACACGAGGGAAGAGCCCACCAGAGTGTTTATCCTGCGTCTCTCACCAAGTCATATTCTGAGCGCTAAAGTGCTTCAAAACACCACTAAAAAAATGCCAGTTTAACTGACAACCTGTATTTTCACAGCAACAGCCACAAAACACCAGCGCTGGTGATCGTGTGAGCGACGTGTCCTCAGCCTTTTCCTGCAGGAGAAACTCTTACACCCCCCTCACCGCTCACAGCGAGGAGCTGGAAGAGATGAGAAGTAACGGGAGAGAGGATTTTGTTCCCTACCAGGGGACAAAATTTCAATAGAGAAGGGAAAAATAGAAAGCAGCACTAGATTATTCCATTATTATGGAATTATTATTCTATTATTATTAAAAAGTAGCACCAGTAGATTATTCCGTACCGCACTAGAGAGCGCTTCCTAACTATTTCAGGTATAACCACCCTAATAATATTTTGCCTTCGTTATGTTTTCAAAAGAACCACAGGCTGTGGTGGGGGCAGCCACCAACTTCCAGGGATATTTCAAGCTGGAATTCAAGGCACCACGTTCTTTCTACGTCTGCAAACCAGACTTCCAGAGTGGCTTCTGTTTAAAGAATTAAAAAAAGGGACAAAACTTTCACAAAGTAGGGATGTTTAATCTGCCTGAGAGTTAATCTTGGCTGAGTTTATCAAATAACTTGTCACCAGAAAGGCAGGGTGAAGGGAAATCTCCTCGGTGCCACCTGGGGCTCTGGTGACTCCCAGAACCCTCTAAGTCACAATCCCATAGAAATTTAGGTTTGCACTTAACAGTGACCAACAAACCCACACTCTTGTTTCCTTAACAATTTTTCTCCCTTCTATCAAGCAAGTTGCTACCTCTCCAGCAGCTCGTACAACGTAAAAATAGGTGGGGGCTGAGGACTTAGCAACCTCCAGCTTCTCTTCTGCCATTCCAGTTGCTGGTCAAATGGGTTTGTTCACGAGGTCAGCTGCCACGTGGAAAAAATGGAATCACTTAAACGCTAATAGGTGTCCCTGCCACAGCCTCTCATTAAGCCTTGTGGGTGCATCAGGAAGAGTGTGACCAGCAGGTGGAGGGAGGACATCCCGCCCCTCTGCTCTGCCCTGGGGAGGCCCCATCTGGAGCACTGGGACCAGTTCTGGGCTCCCCAGTTCCAGAAGGACAGGGAACTGCTGGAGAGGGCACAGCAGAGGGCTGCAAAGATGATGAGGGGCCTGGGGCATCTCTCTGATGATGAGAGGCTGAGGGACTTGGGGCTTTTTAGTCTGGAGAAGAGAAGACTGAGGGGGGATCTGATCAACACCTATAAATACTTAAAGAGTGGGTGTCAGGAGAATGGGGCCAGTGTTTTCAGTGGTGCCCAGTGACAGGACAAGAGGAAATGGGCACAAACTTGAACATAAGTTCCACCTAGAAATGAGGAGGAACTTCTCTACTTTCAGGGTGGCAGAGCCCTGGCAGAGGCTGCCCAGGGAGGTGGTGGAGTCTCCTTCTCTGGAGACATTCCAGACCCGCCTGGACACATTCCTGTGCAACCTGCTCTGGGTGGACCTGCTTTGTCAGAGGGTTGGACTAGATGATCTCCAGAGGTCCCTTCCACCCCATACCATTCATCAATCTGTGATTCTGTGAGCTCAAACAGCAAAACTAGAAAGGAGTTTGAGAAATCTATAACCATATGCATTTTTAAAATCGCTTTTCATCCCTCACATCTTGTAATTCTTAGCAGACATCCTGAACATCTCCGAACTGCACTTCAAGAAGTTCTTAGGGACCCCAAATAATATATCCCTAAACCCAAAGTGCTCATTTCCTCCCGTAGTGGGGGGTTTTGGCAGGTTAATAGTTGCCCTGACATCCCCCTTTTTCTTACCTCAAACACTCCGTTGACCTTCTTGCGCCAGACCCACTCGGGATGTGGGAATCCCACGGACTTGCAGTACATGAGGGCCTCCTGCCCCTCGTTTTTATTTTCACTCCGCTTGTGGCCAGTGATGTCAGGACTAGCTGTGAAAGAAAACAAACAAAAAAAACCCCCTTCTGTTTACAATCTGCTCATTGAAGTTCTGAGAATTTGAACAGAAAGTGACAAGTTCCCTGGAAGCTGTTGTCTTTCCCACACCGAGCCCATCTTACGGAATTAAAATTGCCATTCCCACGTCTCTCCCTGCGGCAGCTCAACTGAAGGTCTGCAACAATGTCCTCCAGGCTCGGTTTGCCAGATGGATTGAGGGACAAGGGAGAAATCTCAACGTCAAGCTTGAGTCATCTACCACAAACTTATAAAATTAAGATGGCCCAGCCGTTCCCTGGTGCAGGAAGCTGAGAAACACCCAGGTCTCCCTGCACGAGGGGCTCCATGGCACCTCCAGCTTTGAAACAGAGCTGTCTGAGCCTTGTTACAACTTGCCCATGGGGTCAAGACTGGGCGCTGATACTGTCTGAACAGGAATTTCCCAAAGCTGAATCAAGGTGTTCTTCCTCAAAGCAGGGTTTTAGATTTGGTCCACAAACACGCTGTGACTCGATAGACCTTACAGTGACACCACTGCCGGGTACTGCTGGGGACCTCTCACGCAGCACAAGTCAGAAATCCCTCCAACAAAGACCCTTTGGTTCAACCTCCCCATAAATACATACATTCTAAGGAAGGCTGCAGGTGAAGCTGGGCCACCACAACAGCCCTGAGTACCAACGGAGGGTCTTCTGAATGAATTTCTCAATAAATACGGTGGGTGCCGTTGGGCAGAGCAGCCCGTTGCAGCCCAACACCTCAGGAGAGATTATGGTGGATCAATGGGCTGCCCCAGCTGAACCCTCCCTTAAGCAGATGGCTTCCGTGCCGTAGTGACCACCTTTAAAGGCCACTCGCTTTCTAGCTCGCTAATTATGTCACACGTGGCCTGCTGTGTGATGGCAGGACGTCGATCTGTTAATCCAGTCAAAGTCCAATCTGGGTGCTCCAGGAAAAAGACACCCCCCCCACCCAGGCACTGGAATTTATTCCAAGGGTCTATTTAAGAATTCCCTGTCCCCCTGGCAACCCCTACAGACAGTTACAGGGATGGGGCACGAGTTTCGGACAGCTTTTCTGCAGGCTAAAAGAACTCTGCACATTTCACAGTTGACATCAGTTGCAGCAAACAAGAACAAGGAGAACACCTCATGTGACAGAACACCATGGACTGAACCTGCTCCTCCCCAGAAACAACATCACAACTTCGTGGGAAAAGGCTCAGCAAATTTAAGTGCTAAAGGAATTATCACAGATCAAAGGTGAGGGCTTTTCAAAATCAGAAAGGATCCCACGCCTTCCTCCTGCTAGATTCCTCTTGGGCAGTAACACGGCTGGTGGATAATGTCCTTAGAGGCAGAATTAAAATAAGCTTCAGGAAGATCGTGGCTGTAGGAATATTTAAGCTACAGCATTCCTTAGTACGTGTGTATTCACCTGAAAATGCCGATGTCAGTTCAAAGAGGATTTCCAACATAGCTCTGCAAGAGTCCTGCCTGTTTGCCATGTAAAGAAACACAGGCTCGCTGATTACAAAATTAATTTAACTCCTCTAAAATTAACTCTTAGCTGTGTTTTCTGCCGCAGGATTTGCTCCAGCCCAGCGGCAGCCAGAGCCCGCAGAGCAGCGATGAGCTGAACAGCCCCTTTGCTCTTCAGGAAAAACATAATTGTATCATTCCGTAAGGAAGAAGATGAAGAAAGCAACTTCTTTCCTGTGAGGGTGGCAGAGCCCTGGCAGAGGCTGCCCAGAGAGGTGGTGGAGTCTCCTTCTCTGGA
>JAOQGH010000069.1:19566426-19576737 GCA_025769975.1 Gallinago jamesoni | reverse complement strand
CCAGAGAGGTGGTGGAGTCTCCTTCTCTGGAGACATTCCAAACCCACCTGGACACGTTCCTGTGGGACCTGCTCTGAAGGGGGTTGGACTAGATGATCTCCAGAGGTCACTTCCAACCCCATAGCATTCTGTGATTCTGTGACACCTAAAACATATCTTACACATCAAACATGATAATACTTTGAGACAAAGCCCATGAACTGAATGAAGACTCCAGATTATAATAATTCTCTGGTCTTGTGCAGAAAGAAGCTGCGGGGTACAGGAACCGAAGGAAGCTGGAAAGGGAAGAACATTCCATACTTGCAAAGCCATCACACACTACCTGTGCCTACACGGGGCAATTATACTTGGAGGAAATGAAGTTTTCAAGCTGAAGGTCTCCCAGATAAATCAGGCTTGGGGTTGAGTGTGCTGCATTACATATTCAAGACACTTCAATCGGCACCTGCAACGTCCTTTCAGACCCGGGGCCTCAGAGAGGAACAGAGCATCTATTCCAGACGACGGCGGTTCAAGAAGTGGATTTCCTCTCGTGATGTACTGGAAGGTCTCACCTCCTCCTCAGAAGAAGCCCAGTGCCCTTTTTCTTACTTGAGGATCACATGCAGAGATCACACCCAGCCTACTCAAAAATGAGCGGCGGCAGCAGAGACAGACTCAGGGTGACAACAAGAGGGTCCCAAACCCCTCACCAAAGGGCTGCTAAAAGCCACTGCACATAACCCCCCGTATTAAAAGAAGAAATAGGATTCATCAGCTGAAAGTGGGAGCCCCACAAGGTGTCCATCACACAGCACCGGGTCCATCACAGCGAGCCCAGAGAGGGCCCTGCAGGGACAGAGGATGCAGCCAGTGCCCCACTTTTTTTTGTAAGATTTCTGATGAATAAAGAAATAAAGAATGTAAAGCTTTCTAGGACACCTTAACCTCTACTGCAGGGTGATCTAGTGTTCTCCTACAGCCAAGAGATAATTATATTTCTTTAGGGAGAGGACACCTCTGCCAGGTTATCCCGGTGAGAGCGGGAGGGACGAGAACACACCCTGCTCCTGCCTGGCTGGGCTCGGTTCTGCCGCAGCCTTTTCCAGCTCTACGAGGACAGGGACCGTTTTTGTTCACAGTCTGAAGGGAGCACTACAGGGAATATTAATATTTCAGGGCATCTGATGCTCGAGATGCATCAGTTGCAGCTGAGAAATTAACCCAGCATCAAATTGTTTGGCTAATTGAGCTCTGCTGTACAAAGGACAATTAAAACATCGCTGCAACTGGCCTCAGCCACAGATTTAGCAACAGAAGGGAAGCTTTTCCAGTCGAAGATTTTTTTTTTTGTTACAGAGCATGCAATGCTATTTTTGGATACATAGGAGGTGTTCAGGCCTTAATTTCCAGGTATTTTCAAGCTATTTTACTAGCATTACTAAAGAGAAGAGAAGAGGTAACATGCTTAACGCCTCCAAACCACGTCCCAGTTCACAAAACCTCTTCAAGCTTTCCCATTAAGAGACCAAAAAAAAAAAAAAAAATTAAAGCAAGGGCAAAAGCACCTAAAAATATTCTTGCGTGTAAAAACTCTGATGTCTTCTGGGTGACCTAGTAAAAGCACTCGGGGAGATTTATTTTTCCGCATTATAATTCTATTCCACATCTACCTTCCCAGCCGCGCCGCAAGAAGGGAGGACGTGACGGGCATTTTGTGTGGAAGGCTCCGCGCCGCTCCGAGACAGGCTTGTGCTAAGAGAGTGCCTCATTTCTTAATTAATTTCTGGGCCAGGGCTGGGAAATTGCAGCAGAGGTTGGGTTTTCTTTTTTTTCTTTTTTTTTTTATTTTTTATTTTTTTAAGTGAGCCAGGAGTTGAGAAACCAGGATCTTCCAAGGCTGCTGAAAGAACCACTCCATTTCCAGCGTTTGGCTTGGGATGGAGCCGAAGTGGGAGAGTGACATTCCGAGCACAGGTATCGCATGGGAAACCAGAGCCTCCAGCACAGCTGGAATTTGGGGCTGTAAGAAGCATTTTTCAAAAAGTGGCAAGTTTTCTGTCTCTCAGAAGCAGCAAACCAGACTGGCCTGAGCATTTCCTCTTGGGAAATCAGTAGCAACCGGGGAGGAGAGAAGATAAAGGTGGAAAAATGAAGGAGGGATAAGGAGGGAAGTCAGAAGCATCCCCTTGATGAGAACATCGCAGAAAGGCCTCCTAGGAGGTGGCATTAAAAAGCTCTAGCTGTCCAGGGGCGCGGGAAGAAGGGAGCCTTCGATGGGAAGGCAGGGCTGGGAGAGCAGGTACCCCCCATCAGCCATATCAACACCTTTCTTGACACTTGCACCGCTTCAGAGCAACCAGATGGAACCAGGAGCGTGTTCTTTCCAATCTGGTTCTCACTGGTGCTGCTCCACACCAGACGATGGCTGCTGGAGCATCACAAGACAAAAAGACAAACCCCTTTCTTCCTCCTCTTCCTCCCAAGATCTTGACAGGAGCAGAAAGACTGCAGAGTTCTTCAGGGATGAGTTTTGGGGTTTCTTTTCATCTTCAAGCTTTCACAGCTCCAGCATCACACCACCACGGCACGAACACTGCAGGTATTTCTGCTGCGTGGCAACAGAGCAATTAAAAAAATAAAATCCTACTTCCAGGTGGGGAACAGATACAGCTGCTTGTTTGTTGTGTGGGTGTCTATTTTTGTCAGTTAGGTTAACGGTTGGACAAGATGATCTTTAAGGTCCCTTCCAACCTAGAAGATTCTGTGATTCTGTGATACAGCACACTGCAGCTTGGCCAGTGCCTGGTGGGATCATCATCACTCTTCCTGCTGAAAATAACCCCACCATCCGTCAGGGCCTGGTTCCCTGCAAGGCTCCCAGCCGGCTGACTGCACTGCCAAAGCCAAGGCTGGGAGAAAAATCCCCATTTCAATGTGGAATCTTCCCAATATCAGCATTTGCTCAGCCTCTTTCAGGCTTAGAGCTGCGCTCAGTGCAATGCCTCACAGTCTCCACTCAAAGTCTCCACCAGATGTCTTCATCCAAAAGCCAACTCTATGCAGGAAGCCAGATTTCCTGGGAAGTTGCCTTTCACAGAATGGATCGGTTTGGAAGGGACCTTAAAGCCCACCCAGCCCCACCCCCTGCCCTGGGCAGGGACACCTCTCACCAGAGCAGATTGCTCTAAGCCCCATCCAACCTGGCCTTGAAACCCTTCAGGGATGGGGGACTTTCCTGGGAATCCTGAGACTGACATTAAATCTCAGTATTTTCAACTGCTGTTATACTAGTACATTTTTTTTAACCAAAAAATTCTGCTTTGAATATGCAAGCACACCTAGCAATTCTCATGTTGCCGCATTTTTTTCCTCTTCTTACATAGCACATGGAAGAAGAACAAAATTCAGGAATTCAGGCAGAAAATAAGCACCATTACATAAAAAGCAAATGGCACTGGTATATCCTGGATTACATCTGCTGCGAGGCATTTGTTAAAGTCGTTCACAAGTTGTCAGAAAGTCACTATTTTGGTCCACAAGCACTTTCATATTCAGAGCCATCTTCTCTATGTGCATGAGCAGTTCAAAACTGCAATATAATTGCAATGAAGCAATCCAATTTGCATACAATTGCTTAACCACAGACACTTGACGGGCCATCCGTGTAGGTAAGCGTTAAATTATGGCATCAGCGTGGTCAAACAAGATCCACGCGGCACCGATACATCGCGTCTGCCTTGACGAACAGCTAGGGGACATCTCCACACACGGAGTGGTGACAAAAATCTGTCTGCTTGGAGAACCAGAACTGCTTTCCTCTGCCCTTCGTGCCAGGACTTCAATCGGATATATCGGCTTTTCTCTCTGTGACGTTCAATCCTTTGTCCCTGTAAACTTGGTGTTCCCGGGGTGTCCCCACCTGCCACCAAACAGCAGAGAAGCCCGAAGCCAAACGCCTCTGAGAAGTCTTTTTGAGAGATTATACAAAGCTGAAAAAGGTCTTCATCTATTCCCGGTTAAACTTCCCGTCTCTGGAAGTGGTTTGTCACCCAAAGCAGCCCAGAGAAGGCAGAAAGATCTTAATTAAGATAACATTAGCAATTAGAGCCTAATTGCAGAATGCAAAAAAAAAAATCCCCCCCAAAAGAGAAAAAAAACAATCTACACCTACGTACCTGGAACAGACAGAAGACAAGCTCACTAGAGGTACAAGGTAAATTTAAATTCAATTTGCTGTAAGCAAGGCAATAATTATTTTTAGAGACGCACTCAGATATTTTTTTTTCTTAACCCCAGGCCAAGAGGAACTTGTGGCACATTGGTGTGAGCACATATGTTAGATTTCCTTTTCCCTTGCAGAGACAGCTTCTGCACCAGATTCAGTTAAACACGGGGGCTATTTTGATACGTTGCTTTATGCAAGAGCATTGGAAAAACCCTTTTAAAAATTGAGAGAGGAAATCAGCAAGCTTTTCTTAGTACCCTATCAGTCAGAACGCTTATTTATATGGCAACATCTCTCTTCCCTGGGAAACTGTTTGCACGGTTCCGATGGTGTCCTCTGGAGAGGAAAGGCAGCATTCGGAACCAAACTGGGCATTTGTCATTTTATTCTAACTTCCTCCCTTCGGATCCAGGAGCTGGAGGCTGCGTGGTCCAGCGAGGCACCAGAAATTCCCAGGAAAGCGTTCAGCTTTGGCTCCCAGATCCGTGGTACCCCCATTTAAAGAGCAGTGATCCCAGTATAGACGGGGACAGGCTGCATCACTGCTGCAGGGAACGCTCAAGAGACAGCATAGAGTGTCCTCCTTCCCACGTGCTATTTCCAAAGAGCAGCAGAGGAAGCTCCACATCTCAGCTGGGGACGCGAGGAAGACAGTGAGGCCACGCCAGCTTCCATTTCCAACCAGTTTACAGCACACCTTCATGGAACAAGCACCAGTACGGGCTGGCTGCAAGACTTGGACGCAATTTTTTTTGTGCTATTTCATCTGTTTTTGACTAACGAAGCTGCCCCGACTCAATTCCATCTTACTGCAGCCCATGAGGGGCAAACCATGGCTACTGCAGAGTCATTTCCACAGTCATTCAGCAAACAACTAACTGTATTGGGACAGCAGCTGAATAAAGCTGCATAAAACACCATCAGCTCTGGGTCCGCCTAAAACAGCATTCTTTTGTTCAAGAATTACAGAAAAATTCAGTGCAAACAGCATGTTCGCTGCCCTGCAACATTCTCTTTCAGGCTACTTTCACATTTGGCATTTGCTACCACAATTTTAGGGTCCTAAAGATGTCAGCAGGGCACCAACACGCACAGAACAGGGAAAAAAAAGATGCACCAAAGTAGAAAGCCTCAATCTGGTAGAGGGCATGTGTCCAAACCAGAACCCAGGCCATCCCAGCAGCTGAAATTGTCTCTGCAGACAAAAAAACCTACTGCTGCACCAGTTTGGAGCTGCCACAAGTGAGATGCTGGTTCTTACTCCCCCCGCCCCACCTCACCCCCTATATTCAGAACAGACAAATTCCAAGTCCATCGAATAAACCCAGATGGCCTCATTTACTGCAAAAACCCAGAGGAAACCACAGTTGTCTTCGCATGAGCATGGATGTATTCTACAGCCACCTCTATCCTGCTTGACAGGCCGACTCTCTTGTGACAGCCAGCTTTACCAAAGGAACCTGGGCTCCCCATTTCAAGAAGGACAGGGAACTGCTGGAGAGGGTACAGCAGAGGGCTACAAAGATGGTGACGGGCCTGAAGCGTCTCCCTTACGAGGAGAGGCTGAGGGACTTGGATCTTTTTAGTCTGGAGAAGACGGAGGAGGGATCTGATCAACACCTATAAATACCTAAAGGGTGGGTGTCAGGAGGATGGGGCCAGTCTTTTCTCAGTGGTGCCCAGGGACAGGACAAGAGGAAACGGCCACAAACTTGAACATAAGAAGTTCCACCTAAAGATGAGGAGGAACTTCTTTCCTGAGAGGGTGGCAGAGCCCTGGCAGGGGCTGCCCAGAGAGATGGTGGAGTCTTCTTCTCTGGAGACATTCAAAACCCGCCTGGACACGTTCCTGTGCAACCTGCTCTGGCAGGGGGTTGGACTAGATGATCTCCAGAGGTCCCTTCCAACCCCATAGCATGCTGTGAACGCCCAAGTATGTGCTAGAAGGTGTATGACTACCCTCTGAGCAGCCCACACGTGCAATGGGCATATTCCCAGATCTGGAAGACATTTTCCCTAGGACCACATGCAAGATTTCCCCCAAAATTATAACGAAGGATTGGACCCAGGCTTGATTTCACAAGGAAAGACCCTTGGAGTTACCCCTCTTGCCTGGACTCTGAGCGAGGTGGCAGAGGCAGTGAAATCCCTTCACTTTCAAGGAGAGGAAATCAAACAAAAAAGAGCAACACAAAAGAAAAAAAAAAAAGAGAGTACCTCTCACTTCTATAGTGGCGTTGGCTATAGGAGAGTTTGAGAACACAAACACGCACAAGTATTCCCCTGACTCTTCTGCTCTGGGCTTCAAAATCCTGCAGACAAGGAGAGAACACATGAGCTCTGTTAAGTACCACGTTACCGACCAAAACTCAGCAGGCTGGGAATTCATTCGCCCCCCTCCTCCCCAAGACTTTCATTTTTTAACTGAATTTCACAGCCATTACTTGTTCATTCCAGGTATGTCCTGCAGAGGTACCTACTTGAAATAAGGGATATTGTTTACCATGAAAAAAAGGTGAGCTCTAGTCTGGAAAGTCAGTATCAATTTAGGTGGTGAAGCTGCCTTTAAGTTTAAAAGCAAATATGGAGCCTGACACCTATTAATTACGCACTACAGGCAGTTGGGTGCAAGTCATCCTCACGTCACCACCCTATTAATCAGATGTCACCTCCCATTGAGTCAGAAACCTGATTTCTATGGACTATCTGCATTGAAAAAAAAATCATATGTGGCCAATTGGAAAGTGTTTCCATTTTTCCACAGAGCAGGTATGAGACCAGTCCATTAACAGTGTTCTCTGATGGAAAAATGGCCAAGAGCCGGTCAAGCCCTGAAGACACCACACAGGAATCTGCTGCCACTTCAAAATTAGGAAAAACTCAAATGCAATAACTACTAGTAGTACAGAGAAAAACAAATGCAAGGCAGCCATATAAAAAAAGCAGAGCTGCAACAGATACAAAAAAAAAAAATTAAAACCCTCAAGATGAATTTACACTTGAGATGGTGCTGACTTCAAGTCCACCAGCTTTTGCCATCGTTCAGAAAGCTTTTGGATACAAATGACTTAAAAGCTCCACGTGTTTGTTCTGCAGGTATTTACCTACAAAAGGCATCTTGGAGTAGAGCAGCATCACAACAACATGACACAGAATAAAGCAGAATTCTCCCCATCCCTCCCTCCATTTACTGAAAGGCTTCTTGGCTTTCTTTTTTGAGGATTATTTTTTTTTAAAAAAAACACATTAAGGAAATAGCACGCAGCTGAACAGAAACCCTGCAGAAGAGCACTGCAGTAAAATAATCCAATTACACATGGAAACTGCTCAGACACATGGAAAAAGCTGCTCAGCTGAGCACAAGACTTGGACTCAGGTCTTCGCTGTGTTTACAGCACGCACTTTCCAGAGGCACCGGTGAAAGTCTAAAGCTAGTTATCAACTTAATACGTCTTTCAGGTAAGCAATGACATACGCAATTTTCACAGAGTCAGAATGAAAGGTTATCTTAACGACACAAGGAATGATCATTTAGTCTCAAACATCAAAGCAATAACCAGCAATAACCACGATTGGAAGCGCAGGGTACGCTCAGGAATGGGGCACAGCCCGGAACGTTGGAACACGCACTTCTCACCCGTGGGACAACCCCACCCAATTAATTCCCATTACTAAGCAATCCCAGGACTGCAAGAGTCAGGCAGAGAATGCCTGTTTAGGACCTTAATTAAATAATCATACTCTGAACACTGCTTTTTAGCCACTATAGTCAGCGCTTAAGGTGGGGGGGAGCGGGTAAGACTTCATATTGTTTCAGTTCTACAATAAGCTTCTTTTTAAAGTTTGAAACTACAGCAACCTCTGCTCGACTATTATTGCCATAAATCATTAAAGCAAGATTGAGTCGATAGAGCTGCCAAGTTTGAGAGACAAACAAGCACCTGAAACGAGTTTGCTTGGCCAACAGCTTCCCCCAGCCCTGCGGCTTTAGGAAGAGCCCAGCTTTTCCTAGAAGCAGATTCCTCAGCAGATGGAATGGAAACCCTCCTGGTTTTCAGCTGGATGGTGATAAACCACAACAAACACCCCAAAAAGCCATTTTCTTCAATGTAGCTCAATAACCTACTACTCAGCTCTGAATTAACCGATGAGGAATTTGGAAAGAAGTCACTACTTTTCTCCTCCAAACTCTGGAGTAGGGGATGGGTCTTCAGCATGACAGCATGGGATGGCCAGAACCACTTCCAGGCAATTCCTGCCCATAAAAGAAGACACTACAACTAATTCTTGCCCATTTTTAATTAAAAATGCTAAACTCAAAAGCTATACTTAATTTTCAGTTTTCTGAGTTATAGCTGCCTTCTGGCAAAAACAGCTACATCAAGTTTCAATAACAAATTAGGAAGGATGTGTGCAATTTCTGATGTCGTATGAAGCAGTATTTTTAAGGTACACGGTTAAACTTACAAATTTTGATGCTTTCTGAATAGTAACCAACACGGAACTTCAATGAACTTACTACATTTCATAGCAAAATGCATCTTTATGATTAAAAGACCAAGAACATGAATTTTTTTGTTTGTTTGTTTAAGGAAAAAAATAGTAGAATGTGAAGAAAAGCTGAAGGTAAATAACCTCTTAACTACAACTGTGTTGACTGCTTGTGTGAATTTGGTATTTCTGGAGCTAAAAATAAAATAAGTGACCAAATCAAACCAGAAGGTAACGAAGAGATCGAATGCAGCATGACCACTTGCCACAAAGAAGTGCCACAGGAAGCCTGAAAGCACGATACACAGCAAAGCAGCTTATAAAGGAGCAAGAATTTGAGGTGTACGTTGCAAGTACCAAGTTCTCCCAAATTCTCAAGCTGTGCTGTGATTGCAGCAGGTTCTACCAACCCTCACGGCGAACGAAATCTGCCCACCTTGCTTCCTTCTTCTCCAGGAAGTTAGAAATCAAAGCCAAGTTTAATTCTTCTTTTACAGAGGAATTTGAAAAGATTCTCCCTAGAGAAGTCAGCCTTGACACTTAGTTTCCCAAATAATAATGTGTGATTTTTTTTCTTAGTAATCTTGATGCAACGGTGTGCTTTTGGGACAAGACTACTCATCAAGTTAATTGCTAGATAAGAAAGCACAGCCTTTAAAACTCAGAACCGGCATTAAACATTGTACTGAGAAAATAACAGGATGCAATTACAGAACTAAGACTACTCTTTTATTATTTTTTTTTAAACTGGAAAACTGAACAGATAAGGCAAAGCGAGCTGAAGTGAAAAACAAAAGAAAAAGCTTGGAACGCTTTATCAGAACCAAACAAAACTTCCACAGTCCCACGGATGAAAGGGTGCTTTCTTAGGCAAGGAGAACCCTGAGCGTTTCTTACTCCCGTGCCAGTAAGTGACATTAGTGTTAGAAAGAGCCCACGGGACTCAGCTGGAGACAGCAAAACCAGCTGAGGCTTCAAGTGTGTTTCCTTGCTTTGGTGTGCAGACACCTACAGCAAACCAGATATACTGTAATGTCACAGGTCCTGACCAGGCATAAACATCTCCTTCTGCTCTAACAGCCAAGTGGAGGGTCAGAAGTGGTCTAATATTTCTCAAGCTACCACCAGTGGTTAAAACAGGCCTTAAGAGCTCTTCCTCTCAGCAGAACACTGAACAGGAAGGTTTATTTGCTACCCACCCTGGCATCAAGGGAAGAAAATAGAAGGGAAAAAAATATGCCAGACAATAACACAAAACCAGCTCTCGGATGGCAACAGTAAGCAAGCTTCATGGACCTCCTGGAGTAAGACCAGAGGAGATCATGGAGACGCTGGGAGGGCTGGAGCCCCTCTGCTGGGAAGACAGGCTGAGAGAGTTGGGGGGTTCAGCCTGGAGAAGAGAAGGCTCCAGGGAGACCTTCAAGCCCCTTCCAGGGGGGCTCCAGGAGATCACGGAGGGGAGCCATAGGATGAGGGTTTGACACTGAAAGAGAGGAGATGGAGCTGAGATGTGGGGAAGAACTTCTTCACTGTGAGGGTGGTGAGAGCCTGGCCCAGGTTGCCCAGAGAACCTGTGGCTGCCCCATCCCTGGAGGGGTTCAAGGCCAGGT
>JAOQGH010000069.1:19543654-19566326 GCA_025769975.1 Gallinago jamesoni | reverse complement strand
TGGCAGGAAAGCCCCATTTCAGGAACCCTCAGAGGGTTTCCAGGTGATGCCAGCCGCAGTGAAAGGGAAGAGGTGGTTGGAGAGGTTCTGTTCTCCCTCACAGCCTTGGGCAGGAGGCAGACACGCAGCCAGAGCACACGCACACGGAACAGACTGATGCTGCAAATGGGGAATGCTGACAAATAAGAAGCAGGAGTGATACAGCTGTAGTGGTTTCATCAAGATTTGGTATCATTTCATAGTAGTGCTCCGATGACTCATCAGTAACAGCTCAGACAATGCCATCTTCCATCTCCCAAGGCCAGAAAATGACTAAACCAGCTGATTTCAGCAGTGATTTGTGTGCTGCATTTCCCTGCACAGTAAAAATGCACAGCTGCAGATCTGTCTTTACGTGGAGATAAGCAAGACAGAAATTGCACAGAGGAAAAGAAAACCAGACTCTGTGTGTCCATGTCCACACATCATGTGCACTCCAGAGAAGAATTAAATGAGTTTTGATTGAGAAGAGAAGTTCATGGTGTGTTTTTGTTGACGTTATGCTTACACGAGGTGGCTGGGGCAGCTGTAGACAGCAATCTTTCCTGAATCGTTCTCCCAACACTCTTCACAGAGATATTTTTTGTGGAGCCTCTAATGCAGATCAAACCAATTTGTCTGTCCCACCGTGAAGGTGAACCAGGGACACCAGAGTCCCAACAACCCCAGATCCCTACACCCACCAGGTTTGTCGTTCTCCCGAAGAGACTTACTTGTATTCTGTAGTGTTTGAAGATTTTCTGGTGCCAGGGATCTCCTCTCCATTCTTCACCCAGTAACTGGCGGACAGGGGGCTGGGACTGGTGGTGAGGTTACACTGCAGGGTGACAGCCGGCCCGTACGCTTGGATGGTCACATCCTCGCTGGCGTTGATGCGGGGCTCTGAAACAAAGGACAGGGGAAATAGCAACACATCTCCACCGGCCCCCGCGGCCACGCTAGTCTAAAAATCCACAGGGGAATCGGGAAGGGAAAAAGACTACACAAGGAATGTCACTGCACTAATTTGGGAGACATCGAGAAAATCACAATAAAACAGCTGGCCGCTAGCGAAGGCGACACCTTATAGCAGTCCTATATGCAAAAAAAAAATAAAATAGAGTTCTTTATTTATATTGTTTATTTTAACATTGAACATCACTACAGAATTCTACGTAACACCATTTTTTTTTTTTTTTTACTACACACTCCTTTTTTACTACACCTCTACTTTGAGGAAACAAACCCATTTTCTATACAGAATAGCCATCAAAGCTAGGCAGTCTTCTGAATGGTATTTCTGGACTTCCCCCTGCAAAAAGGTTAACAACTACCAAAGGAATATATATATATCCTGCACACACAAGGTGTTTCAAAGAGCACAACTTTGGTGGCGCCTGAAATTCAAGCAAACAACCAGAAGGAATAAGGCACAAATCTGCTGAGGAACGGCTGCAAGCAGCCCTGAAAGCTGAACAATAAAGAGCAAGAATATACACCATGTTAAAATTAGAGTGGGGAACTATTTGGTTTCTAAAGTAACCTTAAGCATAAACATTTATGAAGGAAAATAAATGTGAGCCTCGTTGCATAAACAGACAGTGAGAGTTCCACGCTCTGCTGGCTGCATGAGGAACTGAACCCAGGCTGTTGCACACTACAGTCTTTCCTGGTAACATCAAATTCACATATTTTTTTTTAGGGGAAAGCCTTTCAGAAGTGCAAAGATTAGTATGAAAGGTGCTGTCCTAACATTTGATAACCTTGTTCTCTTAAGATCATGCAGACGGTTATTGCAAATAAGGCCGATAGATTTTTTAGAATAATCAGAGGGAAGTTTCTTCCCAAACTTAGGGGGGAAAAAAACCCCCACTTTTCTATTGATGGCTCACAGCTGGTTCCAAGCATTCTGTAACAAAGCTTGAACACAGGATGACAGAGCTTAAAGGAAATTTCAGAATTCTTGCTATTACTCTTCTAAAAATATCCAGATTTAGCGTTAGCTTGAACTAAAGGCCACTGCTGTAGCAGTCCCTGCCATGGAAATGCCACTGTGTCCTCTGCCTTTGATGTATTTCTTACTTTAAAGGGTGATGTGAAGCCCAAAGAGGTGGCTGTTGGCAGCAGCCCCAGCCTCTCCCAGCACCGCCAGCAGCGGAGCGCAGGAGGGCGAGGAAGGCGGTCGGCCACGAGCATCCTCCCGAGTTCTGCAAGTCAGCAAAAGGGGTTTTTTTTAATCCCATAAATTCTGTTACGCCTTGTGGCGACACATTTGGAATACAAATTGAGTCATACCCACGCGGTCTTTTGGTTATTCATCTGCAAAGTGCTTGGA
This sequence comes from Gallinago jamesoni, assembly GCA_025769975.1. Classification (NCBI taxonomy): domain Eukaryota; kingdom Metazoa; phylum Chordata; class Aves; order Charadriiformes; family Scolopacidae; genus Gallinago; species Gallinago jamesoni. Next base: position 19,563,973 of record JAOQGH010000069.1, on the reverse strand, counting down.
AAACAAATTATTAAATAGAACTGAGGGGAAGTGGAAAATACCAGCACCGTCAAGAAACGTTGCATTTTTCATCCCATAAAACATTCATCTCCCCAACAGTACAGCGCTTCAGATTATTGCCCAGAGAGGCAGGGAGAAGAAAAATAAATCTTTACCTACTAATAACCTGCCACCAAAGTTATTTGAGTCCTGTGTATCCTTTTCCCCTTTCTGGGGGGAGCATACAGCCTCTTTTCACAGCTACTTAAAATTAGGACTGTCCTCTAATTGCAGCAAAACTGGCAGGTACAGCAGTAACGGAGGGGTTCTGACACTTCTCGTAGCCACTTTGCCATAATCGTGCATTTTCAACTGCCTTGTTGTTCCCATGCCAGGAGTCTGACCCATGCAAGGATCTGTTAGGGTGCTAGGGGGTCTAAAATGGTTTTGTTACAGCCATACTGGGCATTGCTGGGCTGCCCTGTAAACTCCTCCATGCCCCCCCCCAAAGAGCTTGTGCACAGTCTCCAAAAAATCCTAACGGAGACGTGGAACTATTTTTAGTGGTTGAAATAGTAATTCAGTGTCCCAACGCTTATCTAAAGAAAAAACTTTTGCTAAAATTCACTGAGGTTTTGCTGGAAATGTTTTTCTTTGATGAAAGCAGCATCTTCAAGGCTGCAGCTTGCGAAATAAGTGCGGAGCATTGCGTTTCGGAGGAGGACACTGGCAGGAGAGAGGCTGCAAGGGAGCCCAGGATTCTGTTAGAGCAGATGAGACACATCTAGATGACACACAAACCCAGGGTGGTGTCACCAGCCCATGGCCATCCTGGGAATGGAAAGCAACAGGCAAAACTCACGAAAAAAAAAGAAATCTGAATTTAATCCGTACAGAAACCAGAAAGTTAAAGACTTAATGTGGTTTGACAGTGGTAATCTTCTGGCTTTCCTCTTCTGGTCATAATGGACTCTTCAGCCTCTAACACTGAGGAAGCAGAACGTACAGATGAAACTCGCCCCGAGCGCCGATGACTTCTGCTACTCCCCACCTATTCTTCCCTACAACCCTGCTAAGCTGCCACATTCAGAAAATACTTATTTTTCTTTACAAGCTTGCTTCATTTACAAAATATTTACAAGTTTGCTTTGCTGGAGCTTGCTGGGGCCTTTTGTGTCTGACTTGCAACTTTTTAAGTTTAAAAAAAAAATTTAAAGGCAACTGCAGTCTCATTTACATTTTTTACCTGTGTTTGTTATTGCTTTAATTTGTTTATTTAAAAGTAAAAAGCAAGGGGCACTATTAGCCTGATTTAATTCTGGAAAATAAACTGCAAGTTGAATTCAACTGGGGCAGCAACATCCAGAGAAGGATGTCAACTTTAAAGAGCAAGATGCTGAAGAGTGTTTTTCTACACATCACTTAAACTCTCCCTTTTAAATAAAAAAAATACAGCCATAATCAAAGTTCTTTATCCAAATTAGGAAGGAGATAGAGGCCAGATGCTAGTTCTTGGGTGCTAACTTAAAAAAGCAAGTCGCACTTGACCTCTTTGCATTCAAGTTTTGGTATTTGAGACAAGCTGTGATCTAAAGGACAGCAAACAGAGGTTGTGCTCCTCTGATCCATTAGATATTCCATTTCAGTGACATTCGTGTCCCAAAAGGCCAGCAGCAAAATGGCCACCGTCAGCTGGAAACTCTAACACCGTTTAGTCAGAAAATTCCCCTTCCAAAACCAAATTGTGGTTTCGGTGAGACATTTTGGGCAGCTTTAGATCATCTCCACCTCCCTGGGAAGCTCAGAAACCCACTTTCCCCCATCCCGATCTTCATTTCCAGCTTGGCCAGGCAGGAGTTTGATGTTTCCCAAGCAGCAGCTGGTGGTATCTCTTAACACACACTATTACAGCGTAAAAGCATTAAAGTATTCTGTTTAACATCTCCCCCCTCCCATAAATAAACCACAAAAGCAGCAGAATTACCCCTGGGCACAAGGCACTTTGTATTAAGTCATGATACACACTCCAGAATTAGTAGCACCAGATGCAACAAGACCATGATAACTGAGGAGGAAGACAGAAGGTTAAACTTTAATGCTCAGAGCAGGTTAGTGTTAGTATCAATGGCCTGAGAGAGGAAAAACCCACTTTCCATATGGAGACACCTTTAGAGCAATTCATTCCCATAGCTTTTCGTATGAAAACAGGATTTTCTCCCTCAGTAGGTTACTACAACTGAGGAGACAGGACCACCACGGACTCACCAAACTCAAGAAGAAACTAAAGGTCTTAACAGGGGTTTCCAGGAGACTTTCCCTACAAGACACTTTTTTTAGCTTTGCCTTAAGGCAGTGTTATTTCCTAAAATTACAGGGCTCTTGCTGTTGCAGGTCATGCAAAGCAATCTACCAGTCCGAGTCCTTCGGGACCTCAAAGGACAACAGAGGGGTCAGGCACTGGGACTGAAAAATGAGCAGGTCTGGGGTTCGCTGTCTATTTTTCCACATCTATCAGTGCTGTTTCCATTTTCCAGAGGGAAGGTCTCTGATCCAGCAGTGCCAACTGCAGCACCACTTTTGGTTTGGGCGGTTTCTTTGGGGTTTTGTCTGTTTGTTTTTGAAGGTATCCAAAAACATAACTGAGACATAATTACAGAGTTTGGTATTTTTGTACTCAGACAAAACTCAAAGCTGTGCACAAAAGGTTGTTACAAAGCACAATAGCAAGACCTATGTTCTACTCCTTCCAACCTTAGGATATTGAGAGCTCACTGAGAAAGCAAGTTCTCCTGGACCTCCACGCAGCCAGGCTCACATTGCTGATTTAATTCACTCCACCTAGAGCTCATTAGACACTCGATATTCACCTCGTCAACAAATCCAAGAGTTTTCCATCTCACACAAAAGGGGGTTCTTCTCTATTGGCTCTGATGATATAAAGTTCCAAACTCGCCTGGGACTGCTTTAAAAATGAGCTGAAGGCAGGAAAAGTTCTTGTAACAATAGAGAACAAAAAGCAATTCCGTTCCGAGTCAACCATATTCTCTTGCTTTTGAAAGTTTTTTTTGGCTGCCAAAAGTCACCTTCTCATTTAGCTAAAGTTCTTAGTTCAACACTGGGGGAGGATATTCCCCCCCTTCCCTTCTTTCAGAGGTTGGATTAAGAGCAGCTGCATCCATTCGGGTGCTGCTGCATCAGAGAACTCACCAGGAACGTGCTGCTGTCCAGAAAGGAAAAGAAACACCACGACTTCATGGAAAAATCTAAACATTAATGGTCACATGTAAGTGAAAAAGGGAAAGACTTGTACAGAAGCATATATGCAACCAAAACCACAGGAAGAAGGCATTCAGAGAAATTCCAAGAAAACAGAAAAAATTAAAATAACAGTTAAACCTGGGAAGAAGACAGAAATCAAATATAAAGGCACTGATGGAGAAGCCAGCGTTAGGGTGGCTGGAAGCCTACGACACAACTAAAGGGGGTGGGGGAAGAAACACAGATTCAACACGGGGCTTGCTGTCACACAGAAGCTATCAAAGGGATCCACGGATTTCCTCAATTCCCTGGCTCCTAAGGAGAGACAGAGATGGCAGACAAGGTCAGCACTACAGGCGAGGTTCAGAACACCAGGAGAAGGTGGCAGAGGGGTTTTTACGGGGGTGACGGGGGGGTGAGGGTGACTAGACTGCCTCTAGATACTACAGTACCACTACTGCGGGGTGCCGGACTCACTCTGAAGGACGCTTATAGTAGCCTGGGCTCGAATCCACGTTATGGAGGGATTTTGCCTCAAGTCATTCCTCCTGGGATCGTTGCTGGCCCTGCACTCGTACGTCCCAGAATCTTCCAAGGTAAGGCGGGTTATTCTCAGCACACTCACCCCATTGGCCCCGTAGGCAGTGTTAATGGTGACACGGCGCTTCCGAGCCCCATCCCACAGCTGTTTGAAAGACTCAGCCCGGTTGACTTCAGCATACCACCACTGGATCTCTGGAGTGGGGTTCCCAACCACATCACAGTACAGTTCAAAGGCGTCCCCCGTGAGCTTAGTTTCTGACATGGGTGACTTGACAAACCCAGCTAGAGGGAGGGGCGGCAGAAACGCAGTGACAGAGCAGCAGGAAACAAAACAAAACAAAAGAGATCTCATAAAGAACAAAGCAATGAGGTACAGAAAACAAAGAGTTAGATAAGACATTAGCATCTACAACAAGACAACTTTCATAGAAAAAGCACAACACGGAGCGCTCGCAGACAGAAGTTGGTAGTTTGAGAGCAGGATGCTCCCACCAGGAATATTCACAGGAGGCATGGCTCCATACGCTTGTCCCGGCCACTCCAGGGATCCACCTGTGGCCACTGTGCTTGGGAAGCCACAGGCCACAACACATAGCAGCCAGGAGGTACCTCCAAGAACAGACTGATGGGTTTTCAAGCCTTTTTCAGTTGCACAGAGCTTGTAGATTGGCAAGTGTTAAGTGTTCGTGGCCACACAGCTTTTCTCTGAAGAGCGTCTTCTTGCTTTTTATGACCTATCTATAGGGGGGGGAAAAGAAGGGGTAAAACCCTAACCTTCTGCCCTACTTCTCCAATCTATTTTGAACTTCCATGGCAGGGAATTCCCCAAAATACACGTGACCTACTTGCCTGAAGTATCTGGACCACCGCAGCTCCAGGAACCTCACAACCTTCTAAGGTAAAGGGAATTTCGCTGGTATATACACACACAAGCCAAAAAACTGTGGTGTTCATTAGGAAACAGCATCAAAGGTGCTTTGACAGACCCCACGATTTTCACCTTCTGGAACGAGGTGCTGTGCTGACATTTGTCACCAGGCCAAAACATCCTTATTATTATGGCATGAAATCCTTCAATACTTACCACCTTCAGAGCCATAAGCTGTCCTTCAAATCCTATTTTCAAAGGTATCTATTGAAAACAGTGTTGCCTTAGAGCTAGTCTCTTCCCCCACCAGCCCTCCCACACCCCCCCTCCAAAAAAAAAAAACCCCTAGAAGATTAAAATCCAGCTGGCCAGACAGATTATGCAGCAAAACCCGTGGTATCGCTGTGTTCCCTGGGCAGCAGGGCTTCTCATCAGCAACACAGCCAGTAAAACTCAGGCTGCTTCATCCCTTTCTCCTCCAACTCCCAGCTTATTTTCAGCCAGAGGACTGAGAGATAATTCAACAGATTTTAAAGAATGGAAAGGTGGACTTAAACCCCGGGTAGAATTTCTGATGCACGCTCCTTAAATAGCATTTCCTCCCACATTGTTTGACCACACTCATTAAACAGTGAAACAAACAGTCTTACATTGACAGACAATTCCATGGGCAGTTTGCACCCTACAGGCATCTCCGAAGCATCATTTGGGCAAGAAAACTGAGACCAAGAGACTCTGAAGCACAAACAGAAACCATCCTTTGCTGGCACGGCCCTTGGGCAGGAGCTGCGAGTAACACACACTCAAAGCCAAAAAAAAAAAATAATATTGACCCCAGAAATCATTTCAATCACCAACTAATTTAACAAAACCTCATACTGCGGCACGGAAGGAGGCGAGCTCTGTGCTCAGTGAAATTCCACAGCAAATAATCCATTGCTGCAGGGAGGGAGAGGAAAAGCTATTGCGCTAGAAGCAGCCTAACGAGGAACAGTTACAAACTGCACTAAGAGCACCCTTATTTTTTCTTGAGGTTAAGATGGATCCTGCCACTGCCACGCTGCCGCCTGGGGCAACGCAGGAGACCAGGTTATGAACCTGCTCTGCTGGGCTCTCCACATATCAAGAGATGCTGGGTGAAGAAGGCTCTGTATTCCCAGAGACATAAGTCAAACAGCAGCACCTGTCTCAATGGGGTCCACACAAATGGCTAAAGCAGCTCACTTCTTTCCAGATCTTAGTGGTTCTCTCTCCTATACTATAGCCTTTTTCACTACCTTCCACCATAATCTTGGATTAAAGAGATGATGGTAGCTCAGGAGAGGCAGTTCAGAGAGCCATCCCCCTTCCATGGGTTCCCAGTTTCCACTCAACGCCAACACACAACCGTGATGAACTCCCCTGGAAGGAAAAGCATCCTCCAAGTCCAGGTGACTCAAAACCCTACGCAAAGATCATATTTCTCCAGCCATCCCAGCTACTGAGCAACCATTTCTTCAAGAAAGGCTCCTAATCTACCCTTTGTGGCAGGGATGAAGGGCTGTAATTGTGTATTTTAAAACAACTGTCAGCTCTACTGCTGCTGGGGCTGCACCACAGACACCCACGGTATGAAAGTACTGTAAATCCTCTGAAAAGGAGCATCAATAATTGGAATAAAACAAGCTGCCAAAAGCTTTTGGTTTGGAACCTGACTCTGCATTCACTAAGCTGTTGAGAGTATTACAAAACTTTTGCACAAAGCCTAAAAATGATTTTAAAAGATTAAACCGGGCAACCGCATCAAAAGGTCTCTTTAGTAAATATTCTCTGGGTTTAAGTTTTAAACCCTACGCTTCCATCGGTTTCAAATCCCTCTTGGAAAGCAATGTCTCAGATTATAATAAATTTCAATGCAATGTTGTGTTTTCATCTGGGTAACTCCATAAGGGTGACAAAGAAAAAAAAACCCACCCTGGATTCAGTAGCCCTCCCCATTCCACCAAAAAAATCTTAAAAATCCACTCTTTAAAAAAATATTCCAGATTAGAAATTAAAGTGGCAGAAAAGATGCAAATTAATAAAAGCTTAGCATTATAAAGGACTGGAAGGGCTATTAAAAACTCTACACGAGAGTCTGGGGTTAATGCTTTGCATTTTCAGTCCTTCAGAAGCAGCAAAGGCAAGACATCAAACAGCATCAGTAAGTTGAGGCGATGCTTCCAGCTACGGTACATCTGCCAGAGGGCTATTTCTGATTAAGATATCTAGCCAGAAGCTGCAAAAAGAGCTGAAATCTGCCAGTACCAAGCTGACATGGTTGGTTGTTTTTTTTTTAAAAAAAAAAGGAAAAAGGAAAAAAAAAGCCTAAATATTACAGAAAATGCTCCCTGTAACGCAACAGGAGTCTGGAAACTGAAATAGTCCCGCGTTTTGGCAATTGGCAGCCATTTCCATAATTGTTCAAAACCCAACAGAAAATGACACTACACAGATTTCATTGCTTACATAAGAGGCTCCGGGAGCCCAACACTTCCCTTACTTGGTCTGCTCCGAGCACGGCACTCCCTGCCGCGCTATTCCCATCTTCTGCCCAGTTCTAGGGACAGGAGCATCAGAAGAACAGAGACATATTAAAGGTCAGGGCTTCGGGGAGGGTAAATAATCCATAGATCACACCTTAAGATCACATAGAGCCAGGGGAAGGAGCAGAACAGCCCAAATCTTAAGTGAATCCTTAACGGCAAATACACTAGGAATAAGCACTTTCAAAAATGCTTATGAGAAAATATTCATATGAAGTTTTGCTACTGTATATTTTCATTATATTGACAGCTGTGTTTCATTATAGGCATAAATGAGTTATTCTGCTACAAACTGAGTTATCCACATTAAAAGGAAAAAGGTGTTTGAGGGGGAGGGCTGTTCAGGTTTGGGATATTTTTCAAGCCAATTGCTATCATGCATAAAAGAACAAGGGGAGGGGGGAATCTATTGCTAAATATCCTTCAGAAGGTCTTTCCTAATCTTCATCATATACCAGAATGCAAGAAAAATAACACCTGATAGTCCAGCAGGTGTAGCTATTCAAGTACACTATTATGTTCCCAACCAATTTTATTTTGTGTCATTAATTGATGGTTATTTGCATGAAGGACAAGTGGCAATAATATTAAACCACTTCTGAAGGGATGTTTATTTATTGACGATTTGATCTCATGCACCAATAGTGAAGATAAAGGTGAAAAAAAGTGATGAACTAATGCTCTAAAACTACAGAAACCAATTAGTTTCCCCACACAGTTCTGCCAAAGACGAGTGAAATCCAGCGTGCAGCAGAGCTCTTCGCATTCACAAATTCTGTATGTGCAAATTTATATCGTAGTGAAGAATCACTAAATCCAAATTAGGAAAAAAAAAAGTATATTTTGACAGTTAGGTGCACTTGAACTGGGAGTGGGGAAGAAGCTAAGAGCTACTCCAAAGGGCAGCCAAAAGTGTCCATATGCAGTAAGAGAAACACCTACGGCAGACTACCCGAGCCAGAAAGCTGGAAAAGCTCCATCTTACACAAATGTAAAGTTCAGAAGAGCCGAGTGGACAAAAAGCCTAAAGATGCTGAGTGTAAGTGACTGTAAAAGCTTAGCTTTACCGCTCGGGAGCAAACCGGTTTTATTAATGAGGCTTTATCAATGACAGACACCTTTTTCAGATTAATTTTCCTTCTGCCAATATCCATGAGCTACCTGTTGGCCAAAAGCAAGCGAGGCCAAGCCAAGGCACATTCCAGCTTTGGCATATAAATGAATCCCAGCTTTACATCCTAAGCAGTAACCCTTCCAATTTCACCCCAGCCAAGGGCTATTTCCCTCATTGAGGGAAGCCAGAGAAGAGCCAGTAACCCAGTTCCTCTAGGAGGGGCACAGTGGGAGAAGGAACAGGGCTCATCCTCTTGCTGATGCCATCGTGGAACTGTAGGATTAAATATAGAGGACAGCTAGAAATTTATGCATACAAGAAAGCCACAGAAATATTTAACTAATTTCTGACCAGCTTCCAAAGGAGCAGGAGCTCAAATGGAAAAAAGCAACACAAAAGACAATTCTTGAATAGCTTAAAACCGGTATCACAATGAACAAAGAGCTTCCCAACTTCCACGTCTGCTAGAACAGACACACAAAGGATATTGATACAGATACCAACAATTAGCATAAAATATCCTAGCAGCAACCTACCAGTCTAAGAATATACAGATTATACCCAATGAAAATCATCCTTGAGCTGCAGAAATGATTGCACTATTGATTTAAACTTCCTGTTGTTACTGAAGTTTAGCACAAGATGCATGAGGTTACAAAAGACTCAATGGCAATGGAAAAGCCAAACCAGGGGGAATCCTGATCTTCCCCAAGTTAAAGACTGGTCTAAAGGAAGAAGAAAAATAAAGCTAGATTTTGCCTTAAGAACATGTAGGGAAGTGCCAGCTGAGGAATAAACCAGTCCGAGCAGAAAGACAGAAGAAGCCATAACAACATCAAAATAAAGAAAAAAAAGGAAGTAATTTTTCTAGGTTTTGTGTCTCTCAAGCACGAAGTTTGGAGCTGACAACAAGCACAAGCCCATCAACATCAAATAGCAAGAGGAGGCCATTTTGAAAATAGTCTGCAAAGCTTGGGATCGAGAAGCTGTGAAGCCCAGGAGCACAAGGGGTTGCTTGGAGTGGTTCAAAGCAGGCACCAGAACTCACAAAGGTGACCCAAATGACGGAAACACCATGTCTTTCCAAGGACATTCTCAACCACAAGGACTACAGCTGTAACAAAGCAATTTTACAGCTGGGGGCAAAGGAGGTCACAGCTCTGTTAAGCAAGATAACAATCCTGTCCTACCCACATCTTATATTTATCTTGTGGTGAATTCCACTTAAAGGAAGAAAAATACAGTTCAAAGCTCAAAAGAGAGAGTTTGCAAAGCTAGTGCAAAAATAAACCTGATTTCCAGCATGAACCCACAATCCACAGATAAAACATGGACTGCCCTGGGACCGAACACTTTACAGATTGTATTTACAATGAAAACCATCACATTAACAGCAAGAGGCTTAAATTTTCTTATTTGTCCCATTAGCCCACCACAGGCCTGTATTTCACTGCTGCTCCACTGCTCTCAGAGCTGTGCTAAAGACCTGAAGATGTTATTTCTGTGCGTTGGTTGAGAGCTTTGCCTGCAATGCCACTTATTTATAGACTGAATAAAGTAGAGCAAAGCTAGCCTTTTTTTTTTTGTTTCCTCTTGGCCTCTGAAAACCCATTAAAAACTTCCTTATTAATACAGTGTAACTCATTTCCGCAAATACATGCCTTCATGAATGCCTTTCCTAAATGCAATAGCAAAAAATCAAATATCTTTGCCAAGGAAAGTTTTAGACATTTTCTAGACCTGTGTTACACAGAATGCTGCAGGTGAGACATTGCCAGTGGTACTCCAGCAAACATCATCACCCTTGGTATCAAAGTTCTGCCACCAAAAAGAGGCATTAGGGTTGAAGTTTCAATTAGGAAAAAGCTACAAAAACAATTTAATGGTTTTATGGATTATGCTCTCTGGGTTTTATATATTTATATATTTTTAATTGTTCCAGAAGGCTCTGTCCAGGTGAAATGAAGCAAAGCTTTACCACCGCTGGCACATGCTTCAGAGCGACGATATAGATCACTTGATCGTCAGCCATGGAATGAAGACAAAAACCTTACAGTTATGAGGATTCAAAAGGGAAAAATATAACATAAATAGATGCAAACACTTCATGAATTCCTGATATGCTGGATTTGTACTGTCTCAGAGACACCCACCTCCTTCCAAAGGAAATCTGGTGGTGACACCAGGACTCAGGGTGGCTGGAACTCCAGGGAGTGACCAGACAGATCACAGTTTCAGGAAAGGGGATGAAACTAAGTGCCAGCTGTAAAAACATCATTAAAATATAAAAGCACAGATGATCTTGAACAGTCCACAAAGCATTTCTCAGTGGGCTCTGCCCTCACTTTAGCTTATTTTCACCTTTCTTGCACGGCAACAGTCTCACTTATAACTTGCATCAGAACATCAAAGAAAACTACAATAAGAAGCTGCCTTCCTCCTCTCCCCTCGCTATTTCCCCACCGCACCCACCTTCCAGGCTTTGAAAACCTGAGTGCCAAGTGGCAGCTACTTAAACTGGTACATTGTCTAATTAACACCTTTTTCTTCTTCGCTGAAGGGTGTTAATTAAGTGATAAATTTTTTGAGGGCAGAAAAAAGAAAACAAACCCACCATCACTTTGTCAAAGTATTGCATTTTTATTTCATTTAACATGGGGAAATAAGGCAGCCTAATTAATGTTTTGTTTCTTTCCAAGGCTCACCTTCTCTAAACCCAAGTATTTGTAGATTTGACTAATTTCAAAAAGGCGCCAGCCAGCATGGAGGCTGGAGGAGAAGGGTGAAGACACCTCAATTCTATGGAAAGCACTGAAGCATCCGGCCTGTTTTCACCTATCATGTAGTGGGTTTGATGGTTTCCCATTCTCTTATCACTAGAAAGCATGATTTTTTAATCATATCACTGATAAGAAATAGGTTTGGTCTTAATCACTTTGCTGATAAGAGATGGGCTTAAGGTTTACAGTCTACTCCATGTCCTCTTTGACCATGACTCACTGGCTGCCTTAGCACCAGAACCATCAGGCAACCCTTGGCAACAGCCTAACCACACCATAAAAATAATAATAATAAAAAAATAGCATACATTTTCTTGCTCTGCCCTATTCTTTAGCCTTCTTTATTCTTCTTATTCTTCTGAAATAAGCTTTGAAAACAGCCCCTTGACATTCACAGGAGATATCCAGATGAGCTCACACGGCCTAGTAGCAAACAGAGCACTGCAGCAAGACATGAAATTAATTCCTGCAATCTCATCCTGCAGCTTTATATAGCTGAAGGTAGGCTGTGACTTGCTACAGAGGAAAACATTACCCAGAGAACATCACAGAAAATGCATGAGCTCATGACATAGCCATAGATTCCTTTCACAGAGAGGGGAAACCTGAGGATTATTTTCTCCAGGTCCACAGACACGAGGATTAACATTTTCTGGATTCAGACCAACATTCCTCCGTGCATTAGAAAACCTCAGTTTAACACACAGAAAAGATTTATGGACAAACTAATTCCACTTGTTTGCTGAAGTCAAATTCCTTAAGTAAATGTTTTCAGAGCCTTCGTTGTTTCAAGACCATCCTGGGAACGGGCCCCACGTAGCCGAGAGACACATCTCTGCAGAGACGGATGGAGAAAGGCCACAGTGATCAGCTTCTGGGTTATAAATCTGAGAATTCAGACTGGAAAGGATTTCTGAAGGTCCTTTGATCCAACTGCCTTTCCCAAACATAAAATCCTTACATTAGGTAGAGGCCCTCAACCTGCCCATTCATCTTTTCCCATATTTCACACCGTGGATGCTTTTACTCAAGAATTACCTTGGAATAAAAAAAAGCAATGCTTAGGTTCACACCACAACAACTTTCAAGTGCAACTACTATTTTTCATCATGAAAAAGCTCATCTCAGTAACCATTAACTCACTGGAAAAAAATATGCATCAAAGCAGGGTTCATGGAAACACTATGGGTAGAAAAGACACCACTGGTGTGTCAATGCAATCACAGCTACACAGTCCTGATTTCAGGAGATTATTTCCAGCCCAAACCCATTCTCATTATACAAACTGCTTGGGTTCAGAAAACTTCTCCAGACACCTTTCTCCTATTCATGATTTCCTGTGTTGTGGACAGTTTTTACAATTCTTCTACTTTTGTAACAACCCCATACCTGCACATGTGCTACCATAAGGTAGAAGATGTGCAGACAGATTCAAGTCTGGAATATCCCCCATAAGAAGAAGAGCCAGAACAAGAAATTAATCTCTACTCCCTCATTTTGGCTCCATATTGATGTCAGCCTGCTGGCTGCAGTCACATTCTCAAGTGTAGGAGTTTGCAGATCTTTTTTTCTCCTTAGCTGGAAAGAACAAAGTTCTTTTAGTTCTCTGGTACTATAAAAGAGCATAGTCTGAACTGGAACATGGACTTAGGTCTTTTACAAAGAACTGGGAAGCTTAGTATTTCACTTAGTTACCAGAAAAAGTGATGGAACAAAACTCAAAAACATTCCACTTCAAAACAGCAAAGCAAAGCTTGATATCAACATTCAATTGCTGTCTTCCTTAAGGATTTCTAATTCACTAGTTCCTCTATTTTTCTGCAAAGAACTTAAAAATGCTGATAAGTAAAGCAGTAATTTCCACGTATAAACTAATTCTTCACATGACACACGAGGAGCAGGCATGGGGTAAAAAGATGCTATTTTTGCACCAGCTCGTCCCTGAAGTATGTTGTGCAGTCTCTATCATAGCTCATTTTGTGAGTGCAAGCTCTATTTTCAGTTTATACCTTCTTCCTTATCAAAGTCTGCTTTTTGTTTTGTGCTTAGAGTCATCGAAGGAGCACGAACCAGAAAGCTCCAAGCCCCTTCTGTCCTGTGAGTTTCTTAGTATAGCAATTCTCTCTGCTTCAGATATCCTGGCCAGACAGACATTTTTAAATATCGCTGCAGACATGATATTAAAGCATTCACTTCTACAGGAGGTACAGAAAAACCTCTGGTTTGCTTATAGCACTCGTAGAAACGGTCAACAAATGAACAATAGATCGACAGAGACATTTTGGAGCCAGCCCTGATCAATCTGAAGCACACATTAACTTGCCTGTTAATGGGATCCCAATCAACAGCAAGTCCATGCATTTGTTCCGTGCCCTTAAAAAGCAGATTTCTTCATATTTAAAAGGAAATATTTTAGGACACCAGCGCAGACCTACTTCTGGCCATCTTTGAAGTAGCTCATATGCACAGAAGACGACATCTTAAACAGAATTATATATAGCTGTGTGGCATTTCAATCACGTACTTTAAAAAAGGCAAATCTGGGTAACTTTATCAAGCAGTTCACACAGACCAATAATTTACTTAACTCTAATTAAACACCCAGGGATGCCAGAGCCATTTGAGCCATTCCAGGAAAATGGCAAGTTGCTCCTCAGAGGACGTGCATCTCAACTCAGGGAACACAGGCTGGTCTTCATATTAAAATATCTTAAAATCCCAAAGAGGCTTGTGATCATCACGTTCCAGAGTGCTACACGTATGACTAGAGAACATTCCCCCGGGCTGACAACTACCTGAAGGGCTCCGCGTTGGAGGATGGATGCAAGAGTCAAGTGACTTCAGACAGTTTTCATTCTTTACTGGACTGATTAGGGATTCAAAGCAGTCAGGAAAGGGGTCATCAGGTTCTCTAAGTATCCACGCTAGCTCTCCAGTAAGACCTTGAGCTATAAACTACTCTAATCTGAAGGCCAAAAACCATCCCTTTATCTACAAACACACCAACTGGCTGTTGGCAGCAGGCACCCAACCTCATCACCTGAAGGAGCTGGGGATGGTGCTCTCCTGATGCTGGGTGTTTAAAAGCATCTAACTGTGTGACAAACACTGCTGTCGCAACGCCTGGCTGTTCAAAAGAGCACATGCCATCAGGAAACTGGTTTGAAGCATTCATCACAAGAGATTTTCTTCCACAGAGAATCTGTAGGCTGGTTTCTCCAAGGTTTTTTCCCCAAGATTAAGCTTGCATCATCCTCAGAAAAGACAGGCATTATTCTCCTGTTCTTTCCATTTATGCTTCTCCCTGGCACAACTTACAGACAAAAAGACTTAGAATCATCCATGCAGGGAGAGAAAAAAACATGAAGCAAGCCAGTATTTATTAAAATTAATTCCTTTTTTAATGTCACTACAGAAATATTATTGTTGCAGCTAAGGAATATACAAGAATCTCTGTAAAACAGGAAGACGTAAGAGCAGAAAAGCTCCTCTCTGTTGCCAAAGAAATAATTGCTAACAAGCAGGAACCCACTTTTTGGTAATAAGCAGTGATTCAGCTTCTCAGCACAGACACGCTGAGTTACAGTAGACAGCGATATGATTTGTCCAGTGTTCACCACAAGTAGCACAGCAACTGAAGCCTGCATGCTAAAGATCTTAATTTTTTTCCAAGACCACCAAATTTGCACCTCAAAAATATGGAAAACACTATAAAAACCTCAGTGAGGGTAATAAAACCCAACCTTGTGTTCAGATTAGTTTATTTTAAATCCTTGGACTATACCATTAGAGGGCTAAAGGTTTTGCTTTGACCTTTCTGGATCCAACAAACCTGTGTTTGAAAGGAGACTGATTACATTTCTCTTGAGCATAAAAGGAAGCACAGGCTGAATGGCAAAATCTCTCTCTTCCCCCCCCTCCTCTGTGCATTCTGCAGAAGTACGAGCTGCTCCGTGTGATCCGTGAGGAAGAAGCTGGACGTTTTAATACACCGACCTTTTAAAAGAAATGCCCTTTTACAGAATTGGTGGATTATGCAAGAGGTCACACAATCCCAGGGCAGGGCTGAGAAGAAGTCATGCAGCATAAATAAATATATAAATGAATGCCTCTATACTCACAAAGTGCAATACATTTTAGCTACAATACATTTTTAACTGTAAATCAGATCTCTTAACAGAGCAAGATCTGCCTAATAACATGTAAGATACCGGCCCCGCTGCAGGAGATGGGGTTACAGGAAAGATGATTTATGTACTTTAACAGTTTATACTCTCTTATGGAGAGAATTACTGCCTACTGACTAATTTCAGGGTAAATTAGTAATTAGCAGTAATTACTGCTAATTTCAGAGTAAACACAGCTCTGGCAGGTGAGGTCTCATCTCTGTGGTCAGACACGCCACGCAGTGCCTACAACCAGCAGCAAAACCCCCAGACAGGCTATTCTCCAGGAGAACACCACATGATATTCCAGTTACAGGGAAGAGGAAGGCAGGAAGGAGAGGTATTAAGAAGTAGCAGAGATGCCATGATTTTTTTTTTTTTTACCAAATTTATGCTCCTTTGCAAATTGAGAGATGCTTGCTCCTAGTTGCATTTGAGTAATATTTTTCTCAAGCCATATTTCTACAAGGCAGTTCAGCTTCTCCCCAACATGTCTATTACTCCAAAACCATGCCTTTGACCACGGGAAGGCTTTGCTAACTCAGACATCCACATCAAGCTGTCCCTCAACACCTATGGCTTGTATATGGGACATGCCAATAGAAACAGCTGCATCAGGGTTATGGCATCAATTGGTCCCTTCCTTGGACCCAGGGTTTGCTCTCACGTGGCCCTACGGGCACCGCTTAGATTATTTGTACAAAAATAAACTCCTCTACAGCAAACGTTGTTATTTATGAGATGAAATCCAAGTTTGGTATCAGCCAAGACTAATATACGCCTATCTGGTGATTCCCCCCACTGTGCATCCCAATCCACAGGCGGGAACCACCTTCTGGCAGCCAAAGGCTCCTCATCACAGGGAGCTGAGTCACTGCCATCTTCTGACACGGTCCCCACACAAATGACATGACGTGTTGAAAGGCACCAACCTCCCCCCCACCCCCCCCAAGAATGGCAGTCAGGGCTAAAGAGGCCCATTTTTGAGCTTCTGGGTTGTCAAGCAAAGAGTCAGCCTCACACTTTTCAACACAACTTGGAGCCCACCGCCCAAATGCTCCCCTACCCCTGTTTATTTATTTGCAGCAAAACCAGCAACCCAAGCGAAAGCCAAGCAGATCTGGATTCTCCAAGTAGGCAGTATAAAAGGGAGCTGAACTAAAATACTGACAGAAACCTGTTCCTTTGTTCAGTATGAAGAAGAAAAATTTACATGACACCACCACCGTGTTACCAATACTAACTGTAGAGGGGGGGAACCCAAAAAACTATATCTGCTCTAAGGCTTCTGCGAATGAAAGCAGCGAAGCCCCCAAACAGCTCACAAAGTCTTTAAGTACTAATTTGGAAATTGTTCTGATTTTTTGAACTTGGCAACCACATCACAATACAATGTATTAGACAGATGGGAGTAAAAACTAGATGCTCGAAAGGCGAGGGTTTGAGATGACTTCACTATGAAACAAGTACTGTTAAAAGAACCCAAGTCCAGCCTATTGAAGATACCAGGGGATCCAGACCCACAGCTGAGATATATTTTTAAAAGAGCATTTAACTACATTTTTGAGATTTTGTTGATGTTTGAGAAAGATACAACTAGTGACCTAAATAATTTAGTTAAAATCTAATTTTAACCATCTCCCTAAACTCAGGTAAAAAAAGTACTTCACCTGCTTTATATAGAATCATAGAATGGTTAGAGTTGGAAGGGACCTTAAAGACCATCCAGTTCCAACCCCTTGCCCTGGGCAACCAGTTTGCTCCAAGCCCCATCCAGCCTGGCCTTGAACCCCTCCAGGGATGGGGCAGCCACAGCTTCTCTGGGAGCTGTGGTACTTCACATGATGCCGACACTAAGAAGTCTTTCTTCCACATGCTCTAGAACCAAAGACCACATCCAGTTGGGCTGTCGTTTTACAACAGCATTAAAGGGTATTTTTTAAATATTTTACTGGAGGACAGACAAAGGCACTGAAAGAATTTATCTTGTAACAGCCTTTAACAGTGAGAATACAAGAACAAGGCAAATGTAGTGATTTTCTGCCCACCTTCAAGTTTGCTGCCGAGGGTTTTCCTAAACCAGAGGTGAGGTTTTCATCGCCATCTCAGAGCGAGTTCACATTTCCACTAAGAAACTGAAAAGCTTTATTTAGTAATTTTCCATCTTTGAGGGGCAAGAGCTCCAGTTCAGCTTGCAAAAAGAGGACGACGGTGTAATATTTGAAAATTCCTCTGGGAATTATAAATCTACTTTTTTTTTTTGGTCACACTGAGGCCTCAAATCAGGAGGGCAGCAACGCAGGAGAAGGCATGCTCTTACTGGTACTGACTGGGCAGCCAGTGCCAGGTTAACATTTGGTAGGTGTTGTTAAAAGGATAAATCATCTCTGCAGTTAACTCTCTGCTTAGAAGATGCATAAATAAACAACAAAAAGGACGCGATAATGCCTTGCTGAAAAATCTGAATTAGGCCACTGTGAAACAACTATAACGCCCGGACACTTACTGTGTCCTCAAAAGCCACAAACCTTATTGCATTTACTTGAAGCAAGATTTGAGAGGCTGAAGGAGGAGGTGCACAGGGAAAGAGAATACTCCAAGCAGTACCACATTCATCCGTGCCCTTTTACAGCTCCTGCCTTGGCCGTTATTTATAGCTCCTTCCTTAAAAGCTATTTCACTCTCTCCTGTCATTTTTGCTCCATTCCCCCAACTAGTTCCCTTCCCAGGAACCAAAACCAAGTTGTTTTTTGTTGTGTTTTTTTTTTTCCCCCTTCTTACTCCATATGGCTTAAGATTGGGGTCACTAAATTGATCCTTGTATTGCTAAAAATAGGAGCTTCGGGAGTCTGAGACCCAAAACATGCAGCTTTGCTTAAATCTTATCTCGTACCCTTGAAGTGAGACCATACGTTGCAACTGAGCACTACAGAACTTGCAGCAGACTGCTGAAAAACCTGTCAGTTAAAAATTTAACAAATTAAATCTGAAAGCAAACCACCGATACTGTATATCTCAGTCCTCTGAGATATGCAAACTGTCCCCATGTACTTCAAGCAGTTCATTCCTGGAAGGAACGAACCAGGAAAAAAAAAGCAACACTACCCCATGTCAAAGTTACAAGGGAAAAAAAAAATGGGGAAAATGACTAATCTAAACAAAAAAAACACAATAGAAAGAAATGCAATAAAAACCATTTATGCTACCGTCCTGTTTGGCAACAAGCGGAAAAGCTCTTGCAGGGCCAGGTACTCGAGCATCATTCCCAACCATTTTCCCAAAAGAAATAACTGGGATAAATAGGATAAAGCTCAAATACTTCAAAAATACAAGGGTCAGAGGTGATAGCACTTACACTGGAAAGGGAAACCCAAAGATGAACTTGTTCTGAAGCATTATATGAGTTCCACTCATCAACAGAAACACAAGCCCAAATATAGTAGGAGAGAAGATAATTTTGTGAAATGTGACAGTTTTGGGCACTTCTGAAAACTTGTGTCAGGCCAGATACTGATGGTCATCCCCAGGCCTGCCCAAAGTGGGAAGGTCTGTAAGAGCAAAAGGACTAGTACCCTGAATGAAATCAGATAGAAATAAATGGCAGTGTCCATTTCTAAATTCTGGGGACCAAACAGGCACTAAATATGCCACTTTTTAAAGCAAAAAGCACAAAGGGAGCAGCAATCCCAATGTCCTTCTCTCCTGAGCAAAGATTCAGAGCAACTGTACAAAAGAAAAACTCACCAAGTAGAACCAAATCATCTATTTGTTCAACCAACTTGCACCTCTAATTTGGAAGTATCTGCCCCAAGTCCTTCCCAGTATGGCTGAGAAACTCAGATTTTAACCATTAAAGTTAAATAAAAATCACTGGTTTCTAATGGGGTGGGTCACATACAGCGTAACACCAACAACAGCTCTGCTCACTTTTTCAAATTTTTTCTTCCTCAGCGTGAAAAAGCAGTGAAAATAACCCAAAAAAGCCAGACCATCCAAGCCTGCAGCCTCCCAACACACAGGAGTCCATCCAGAGACTTCCAAAAACCAGGTGCTCCGAGTCACAAAACCTCCGTGTTCAGCTGCTTTGGGATTTTGAAAAAGGCTTCCCCGAGGCACCTCTCTTGTAGTGAAGTAGGAAGCACCCAACTGCTGAAATTTGCTTTTTCTGGAGCCTGGCAGTCGCAGCAAGAGGAAGGAGTTTGCTGCAGAACCTCTTTTACTCCGTGCAGACGCTGAATAAAGTGGGATCTCCAAATTCCGAGCCGCCTATTTTATTTCCTGGAGTCATTAAGGTAATCTATCAGAATTGTAAATTAGGCTGCCTGCTAAAACCCACACTGCAAGTAGCAACAAATAGGATAAATGCTTCATGCTCAGAATAAAAGTTTGCTTATTTGGCAACTACCTGGCTTAAAACTGCAATTTGTACATCCCATTACCATTTCTCACTACACTAAATCCAGCAGACTCATTTTATATATTTATTTTTCCTCCACATCATTTATTCTTGATATTTGTTTGATCTCAACCTCTTAGCTCTCTCCTAAAACCTCCATGGAATAGTTTGCAATCCTTTCCTGCTATACTCTCTCTTTTCTGAATAGAGATTATAAAGGACTGGACAGAGTAAGAATCAGTGCAGCACTAATAAACATTTTAATTTACATATTGTGATACAGATGGGCTTGAGGACCTTGAAGATCTCTTCCAACCAAAACAATTCTATGATTCTATGTAAGCTTTTCCCATTTCAAACTAGACCCCAAGATGTTATCGCTGGGGAAGAATAACCCCCTGCACCAGGACAGGTTGGGGGTGACCTGCTGGAGAGCAGCTCTGAGGAAAAAAGACCTGGGAGTCCTGGTGGACAACAGGATGCCCATGAGCCAACAATGTGCTCTGGTGGCCAAGAAGGCCAATGGCATCCTGGAGGGCATCAAGAAGAGTGTGGCCAGTAGGTGGAGGGAGGACATCCTGCCCCTCTGCTCTGCCCTGGGGAGGCCCCATCTGGAGCACTGGGTCCAGTTCTGGGCTCCCCAGTTCCAGA
>JAOQGH010000069.1:19532118-19543554 GCA_025769975.1 Gallinago jamesoni | reverse complement strand
GGGGAGGCCCCATCTGGAGCACTGGGTCCAGTTCTGGGCTCCCCAGTTCCAGAAGGACAGGGAACTGCTGGAGAGAGCACAGCAGAGGACCACAAAGATGAGGTGCTTGGAGCATCTCTCTTAGGAGGAGAGCCTGAGGGACTTGGGGCTTTTTAGTCTGGAGAAGAGAAGACTGAGGGGGGATCTGATCAACACCTATAAATACTTGAAGGGTGGGTGTCAGGAGGATGGGGCCGGTCTTTTCAGTGATGCCCAGTGACAGGACAAGAGGAAATGGGCACAAGCATGAACATAACAAGTTCCATCTCAACATGAGGAGGAACTTCACTTTGAGGGTGGCAGAGCCCTGGAAGAGTCTGCCCAGAGAGGTGGTGGAGTCTCCTTCTCTAGAGACATTCCAGACCTGCCTGGACACGTTACTGGGGGACCTGCTCTGGGTGGACCTGCTTTGACAGGGGGTTGGACTAGATGATCTCCAGAGGTCCTTCCAACCCCATACCATTCTGTGATTTCATGTGAATTAACGTCATCACACTTCTATAAAAATCAGAGAGATATCTAACGATATAAAATGCAGGAGTAGGAGTCAGCTGCTTGCAACCTCAAATGCTCAAAGCAAAGGAGAGAGGATGAAATCATATCAAGTTCCCTGCAAAAGGTTGCTTTAGGTAAACTATCTCTAGGTACAGGTTAGAAAAGCTCAAGCAGAAATTAACAACACAAATTTGCTGCCCTTGCTTGAAAATATATAGAAGAATAGAGAATATATGGAAGCCAAGATCAACAACATGCTGCAAAACAGCATGTTATGGATCTTCTAATCTTTGCTCTGTCAGCCTACATTACCTCCTGATAACAATGATTCCAACCTGCTCAAACAGGGAATTAAAATGGGTCCATCTTCTATACCGCTATGGATTTTTACCCCCAGGCTGCCCTCACCCACCAGCAATTCAGGGGAAAAAAGATAATCCTTGCATACACAGTAGCTTGGCTAATCTTGTCAGGCTTGTGCCCGAGACCAGAGCCCAGCTTTCACGGCGCCACAGAAAGCTACGTGTCACAGATCAAAGTAATCCCCACGTAGTGTTTATTTTGCCCTTCTCAACTACAGTTCTATTAATTATCCTTTTTGTCCCATTCCCGTGGTGTCTTTCATCATCTCGGATCCTGCATCAAGGCACCTTCCTTTACTTTCCTTCCCACGCCAAGCAACACTTAAGTTGCACAACCATCTCCAGAGCAATTGGCATTCTCATTTAAGTTCTGGACTGCAATATGAATTTCAGGTTTGCCTCAAGCCAGAAGGTAGCACGTCATGTTTTGTCTGTCATTACATTCTGTATGTTCAGCATCACAGACAAGAGCTTCTTAACATTACAACACTTGCCTTGTTAAGTTCATAACAAGACTTAACAGGGCGGGTGAGCAATTTTTAACTGCATTTAAACCAGTTTAGCATCACTTCTTTCATTATTAGGTGTTCTGAATGAATATAATAGGAATTCAAATATTTTTACATTTACAACTTGAACCTGCTAAGATAGATTATTCTGGTTAACTACCACACAAAGCTTTTGCAACAAACTAGGCCAAAAGAAAAAATAATACTCAAAGAGTCATCAGTCAATATGGTATCTATTCTTTTTTTTTTTAATGCACTCAAGCATCTTTTTTTTTTTTCTTTCCCTCCAAACTCCTGCTGTACG
Source organism: Gallinago jamesoni (assembly GCA_025769975.1). NCBI lineage: Eukaryota > Metazoa > Chordata > Aves > Charadriiformes > Scolopacidae > Gallinago > Gallinago jamesoni. The sequence goes on along the minus strand of JAOQGH010000069.1, from coordinate 19,541,845 downwards.
CCTTCACTGAATTATTTCGGTCTGCCTCTGGTCTGCCATGATGTCTGTTGGGAGCCTACCACACTGCCAAAATCCTTGTCAAGCTCTTTTCTAGGCATTTAAGTTCAATTTTCTCTTTCTTTTTAATTCAGAATATGTTCTTTGTCAGTTTTATCAACTTCCCAGAATGAAATCCAAAACTTCAGCAGCAAAAGTGGGTGAAAAAGGATCAACCGCATCTTTTCACACCTTCCCCTTTTCTGGTCCATTATACTTCCCCTTCCTCTTATTTGCCCACACCTTCAATATGCCTGTTTGAAAATGCGTTTAGTTTAGGTTTCCAAACAAACACACACAAGCTCCAGGGAGAGCCAACATGATCCCTACATGCACTCAAAAAGCCATAATAATCCACAAAATGTGGGAAGTAGTGAGTAGCTACCCTACTTAGCTCCCACTAAGTAGCACTTTGGCTCAATAGATTCATTAATGTGGCATTTTAAAATGTAATGTAAAACAAGCCTATACAAATTAGAGCAATCTAAGACTTTTTTTTTCCTGTATTCAAATCAGAACAGGACATTATGATCTAATTTTCCTCTAAAAAAAGGTCTCACAATGCAAACCCATTTAGCTTGTCACCTACTGTCTTGGGCACTTTCCTCCTCATCTGGAAAAATTTGTTCTTTCAGAACTCCCTAGCCCCTGCTTTTTTTTTTTTTTGATATATCAAAAAGCTTCCAACCCCTATCAAAAGCTGAAATAAACACTGTCTCCCTGAGACTCCATCTGAAGTTCCAAAAAGCAGAAGACAGACAAAATGCTGCTTCTTCCCTCTTTCAAAAACAGCTGCAGATTTCCACCATCCTACCCCATTTCAACATTAAATCCATTTTTTAAAAAATTATTTTTTTTATCCCTACCCTACAGTTCCTTCAGCTGTTGGGGGTCCTATTTATTCCCTGTCTACTTCCCAGGATCAGAGCCTACTGTTCCCTCTTTCTCCCACATACACACACCTTCCAGCAACCCAAATTCTACGCTCACATCACAATGTTTTCCACCACATTATGAATAGAGAAAAAAAAAAACCAAACCCAAACAACTCATCCTCCTCTCAAAAAACTCCCCATTCTTAATTCTAGCCAAGATCTACAGTTTCTGATGCCAGAGGATGAAGAAGCCTTCACAGCTTCAAAAGTTATTGTCTTTTTTTCTTGAATGAGTTTGCGTCAGCGTGTAAGTGGTGACTTCAAGCACCTGGATGACTCAATTAAGCCTCAGGCTTATCAACAGGGCATGAATTTTTCAAAGTCTACAGTAATTCTCTTACTAGGGGATAAAGACTTTCAAATTTTGACACAGATATATGCATTCAATCCAGGTTGAAGTTCTATTTAGTTTAGACTCAACGTCCCTCCAGCCCCCCAAAAAGACCACGCAGTGAAAGATATCAAAAAAGTGTTTAAACTTCTAGGGGGAAAATAAATTTAACATCTCAAGGAAGATTTTTTTTTTTTAAATAACGTTTCAGATAATTATCATGATTTGAAGGACTGCATATTTGAGATAGGGAGCTTTGATAACTCCCGAGTTATGTTTTAACAGCCACTCTCCCTCCTCCAACTTCATACAAGTCGGGTTTCATATTCCAGAATTAACTGGGAAAAACAACAACCCACTGCAATCGTTACGAAATACTGATCAGCAGCTTGTTTCGAAGAAATCTGACTGAACACATAAAGGCTTTCCTCAAGCATGGAGTGGGCTGTGTGCGGGATCAGATGCTAAATCTGCACCCTGGGTATTAAATGGGCCAGCGGGAGCAGAACCTTAACCACCAGTGGGTTCCTGGGGACAACCTGGGCACAACTTTGGCGTGGGCAGCAAGCTCAGGAGAAGAGGGGAAGGAGACCCTGCCATCAAAGATGCCATTCAAAAAAGTATGATCCCAGTGATCAAGTCTCAAGGAGAGCTCTAAGACTCAATTACAGGTTGCTCAGTGAAGTTTGGGGGTGTTAATTTGCCAGCTTTAATAATTGAACTCCTCCTGCAGTACTTGCAGGAGATGAGTGAATGGAAAGGGGCAGACAGTGTCCACGTTTGAAACATTAAAACGGGGAGAGCGTGGAATTGTGGACCAGTCAATGCAATTTCAGAACTACCTGAAGAAATCTGCTTGAAAGTGCTCAAACGTGGAGAAGGAAGAATCAAGCTGCATTGCCTACCCATGATTTGACACAGTTTGCCCACGACAATCTGACCTCCTACTATAAAGTTAATAAAAACCAAAGGTGACCCCACAGAAGAAAGAACAGACACAGTTTTCCTAATTTTAGTAAAGCTTTTAATACTGCCCTATACAAGAGCCTCATAACCAAAAATAAAATCTCATTAATGTAGCTTGGTGTACCATGCGCGCGTTTTTTTTTTTTTTATGAGATGTTACATGAAGTAGAAGATGGAAAATGGAATGAAATAAGACCGATGATGGGCCAGAGGGTCTCTTAAGCTGGTAAAACCAAAGCAAGGTAAAGTAGGGGTGCACGTGCGAGAAGATAAAATAGGACTTTTGACAACTGAGGGGGCGACACCAGAAGAAGATGAGATGCCATTTAATAAGAGGACCTAAGAACTGCTTGGTTTAGGCAGGGAAGGAACGCAGAGGAGCAGCCCTGCAGTGTCAGATCTGACCACCATGAAGGGTCCCGCTGGACACGAGTCAAAAAAATGTTTTACTGTAAGAAACCATTTGTCTTGTGATGCAAATGGGAATGGCATATGCAAGACACATTGAATGATCCTTCCACTCCACTGAATCTTGGTCTGGTCCCAACAGGAAGCGTGTCCAGTTTTACCCATCACACTCCAAAAAACGTGACTGAAGAAAATCCACAGAAAAGCACCAGGAACAGCCAGGAAAATACAACTTCCCAAGGACCCTGACAATTAACCTGGATTACTACAGAAAGTAATTGCCGATGCGTAGGGTAACACCCTCCTCTCCCATTCCAAAGTGCATAGATAAAAAGAAAAAAAAGCCTAAAATGACAGGAAAACGGGTTCAGATTACATTTACAGAAGAACTTTCCAGCTAATAGATAAGCAGAAACAGTTTATCTAACCTTCCATCTCACCACTGGGAGCTGCAGCACTGGAAGTTAAGAAGAGTTTGAGCAGCTTGGCTTTACAAGCCAAGGATGAATCACAGGCTAGCATTGTCCTTTACAATGCAAGTTTTTGACAACTGCCTCCTCTGAAGTAGTACTTACAGCAAAAGAAGTGGCTCATTGTGAAGGAGAGAATGCACTTCATTCATGAATTTAACAAGAAGTCCTCTTCATACAGTAGTATGTTGTAAGAACAGTGTATTTCAGCATTGAAAGTAGCTCCACTGAGTCCCCTCCCTTCAAACTCTTTCCCTGACATCATTAAAACTATTGTTTGAAAAGTCAGGGTGAGCAGTTTCGGCCTCTTCACCCCCGAGCTGAGATCTGTCAGAACTCGGTGCAATTTTCCAGCGTATACAGGTTAGTCATATTGCTTGTATTTAAGTTTCCCAAGCGGGAGTTGTAGGAGGAAGGAGAATAGCAATGGTGGGAATAGAGAAGAGAACTTTAAACATTTTCCTCGATGCTCAGCCCACACTCGCGCTCCATAAATGCTGCATGAAACTGTTTCTCAGTTTTATCTGGAGACCATTAAAATCATGGCTGAATACAATCAGTGCAAAATGGATGAGAATCAGTAGTCAGAAATAGCATTACAGGGATAAAAGAAAGGTTTTTCACTTGCTCTTCTAAGATGAAACTCATTTGCAGAAGCTTCTCTTTCCTGGTTTTATGGTCATTTCTATATTGGTTTTTGCCAACAGAAAAACCATGTTCTATATTTAGCCAGCTGGTTAGTTCCTCCCCATTGATCCAAACAGAGGATGGAAGAGAGCAGAGCTAAACAAGTACCACCTAATTAAATTTTTTATTTATTTTTTTTTCAATTTATGCCTAGCTTTGAGTAACCCAAACAATTTTATCAAGTCAGCTTTCGGTTTTAAAAACGTGACAGTGTTTTAAGAAATCTCTCCTCTACCCCAACACAGGATAAAGTCTGGTTTCAAGGGCGCTTTGCCAGACCAAAGCTCCAAAAAAGGAAGAACTTGAAAAATTGCTAGCAATTCAACCCACACGTTGGTGTGCTGAAGAGACACTGAAGATTTCACACGGGCAGTCCAAGCATCTATTTTAGACAACAGCAAAAAACCAGCCATGCTCCTTTAAATCCAAACGCTCTAAGGTGAAAGTATTAGCACACTGGAGTCTTTTATTTTTAAACAAGCAGCTGGAGAAACAAGAGATATTGCAAAGGTTAAGAAACAGCAACTGGAAAAGGCATGTTATTCATCACCAAGCAGCAAGTCAAGCACCATTCCATGAGGAGGATTACTGACTGTTTTGAAGCAATAAAGTGATTTTCCAACAAACACCAGTTGGAAACCACAGGTTTAACACAGATCTTCTTGACAGACTTGTTTTTTTTCCAGCTGTTCCTCCTCATGCTTCCTCATCTCTCTTCTAACCCTCCTTTCTGTCACTTCATCCAAACTATGCTCTGGTGACGAGCTAGCGTGCATCAGAAATGCAGCCTTGAAGAAACCTGACAAGTTTCTCAGAAGAATGTTTAGGAAAAATGATATTTCTGACATGCAATTTTTTCTGTGATCTTTAGGTGTTCATGCAAGAGCTTTAACGGTAATCCACATGAGTGTCAAAAACCTACTTTGAGTTTCAGTGAGCTAAAAATCTATAGGTTCAAAATACTCCAAATGACATTAACTCTGGGAAAAAAACCTCACTGTCAATTCAACAGCGATCTCCTGTCAGAAGCAGGGAAAAAAAGGCCGCTTCCCACAGACACTCAGGATTCCACTGGGCATTTTCTGTGTCCTGCAGTTTCAACAAGTTATTGTTGAAATACCATTCCTCTAGAATCTTAAACTCACATGGCGCTCCCGTACGATCCAACAGTGCTTGGACTATCACCTTTCACTACACTGGTGGCTTCACATCAATAATAGATAATGCAATTCTTGCATATACACATTGGAAATCCTTCCATGTACCTTCAAAGCAAACACTTTTGTGTTAGATAGAGGGTTTTGGTTTTTTTAAAGGAGTTGTCCCTGACATACTTGCACATGCCTGTTCAGACAACATCATCATTTTTCTAATGACTTACAAAGAGTATAACACAATTCAGGAAATGGCTGTACCTATTCTTTGTGCCAAAGCAAGGATGGAATTGTTCTGTTTCATGGAACATCTCACTGGCCGTTATTTGCTGAAAGAAAACAGTTCCTCTGCGGCAAGGCCTAGAAGCCTAATTATCTTTTTTTCCCCTCTGTTACAACAGCATTCAAATTGGGGTAAAATTCCAACAGCAGCAATGAGCCTTACTCAGAAGGATCTCTCTCCATCTTGAAAACGTTCTACTGCTTTTAACTAGGTTTTCACCCAATTTTGTGGATTCACTCGCTCCTACAGCGGCACAGATACTCAAGAATCTCCCTTACCATTTAATTGCTTGGATAACCCTAGTTAACCAAATAAAAATGAACGAGCTTTCAGGACACACCTGGGGTCTGCAGTCTTACCTTGTGCCAAGATCTGCTGCTGCTTGGTTAGCTTCATGTGAGGAAAGGAAGTCATGGTTTAAGACACAGAGAGGCCAAAGCCTTCAACCTTTCCCCAAAATTTATTCCATTGTTGACCCCTAGACATACAACTACTGTCAAATAGCAAATGTTTGCACTGCCTACCAGCTATTCGGAATTGTTCCACCAGCTGCTGGCATTTGACACCTTTTGCTCTGCAGAGGAGCAGCTTGGGGCGCATGACCCATTTAACTCGCGTGTCAGAAGGCTGCTCACCTCACTTCACCCAAATGCCAGGGAAAAAAAAAAAACACAGCGCAGGCAGATTAACCCCGCCATCGTGATGCTGAGATGGCAAAGCCACCCCAGGAAACACACAGCATCCCTGCAACACAGAGCCAGACTTTTTCCACAACTCAGCCAAACTACCACATTCCTGGGAGCTCACTGAAGTCAGGTCCCTAATTCCCCACAGGGCTCCAGTGGAATTTGCCCAGACTCTTCTAGGCTCCACAGAAAGTCCCTCATATTGCAGAAAGCCTACGGTTTTCATTCACATAGTGCTGATACCAAAGCTTCTCCTGTCTGGTTAACAGACATAGAATCATTGAATTGTCTAGGTTGGAAGGGACCTTTAAGACCACCTAGTCCAACCATCAACCTAACTCTGATGAAAACCCATCACTAACCCACATCTCTAAGCACTGTGTCAACCTGTCTTTTAAATACCTCCAGGGATGGTGCCTCAACCCCTTCCCTGGGCAACCTATTCCAAGGCTTAATAACCCTTTCTGTATAAAAAATTGTCGTAATATCCACGAGGCTCAGTTCCAATTCCAGACTGAAAAATCTGCACACTCCAAGGCAATAATTCTGATCCGGGATCTTCGGAACATTTTGCCTTTTATCTACATCTCTGCTACCATTGTAAAACATGCTGAAAGCAATAACGCTTCTTCTAGAGCAAACAGCTAGTGAAGCTGGAGCAAAGCAAAATTCACTCCAAAGGAAGGGAAATGCCAGGGTTAGCATCTGTAGAGCAGAAAGGAAGGAGAAAGAAGGATGAAACCTTGGGTGGGACTGGGATATTAGTAAGGTATCCGCTCCTTCTAGGTAAATTTTCCCAACCTGCAAAGACCAGAAGCTCTTGTGAGCCAAGACCCCTGCCCTCCACAGCATTTTTAGGCCAAAGCATTGCTTCACCACGACTGGAGGCTGTGGCTGCCCCATTCCTGGAGGGGTTCAAAGACAGGCTGGATGGGGCTTTGAGCAACCTGGTCTGGTGGGAGGTGTCCCTGCCCAGGGCAGGGCGATGGACCCAGATGAGCTTTAAGATCCCTTCCCATCCAACCCATTCTACGATGATGCTGCATAAGAACCCGCCCCAAGAAAGCCTGCGCTTGGGCACTTCTGAGACCAGGGGGGGATAAAACCTGCCCCCACGGCTCGCTCTGGCCTTCGGGTGGCTGGAGCACCTTCAGAAGCGCTGCAGGACCTTCCTCTGAGCAGGAGGCTCACCCTGGGCTGGGCCAGCCCCTGGGCCCCGCGTCCTTCTGCCACTAATTGCCATGCACTTGGCTGCAAACTCATCAGGGAGGAGGCATGCCGCGCTGCATTTACCTCATGCTATCCTAGAAGGAAGAGAAAAGGTTTGGGGTTTTTTTTCCCTTTTTTTTTTCCTTCCTTTTTTTTTCTCCTTCCTTCTGTTACGCCTCTATCAGAGGACCTCCGCAGTTGCTAAGGAACTGGGGGTTTTATTGCATTATAAATGATTTAAGGCAGCCCCGGCAGATGCAGGTTTAGTAGGCGGGAGGAGATGTTCCATTTTACCGGCAGCACGAGACGCCTCAGTAGAAACCGGGGGGGGGGGCGACACGACAGACCGCGGCCCTGCCAGCAGCCCCCCCACCCCTTCCCCTGAAGTACCCGAAAACACGGTTTCCCCCCCAAAAAACCCACCTACGGGATCGGGAGGGGGAAGAGGAGGCGGAGCCCCCCTCGCTTGACCCTCATCCCCCACCTTAGCAACCAGCCACCCCCACAGCAACGCGCCCCCCCCCCCCCTTCCCCCACCGCCGCCCTCACCGTTCTGCGCCGCGGCGGGTCCCGGCAGGAGCGCGGCCGTCGCCAGCAGCAGGGAGAGGGCGGCGGGGAGCGGCCCGGAGCGCGGCATCCTCCTCTCCGCGGACCGGGGAAGGAGCAGGAAGGGGGCGGCGGGGCCGGGGAGGGGAGAAAGGGGGGGGGGGGGGGAAGGTTGAGGCGGGCGGCGGCGGCGGGAGCGAAGCGGCTCCGGCTCCGGCTCCGTCCTTCTCCGCCGACCTCCTACCGCAGCGCAGCGCCCGCTCTCGCGACGCCGCCGCCGCCTCTCGCGAGATTTGAGGGGTGGGGGGGGTGGGGGGGAGAGAGAGGGCGGTGCCGGGCGGGGCGGAGGGCGGGAGTCTGCGTGTGTGTGCGCGCGCGGGGATGGAGGCGGGGGGGGTGGGGGGGGTGTCACGTGTCACGCCGCCCGCCCGCCCGCCCGCCTCCCCCCCGCCCCCTCCCCAGCCGCCATGTTGGCGCTGGGGTCACCTGTTAATGAGGTGTTGAGCTACTGGCTCGCGGGCGGGCTGCCCCGGCGCTGAGGGTTCCGCCTGAGGGTCTGGTCCCCTCAGAAGCCCTGTGGGCAGGATGGGGGACCTTGCCTGGGGGTCTGGTTCCCTCAGAGGCATTATGGGCAGGATGGGGGACCCTGTCTGAGGCTCTGGTCCCCTCAGGGGCTCTGTGACAAAGATGGGGACCCTACCTGAGGATCTGGTCCCCTTGGGGACCGTGTGTGGGGGATGGGAGCCCCGCCTGAGGGTCTTGCCCCTTCAGGGGCTCTGTGACCAGGATGAGGGCCCCACCAGAGGGAGTGTTCCCCTCAGACTCAGTGGGCAGGATGAGGACCTTGCCTGTGGGTCTGGTCCCCTCAGAAGCCCTGTTGGCAGGATGGAGGCCTTATATGAGGCTCTGGTCCCCTCAGAGGCTCTACAGTCAGGATAGGGGATGCTGTCTGAGGCTCTGGTCCCTTCAGGGGCTCTGTGATGAGGATGGGGGCCCTACCTGAGGGTCTGGTCCCCTTGGGGACCATGTGTGTGGGATGGGGACCCCACCTGAGGATCTGGTCCCCTTGGAGACCCTATGGACGGGATGGGGACCTTGCTTAAAGGTCCTGTCCCTTCAGGGTGCTGTGGTCGGGATGAGGGTGCTGCCTGACAGTTTGGTCCCCTCAGAGACCCTATAGGTGGGATGGGGTCCCCAACATGAGGCTGTGGTCCCCTCAGAGGCTCTATGGGCAGGATGGGGATCCTGCCTGAGGGTCTGGTCTGGTTCCCTCAGGGTCTCAGTGGGTAGGATGGGGGCCCTACCTGAGGATCTGGTCACCTTGGAAACCCTGTGAGTGAGATGGGGTCCCCACATGAGGCTGTGGTCCCTTCAGGGGCTCTGTGGGCAGGATGGGGGCTCCATCTGAGGTCCCCTCAGAGGTCAGTGGAGTCCCTCCTGCTGCCCAGAGACCTGCAGTCTGAGGAGCACCACATGCCTCCTCACTTTTGCTCTCCATGGGCTTAAAGTACAGGCTGACAGAGGAGAAGGCAGGCCAAGAGCTGGTAGTTTTGCTCCCTTCTCGCTCAGGCATCATTTGGGAGGTTTATGTGCCATTTTCCGGGGGCTGGGAGTTGAAAGAGGAACACAAAATCTGTCTCAAAGTGCCCAGCTTTAGGTCCATGCGCCATGAAAGACCAAAATGATTTCAAACACCACTTTGTCAATCACCGCTCTTCCTTTATATAAAAAAAAAAAACAGCTAATGTGGTTTTTTTCAGCGGCTTGTCGATTTTGCACGAGTAGGAAACCAAGGCCACAGGAAGCGAAGGTGTTTGCCCCAGGTTAGTGCCTGAGTTGGGGGCAGAAAAAGCACAAAAGCTCGCTCCCGGTTCCCTGGATCTGCCAAACATCCTGAAAAACGACCACTGATGAGCTTTGGGCAAGTTTCTCTTTATTTTATGGTCTGTAAAACACAGACACTGGGCCAGGCTCCTTAAGCTCCGGTTACTTTGTACGGCGCTGGTGACCCCCAGC
>JAOQGH010000069.1:19519917-19532018 GCA_025769975.1 Gallinago jamesoni | reverse complement strand
TATGGTCTGTAAAACACAGACACTGGGCCAGGCTCCTTAAGCTCCGGTTACTTTGTACGGCGCTGGTGACCCCCAGCCTGGTGTAGATGTTGAAGGCAGATTTCTGACTGCTCTTTCTCTCTCTCCCAGGACAACACAAACGGCTGGAGCCTGTTGCTGGATGGGAGCTTGTTCTTCTAACAGGGAGCACACCCAAAATGGGGAGACAACAGGAGTAAGAAATCGCTGCTGGAGCGCTTCAGGACTTTGATGACGATCGTCGTGGGCTCCATGAGCACAGCTTCATGGGGCTGAGGTCGCACGTGAGAAACGTTTGCGTGTGTGCTAGTGCTGTACGGGGTCCTGGCTGCCCCTGGCTCTCCGAGGATGCCGTGGTACTGGATGTGATGTGCCTCAGATATTCCACTGTGCCCTGCATCCTGCGCTGGAGAATTTCCATGGTGCATTTCCATGACTCACCCTTCATGCCAGCTGAATCATCTGTGACACTACTATTTGTTTTCTTGCCATGGTGCAGAAACATCCTCTTTTTTCCCCTCTGTGGAACAATTCTGACGGTAGCACTTGCAGACCAGAAGGAATAGGCAAAAAAGATGCAGAAATCAAGGTTTCATGCGGCGGTGTCCTTCTTTCTGCCGTTTGCATGCTGTTTTGCCTGCTGAATATTAGCTCCGGAGGATTTTGCTGCCACTCTCCTTTCTGCAAACACCCACTCGGTATTAGGCCTTACCTACACTCCACTGTTTTCCAAGTTTGGAACTAGTTAGCGATGTACTTTGCCTCTGAGCGTGGTTTGTATCTGCACAGTAATACTTGTTTCGTAACCATGGCAGCTCACAGTGACTCATGCTGCCAGAGGCCTGGGCCCAAGTTAGCAGAAGGCTTATTTTATTTTATTTTATTTATTTATTTTTTTATTTTTTTTAAATTCCTCTGTAAGCAGCTCGGCACGCTGTTGTTTTGCTAGATCTTCTCCCCATGATTGCATAACTCGCCCATCACGTTGGCGTTCCTCTGGCTCCGTCCCGGGGACAACCCCGGGAGAGGTTGCCCTGCTTTACTGCTGGTTTCACCCCGACGCGCAGGCTCAGCGGGGGGAGGACGGAAGAGCCGTGGCTGCCGAGGTTTCCCTCGAAGGCTCTTACTGGAGAAGGTGGTTACCCAGAGCAGTCAACGACGGCGCCACCCAGACCGAGCCGGGCTGTGGGTTTCTGCTTGACGCAGAGGTGAACACACAACACAAGAAGAGCAGAAGATGGCCGTGACAGTGCTGATGGACCTCACCCGAAGCTTGCTGTTGCCTGCAAGAGTCTTTTGGGGAACATAAACAGGGTTCCTACAGATCCCCAATATCTATAGCAGGGTCTATTCCTGCCATACTCATGCATCCAGCCACGGCTGGTTTAGGGTAAAATCCTGTTGTTCTACCACGCAGGAGGAAATCCTCAGGTTGCTCTCCCAGTGGAGTTGTGGAAAAACAAAATATGATTCACCAGCACTGGATTCAATGCAGTGGCTTGGTGGTGAGGAAAGAGGTGTTTTAGAAAGGCAGGTTGAGTCTTGTAGGGGTCTGGTGATTCCTGACCTCCCGAATGGCAGCGGGAACTCAGATGTGTCCAAGTTCCATTTTCCCTTCAAACGAGACCCGATTTCTTTTCATGTGGGATTTCTCAATTTTGATTATTCTCCAATTATTCACTGGAACTTCAGCAAAAGCAGGACGGAAAAAAATCTTGAATTTGAAACAAGCAAAGAGGAATTAAAAAAACCAAAACCCAGCAGCAAATTCAGGAAAGAGCTTCAATTATTCTCACTTTGGAAAATAGAAAAGAGGCTCCCTTTTTTTTTTTTATCCCCCCCCCCATATAATTTTCGAGCCTGTCTTCTTGCAACTGGAAGCATTTGAGAGATCCCTGTTATTCCCATGGATTTATTGGCACGCTCTGGCTCTTGAAGGAGGCTTTGCCTCTGGAAGTCTTCCTTGCAGTCGCCGCCTTTCGGATCTATTATTGGCAGGTTGGAAATGTAGGGTAGAGCATGAATCTTGCTGACGTCTAGCAGCGAAACTCGGCTACTGCAGCCGTTCTCGGGGCTGGGAAACGCTGAATAACACGGATCGATACTCGGAGGGCGACGGGCTGGGGGAAACACGGGTGGTCCGTGCCCACCAGGCTCGTAGGTAGCCACATGTGCACGGCGGGCGTGCAAAACAGAGCACACGAGGCTGCATGAAGTGCGAGATCAGGATAACACCATGGGTTTTTTTGCACGCAGGGGAGAGATGAGTGAGCAAACACAACGCGATCCATATGTGCATTATATGGGGCCAGACAGACTCTAAACTCTGGCTACTGGCCCTCGGCGGTCGTTCCTTGCCGTGCAGCGTCTCAGAGGTCTGCAGCCAGCGGTACTGCTTGGAGGTAAAGCATCCCCAGAGGCAGCTCTGCCCTTTGGGTTATATCTATATTAATGATTGATAGATTCATGTATATTAATCTCCCCAAAGGCACAACGGCAGGCGGGGAACACCATTAACCTAATCAGATAACAAAAGAGCCACCAGAGGGAGGTGACACCCATCCCAAGTGAGTCACCAGAAAGGCTCTCTGGCTCTGCTTCCAGAGGACTCCTTACACGAGTTTTCATCCTCAATACTCAGAGAAAGGTTGAACTGAAAAAGCAGCACTCCCGAGGAATGGGAGGCAAAAGAAAAAGTTCTAAAAATCATAGAGAAATGGGCTTTCTGAACAAAAAGAACAAAAAAAAAAAAAAAGAGGAAAGACCCCGGGGTGGTTAATAAGAATATAAATGTGCTTTCTTATTTTGCAGAAAGCTGGCTTCATGCATCTCAGCCCCCCTGGGTAATGGCAGTTTGGTTATTTCGAGCGATCTCCCATCCTCCTACGTCTTCAAATGTTCCTGTCAGAACCGGTCCAAATGTTTTAACTGATTTTTTTTTTTTTTTTTTTCCTGGGAAGAAATGTCTTGTCACGCAAAACAAACATTGTGACAGAAAGGGTAATTTTGGTCAGAGTGATTTGCAATGTAAACAAAGAGTCCAGTGAGAAATGTTGGCGTATTTGATTTCATCTCTGTGATGACAAAAATCTGAAGTTTGCCTCACCTTATTTTCTACAGGGAAGGAGCAAGAAGGACCAAAAAAAAAAAAAAAGTGCTTTCCCCCCCGACTCTGACCCAACTCCAAAGTTATTTCTCTCAAGTGCAGATTTTTCATCCAGCTCAGCCACGCAGTAATGTTTTTCTCCACCCAAATTTTGAGGGAACTGGGTCCAACAGCTTAGTTTCCAGTTAGAGATAGACAAGAGCTCTTCCCTGACCTTGTTATCCCGAGGAAAGGGATCGCGTTATCCTCCTGCTGTCGCTGGGAGCAGCTCTGTCCAGCCACGGACAAGATGCAGGGGGACAGCCGTGCTCGCACCCCAACTCGCTCTTGCGGGCTGCGGGGTCCCGGAGAGAGCCCTGTGAGATGGCAGAGGGGAAAAGCTGAACATCTGGAGCGATTTGCAGATGTGAAGCTGTGGGTGATGCCCTCAGAAGTAGACGGCAGGTGGCACCCATGGATTAGTGCAGGGCTGGCTCCGGGTGAGTGGGAGCCAGGCTGGGCAATGCCTGCAGTGAGGGTTTAGCTTTGTCTCCTTGAAGAAGTAGAAAAGCAGGGAAGTGGGACATTCAATGACGACATCTCTGCCTCCTGCATGGGGTGGCCTGGGGCATTGTGTCCCTCAGGCTATTCCCATCGCATTTTGTTAGCCCAAGGACCAGGTTTGGCTTTGGTTAGGGGGTGCCCACAGCCAACCAGGGGTGTTGTACCAGGGAGCTCCCTAAGGGATGGGGACACCGTAGCTGGTGGGGAAGGACCAGCCCCACGGTACCTGTGTGAGGAGAGCAGGAGGCAGCCAGGGCCAGCCAAGGGTCTCAATCAGCAGGTATGTTCACAGCAATAAGGTAGCCTTAAAATCAAGCTGAAAAATCAATCTTGGTGAGGGCAGCCAGGGTCAGACACAGCCGGGTGAGCCCCATGCAGGTCCAAGGTGACAAAACACACCTGAGGTCAGGCTGGGAAATCAGTCTGGATCAGGATTCAAGACAAGGTGGCCCATAGTTAGATATGAGCATACCTGGGAGCACACTGGAGACCAGCACCCCAAGGGGCACAGCTCAAACAAGGACTGAGGACCATGGGCTTGAGCTTTAATGGGCTCCCAAGCCCATGGGCAGGTGTGGGTGGGAGTCCCAGGTGGGGCCGTTAGTGTCCCCAGAGCTTGTCACCCAGCCTAGGTTGCTCCAGAGGCAGAAGAGCTGGTGCCATACCCAAAGTGCCCACCATGGGCATCTCTTCCTAAAGGAGCACCCACACATGGGTGTCACTGTGGGGGTGGCTGAAGCTTGGTTTCGGGGGGGGTGGAGGCCACCCGGTGACCCGAACGCCGATGACAGCCGTGCTATCATGGCGTGGCATCGACCGCCCTCCTCTCGTGGCCTCCCCCTGGGTCCCAGCCACGCGCAGCCAACCGGGCAGAAACGCCGATACGTTTGACTAAACGCTGATAATTAAAATGAAATTAAGACCATCAGGCTTGGATCGTTGCAGGGGGGGCGGGGACGGGACAACAGAGGGGACGGGAGCTCATTCCTGAGCTGACAAAGAGCAGCCTGTGGCAGCTCGTGGCGGGGGACAGCGGGGGACACGTTGCGTGTGCTGGTTGTCACATCGTACGTGACGTTTATTTTCGGCATCCCCTACGGGTCAGCCTGTGCCAGCTAAATCAAAATTCAAGGTGCTAGGCGTCCTTTGCGGCGTGGTAAATGGTACAACCAGCTCTGCTCAACCTGTTTTCCTGAGCCTGCGTGATGCGGGTCAGATTAGACGTGTGGGGTCTCCTGGCCTCAGCAGCTCCTCTTGGCTCCCTGAGATGGGGCTCCCTGCGCTGCCCCGGGGCACTTTTATTTTAGCCAACGATATAATAAGTCAATAAAAGTGATTTGGTGAAACCCAAGCGTCCCTTCTCCCTCAAGACTATGACACCTAAAATAAATACCAGCCAGGAGGAAGAACTGGGTCTGGTTATGTGGGCACTAATAGGCTTTAATGGCCTTGAGCAGCTTCACCTGGGACCCCCCACCACCGCACTCTCTGCCCATAAAAGCTCAGAGCCAGGCCCTTGGTCTTGGGCTGGAGGGTGGGTGAGGTTGTCCTGGCTTGGGCTACCAGGCTGGTCATTCTGGGGTGGGCTCGCAATGTCTCTTGTAGGTAGCCTTGTCTTGTTTCTCCTGTGTAGACCCCCAAAGCAGGTACTTTCCCTGAGGTAGCTTAGATCCTGTAGGATGCTTAAGGTCCATGCTTGTGCTATGGTCACCTTTGTCTCTTGGTTCAATCCTACTCCTGTTCCTCACTGGCAGAGGGTGTGTTGTCACTCAAAGGCTAGCTTTTCTCCTGCATGGTATGGGGCCTGGGAGGCTGTCAGTAGCCTCAATCCTCCTGTCTCAAACAGGAGCTGTTCCTTATCTTTTTGCCTGAGGAATATGTTGGTGGCTGCAGGGGAGGTTTGCATGTCTTCTCCTAGCAGGAAGGGTCTTGTAGCACCCTGCCCTGGGCTTCCCAGTATAGCAAGCATGGTGTCACCCAGTGAGACTCCAAGGAGTCATCAGGGCAATGATTTGGCTGCTCCTCCTTAGGAGCTGGAAGAGGCATGATGGAGCATGGGGCATCTGAAAACCTTCCAGAAACTCAGGTATGATCATATAATGGTTTGGGTTGGAAGGGACCTTAAAGACCATTCAGTCCCACCCCCCCTGCCATGGGCAGGGATGCTTCCCACCAGACAAGGTTGCTTCAAGCCCCCTCCAACCTGGTCTTGAACCCCTCCAGGGATGGGGCAGCCACAGCTTCTCTGGGCAACCTGGGCCAGGCTCTCACCACCCTCATGGCAAAGAAGTTCTTTTTGAGATCTCACCTAAATCTCCTCTCTTTCAGCCTAAAACCCTTCCCCCTCCTCCTATGGCTCCCCTCTCTGATCAAGAGTCCCTCCCCATCCCTCCTGGAGCCCCTTGAGGGACTGGAAAAGCTAAATTGCTAAGGCCTGGAAATGAGCTAAATTGGGAGAACTAAACATTTCTGGTGGAGGCTTTAGGCCGTGTGTGTGTTTGGGATAATGTTGGGGCTTCAAGACTTTTTTTTTTCTTGTACCTTTGAAAATCAAAAGCTCCCGAGGAAGGGCTTGGGAAAAGCGCAAAGAAAAGTAATTTCTGAGCAGAAGAACTTCTTATCAACGGGAGAAAATGAAAAATGGGTTGAGAGCAGTGAGTGGCCACGGGCTCAGCCCAGCATCTTCAGGATCTCACCTGCGGAAGCCCCGAGGAGTGTCAATAGGGGAGGTTTAATTGATGGCGACCATTATGGCTGGTACGGAATTAGAGGCGCTCCAGACTGAGCGGGGAGGACTTTTATAGCAGGGAACACATGAGCTTTGTGAAAGATGACTATGATTCTTTGGGCATTTCTGGGTTAGATTGCAGTAAAATTGCTGCAAAAAAGCAATTTTGCTTTAATCAACTCTATAACAAAGGCCCAACATAGTAAAGAGCAGAAGGCATCAGAAGATAGGAAATTGTCAGCATTGCTGGGGCTGGAAGATAAGATTGTACTCCCTACAGCTACACTGAAAGGAGATAAATTATCCTTTGGGGCAATTCAGAAAGAAAATAATGTACAATTAAAGTTGTTTGAATTACAGTTCTAGGGAAGCAGGGGTGAAGGAAAAAGCCTGTTTCAGTGGAAAGTCTGAAACCTCCTTCTCATGCGCTTTTAGAAAGCGGAACTTGGTTTGGAAAACAAAAAGATGATAAAATGGGCAAGGCAACGCCTAAAAAAGAGCAAAGGATGTGTTAAAAGGGACATTAGAGACAGATGCTGACCTTGGGGGATGTGTATGTGGAAAGGGAACCTGCTCTGAGCTTGGGACAGCCACCAGGACCAAGTGGCAAGGCTGGAGAGGGGCAGGATGGCCAGAAATCTCATCTCTGGAGGTCCTTGCCAGCAGTCCTGGCTGGTTTGCATCTCAGACCCTCGAGTTGGGTGTGTGGTGGAGGGTGGTGGTGCTCCAGCAAAGCTGGGGTGCAAGGAGCAGAGGTGGGTGCTTGGGAGGAATAACCCCCTGCACCAGGACAGGTTGGGGCCTGACCTCTTGGAGGGCAGCTCTGAGGTGGGGGACAACAGGATGACCATGAGCCAGCAACGTGCCCTTGTGGCCAAGAAGGCCAATGGCATCCTGGGGTGCACCAAGAAGAGTGTGACCAGCACAGAAGGAGGTCATCCTGCCCCTCTGCTCTGCCCTGGGGAGGCCCCATCTGGAGCACTGGGTCCAGTTCTGGGCTCCCCAGTTCCAGAAGGACAGGGAACTGCTGGAGAGGGCACAGCAGAGGGCTACAAAGATGATGAGGGACCTGGAGCATCTCCCTGATGAGGAGAGGATGAGGGACTTGGGTCTTTTTAGTCTGGAGAAGAGAAGACTGAGGGGGGATCTGATTAACACCTATAAATACTTGAAGGGTGGGTGTCAGGAGGATGGGGCCAGTGTTTTCAGTGGTGCCAGGACAGGACAAGAGGAAACGGGCACAAACATGAACATAAGAAGTTCCACCTAGAAATGAGGAGGAACTTCTCTACTTCTGACCCCATGTCATTTTGTGATTCTGTGACCAGGAGCATCTCCTTACCCTCTGTCCCCTCCATGGGATCACTAGGCTCCAGCACGCAGCATTGTGCCCTGTGACACTGGTGGGCTTTGGGAATGGTTCCCAAACTTCAGATAAACCTCGTTCCTGAGGCCCTGTACCTTCCAGACAAAGCAGGTGGGGAGGGCTCAGAGGTATGTGGTTATTTCAGGTTTCTGCTGACATCAAGCTGGCTCTGAGCACAGCGCAAACAAACCACGGGCTAAAGATTAAACAAACAAAAAGCTGCTACGGGAATGTGTTTGTGTGAGCTCCTATAGCTGTCCTGAAGCCACCTGTGCTCCTGATGGGGCTTTGCTTGGATGGGCCAGGCCAGGTAGGACCCGTGGCCGCATCCCTGCTTGGGGACGAGGTGGTCCACACCACAAACCTTCCCCGGTGGCTCATCAAGCTGCTGTGAAGGCGTGGGGGGAACGAACAGCTGATCTCCAGTTTGTCGTGACAACGTCTCTGCCTGGCTCTGTGAGTGGGAATCTCCTCGTGGGACTGTTCCTGAGCGGGCGGCAGGATATTTGGGAGAAAAACCGGTGTATCCCGTGCTGCAAGATCCTCGAGGAAAAAAAAATGCTTGCGGTTCCCCTTGCCGTCCCACCAGCCACCTGGCGAGGGGGCCCAGCTCCAAACAGATGGCGGTGGGGAGGACTGCGATGGGGATGATGGTGTGAATGTGGCATCTCGTGTGTGACACATCTGATAGCTTGCCATGGGACAGCTGTGATTTATAGCGCTAAAGCACCAGCCCCAGACAAGCTTCACGGTGACTTCTTGCAGTTGCCGTATTCCCTTCCCCGCTGGCAGCTGCCTTGGAGGACGAGGAGAATGAGGAGGAGGAGGATGGTGGTGGTGCGGAGATGGAGGAGCTGCTTTGAGAAGGGCTTTTCTTGGAGGAAAAAAAAACCCCAAAACTCTGTTCTGTGCGGCGCAAGGTGGGCTCCAAAAATGTGTGGGTGAGTCTGGAAATGTGGTGCACTAGCACTCGGCTTCCAAAAAATCAGCTGCTCCCGGGAGCAGCAACGTGGGGGTGATGCCCTCTCAAGGCTTCGTTTTCCTTCGGTTCATCCCTTTCCTGCCACTGTAATAACTCCTCCTCCCCAGTGACCTCTTGGGACAGCTATGGCCCAGATTGTGGCTGGGATGGAGCAGCTGATGGGTGGCTGGCTGTCACCTCGGGCTGTGTGTTGTTCAGACTCCCTCTTCTGCTGAATTTCTACCCAAGCTGGTGGGAACCAAACCACCCCTTGGGCTTCCACCTTGGGAAAGGTTGCTAGCGCGTTCCTGGGGAGAGGAGGGACAGCCAGCAGTGTGAGCAATGCTTAGTTTCCCAAGGAAACTGGGCTTAAAAGAGATATTTGGTGTGTCTTACAGTGGGGACGCTGATGGCATTGTGCTTCCTTTCTTTTTGGGGTGCTGCTGGGCTGGGGAGGTGGGGATGCTGCACAGGAGAGGCTGGGGCTGTGTGTCTATGGGCTGACAGCAGGCTCTGCCTCAGGAGCTCAGCAGATGGAAGCACAGAATTATCTAGGTTGGAAGGGACCTTCAAGATCATCTGGTCCAACCATCAACCTAACTCTGATGAAAACTATCCCTAACACACGTCTCTAAGCACTACATGAACCCGTCTTTTAAATTCCTCCAGGGATGGTGCCTCAACCCCTTCCCTGGGCAGCCCATTCCAAGGCTTAAGAACCCTCTCCATGTAAAAAATTTTCCTAATCTCCAATCTGAACCTCCCCTGGGGCAACTTGAGGCCATTTCCTCTTGTCCCATTGCCTGCTCCTTGGGAGAAGAGACCAACCCCCGCCCCTGGCTACACCCTCCTTTCAGGGAGTTGGAGAGAGCGAGAAGGTCTCCCCTCAGCCTCCTTTTCTCCAGGCTGAACACCCCCAGCTCCCTCAGCCTCTCCTCAGATGGGGGGTGGTGGAGGCTGCCAAGCAAGACCTGCTACCCACAGCTCTGCCAGGTTCTGCATGGTCTCTGGTGGGCATCTCCCAGGCAGGAGCTGAGATCTGAAGTATGTTGGTGTCTAATCACAGCATGCTATGGGGTTGGAAGGGACCTCTGGAGATCACCTAGTCCAACCTCCCTGCCAAAGCAGGTCTGCCTAAAGCAGGTTGCACAGAAACTTGTCCAGGTAGGTTTTCAACATCCCCAGAGAAGGAGGCTCCACCACCTCTCTGGGCAGCCTCTTCCAGGGCTCTGCCACCCTCGAAGTGAAGAAGTTCATCTAATTCAGCCTCAGACTCCCCACTGCTTACATCAAGTCAGCCCCATGGCTGATTAAGGTTATATTTGGTGAGGGAATAGCATAAAGTTATGTGTTAGCTCAGTCGCGCCCTGCTATAAGGTTTGGCCGACTCTACATACTTTGGAAATTCTGAAGTGTTGAGTCAACCACGGGGAGTTTGCCTCAAGAGCCTGCGCAGCTTCTGGGCAAACCTGGTGGTGTTTGTGAGTGGCAGGGACCCTTTGCAGCTTATCTTGCCTGTAAAGGGGTTGAGCACCTAATGGCCCGGGCGGGGGTTGTTGGTCACTCACGTGAGGTCTCTTGAAGTTCTGCCTGGTTGGGCTGGGGTGTCACCGCTTCCCTTGGGACGTGGTGATCCTGTGGCTCCACCTCAGCACCACCCAGGGATTTATTCTGCTTGATTTCCCAGTGACGGGACAGGAGGTAACGGGGACAAACTCGAACCTAAGAAGTTCCATCTCAACATGAGGAGGAACTTCTTCACTTTGAGGGTGGCAGAGCCCTGGAAGAGGCTGCGCAGAGAGGTGGTGGAGTCTCCACCTCTGGAGACATTCCAAATCCTCCTGGACATGTTCCGGTGCAACCTGCTCTGCATGGATCTGCTTTGGCAGGGGGCTTGACTAGATGATCTCCAGAGGTTCCTTGTGACCCCATATCATTCTGTGACCAGGAGCATCTCCTCACCCTCTTTCCCCTCCATGGGGTCACCAGGTGCCAGCACATGCCCCATGACAGAGTGTGCCCCCGTTGATTTCCCTGGTGCCTGCACTTGAGGCTGCTGGGCTGCCTACATGGAGTTTCCATATTGTTGCAAACTTTATTGAAGAAAACACCTTAAGGAAAGGCTTTAGAGATAAAAATCTTGTTGTTTTTTTTTTTTTTTTAAATCATGAATTGATGAAAGCCGTAGTGAAAGTCATCTTACAGGGGTGTTACTAGGGAAAAAGAAAAAGCCTGGTGACTTTCCTCTGATAAGAAACTGCCTTAGGAATTTTTACAGATAGCTAGCCCGCTCTGAACCGAATTAATTTCCCGGGAGATCAAAACGCAGTGCGTGCTTTGGATCCGAGCCGGGAAGCCCTGCGCTCCCCCCTGCCCTGCTGTCACCTGAGCGTTTTGCCCGGCGCGGTCGGGAGAGGAAGCCCACGACGTGGTGACGATGGGTGTGGGACCACCGGGTACATGTCCTGGCTAGGGATGCCGGCAGGCGGGTGGGAGGTGGCTTTTGGGATGCTGCGTGTGGTTGCTGTCACTGGAAAGCGATTAAAAGCTGCGGGGGTTAATGGGAGACCTTCCTCCTCACCTTCACCTCAGTCTATAGTAAAGAGGACACATGGCAGGACCTGAACTGGGGTGTCCAGTGGTCCCAGTTACAAGTTGGACAGGGAGATGTGATTTGCAAAGCTGTCGATGCTGGACTGGGGGCATTTCTCTGCCCTCAGGTTTTGCAGGTGCGATGCTCCCGCCTGCTCCCTTCCTGCTGGCACCCACAGCCCGGCTGGAGGAGGATGGTGCCCCCATCATCATCCTCCAGCCTTGGCTATGAGGGTGGCTCTGGGCCAGCAGAGGATGCTGCAGGGACAAGCGAGGGAGGAAGATAAAGCTCCAGATACTGGGAGCTGAGCACAGAGGGGCAATTCCTTGGGAGGAGCCATTCTCGTATTTCTCAGATTTGGGGGAAAAAAGATTTTTTAAAATTTTATTTTATTTTATTCCTTCTTCAGCCTCACTAGCTGTTTGGTGGTGATGAGTCCCAGCCTCCCTTACCACTCGCATCCCCCTGCAGCGCTCCAGCCTTGGGGCAGAGTGGCTGGAGCTGCCCGGCAGAAAAGGACCTGGAGGTGTTGGTCGACTGTGGGCTGAACATGAGCCAGCAGTGCGCCCAGGTGGCCAAGAAGGCCACCAGCATCCTGGCCTGTGTCAGGAACAAGTGTGGTGAGCAGGACTTGGGAGGTCATGGTCCCCCTCTACTGGGTGCTGGTGAGACCCCACCTCGAGGACTGTGTCCAGTTTTGGGCCTTTTCCCACAAAAAAAGACATTGAGGTGCTGGAGCGGGTCCAGAGAAGGGCAACGGAGCTGGTGAGGGGTCTGGAGCACAAG
>JAOQGH010000069.1:19468354-19488943 GCA_025769975.1 Gallinago jamesoni | reverse complement strand
GGGTTTTTTGTTCGTTTGTGGTTTTATTTTGTTTGTTTGTTTGGTGTTTTTTTTTCATTGGTTGGACTAGATGATCTTAAAAGGTCCCTTCTGACCCAGGTGATTCCGTGGAATTGCATCGGGCTGACTCCATAACCCAGCGCCGAGTCACCGAGAGCCCTGACGTGTGGCTTGGGGGTGCCCCTGAACCCACCTTTCTCCTCCGAGGGGGATGCCCTGAGCTGGGGTGAGGAGGGATGCGGGATGCTGCGGGATGCTGCGGGATGCTGCGTCAGCTCCCCAGGGAGAGGGGGCTGGCTTTGCCCTGGAGATGGGGACAGCTTCGGGGTGCTGGGAGGCAGCCTGGGGACACTCTGCTGGGTACAGGGCTCCTCACCTCCTCCCCACGCAGCCTTTTCTTGCGAGGAGATAGCCACCATCAGAGAGTTAGCTGGCCCTGAGGCTGGAGATAAGCAGAGCTGGGGAGGACGGGAAGCCCCAGCTGAGCTGCACCAAGCCCACGAGGACCGTAGCAATTTTTTTTGGGGGGATGCTCCTTTTCTCCCCATGGAGCAGAGGGGTGAGGATGAGGAGGGAAGAGCCTTGGCGGCCCCCTGGCAGGGCACAAGAGGGATTGAACCTGCGGGAGCCGGGAGGGGAGGCTGAAGGAGCGGCTCCTCTTGCAGCGATGAAGGAGCATCACGGCACGAAGCGCCGGTACATCACTTGCAGTAACTCAGCTGTGGAACGGCGAGGGACAAATAAGACAAGATGCTGTACATTAGCAGAGGCAGGAGGCATAGCCTCTCCCTTGGAAAACAAAGCATTTGTCTTCCAGCCGCAGCGAGCAACCAGCCCTGAGCCGTGCTGGGGGCGAGGGGGGGGCTGGCTAAAAATCCAGGGATGGATGCTTTCACCGGCTGATGAGCTGTAGCTGGGGGCTGGTCGTAGCCTGGGCTGAGCCAGGGCTACATAAAGCCCATCTCTGCTGGGGGGGGGGGGGGGAGAGGTTGCTGCAGTCCCCTGAGAGCGGATCGTAATAGATTTGAGCAAAAAAAGGGACAGCGTAGGGACAGTCCAGATTTTGGGATGCGCACAGGGACCCACGGATGCAGTCCAGGCTCCCATCCCCTGCAGAACCGACCTTCCCGAAGCCCAAACTACAGCCGGAGTTCTTCCTTAGGCTGGAAAATATCCTGTTATCCACTTTGATGGCCGCCTTTCATGTCAGCGAGCTCAGAAGTGAAGTCTCCAGGCAGTCGGGGGCTATTTTCAGCCCTTGCAGAAGTGAGATGTAGCGAGACGGCTTATTCTCTGCGTGTGTGTGTGTGTGTGTGTGTAACTTTCCAGCCGGATTTCATGAGCCGGAGGGATTGGGTGAGCTCGGAAGATACTTTCTTCAAAACACAAACCCCAGCCAGAGCCTCTTGTAATTCAGGTCACCTCAAACAGGAGCCGTGGGGAGGGTCGGAGCCGGGAGGATTCACACGTGAGGCTGAACTTCTGCTTTAAACCTCCATCAAACCCTGCCTCCGGCTGGAGCAGCCGCCGAGCATCCTTCCCGGCCAAAATTCTGCAGGATGCATGGCAGAGGTACCCGCCGTTCTGGGTCGCTGAGCCAGTCCGTGTCCTCGTTTTATTTGCTGATGGTTTCTTCATTGCTTCTTGGAGGAAACAGGAGCCCTTTGCCCCTTCCTTTGCCGGCTCCGGTGACTGTCGCCTTGCCGTTTCGGGTGTTCTTGACCGGGTTTTGGGGTCCAGAGAGGGGCTGGGGATGGAGGACAGGGACATTGCTGGGATGCTGTGGGGGGAAAAGGCTCGTTAATGTCTTAATATATAGCATGAAGACGAAGACAAGGTGTTTTCCCAGCCCAGCTCCGTCCCACATCACCCTCTCCGATGAGCTGGATCTTGTCCCTGCAAGAGCAAAGCCCATTAATTCACCATTAATAACGAGGTTGGTGGTGTCATTAATAACATCATCCATAACTTTGTTGCCGGCGTACCGAAGCCATTTGTACTAGTTGGAACAGTTTGCGTTGTTGCTAACGATTATCCCCATCCTCTTGAATTTTACCCTAAAAAAACCCCAAACCCACCATCAAAAACCCAACCCAGCAGCTTTTCCTGCTAAAGAAGGACAGCAAAACCCCTGTGGGTGTGCAGAGGAGCAGCAAGGACATCCCCCGCGGTCCTGCCTCAGTTTCCCCTCTGGCTGCTCGTGGGGCTCGTTGCAGGGCTGTGGGTGAGGTGACCACCCTCCACCCCCCCCCCCCAAAAAAAAAGTCCGTAGCAATCCAAAAACATCTCCTTCCGTGGCTCCAGCCTGCTCTGAATTTTCCCCTCGTGCTCTTCCTGGCATCCTTCAGGAGGAGTTATTAAAGCACAAAGCCACATCTATTAATCATGGCCTTTACAATGGGGCCAGGCTGTAAAAAGCTCATAAAAATAAATAAGTAACCAGCTGTTGACATATGGAGTAACGGAGGGGGGAGCGGAGAAGAGTCGTCCCGTCCCACGTCTTCCCGTGCTGGTGCTGGGTGAGCCCGGCTGTCCCCTCTCCGGGATATGGGATGGGGACATCCCGTCCCTCGGTGGCCCTATTTGTGAAAAACAAGGGGTTAAGGCTCCCCTTGGGGTCCCAGTCCCGGGTGGAGGGAGAGATGCAGAGGAAGAGGATGCATTATCATCATCAGCATCCTCTTCCCCCCCCCCCATGGTCACCTCTCTGGGGCTCTTCCCTTTCCCAGCTTTGCCCGGGGGTGGGATGTCCCAGTGGGGAGTGGGATGGATGCCCCCTGGATCAGAGGCACCAAACCCTCCCAGGCTCTGCACGTCATGGGAATGGATGCTGATCCCCAGGGAATGCCGTATCCATTGCATCCTAAAAACTAAAAAAAAAAATCCCAAACCAAAACGAAAGAATAATTCAGCACAATTTGGGTGAGAGGCTTTTCTCCTGCCATGATTTGGGTTGAATTCAGTGTGTTTTGATCACCCCTGCTTCCTCCTTGGTGGACCTTTTGCAGGAGCATCCCTTGTCCTTGGTAGCGACGCTGGGTGGCCCTGAGGTTCCCTCCAGAGCAAAAATCGGGATGGCACTGGGAAAAGGCTTGATATGGAGCATCTCTGACCTGGATTAAATATAAGGAGGCACATTGGAGGGGTTTTTTTGCTGCCAGATTTGGAAAAAACACCGTCGTGCCGGGGATGCTCGAGGGCTGGCGGTACAAATGCAGCTCTGCGGGAAGAAGAGCCGCTGGGGAGGACACGGGGTGTTTTTTCCTCCAGGACCAGGTGCTGCACCGACCCCTTTGGATGCTGAAGGCTCCGGCAAAACCTGGAGGCGGAAAAAAAATGCCAAGGGTGGGTTTGGAGGTCCAGATTCCTTCCGTTTTTCTAGCAAATCCAGCTTTTTCTTCCCCTACCTTGGGGCTGCGGCTTTTGAAAGGCGAAATGAGAAGTGGGTACCTCAAGGGAAGCTGGAGACGTTTCCCACGTCATTTTAAGATGGTTACAAGACTTGGAGGTCGGTAATATTTCCCCTGGGCCTGATGTAAAGGATGAAAATTGGAAGAGGGGTGTTCTCCACCCCGGTTCTTCGGCACTGGTGGGGGTTTCCTCTCCGCAAGCCCCTCTTGAGCCGTGTGCCACCGGGGGAAGTGACATCCCTGGTGACATCCTTGCTCTTTTCACACATCGGATGTGACCAAGCAGATCACACTGGCTCTTCTGAAGCCAAGAAGGGATAAAATGTCCCAAGGAGGGACATTCTCTCCCCTCCCCATCATCCCAGCCGCATGCCCATCCATCCCCCAGCCACGACCTCAGAAGCACCGGCTCTCCCCTCCATATAGGCTTCCCTCTCTTGGTCCATATATACATATAATATATATATGTTATTGTTATTATTTCTCCAGGACAGATGGTTTATTGATCTAAAGATTCTGTCCACAAAAAACAAAAAAAACCCCAAAACCCAAAGAAAAAAACAACAACCAAAACCAGTTTTCAAATTCCCTGAGCCTCGAAAAGGACGGGTAGGTAGTTGGGACATTTGTCTTCTTTGCCACCTTTTCATGTTGATTTTATTAGTAGTATTGATTTATTGAAATATATATTTATATATATATATATATATTTATATTTTTCTGTCCCTCCCCAGGAATCCCCACCCACCCTCCCACCCTCCCTCCCCGAATCCGTGCGGCGGAGCTGGCGTCAGTTTTTATTCTTAATTTTCTGCTTGGCCGGGACATAAGGCAGCACCGTCTGGGTGCTTTTATCGGCCACGGTCTGCGTGCTGCTGTTCCTCGTCAGCCGCCGCGCCGGGGGTCCACCACCACCACCACCACCACCACCAGTGGAAGGATGCTTCGAGGGTGGCCCCGCCGGCACCTTACGGCTGGTCTCCTCGGGGCCATCGTCCCCCGGGGACGCCGTGCTGCTGTCACCGTCCCGGTCATCATCGCAGCACAGAGCGTGGTAAAGCACCTTGTCGCTGAACCGGACCCGTTCCCGCGTGCCGGCCGGTCGGTGGTGTGGGATCTTCTGGCTGGCCGTCGTGCCGAAGGCTTCCTCGCTGGATGAATCCGGGGTCCCACCACCCCGGGGACCGTTGGTGATGGGGATCCCCCCGTTCATCAGCCGGTAATCGGGCTGGCGAGCCGGCGGGGGCTGCGGTTGCTGCCGGGGGGGCTCGGGACCGTCGCCCGGGTCGGAGGGGGTGGAAGCATCCAGGAAGGAGCAGAATTCCCAGCTGTCGGAGAGGATGTCGGAGGCGGTGAAATCCAGGGGTCCCAGCTCGAAGGCGCCCCCCCCCTTCTCGCTGCTGGAGGTGCTGCTGGCCGTCGCCGTCGTCCAGTCGTCCGGCTCCAGCTCGAACTCGAAGTCGGAGGTCAGTCGGTCGATCTGGCTCACCACCTGCAGACAGACGGACGGACAGATGGGCAGAGAGGAGCTGTTGGATGGGACCCCCCTCCCCGGTTTTCGCTCCTCAATAACACCACACCCCTAAATCTCTGCCATTTCACCCGGCACCACTGGTGTGATGAGTTGGGAGGTCTCTAGAAGCTCCTTGAGCAGCTCTAGAAGCTGCTCTAGAAGCTCCTTGGCAGGGACCAAAGCCCGCCTGGTGGCACAGCACCCACGGGTCCCAAAAAGATGGTGAAGCCTTGGGTGCCTCTGGGTGCTTGGTGTGGCAGGATGGGCCCTTCTCAGGATGGTTCTGGGGTCTACCATGTCCTGTGGGACCATGAGTGTCACCCCAAATCCCCACTCACATGGTATCCCTTGGTCCTTCACGCTTGACCATGGGGAGTCATCAATGACCACCCTCTGGAAAAGGTGGGTCTGTGGGTGGGGAAACTGAGACAGGGAGTGGAAAATGTCCCAACGTTGTGGGACAAACTACACAGGAAGGTGGGGGGCTGCGGGGACAGTGCTGTCACCCCCTGCCCTGGCTGGGATGCTGGTGAGCTTGATCCCCAGTACTACGTCTTTTGCAAGGTGTTGAGTATATCAAGACCCGTGGTGGCTTGGGGACGAGGTCGTGGCCCCAGGGGACAGACCTCACATGGGGCACGAATAAAACAAGCCCTTAAAAAATGGAAAATAATCCATGTAAAGTCCCAAGCCATGGGCAGGGCTGGAAGGGGAAGGGAAGAGAAGGAGGAAGGACTTCCTTCTCCAGCTCTCATGGACCATGGTCTCCATCAAATGACCTTGCTGAGGTTTTGGATGCAAGAAGCTCATCTCTCACCTTCAAGTCCTTAATCCCATCCAGCTCAAGGGCTGCCCAGCACCAAGCACAGCCCTAATCCTGCCTGGGGCTCCCCGATCCCACCCAAGAACCCGCTGGATGGCATCCGGCTGGAGCCATGGCTGTGTCTCCGGGAGCATCGCGTGGCTGGTGTTTCTGCGTGTATATATGTGTGCGGGGAGGGGGGTGTAGGGGCCGGGGGGGATAATGTGTGGCTTTATTTTGTGTGGGAGGCAGAGCACAACGTGAAAATTCGGCTCGGCAGCAGTTGGAAGAGTGTATTTTTGGCAGGGTTGCCAGCTCGCCTCCCCCCCCTCCCCTCCCCATCTCCCGGGGGGGGAGCTGGCAGAGGGCCTGGCTGGTCCCAGCACTGCCAAACAAGGAGATGGGCAGCGGCAGACTGGGGAGGGGGGGGGGTTGGGGAGAAGCTGGGGGGATCCCCTTGACACCCCCTATACTCATTTGTGCCCCATTTGGTTCTTCCCCCCCACCCCATCACGGACATTTGTGGGCACCCCTGTGCCCTGACACCCTCAAACCACAAACAGAGCATTTGGGTGTGAAAAAAAACACCCCTGTGCTCAGTTTTTTTCCAGGTGGTTTCTTGGTGTATAAATACTTTGGGGTTT
The DNA here is from genome assembly GCA_025769975.1 of Gallinago jamesoni. Classification (NCBI taxonomy): domain Eukaryota; kingdom Metazoa; phylum Chordata; class Aves; order Charadriiformes; family Scolopacidae; genus Gallinago; species Gallinago jamesoni. Next base: position 19,482,574 of record JAOQGH010000069.1, on the reverse strand, counting down.
GTTGTTTTGTTTTTTTTTTCCTGTTTATTTTTCATTATTGCCTTTCCCTCCCCATCTTTTTTCCTTTCCCTGCCCCTTCGCCCGTCCGTTCTTGGTGGAAATCAGCCACAAATGCCCCAAAATAAGGGAGGGAAGAGAAATCCACGGGTAATATCTTGCCAGACAAGTTTTTTTCCCTTCTCACACCACCAAAAAGCCCTGCCATATCCCCACTGGTGCCACGGTTCAAGAGGTTCTGGACCTCCTCGACCACCAAGAAGAATTCCGGCGCGCCTCTCCATCACTTTTATGCTGTTGTTATTCCATAACTCCATTTTTTTCCGAGCCCTTTTGTTGGAGGAAACTGAGTCCTTGGGCTCAGGCACCCCATCCCCATCCATGTACTGGGTGGCCAAGGGTGGATCCCCCAAAAGCTACCGTCGAGGTTGCCTTTGGTCTCCGCATCCCTTTGCCGGATGGCGACGCGCGGGGGTTTGGGCCAACACCATAAATCACCGGAAACGCACCATAAACGGCGGCTCAGCAGGGCAGGCTCCTCGCAAAGCCCTCGTGGTGGATGAGGACGCGTGGGCAGGGTTAAGGGTAATTTAATACGTCTGGGCATCTGAAACGGGGAGCCAGAGGGGACGATTACACAGCCAGCAGCCCAAGTGGCTCCGTTACGCTCTGCTGACCTAATTTGAATAAAATTCTCATTTGTGAGCTCCAAATTTCCGCTTGTTCCACAGCCCCTACCCATGCGGTTCTCCTCCTCTGCCGAGCTCCCGAGGAGGTGGCATCAAGGGCCCAACCCCAACCCAGTTGGGGTGATCCAGCTGCGGGCAGCCAGCACCCCGTCTTTTAAACCAGCTGCAGGTCCCCATGGGACACCTCCAGGCTCTGGCTGCAGCTAGGACCATTTCTTGGGCCACCAAACGCTGCGTGACAACCTGGGGACAACCTGGGTAAGCGTCTCTGGAGGACAAAATAGCGTCACCTCCATGGGGGCACAGGGGCCCGATGTGGTTGGGGTGAGGGTGGTGGGGCTGGATGTCTGTGATTCCCACAGGTTGCAAAACGTGGAGAAGAGCAGCTGGGGAGACCTGGGAATGAGGAGACCCTGGGACTGGCTGGTGTCACCAGGAAAAAACACAGGTTGAAGGCCTGGGGTTTGCTGCCCGGGAGCATGTCGGATGTGCTGGCAATAAAAAATGTTATAAAAACATCTTTCCAGGGAAAGAGGGGTGCAGCGGATCCTGGATGAAGTTTGGGTTGGAAATGAGAGGAGCGCTCCTACTGTCAGACCTAAGCACATGGTGATGGGCACTAATACACCTTAATGGCCTCAATCAGCCCCACCTGGGACCCCCACCTGATCCTGCCCATGGCCCACGAGTCCATATAAGCTCAGCCCTGGGGCTAGAAGTCCTCTCCTGAGCTGTGCTGCAGCCTGACCTGTCCCCAACCCCATGAGTGGATGGACCTTTGAAGGTAAGTTGGAGCCTATCCCTGGTCCTGCCTTGGGGATGGATCTTGGACCTACATCACAGCACTGTCACTTGGAGGGACTTTGTGTCCCCAAAGAGGGCTAGTGTTGGGGACAGTGAGCTGAGTGCTACTCATCCCAGGCAGCAGAAGGCTCTACCTAAGTTCCTCACCCATCATCACCAACTTCATTTTCCTTCCTGCTTGCCCATGGAGGGCAGGCAGGGACCCATCCATCCTTCAGGCTTTGGCTTTGAAGGGTGCTGGGGACAGGCTGGGACCACCCACACCAGCAGCTGCAAGAAAGTCCTAAAATTAGAAAAAGCAATTGCTTCTGTTCCCAATGCACCACAAGAATTCATTTTTTTTCCTCCCCTTTTTTTCCCCCTTTTTTTTTTCTTTGGAGAAAGGGTGAAACTTGAGGAAAAGAGAATAAAAAGGACGATGTGACCTCTTCTTTCTCGGTGACAAGAAAGAATTAGGAAAAAAGGGCAGGAAAAGAGCTGTCTCTGGAAAACACCTGGCTATTATTATTTTTTAATAAGGCGGCGAATGATTCTGCTGAAACCCTCAGCTAAAATGAGATCACCTCTGTTTTCATAAAGACTCGGTGATTACAACAGTGGGTTCAGGGGAAGCATCTCCCTGGGCTTTAAATTGGGTCCTTGCTCCTCCTCATCCTCGTTAAAGGGACCTGCTGAGATTTGGGCTCTCTGGGTGGAAGGAGGAGGCACGTCCCCATCCCTGTCCTCATCCCCATCCCGGTCCTCGCCACGGCACGCGGGGATTAGTGTCACATCAGTGGTGGCTCACTCGGGGCTATTTTTAAGAGCGCTTTCTATTTTAAACGGGTGGTGGGGTGTTAAATACCTATGTGCCACTTGGTACCCGCTGAGGATTTAAATGTAAAGTAGGATTTGGGCTTTTCTCCCTGTCTCGTCTCCTTCCTGAGGCAAGTTGTCAAAGATTTTTTTTTTAGCTGAGGCCACCGCTGTTGGGAGAGGGAGTTGAGGTGAGAGCAACGGGGAGGGATGGATGGATGGATGGACCAGAGCTGGGGTTGGGTGGTTTGGGGTGAGATCCTGGTGATGCTCTCATCTCCCCAAGTGATTCGGGGTGGCTCCATCCCCCTACAAGTAGGTGAGGAGGGTTGGGGTGTCCCCAGTGTGTGCTGGAGGTGCCATGGGGGTGACCGAGTGAGGATGTGTCTCCATCCTCCCTCACGTTTAGGGTTCACCTTGCTGCAAAGAACCATCTTTTTGGTGACAGCAGAGCATCCCTGGTCAAACCAGGGGTACCCAGCAGGAGGAAAACAGGGAGGGAAAAATAATTCCCCTTGACCCTGTGCGTGGTGTCACCAAGGGGCCTCATCCTGCTGTGTCCAAGTGCCCTGAAGGCCGGTACTGGGTGGCCAAGAGGTCCTCAGCTCTCTTCCAAAGTCATGAGCTTGGAGCAGATGGAGGATGAACTGGAGCATGGCAGAGGGACGGCCCCACGTCCCCGTGGTACCCTGTGGAGACCAGCAATGAGCAGGGATGCGCTAAGCCACGGTGCCAACCAGTTCACCCCCACCCCCCAAAAACCAGCTCCCACCGCTCAGCCCAACTGGGAGTGCTGGGTGCTCCCCTCACCCCACATGTCCCCGCACCCACGGACGCTGCTGGCAGCCAGTATCTTTTCCAGATAAAAGCCTGGGTGTCCCAAATCAGGTGCTCACCTCCCCAGCTCAGGCAGATGTTGAACATCTGGAGCATTGTTGTTTGTTGTTATTTGGGGTTGTTTTTTTTTTTTTTAATGGGATTTTTGATTATTGGCTGTGAATCAAGCACGGAGGTTGCTGGCTTGGTGGCTCCAGCTTCCACGTTTGGCCCACGCTGATTCCCACCGAGGAGCTAAACCCCCTGGAAGCTCGAGAAGGTGCTAGAGAGGCGAGGGATGAGGCTGGGGGAAGGTGGGGGGGGACAAGAGGGGACTTCAAAGCCTTCCTGGCTGCTAATTGGTGATGCATATATTCCCGAGGCTGGGGAAGGAGCTGGAAGATGCTGGGATCAAAGTGGTGCGGTCTAATGGCCCCATCACCCTGGCACGGCCTTTGAAGTGGATGGGTGAAGCGGTGGGTGCTGCTGGGCAAAGTGGGGGGTGTCCAGAGTGGGGGGATCAAAGCGGGGTGTCTTTCCTTCCATATTGAGGGGGCTGGCATGTGTGTCCCCTCGGCTGCCCTCCTGCGAGGTGTGACTCTCCTCCCGACCCACAGCCCAACGTCTCATCCCCAGCCGGGCTGGGAGAGGAGCAGGAGGTTTTGTGGGTGCCCCTTCAGGGTCCCTTGGCTGCTGGTGGGATCCCCATCCCTATCCCCCCACCCTACACCTCCAGGTGGTGGGATGGACCACCATTTTGGGGGTCCAAAGCATCTTCCCATGCTACGCAGCTGGGTCTGACCCACCTGGCACACAGAGGGGATGTGCGATGGGACCACATGGGGGAAAAAAAAAAAATTAAAAATCCCCAAATCATCCTGGAGGTGTTTGACAGCATCACCTTGAACATCAATCCCTCCTTCTGGGTGGTGGTGGGGGGGGGTGGGGTGGAAAAAGAGCCACCCCAAAGCCTCTGGCAGAGCCCCCCCAACCCCCCCAGCTGACCTCTCCCGGAGCAGGGACCTTCCCGCATCTCCCAAAGCGCTGCCCGGCGCAGGCAAGGGGAGTAAATATTTAATAAGGAATAAAAGATTAATTGGAGCTGGCAAGGAGAAGCTGGGTGACAGGGCCCTCTCTTCCCTGGGCTGACGCTTACAAACGAGCCCGCCGCGGATCCCGGGATCGTTTGCGAGACCATCAGCCGCTAAATAGTTTGAAATCATCGCGCAGGTCTCTAAAACAGGTTATTATTAGAATAATAAGTTCTCGTCGTGAACTCTCCCAAGCGTTCCCAGCTAATCACCTATTGATTACAACATTATTAAGGAATTTATTATCATGGAGGGGCTGGGGGGGGGTTGCAGGGAGGATTTTTCCTCCTGCCCAAAGGCTTGGAGGAACCTTTTGGCGCCGCTTCCCTGCGTGGTGGGACCCCACTGCTCCTGCGTTGGGGGTGCGGGGCTGATAGCACCCTTCCCATGGGATTTTTGGGGAGAGGGGGGGTTCACATAAGGAAATGTGCACGGATGTTTGGGTTTTATTTCCCAGTTAGACCCCATGGATGGTTTCTGACCCTTCCCAGCGCGAATCGAAGGGATGCCCCAAGGAGCTCAGCCTCGAGGTGGAGGTGGCCGGGACCTCCTGGGGCATCTCCATCCCTGTGGCATCACCCTTATTCCTGCGGGGGGGAAAAGGCAGGAGGTGCGTGGGAGGGCAGGCAGCGTGGCAAACGCGCGGCGGAAGCGCCTTCCCTGCCTGCCTCCGGCCTGATTTCTACTTCCAGTGTGTGATTTCAATCCAAGATTTTAATAATCATTTTCCCCGCACATAATACAGCCCTGTCTTGGAGTGCTGGGGAATAATTATATACACAAAAAGGGGGAGGGAGGGAGAGCGGGAGCGGAGAAGCTGGTAAACCAGCATCCTGAATTAAATGGACATCTGGAATGACAGCCTTCAGGTGGGATCTGCTCCCGGGAGCTGGGGATAGAGCCTGAAGCGGGGTCTGGTCCCACATTGCATCCCCCTGGGGTCCCCCACCAAAGCCTTCCCCGCCCCCCCCCCCCCAGAGCATCCCGCAATCCTGGCTGAGTCTGGGACTCAAAATCTCTGCTGAAGCAGGGACAACCTGGGAGAAAAGGCTTGTGTGAGCCAGGATGGCTGCACCTGGAGGTGCAGGAATCATCTCTTGGTGAGAGCCCTCGTGCCCACGCAGGGGTTTTGATGGCTTTGGGGGCTGTTTCTGTCAAGGTGGTAATGACCTGGCTGCTTCTTCCAGACCTGCAAAGTCCTGGTACCCAGATTCTCTTGCAAGAAGAACCTGGAAGGAGCAGGTTCCAGCAAAGGTTTTCTGGCTCTGCAGGTGTCTCTGGTGCAACAGGATCGGGTCCACCACTACCCTCACTGAGCACATCCAGCTCCACACCCCAACCCACCGACAAAGCCCCAGGCAGAAGAGATGGCCACAGGGAGGGACATCTCCAAACCCCTCGTGGTGGTTCTGTTGGAGAACACACCAATATCCCAAGTGCCAGGACCCTGTGGGCACTGATGGCTTTTAACGACCCTGAGCAGCCCCTCCTGGGACCCCCCACTTAAGCTTGGGGCCGTAAGTCCCTGCCTGTCCCCAGCTGTGTCCTCATGTCCTCACCTCCAGCCAAAGAAGAACATCACTACGTGCCAAGCAGACAGCAACAGGGACTTTTTTTTTTTTTTTTAAATCATCTTCTCTTTCAAGCAACGTCTTGGAGCTTATGCTTTGCCAGTCTGGTGTCTACCACGTACTTTTCTGGGTGGGCTTGAAAGACAGTTCCCTGTAACGTGCTCCCATTGAGCTTGCTCTGAGCCATCCAGAAGACAAGGGGTTGAATTTCTGAAGCATCTAAAGACAAGGGGTTGAATTTCCAAAGCCTCTAAAGCCCAACATCTCCTTGGTTTGGGGAAAACCAGACCTCTGAGTTGCAGCAGCCTGGTTTAGCTTGGTTGGACTGGTGTGTTTTAGCCCTGGAGTCTGCTTTTGTACTGAATTTTGTGCTGTTTTCTATAAATTCAACTACTCGCTGCAAAGTTATACGGGTACGTTGTGGGAGTTGTTGAGTAGGGTTGAACTTTAGGACCCCTCTCGTGGTGGGGACCTTGTGGCCATCTCTACGCTGACCTGGTTGTGGTGCTCCACGGTGTGAGGAGCTCTTCCTGGGCAGCTATGGGAGGTCACCGGGGTCTAGGGATGTGCCAGCTCCATGGAAAAATCCTTTCCAGGCCTCGGTGCTTCCCAGCACCCTCTGGAGAAACCATCTCATGGGACGTGGAACCCCTTCCTGGCACAAGGGCAGGGTCTCCCTGGGGTGGGGGCCAGGGGATGGATGTCCTCTGGCCACCCTCTGCTCCTTAAAGCACAGGGACCAGCTACACCCAGTTCAACTCTCCCACCCTCCAGCATTATTCCTCCTCTTCTGAGCCTGCTTCCCAAAACACGTCCCCAGGGAATGCTGAGAGCCCTTTAACCCTTCCCTGTGTCCTTGGACCACTGTCCCCTCTCTGTTCTGAGACACACCGGTACAACTGAACTCGGGCAGCCTACCAAAGATGCTGCAGGGATGCTAAAGGTCCTTCTGGCCCCAAGAGCTGGATGGGGTTCCCCTGGAGCCACCCAAGGCTTGGTGGGAAGAACAACCCAGGTGAAACAGCCAGAAGTTTGTCTCACCCCATCCCTCCTTATCCCTCCGCATCCTTGGCAGGAGGGATGCTTGTGGTGGTCCCACAGTGGCATCCTGGTGGTCCCACCTGGCCTTAAATCCATGGGCACAATGAAAGGGGCTGGGCTTCCATCATCCTCACTGTGACGGCCTCTCTGAGCTCCTGGAGGAGCACGAAGTGAGCTCAGGCTAAATGGAAAATAGCTCTGCCTCCCGATTATTACTATTACGACTGTTTTTAAGCCACCAGGGATTTGTCTCAAAGGGGTTTTGGGCTCCCCTGTTGGCGCTGAGGGAACTGGGGGGGAGAAAAATCTCTAGGGATGCCACGACCAGGTCGAGCCCTCGTGGGGACCCAGCGGGGCAGCGTGGTGGGACGTGGCATCCCCCCCAGAGGGACAGCCTCCCTAAAATCTCCTGGACCTGGCGGAGCCATCCTGAAGGAGGACGCTGCATCCCTGGGGGGGGGGATGCTTCAGGTTGGAAGATGTCACCTCCCTGACCACAGCCACGTCCGCACTGAGGATGACGTTGGTCTCCACCCTCAAGAGCGCTCTCTTGGTGGCACCAGAGTGTCCCTGACCCACGTGGGGCTGCTCCAGCACAGCCCCATGGCCAAACCTCCACCAATTTCTGCCCTTCCCGGAGGAAGAAGGCATTTCCCAAGGCTCTGGATCTAACCCCATCACCCTCAGCTCAAGCCACGAAGAGGATGCAAACACCTGCTTGCCCCGTGGCAAAAGCAAGTTGCCACACTGTGGGCAGGGCTACGCTGTACTTTCCCCCCCCCCCCCCAAACTGCAGAGGTGTCCTAAATTACCAGCCCCATTCGGGTCCCCTTCTCCTGGAAGCGTGTGGTCCTCACCCTTGAGCCACAAAAATATTAAATTCCACACCAAACTCCAGCCACACTTATATATATGTGTGTGTGTGTATATATATATTATTTTTTTTTTCTTTGCAGGAGCAACAGACCCTGACAGCCAGCCTCTGGGACAGCCAGGCTTTGGCCCCTTGCCCAGCCCATGGACACCCCCCCAGACCCCCCCCTTTCATCCCACCCGGGGCTGATGCCATGTTTTTATGCTCTCTGTAATCCCAGAGGCTCCATCCACCTCCCTGGGTTGGAAGGGGCTTGGAAAACAACCCCCTCCTCCCCAACCCCCCAAAAAGAGCTGGCCGTGGCACGGTGCTGAGGGTGGCAGCTCCCCCAGCCCTGCTGTGTGACCCCCCATGGGACTTCTGGGTGCCACCACCAGCACCCCCAGCCTTGGCCAGACCCCCTGACCCCGAGCAAACCCTGGCATCAAGGTCAAGGGCAATTTTTTTCTTCTCTTCTCTTCTCCCCCTTCTTTCTGAAAATCCTTGCGATGGCAACCCTCCCCACCCCTGCCACCCCGGGGCTTTCCTACCTCCCGGAGCTCCTTGGCCACCTCCTTGAGCTCCTGCAGGATGCCTTCCAGTTGCCCGATCACCATTTTCATCCGGCTCCGGATCCTTTCCCGTTCGCAATTCCTCTTGCTGCTGCTACAATTGCTGCTGGTGCTGCTGGGGTGGTCACTGGGCTGCTTCTCCTGGCAGGTCCTGGAGTCCATCCTTCCCTACCGGCCTCCGTTCCCGGCCCCAACGGCTCTGTCCATCCTGCTCCCCTCTAGCCGGGTGGCCTGGCGTCCGCGCAGCCCCTCTCGGCCGGGGACCTTTCAACATCTTAACGTTCCCCTGCCTCCAAGGAAGTCCCAGCAGCACGCTCGCCTCCCTGCCAGGCCGGGGGGCTCCGCTTGGGAGCGGGGAGCAAGGTGGGGATGCACCATGCGGAGCCGGAGTGGGGTGGGAACGCTGCAGAAGAAGTGTGTGGGGGGGTGGGGTTCAGCCAGTGGCCGTGGGGAGATGTGGGGCAGCCATGGGGTGAGGAGGAGGAGGAGGAGGAGGAAGACAGTCTGTTGGATGTCCCGGGAAGTTAAATCCAGGGGCTCGCCGATGGCGGGGAGGGGGACGCGGGGCTGGGTGTCCCCAGGGAGTGACGCTGTTCCCCACGTCGGGCCCTCGCTCCGGGGTCACCGGTTCCAACGCTGGGGGGTGGTGGCGGTGGGGGTCTCCCAGCTGGTGTCCTGGGGAGCCCAGGGTCCCCTCCTGCAATGAGGGACAGACAGACAGACAACGTGAGGCAGCCATCCCTTCTAGAGCAAGAAAGCTGATGGGGGGGGGGGGGCGGTGGGGGGCTGCCTTGATCTCAGCCCCAGCCTGAGGACAAGCCCCCGGGTACCCCCACAGTGGCCACCCCCAGTTTGGGGGGGGTGGGGGGCAGCATGGAACTTGGCACTGCCCCTGTCTCCCTCCACCCCCCACCCCGGGGCACAGCAGGGTCTCGCTGAGCCAGATGGACGGACAGACAGACAGACAGACACCCAGACAGCCGTGAGGCTCAGGAACTCACCCCCCTCCGGCTCCAGACCCCCCCCTTGGCTCCGGTCCAAGCTCTTCCTGGTGAGACCTTTTTTTTTTTTTTTTTCCTTTTTTCCTTCTCCTTTTCTTACTTCCTCCCCCTCCTCCTCCTCCTCCTCCTCCTCCTCTTCTTCTTCCTCCTCCCTCGGGGCTTTGGCGTGACACGAGAGGAGTCCGGCGGCCACTTTCCTTGGGTCGCTGTCGGAAGTGGTGAGATGTTATCAGAGGTGACAGCCCGCCGGGGGAAGGGACACGTCCCGGGGGACCCCGCCGCTTTTTGGGGGTGGGGGTGGGGGTGGGGTGGGTGGTGGTGTCAGGCAGCCTCCTCCCCTCCGCCACCCTCCCGCCGGGGTTCAAGCCCCAATCCCGCCTCGGCCGAGGAGGGAGGGGACAACCCACCGTGTCCCCAAACGCCACCCCCTTTCCCTCGGGGGGAGCAGGGGGAAGCAGCACGGGTGGGGGTGGAGGGGGACGGGGGCGGGGGTTGGAAGGGGGCATCCAGGGGGTGCGCACAGGGAAGGCGGGGCTGGGGGGGTTTTTTGGGGGGGGTGGGTGTCCCGGCATGCTCACATCTCCATCCCCCGGTACCCGCATCCTCCATCCCCGCCGCTCGCATCCTCCATGACCGGTACCCGCATCCTCCATCCCTCGGTACCCGCATCCTCCAGGGCACCGGGGACGGATGATTCCAGTACCCGCATCCTCCATCTCCCGGTACCCGCATCCTCCATCTCCGCTGCTCTCGTCCTCCATCCCCCGGTACCCGCATCCTTCATCCCCCGGTACCCCCACCCTCCATCCCCCGGTACCCCCACCCTCCATCCCCGCATCCCTCATCCTCCATCCCCGCTTCCCGCATCCCTCCACCCTCCCTCCCTCCCTCCCTCCCTCCCCGCTGCCCGCACCCCCGCACCCTCTCCCGTTTGCCCCCGGGACCGACCGGCGGCGGCGATGCCGGGCTCAGGGCCGGCCGCCCCCTGGGTGCCGGGGGGGGGGTAGGGGGGGGGCGGCTCCCGGCGCCCCGGGCAGAGCCATGGGGCGGGCGGAGCGGCGGTGGGCGCCCGGCCCCCGGCCCCGGCCGCAGCCTCCCCGCTCCCCGCGGCTCCCGGTTTCGGCTCGCCCCGGCGGCGGCTGCTGTGTCAGAGAAAGGGGCCGAGCCTCCGCCGGGCGGGGGGGGGGGTGTGTGGGGGTGGGGGTGGGCTTAAAGGGGCCGGGAACCCCTTTGCACGGTGCGGGAGCTGGGAATTGGAAATGGGAAGGGGAGGCAGCAGCGCCCGGGGAAACTGAGGCAGCGCTGGGGGGGCGTCGCTTGGAGTGTGTGTGGGGCCGTGCCTCAGTTTCCCCACTCCGTTCCCCCTCTCTAAATAATAACGTCATTAAGGCCGGTCCCTTCTAAATATAAAAGCCTCCCCCCCCTGCCTCTCCCTGGTTCTGGGGGTCATTTTTGGGGCCAATTTCTGCAGGATCTGTAAAAAAACCCCAAAAACCCCAAACTCCACCACCCCCAGGATGCGGGAGCATCATCCCAGACAAGGTCCCCGCTGCAGGAGGAAAATAAAATGTTGCGTGTGGGAGGTGGTGGTGGTGGTGGGGGGGGTCAGGTCTGGAGGGGACCCCAAGGAGGGGAAGGAATTGGCCCGGAGGAAGGAGCCGGCCTGGGAAAAATCCCTCCAGTTGATCGATCAGCAACGGGAGGGAGGAGAGACTGGAGGAGGAGGAGAGACTCTGGTCCTGGAGCTGAGCGGTGACGATAGGTGGCAATGCCAGGTCTGCCAGAGGCGAGGTGGCGTGTGTGTGTGTGTGTGTGTGTGTGTGTGTGTGTACATCTCATGTATTGCCTCCTACCGGGTACGTTCAAAAATGCTGAACACACTTTTCTGCCTTTTTTTCCGGCCCCTCGTGTTGGGGGGGGGGGGGGGGAGGGGGGAACCCCCGGGATGGCGGGAGTGCCGGGGTGCGTGGCGGATGCCTTTTGGCAATTCCTCCCTCCCCGGACTCTTTGTAAGGATATTTTCCGAGGAAACCCTGCGGCGGGTAGGAAGTTTTTCAGCAGAAAACTCCTCCGTGTGATAATTTGCACCTGAAGCTCCTCCAGGGGACAAGGTGGCCACCCGTGTCTCCGGCAACGGTGACGCCCTCTCCTCCGCTCCCAGGCTTTGATTTTTCTCAGGCTCTGCCTCTGACATTAACCAGGCAGAGCCGAAAATCAGCGGGGACATTAGGACAGTAAATTGGGGGAAGAGGGGGAGGTGGTAAAATGGAGAGGGAGGTGCTGCTCCTGGGAAATCCACGTTGGATGGGTGATGCAGGAGCGGGTTGAGGTCTCACCTCCGGCCACGCGCAGGTGATAAAAGATATGGAGTTATTTTGGCCAGAGGAGGACCTGGATAAAAACTACAGCAGGGAATAAAACGAGTGGCTGAGCCCTGGGCTCCATCCATGACTTGCTCTTCCCCTCTCCCCTCGGCAGCAGCTCGTGGCCTCCATGATGGGTACCAGCAGCCCAGGGTTTTTTTTTTGGTCTGAGCCAGGCTGATAATAGATCCTCGAAGATACCCAGCGTTGGAGAGCGGGACCCTACGCATCGCTGCTGCCCCAAATTCCGCTTTGGATAGTCCCATCCGTGCTGGTGGAGCTCCGGCAGCAGAGATGGCCCTGCAGTGATGTCCAGAGCCTCCAGCGTGAGGTCAGAGGCCCATGATGAGTTTCCTATGACCACCTGAAACCCTCTGGATGGTGCCTCGAGGATGCAAAATGAAGGGGTGCCAGCAAGGAAAAGGGTGCCCCTCGAAAGGGGGGGGGAGTAGAAAGGCTCAACCCTTACGAGACACCCGAGAAGCCAAGCCTGCTGCACGTCCCACTCTTTGCTCCTGTTTTCCTTTGCTCCGAGGGTGGAGACCCTCAGCCAGCCCCACGCTGAGGGACACCCCCGGCCCCAGGCACCCCCAGCACTGGGGGGCAAAGCGGTGGCTGTTGGGGGGGCTGTCCCTCTGTCCTGCCTCACTCCTGCTGTGAAACCTGCCGTGCCCCCAGCTCCTGGTGGGTTCATCCTTTGGGGGGGGGGAGGGAGGGGGGAGAATAGAAAGAAGGTGGGGTTTGTTTGTTAATTTATTTTCTGCTTTTTATTTATTTTTTTTATTTTTTTGGCCACTCTGCAAAGCCCCAATTCCTCCCCGTGGAGACCTCGGTGACGCACCCAGCTTTCGGGGGGAGCCTCCCCAAGGATGCTGCTTCCCACTTGGTGCATCACAGCCCAGAACTGGGGTGTGTGTGTTGGGGGGGGAACACGGACCACCCCGCTCTAGGCTTCTCACATCCCTTGTGACTCATCCGTGTCACCCATCTCCTTGCTGGACATCATCCCCGAGCCCATCCCGCCGCCCTCGGGGTCTCCCAGAGGAGTTGGGGGGCAGGAATTCCCAGCTTTGGTACCCCGCTGACGGAGGGTCGGGGTTTCCTCGTGGAAGGGACGTGACCAGAGCGTGATGGAGAGAGGGAAGTGGTTTTGTTCCCACCTCCCTCATCTCTCTCCCTCCCTCATTCTGCAGCCGTTGATGATTCCAGTACCGATGCTTTTCTTTAGATCTGATTTGCCGGGGATTTTCCCATTCCAGCAGGAAAACTGCCGGGAGGGGATTTCTCTGCAAAGCTTTTGGGCTCACAAGCATTTTATTTTCCGGGGTCGCTCCTGGCTGGTTCCTTGCAGGGTGGCTCTGGGCTCAGCAAAGCTTAGCAGGGGCTTCCCCATGGCTGGGGGGTCCTCTCTGCCCCCCTGAAATCTCCCGTGGTGGCCCCAGGGTGGATCCCATTGTCATTGTCCCCATTGTCATGCTGCTGGCAGGTGCCCTTCGCTGCCGAGCCTGCTGATGTATCGCTTCCCCGCCGTGACTCACTGGCACAGATGTAATTTCTAATTAAATAGCGATTCTTTTCAGAGCCGTTTATTTCTGTTTCTTTTGTATTTTGATTGGAGTGTCAGTCAGTTTTTCACCAGTTTGTCAATTCCCCTCTCCCTAAAGATTAGCTGGGGGAGATGGGAGAATACAGAAACACATGGGTGGAAGCGGCGCTGAGCCCGGGAGCACCTCGGGTCCCAGCCACCCGGGAAAAACCTGCGGAGGAGATAGTGATAAACCAAGGAGGAGGAAGGACAGAATCCTCTAAGAACCCTTTTGCTGTGAGCAACGTTTCGAAATCTGCTTCTTTCCCTGCCCCCCCCTGCCATTTTCCACCACCCTTCCCTGGCCTGCGGACTGGTGAGTCCCCTCCTGACACGTTCCTGCGGCAGCAGATGGTGCCTTCTCCCGGGAGAATTCCCAAGGGATGCTCGTAGTGAAACAGCCTTCTCCTGGATTGACTTTATCCTGGGGCCATCTGAAACATGGGATGTGGGAATTCATCTCTGAGATGCTCCAAAACGCAGTCCTTGATGCTCAGCACATGCTTTGGGGGGAGAGGAGGGCTTCCTCCCCGTGCTGGGGTCTCAGCTACCTGGGGCAAGGGCTGAGGTGAAATCAAAATCTTTGGTTTTGGGATAATCAGGGATTTTTTGGTGAGATGGTCTGTAATGGAGAGCTTGCTCACCCAGAGAGGCCGGTGGCTCCAGCGCTGCTGGCTCTGCCTGGTGCTGGTGTGGCAGTGGGCAACCTCAACACCACGTTCTGGCTCAAAACCATGTCACAGAGGGTCCACAACCCCCAACTTCCTGGTGTCTGCTCATCCCTGACACCAAGTTGGGTGGTAGTGTCGACCTGCTGGAGGGTAGAGAGGGATCTGGACAGGTTGGATTGATGGGCTGAGACCAACAGGATGAGGTTCAATAAGGCCAAGTGCCGGGTCCTGCACTTGGGTCACACCAACCCCCTGCAGAGCTACAGCCTTGGGGCAGAGTGGCTGGAGCTGCTGGGCAGAAAAGGACCTGGGGGTGTTGGTCGACTGTGGGCTGAACATGAGCCAGCAGTGTGCCCAGGTGGCCAAGAAGG
>JAOQGH010000069.1:19418016-19430908 GCA_025769975.1 Gallinago jamesoni | reverse complement strand
GTTCCTGTGGGACCTGCTCTGGGTGGACCTGCTTTGGCAGAGGGTTGGACTAGATGATCTCCAGAGGTCCCTTCCAAGCCCGACCGTTCTGTGTGGACGTCCCTCGTAATCAGGGAGTTTTTATTTGCGGTGTGAGCAGGCGGGCTCCAAGGCAGGGAGGAGATGGGTTTCCTATATTTGGCGCTGGGGAATGTGTCTAGCTCTGCCTGTCGTCCCTCCATCTGTGATGTCTGGCTCGTCGGGGTGGTGAGCTCCCAGCTCACTGCTTTCCTTGGGAAGCAGAAGCCTTGGGGAAGTTTTTATTCCCCCCCCCCCCAGCCCTTTGCTGATGATAGTGGTGGGCAAAACGTTCCAGCCTCTTCTTGGCCGTTGCAATTCCTTCACCACAGCCTTCTGCTGCCCTCCTTGAAGGGGGACAAGTGTCCCCAGGGTGGCCTGATGTCCCCTGGGGGAGGCTGGGCAAAGGCATCCTGCCCATCTAGTCCCGTAAATGTTCGTGGGAATAGAAGAAGGAGAAGAAAGGCGATGGGGGGGAGGAAATAATCCCTATAATAACCTATAATAAAAAGAAGATGCTAATAAAGATATTGTTCATTTGTTGGGCTGTGGGGCTGCATTTATATTCTCGCTGGCTGGCGGTTCTCCGCCTCCGAATTCGGAGCCGTGTCCTGGGTAAAACATGAAAAATGCTGTAAGAGGAGGGCCAGCAGCTGGGAGCCTCCACCGAAGCTTCTCCGTGGGGCAGATGGGGCCTGGGGGGGCTTAGCTGTGGCAGGGGTATTGGCTTTGGGGGGTGGGGGGTATAACCCCTTGGTCTCCTTTTGCTGTGGTCAGAGACGTGTTTGGCTTCTGGTTTTGTGAGTTTGATTCCGAGTCCTCAGGGTGACCTTGTGTTTTGTTTTTGGGCTTTTCCTGGCAAACCAGAGCTGGGAATGTATAAATAGGGCGAGACTGTGGATGCATTAATGAGAAGAAGGTGAGATGCAGCTTTTATATTAAATCTCCAGCCCCCTTTAAACTCTCCTGAGGGATTGCAGGGGGAAGGATGGAGAGGTGTGGGGGCAGGGAGCCCTGGACTGAGGCCTGCATCCTTCCCACCCCAGACTCCATCCATCCATCCTTCCCACTCCAGCATCCATCTATCCTTCCTATACCAGCCTCCATCTATCCATCCTTGCCACACCAGCCTCCATCCATCCATCTTTCCCACCCTAGCATCCATCCATCCTTCCTATACCAGCGTCCATCTACCCATCCTTCCCACCCCAGCCTCCATCCATCCTTCCATCCTTCCATCCTTCCCACCCCAGCCTCCATCCATCCATCTGTCCTTCCTATACCAGCATCTATCCATCCATCCGTCCTTCCTACCCCAGCCTCCATCCATCCATCCGTCCTTCCTACCCCAGCCTCCATCCATCCATCCGTCCTTCCCAGTCTCCATCCACCCTACTCCAGCCTCCATCTCTCCACTCCTCTTTCCCACTCCAGCCCGCATCCCTGGACACTGGACCTAGAAAGCATCTCAGAACCCTTGGATCAGGCTCGTTGGTGTCCAGCTACCTTGGGGTGGGATTTTGGGGTCCTCCAAGCCCTTCTGCATGCGACGTCTAACAGCAAAGCAGCTTTGCAGGGGAGCTGGTCCTGTGCAAAGCTCCCGTGTCGAAACCTGGCCGGGGAGCGAAACGGGGGGTGAATCTGGAGGGAGACACAGGGTGCTCTCGTTGTGAGCTATTTTTGGGTGCCCGAGGGAGAGAGAGCTGGGCTGGGAAGTGGTGGCGGTGGGTTTTGCGGGGAGACTGGCAGCTCTCCTCCCAGAGCCTCGGCTCCCCATCCCTCCCAGAGCACATTGAAATTCAAATCGCGCCTCTCCGACGCCGGCTCTCTTTGTTGCTTCTTCAAATGACTAATTGTTACTTTTTTTTTTTTTTTTTTTTTTTTTTTTTTTTTTTTTAATAAGGCAGCATCATGGGGAGGTGCGGGAGATTATTCCCCCCCTTTTTTACGATTATTATTACAAAAAAAAAAGAGGGGGTGGGGAAGGAGAAACGCAAGCACCAGGGATAGTAAATCTCTTCCTCCTTTCCGCACACCAGCTGCCGTGATGCTCTGCTGCAGCGGCCAAGACACTTCATCCTCCTCCGGGGGGTTTACTGGGAGCTGTGTGATCGCTCGGGTAAACAGGGAAATTCCTGCTATGTCTGCTTTTTATTTCCTTTTTATTTTTTTATTTCCCCCCCCTCCTTGAACTGGCTCTAAATAGCTGGGGAGGGGGTGGGGTATCTACCCCTTTCCCAGCCCTCTGAGTTAATTTAAAAGCTCCTGTGTTAATTTAAGACCGGGCTGAAGGCTCGTTTGTCTCCCAGCGAGGTGGTCCAGGTCCCTCCCGGCTGTGGGGGGGGGGGATGTCACGGAGTTGGTTACGGAGCTGCCCTCACTGTTTGCTCCTAAAACTCTGCTTTTCCCATCCCTGGTGATTCTCCTTCAGGAGCAAGTGTCCTCCTCGAGGCTGGAGGGACAAGCGGGGTTTTAGGGTCCCTTCACAGCTGATTCCCTGCCTGTGTCTGGGATGTGCTGGGTGGGATAAGAATGAATTTGACTTATTTGAAAGGCTTGGCAGTAACCTGGGGGTGGGGGAGCCTTGGCTGAGGCACCAGCCCTTGACTCTGTCCCAGGGTGATGAGCAACGAGCGGAGTCAGGTCCCTGGATTCGAGCCCTGGGGGCTGTGGGTCGAGTGATGGGGGGGAAGGAGATGCTAAAATAGCACCAACCCCAGGCAGGACTTACCCTCTGGGCTCTGTGTGGTGGCTTTTACCCAAAACATTGGCTTTAAGGATGGTCGTTCCCTTGTGGTACACCCGGGCTGGGTGGCACAAGCCATCTCTCGGTGACCAGCTCGGGACCGCTTCCCATCCCACCCGCTTGGGTTTGGTGGGTGAACTGCAAAACCCGTCAGCCACAGCCCCTCGTTAGGCAAATTATCTCATCCTTGCTCTCCCAACCCAGTCCTTGGGGATGCTGCGGGCTCTCTGGCATCATTGATAGGGGTCAAACAGTGGGGGGACACGTGTCTTCCCCTGAGATGCTTTGGCTTCTCCCTTTTCCAGCCTTGAGCTGCGCCGGGGATGGATTTCAGGCACAGCACACAAGGGAAAAAAAAAAAAAAAAAAGCCCCAAAAAACCCTTCTCCAGCTTTTATTTATGTCAGCACATCTCTCGCTATTAACTACCACCAGCCTGATGCCAGCTGGACCGTTTATGATGGCAATAAAAGCCAAACGGCGATATAAAATCCCACCTGTCATAATTGGGCTTGATTTAACCGCGGATGGAGGCAGCCGGTGGTGATGCTCGGGTGATAACGTTGTGTGAGGGTGCCGTGGCCAAAAGGGACCCCCCGGCGGCCACGGCCACATCCCCCCACTCGTCCCCCCACCCCGATGTGCCGGACCCTCGAGCAGCTGTTTTGCAGGGGAATGGAACCACTTTGATGCGCCCCGAAAGCAGGATGCTGCCTGAGCTCCTGTTTTAAAGTAATGGGAGAAAAGGCTGTCGTTTTAATTTGATTTTATTATTTTTTTTTTTTCCTTTCTTTTTTTCTTCCCGAACTTCACAGGATGGTGCTGACAGATGAGGAGAGCTTTTTAACTCCTGCTGCTCCAGAAACCCATCGCTGTTTTGTTTTTTTTTTTCCTTTCCTAGGAAGGCAGCCATCCCAACCATCAAAAGCTCCTTTGGCCCTTGGCTTTTTCCAGCTCCAGGACAGGAGCAAATACAGAAATTATGATATTTACACCCAGAAAGCAGCTGGTTTGTGCAGGACCCTTGTGCCATACCAGAGCGGGGTGGGTGTATTTACCTCTTGTTTCCCCTTTCCCCTGTTCACAAGGAGTGTAGGAATCTCTCAGTGAGGATTTTGGGGGGGGGTTTGGTGTATTGCAAGATGTCAGGGGGTGCAGACCCTTCTGAGAATAATGAGGCTTCTTGATGTTTTTTGATATCCCTGCTCGCTTTTTCTCCCAGCTAATTCTTCCATTACCCTTTCTTAATGAACAAATGAGGCTTGGGCTTGCAGGGCATGCAAAGGATGCAGCTCCTGAGATGTTTTGGGTTCTTTGAAGTTTTGATCCACACCGTGGACGTAGTTAAACAGGGGAAAAGGAGCTCCTGGCATCCCTGGGTCTGGAATTGCAGTGGTGGTGGTGGAAGGAGCGAGTCTGAAAATAGGATGCGGCTCATTCTAATGAGCGTTAATGGGAAGGGAGGGGCCTGGGTGCAAACCTCAATGGGAGAGCTTGCTGCCAGCCATGGAGGGCACGGTGGAGGTGGTAGCATCTCCCTGGAAATCCCCACGAGCCCCGCGGCTGAATATTCAAGGAAAACACCAAATAACTGCTGTTATTTGGCTCGGGTACCACTTCCATCCCTCATCCATCACCGCAGAATTCTGGGGCTGTGGGCCAGCTCCCCAAACTACTGGCCCGTCTGAAGGCCAGTGTTGGCTGTTGAAAGTGAGCTCGGGTTTTTCCTCCAGGACTCCCATTTTATTACCCCGTCGGGTGTTCCTGCACCACGTCCTGGCTCGGTTTCTTTTTCTCCCAGTCGTCCTGGCTGCCGGGGTTTGAGTTCACCATGGTCCGTGCTCGATCCGTCCTCCCCATCCCCTTTGGAGAGGGTTATTGGAACGGCGCGTTTAATCAGGAGTGATGAAAGCCAAGGGTGTAACGTCAGCGGTGTCTCCTTCCCTCGCCCCCTCCAGCGGTTTCATATCCTGTTGTAATAATGGAGAGGATTAAAGAGGCGAGATGGGAAGCGGTGACACGAGGACGCGGACGCCGGGGCGGGCGGGCGGCTTTCCGCCTCCTCCTGCCACAGGGAAATCTCATTTTTGGAGACTGGCCCTGCTCGTTGAGCCCGTTTGAGTGAAACAATTCCTTCTGTGAGCGGCTAAGATGAAATAAAAAAAAAAAAAAAAAGGCCTTTTTTTTTTTTTTTTCCTTTACACCTTGGTCCCTCCGTCGCCGCCTCGCCCACCCTCTTTGGCGCCGCTGCCAGGCATGGTCTGCCCAGGTGGGGTTGCTAACCCTCGTCTTAATTTGGGTTTTTGAGGGCAGGTCGAGCCCACGGAGATGGGTTCATGCATCATTGATGGGAAGGTGATGGGAGAACAGATGTAAGCAGCTGGTTGTCTCTGTAACCCATTAATGTATGTCCCAGGGCAAAATAGCTGCAGGGCTGCATGAGACGTGTCTTCTCTCTCCTTTCTGACCTGCAGAAGAGGAGCAGGAGGTAAAATGCTATTTAAAAGAGGAAGGGAGGGGGTGGAAAAACCAGCTGAGGTGTTAATGCCTCCTGTGCTTGCTCCTGGCCTGGGTGGGCATCCCTGAATCAGGAGCAGCTGGTTAGAAACCCCCCCTGAGCCCTGGTCACGCCGGTGGATGGGATGGGTGAGCATGTTTGAGACCTGATGAGCAGCAATATTAACGATGCAGGGAAGAGGATGCTGAAAAAAACAAAACCAACCCTGTAACAGCCCAAAGCCAGGCTAATGGGGCACGCAGAAACAAGCTTGTTCATAAGAAGAAGAAGAAGAAGAAGGAAGAAGAAGAAAAAAAAACACTGGTCATCAAAAAATCAAACGGGGCCGGTATCTTCTGGAAAGGAGAGGGAAAGGGGAGGTTCAGCTGGAGACAAAGAACCTTTGTCTCTAGTTACAGGAACAGCAGGGGCGGTGAGGGAAGATGAAAGCTCCATGTGAAGTACCAGGTGTTTTGATCTGCAACCGAGTCACCTCCGAGATGTTCTGGGAGGATCCCCCAAGTCAAATTAGCTTCTGAGGATTTGTTTTAAAATAATAACCATGAAAAAAAATAATCCTTTTTTTTTTTCTTTTTCTGTGTGTGTCTTTGAGACTAAAAGCTTTAAACGCAGGGGCCTGAGCCATCTCCCTGTACAGAAGCATCCCTTCATCCCTTCCCCTCCTGCAGGGGCTCTGCTTGGAGCTTTGCCGGATAATTCCCCTGCCATGAGCTGGACCTGGAGCCCAGACCCTCCCACCAGGTGGGTGCAGGGGTCTTCCCCTCTGCTGTGACAATCCGTGTTGGATTGATGGGCTGTCTTGTCTTATGTAGGGAGCTCCACAAGGATGGGGGGCAGTGCTTGGACGCGGGGTGCCAGGGAAGGGTGGCCTTTGCAAGGAGACATCATGGCGAGGAGTCAACCCGTGGCTTCTTGCTGCCTCGTCTTGTATGAGCC
Organism: Gallinago jamesoni; assembly: GCA_025769975.1. NCBI lineage: Eukaryota > Metazoa > Chordata > Aves > Charadriiformes > Scolopacidae > Gallinago > Gallinago jamesoni. The sequence goes on along the minus strand of JAOQGH010000069.1, from coordinate 19,424,652 downwards.
TTGCTTTTCCTAGGAGTTAGGGGAAAATAAAAAGTAGAATGATCTTCAAAGAAGAAACGGTGTGTCTTTAGAAACCCCACGGGTGAGCGCCCAGGACCCATCCCTACCTCCTCTTTGGGTGCAGACTCTCCCATGGACATCACCTGTTGCCCCAGGACCTGGCCCAGCCCAGCCCATGCTTAATCACTAACGAGCGCCTGAAGCCCGGAGATGCTCCTGGCATTGGGAACTCTTAATTTACTGCCAGGCTGGTTCCCTGTGGTTTGGCTTGGGCTGGGAGAAATACAGGAGTGACAGCTGGCGAAAGCACCGTTTCCTCCAGCAACGGGGCGAATCCAGCAAATAATTGTCCAAAGATTATCGCGGCGTAATGGTGGGACAACAGCAGCCGCTGCACATCATTAGAGCTTACCAGGGAGCGCGGGAAGAGATTCAACCAGAACGAAGGCAAACAAACGCCGAGCAAAACACACAGCAGATGCGGCGTATTAGCCGTGCACGGATTGACTTACGAGCTGTGTGTCAACAGCGTGGGAGCAAGGCAGGGGTTGGCAAAGCCGGAGGCTGGTGACATCTCTCCAGCACTGCCCCACATCCTCCTGGGGGGTGGTGGTGGGGGTGTTCTTGGGTTTAAAGGGTGTTCAGGAGCGGTCGGGATCTCCCGTGGTCTTTCTCTGGGCCTTTGGAAAGAGGCATCTGAGTTTTCTCTCCGCCTCCCTGCCTGCCAGACGGGGGCAATAACTCATGCCTTGTCCCTCCAGGTGGTAACTCGCTTTGCCCCGGCTCTTTTCCAGCCCTCAAAGTTTCTCTGCTGTGCTGATACTGGCCCCGCTCCTCTGCTTTTTATTATATTTCATCCCATGTGCATGCGATGGGGTTCTGCATCATCACCATTTGCTCCCCATGGTTACGTGGCTGCCTGGGCTGGGAGCCCTGCAAATATTTGAGCTGCTCCATCCATGGGAGCGTAAGAATTAGCAATTTCCAGTTGCCCACACATGGGAAGAACCAGGATGATGGGAACATCTTGTTGTTCCTTGCAGGTGGGCGTTCCCTTGCTCCACAGGATGGGGACCGGCCGGTGCAGGGGGCTGTTCCAGCATGGGAGCACATCCCAGTTTCTCACTGGGAATGGTTTGATCCATCTGAATGGGTGGTGAACCTCTCCATAGGAGAAGAATTGATGCTAATAGGGTTTAGCTCCTTTTTTTCGGATAAGGACAAGTGTTGAGGCTCTGGTGGAGGTTGGCTGGGGGAAAAAGCAGGTACCTCCAGGTTAGATCACCCCAATTCAGAGCTGCAAGTGGCTGGGACCGAGGTTGTCCCAACAGCTAAATTTTGTCTAACCAGTATTAACTGGTCTGGACGGTAGTTTTTAGGTGGTTTCTAGGAGAAGTTTCTGGCTTTTTTGGAACTGGCAGCAACTTTCTGTCCTAAAGCTTGAACGATCCAGGGGAAAACAAAACCATAGGGACACAATTTTTGAGTAAAAATGACTTCTTTTTTTTTTTTTTAGCCTGGTGCTGTGTTAGTGCAGACCTCAGAGCAGCTGGAAAAAAGGTTTATTGGACAGTGGAGATGTTCTTGCATTGACCACCAGCTGCAGGATGCCTCCCCCATCCCTTCCTCCACTGCTTTATATCCCTTTTATTGGTCCCCTGCCCTCAGCACCAAAGTCCTAGATGAGGATGATGACGGTCCATCACCAAATCGCAATATCCCCCCGCTTTGATTTCGCAGACACGACAAACCCAACCCTCTACCTCCTTCCTCCAGACCACGCGACACCAGTGACGGAGCTTTCTGTGTCTGAGAAGTGCCCAAATATTGCTCAATGTCAGGTGGGGGATGTTTGCTGGCTGCCCTCGCGTGCGCCGGAGAAACATATATAGGACACCATCAACTTTCAGCAATTTATTCCACCTATGCCTTTTTTTTTATTTGTCACTATGGTAACTACAAAGTAAAGATCAAAGTGGCGTGTCAACAGCAGGAAAAGGTATTATTCCCCTCCCCTCCTTTGCAGAAATAACTTAAGCTTGTTTTTATTTCCTTCCCATTCAGAAAAAAATCCCTCGCTGCTGGCCGGTGCTGCTACAAGGGGTTGTGCCTTTTCTTGGCGAGGGATAAACCCATGTCTCCTGCTGTTGAGAAATTGGACTGCAACAGTTTGTGGACCAAGTAAACTGAATTTCCTTTGGTTTTTAGGCAAACATGAAGTGCAGCTTGATGGATGGATGGATGGATGGATGGATGGATGGATGGATGGATGGATGGATGGATGGGGTAACGCAGCAGAAGTTGAAGAGGGCTGATAGAGAAGGTCCTGTGTTTTAATAGTGGTGATGGATTGGAGGACTGGAGAGTGTCTTGGGGCTGGAGGAGAGAAACTGGAGCTACCAGAGGCTTGCGGGGGTGGGTAAAAAACCTTTCAGGAGAAATACTTGGTTGGTTTTCTTTCCCTGTTGGAAAACACTAGTTTAATTAAATGAAAAAAAAAATCAATTGTGGAGATCAGATGGTCAATCAGATGGTCAATAAGGTGGCCTGGCACTGGGGAGCGGAGGTGCCCTGGGGGCTTCTCGGAGACCTTGGTGGTTCCAGGTGGGCTCCCATGCAACCATGGGAAGCTGTTGGGTGGACATACAGATCCCAGCACTGGTGGTGGGACCAGAGCCACTCCTTGGGGCAGACTGCAAGAATAACAAGTGCCTTATTGAAAACAAGATGAACTTGGCTGTGTGGTGGGCTGACATCTCCTCCTGGCTTCGTGGAACAGCTTGCCTTGGGTGGGAAGAGGAGCTGGCAAGGTGCTGAGACAAGTTATGGGGTCACTGCAGATCCCAAAATGCTCCATCCATCCCTGGTTGGCTGGGCTTGTTGAGGAGGAGGATGCTGCCTGCCCGCTCCCAGACCCTTTGATGGGTGTTCTGTATCGCACAGGGAACAGACCAGTCTGGTGGGACCCAGGGCTTGGGGAAAGGGGTTTTCCAGCCTGGCTGGAAAAGCCACCTCTGATTGGGATGTGATTGTCACTTAAAATGGGAATCAGCAGGCAGCTGGAACAGTGGAGGGGAGGAGGAGGAGGAGGAGGAGGAGGGAAAGTGTGGTGTGCACTGTGCTGGTTGTCGTGGCTGGTACAGGGAACAAGGAGATTCAGGTCAGAAAAGAGAAGCCCCACCAACAGCTGATATCACTCCTGCCCATTCCCTGTGGCTCTGGCATTGGGATAGGTTTGCACCCCCATTCCTGGGGTTTGGCATGGGTTTGGGGTCCCCATCTGTGCCCTGTGGCTCTGGGCTCAGGATGAGTTTGGGGTTCCCATCCATGCCCTGTGGCTTGGGATGGGTTTGGGGTCTCCATCCATACCCCATGGCTCTGGGCTTGGATTGGATTTGGGTCTCCCATTTATATCTTGTGGCTCTGGGTTTGGGGTCCCCATCCATGTCCCGTGGCTCCATACTGAATGTTTTCATGTGGATACAAAAAGCCACAAACCACACAAATCTTGAACTCTGCTTGATTTTTCGCTCTTTCTCCTTAGTTATCATGGAAAGAGGGCGCAAGCACCAAACATTTAGGGAAGGACCCAGCTCTAGGGATGTAGTACAGCTACAGGGCCTTCAGCGAGGTCGCTCGGGATCCAGCGGTTGCCCTGCTCTGATTACCCTCTTAATTATTTTAATTATCAATAATTGCGCTCTTCCCCGATAGGTTTAGAAATAGAACGGCAGGTGCAAAAAGGAAGGGGATGCTCATCCAGGCTCTACCATTGGCCATCCCTCCAGCCGTCGGTCCCCTGCCTCGACTCAAGCAAAGCTCCCGTTGAAGGAAACGCGATCCCAAACTCCGTATTTTTAATTATACCAAAGCGTAGCCAAAATGCGCAGGCAAACGTTAACTCTGCTTTAAAACAGACCAAAAAAAAGGGAGTTTTAGGATACGTGAGCGCATTCAAAAGTATACATTTTGAGGCATTTTGTGTTGGTAATGCAAGCTGTAAGCGTTACCTCTATGGGCTATAAAGCAGCTTTTAAGTTGGAGGAAAATGAATTCTGCCTGTATTTTTTTTTATTTCTGCAGACGAAACGAGGCGCACGGCCGCAGCAACGAGGGGTACAGCCAATAAGGTGTAAGCACTTAAAAAATTAGCGGAAGGTTTTTGGCTGTCAGGAGAGTTTCTGGAGGGATTTTGAGGACAGCCAGGGGCCATCTGGTTCTAAGAAGGAAGTTAATCCATTTAGGAGTGGGATTATGTGATATATTTGCTCGCAGGTGCTGGGGCATGGTGGCCTTAGACTTGCTTTGAGTTTGTCCTTGCTCCCCAGAGCTTTACCTTGCACTAAAGATGTCTTCTGCTTTATTTTTCTTTTTAAGCAAAAGTGTTGAACGGGCAAGAGGGCAAGTGTATCTGGAGATGCGATGCCGTGGCAAGGCACTGCTGCCAGACCCTCCCTGCCCGGGGAAGCTGCGTGGAGATAGAGGGCAGGACCTTGTCCCACCTATCCAAGCCTTGGTCTCATCTAGTTAGTCTGTTATTTTTGCCAAGGGAGACTTGTTTGGGGTCTCTCAGCATCGCCACTGGTTTGTAGGGACGTGCCAAACCCCAGGGTGAGGACAGGGGGGTGGTTCAGAGTGGGTGAGCAGCGCTGGTTTTAGATAAGCAGGGGCGTTTCTAATGCTGCAAGACCTCCCTTTAGCAAAGGCGAGGTAAAATTTGACTTTAAGAGAAGTTGGGAAGAGTAACTAACCTAAAATTCAGTGGAGAGGTGGCTTCAGGGTCTCTCCTCCCTGGCTCGGATGAGCCCAATGTGGTGGCATCACACATGGGCAACCAAAAGGCAAATTCTCACTCTGACCAGCAAGTTTGGGTTGTTTCTGGTTTTTTTTTTCCCCATCCTTCCTCAATTTGAGATGCATTTGTTGTTCCGAGCTGATGTTTTCCAGGTCAAAAGGATTGGGAAGGGGATCTTGAGAATTCCCTGACGTAGCCCCCAGTTGCTCTTGCATCTACCTTCAGCTCTGCCCTTTGGTGGCCATGCCTGAGAAACTGCAGAGGAGCTTCATAAAGCCAACGGCTCGGCAGGAGCAGACCAAACCCCAGCCTCCTTTGTCTCCAGAGATGGAGGTGGGGCAGGATCTGGCCCTTGCTTGCTAGCTGTAGGAGCATGGACCCATCTGGAGTATCCCTCGGGGTGCCCCAACGTGTGACTTGACTTTGTGTGTTATGAGTCGTTGGAGGGGGAAGGAGAGGGAGGGGACTGACTAATTACAGGGGAAAAAGCTGTTCTGGTCATCCCAGAAGTGTTTGTGAATTTGTTCAATGGATTTATGGGGTGGCTGAGCTCGTGGAACGTTTCCTCAAGAAGAGGGCGTGGGGGTTGGTATCCATCTCCTGGGTCTCCTCTGGCACTGCCGATGTCTCCTGTGAGCACCCAGCCCCAGAACTTTGAAGCCCACCAGACTGAACCCCAAACAGGTCACTAAGGGGGTGCCAGCTTAGTCCTGCTCGTGGTGCCCATGGGGTGGATTTGCTGAGCCTGGTCTTGCTGCTCCGTGCTCCTCAGCCCAACCCATGGCAGAACATCCTTGTATCCCCAGAGGGTTATATATTCATATACATTTTATACAGGATTATGTGACTTCATACGTAATTTTATATAGATTTCCATTCCAGGAGGGGTATAAATAAGCACTTACACCACAGGAGAGCTGAGCCATGGGATGATGCTGCCCCCCCCTTAACCCTCTGCGCCCCCCTGCCCTGAGGAGGGCCGTGTCCAGGTGCCCTCCCCACTGGGCACGTGGTGGGACCACACCAACACCTGCGATGCCTTTGAAGACACATAGGTGATGGGGCTATATATAGACAGTTGGAATGTTTTGGTGGAACTATCCCATGGGAAATCGAAATCCTATCAATGCTAAAACGCTTCCAGAAACCAGGTGATTTTTTTTTCCCCCCTTTTCTCCCCAATTTTCCTTGAGCTTTCATTTTCTTGCAGAAGAAAGCTGGGGAGGCAACATCCCCTGCGTGTGCACGCCTACGGGCACCTCATATAGGGATGTAGGCATGGCTGGGGTCAAAATGAGCTAGAATAAGCCAATATATTCCTCCTGCGTACCCATCTGCAGCCCAGGACCTCCTCTTTTTTTAATCTTCATGGATAACGGATGCAGCTACAGCTGCATCCCCACGGGCATGGGGTGGCAGGACCACGGGGAGCCTTTGGCTTCGTTGCCAGCGCAGCGACATCGAACCCATGTTTGCAAATCGCTGACTGACGGGGTTTTGTTGGCGGTGGGTTGGCGTTGCTCGCAGCCCTTGATCTCTGTTGCCACCAGCAGAAGCCCTTCAAAAATTTATAAGTGGCCCTTCGAACCGCAGGGAGAGCATTATTGTCCTGCCTGATGCTCCAAGCCGCCGGTGATAGATGTGGAAATGCAGCTGGTGAAGGGGTGTCGGAGCTGCGGGGAAGGTTTCTGAGCTGCTCCAAGCATCACGGTGGTTTCTGATGCATCCCGGGGATTTCTCCCCTGGAAAAGGGCTCAGGCGCCAGGAAGTGGGTGTCCTCCTGTAGGTGGTTGTGAGCTTCAGGCTGATGCTCCCCAAGGATGAGTTGAGCTTGGACTGAC
>JAOQGH010000069.1:19389735-19416576 GCA_025769975.1 Gallinago jamesoni | reverse complement strand
TAGATGGAAGGTGATCACCAGAGACTACCCTGGGAATCTCCATGAGCCTTTGAAGGTTGCAAGGATGCTACCTGATGCTCAGGCTGGGGTGGTGGGATCAGAGCCTGGCTGCTGTACCCTGACGTTGGCCCCGGGCTTTGCAGGGGCACTCTTGCATCTCTGGAGGAGATGCAACGCCAGGACCGCTTTGGGGTGCACCACCTCACCTATGCCATGGTCTGCTGATGGGAGGGAATAAATGAGAATGGCCGTCTGTGAAACACATGGACCATGGGTGCTCCAGCCCCTGCCCCACTCCCTGCGTGCTCCGGCAGAGAGGGACCGTGGTGGCCCCAGGAGCAATCCTGACATGGAGGGATCCTGACTTGCCCTGGGACCATCCATCCCCAGGGACGTCCCCAGCATCCCCCCACCATGGCTTGCATATGTAGTCACGGGCCGTGACTCACGCAGGCAGCCACCCCCACCTCACGCCCCTCTTCCTTCCCACCCCCGAGCACCTAAATATACCTCCAGCTCCGCACCGACACCCCCTCCTGCGCTCCCCAGACCCCACACCTGCTCTCTCCTGCCCCCACACCCATAGAGAAGGGGTCCCGTGGGGACACTGGGGACAGCCCCTGCCTGCCCGTGATGCTCCAACCCATTTCTCCCCCCGCCCCCCGCCGTTTGTCTTAATGCACCGCTCAAAATGCAAGCTGTGATGGAGGAGATATATTTAGCCTAAATCCCTCGCAGGTGAATTTGTTGGGGGGTGGGGGGGAGAGGGGGAGGCAGGGTTTAATTTTTTTCCCTGTGATGGTTTAGCCTCGGGGGTCTCTTTCAGAAGCTCTGCTCCCATCCCGGCAGCGCCAGCAGAGCCCCTCAAGGCAGCGAGAGCTTTTGGGGACAGCCCAGCCCCCCAGCCATCAAACCTCCCATCTCCCGTGCAGATCAGAAACCCTGCAGCACCATCCCAGACTGTCTGTCCATCACTCCTGATAGATTTTAATTGCAAGGTTGTCTCCAATAACTCTTTCTTCGTGAGCTCCTTGATCTCAGTGGTGTCTCGTGGTGCTTTGCCCCATGTGAAGCAGCCTGTGCTCACTTTCTTTCCCTTGAAGGCTTGTGTTAGGAAAAAAGGGATTTTTATTTTTTTTTTCCCCTTGAGGTACAACCCTCTAGCAAATGCAGCATGACTCGGGGCAGTTTCGCTTGAGTTGATCCCAAAAGATGTGTGTTTTTATGCTGGAAACCCGGCTCGTGGAAGGGTGATAGCTCCCACCGGGCACATGGTCCCCAATTCCTGCTCTACATCCATCCATCCATCCATCCATCCTGGTTTTTATCTCTCTCCATCTGTTTAAGCAAGGTGTTTTCTCCTTTGTGGATGTGTAGTGTTGTGTCTTACACATGCATTGAGGAGGTCTGCCATGAAGCTACAGCTTTTCCTCCCTCTCCCCATCACCCAGGACTCTGCTGGGCTGGATCCAACCCCGCCTACAGCGAGCTCTTACCCCCAGCTCCGTCAAGGACTGAGCCACAACTTGAGTAGTTTCAGGGCTTCCGGTGAGATTTCTACTCCTGGCGAGCACAGAAATGCAGAAATGGTGCCAACAAAGGTTGAAGGCACCTCACGGATCTGCTGAGCGCCGTCTCTTCTTCCTGGGAGCTGTGAACGTGATGGACAGAACTCACCGTCAAGAAAACAAGGTAAAACATGACAGCAGATAAGATTTCCATCTTCCTGTAAAGCTTCCACCTTTTACAAGGAAATCACCACCTCTTTTTTTTTTTTTTTTTTTTTTCCCCCCTTTTTCCTGTGGCCTGGAAATAAAGCAGCAGTAGGTGGGAAGCCCACCACCTGTGGCGTTACGGGCGTTCAGCAGAGGTGGTGTTGAGTGGGCAGATGTGTGTGGGGTTCCTCATCCCAGTCCAAGAAGGATGAGAGGATGGAGACAACCCCTTCCCCTGCCCACCTTGGAGCACCAGCTCCTCTCCTTGCAGGGGTGACCACTGCGGGGAGGTGGGGGAAAGCACCAACGTTCACCTGTGGCTTTGGGGGGGCTTTGGAGGTGCTGTGGGCTCGCTCAGGGGTTGGCCACCAACCCTTGGCAGCCAGACCTACAGAGTAAATAAAGGGGTTTGAAAGCCTAGCGATGTAACGAGATGATTTAAAACCTGCCTTTTCTTCTGCTAGATTAATTTACTTGGTATTAGGTTTAATCTTTCACTTAGTGGGGTTTCGGTGGCTTCTTTCTCCCGTTCCCCCTCCGGCAGCTCTCTGGGATGCTCTGCCCTCGGCAGGAGCTGGAGGAAGCCACGCCAGGGCTGGGGAGGGGGGACCAGACCCAGGCCAGGAGGGGTCACACAGGAGCCCAGGGTGGCACCTCCTGGTCTTCTGCTCTCCTGGATGGCCCATGGGCAGGGGCAAACTGATTTCTTCTCCATCAGGCATAGAGATCACCACCAGGTTTCCCTGGTGCCATTAGCCAAGGTGCTAATCACTTTAACCAACTGGGAGGGCATCAGGGGGAATTAATCAGCTCTAATCAGGACAATGGTGGCTGATGAGGCAGCTGGAGGTGGAAGCAAACGATTGGGTCGTGCCCAGCTCCCAGTGCCTGGTCTAACTACCTGCCCACCCCTGGCTATGGGGGGGTACCCAGCTCTGGAGACCCCAAGCACAGCACTGAGCTGGGGGGACCTCGAGCCACCATTCTGTGTCCCCCACCCAGCTGCAGCTCCAGCCCCTGCTTTTGCCAACCTGTGTAGGGGTCAAAAATTTGGCTTCTTTGGGGGGTGATCGTTCCTGAGCATCCACCACCCTGGTCCTGCTCCCATCCTCCTGCTCCCAGCAGCCATGAAGCCTCAGGGATGAGCGGATGGCACTTCACGGGAGCACCTCTGGCAGTGCAATGAACAAAAGGCTGGTGCAGGTGGGAAGAGCAGGGCAGAGGTGGCATCAGCAGGTCCTTGGTGCTCCTTGGACATGCTGGTGCTGAGGTGGTGTGGGCTGTTGCACCTTGGTGTCCCCCAGCCCCGCTGATGGTGGCGTGAGCCGGGCAGGAGAGAGTGCTGCCTGGGCAACGTGATTATCGGTGGCTGGAAAACAGGTGAGGAAGGTTTTTTTAATCATTTCTCTCGTCCACCTGTCAAAGGAGGTGTGTTTTATGTCTGCAAACCAGCAGCTGAAATGGGAGATGAGGGTTTATTTGGAAAATAAAGCTCTTGGTCTTCCTACAGTCTATTTATCTAATCCATTCATATCTATTCATCTATCTGTCTCCTGTTTATCTGGAATATCTTTCAATATGCTTCTATGCCTGTTCCATTCTGCATTATCTCTCTTGCCCTTATGTATCACCATCAATCTAATGAGAAAACCTCTCCCTTTCGCTCCATCTTCTTTGAATAAATTTGGGCTTTTGGGCTGTTTCTCTCTCTCGCACTACCTGTTGCACGCTGCAATTTTTCCTAACCATGACCACCATTCCTCTTGAACTGAATTTTTTAAGAAAACACATTAGCGAGGGATTTGATGGATTATGTGCATTATGCATTTGGGGATGTGATGTGGAGCTGGGGCACATCCCTACAATGGAGGAACATTGGTGACAAGGAGGTGTGTGAAGCCCTGGGCAGATGTCACAGGGTCTTCATGGTCTTGGGGAAGGAATAAACCTTTCTCTCCAAGCTCTCGCTAGGGTTGGAAACATCAGGTTGGGTTGCTTTCAAGCCGTGTCCCTCCTCCACCTCTTGTTCCTGCCAGCGTGACTCAGAGCCATCTCGGCATTCCTGGCAGGTACCGCTTCCCACCAGCTCTCAGCAGCACCAACTGGGTCACAAATGCACATTTATAAATGAGCAGCTCAATGCTGTTTGTGCACCAGCAGGCTGCAGGGATGGGTGGGCAGGCAGTTAAATCATTTCTTCACGCCACGTCCCGTGGTGCCCTTGATTAATTTTGTTCTCAGCGTATCTTGATTTTGTGCTGAGGTCTTGTCCCCGCCATCCTGCTGATGTTTCACCTTCTTGATGCCATCAAGGTCAGTCCAGAGGAGGACGTTGTCTCCTCTGCTAGCCCAGCTCAGTGCTCCTTCCTCCTGGGAAGGGTGAATCAATCTGTTCTAAGCCCCAGATGCTTTCCACCTTTCCACAGACAATTCCCTTTCCACCTGCGCAGGTGACGTTGCTTAAACACAGTTCCCAAAGAAACCTGCTTTGCTCCTCATGCCAGGGAGAATGGGCTCGAGTGACCCCAGCAAGAGACACGTCTCCAAAAGTCACTGGTATTGTCAAGAGGCACTAACGGGTTTGCTTTAATACGCTAATGTCCAGTTCTTGTATTAAATTAGCAAGGAGTAGACATCAAGAAGGGAGGACACCCTTTTCTCCTGTAATAGAGAGGAGAGCCTCTTGGGTGTCTTGCCAGTAAAGTGCTGGTCATGTGGAAGATGGCTGGCACTGAGGACAATTATTTGAGCCTTTTGGGAGAGAGAAAGACAAAAAATGGCTTCCCCTTCACTTGATCAGTGTGAGGTGAGGGCAAATTCCCTCTCCAGGAGGTACCTGGTATGGATGCTCTTACACGTGATGTGCTGGGATGCAAGGAGCTTGATTGCAAAGGGGACAGGCTCTGGAGGGTGTTTGTGTCTGGAGATTTCCCCTTCCTCCTGTATTTTCACAGTCTTGGTGGGTTATTTTTTCTGAAATCTCCAGTTGCCTGAATCATGTTCCTGTTGGAGAGAGCAGTTCAGCTTTTCCTACAGCCAAAGGAACACATCCCTGGTCTACACACGTGACCCTGATGTTGTCAGGCTTGAGGAGAGAGAGACGTAGAGCTGTTTCTAGAGAGGGAAACCCAGCCGTGTCATCATGCATCACCAGGTGCTGCTGCCTCCACATCCCCTGGCAGAGCAGTGCTGCCTGCTCTCCTGATCCCCATGGTTGCCCCTTCCATTCGTTGCTTTCCACCTGAGCCCATCTTCTCCAGTAGGACCATCTTGGCCTGTCCCTTCTCTCCCCAGGCACACTCTTATCTCCTGTGTAGCTGTCTCCATCTCCTTTCTCAAAGGCAGATGCCTCCTGCCTTGCTCCCATCGCATCTTGCTGCAGGGTCTTTATCTTACATTGTTGCTCCATCCATGGTCCAAGGAAACTCTTCCCTAGTACATCCCTCATGCCTCCAGCAATCCTCCCCTTCTTTTTACAATTGTCTCCTCTCCAACCAAGGAGCTTGGGCAGACCCTGCTTGCTGGAAGCCCTTCCCAAAAGTGGCCACCAGCTATGGAAAGCCTCACGGGGATTACAACTTTTGAACACCTGGGTTAAGTCCTGCAGGAAGCAGGTTGGGCATGAGTTTCCCTTTTTAGCAACAGCTGCCTCTTCCTCGTGGCCATTTCTTCCGCTGCAGAGCTCCCATGGGACACCTCTCAGGAAAACAAGGTAAACTTGTTGAAATTATTTCCCAAATGTAAGCTATTAGCATGATTTTCTCATCAAAAAACAATAACAGAGGATTTGTCTTCTTTTTTTTCTTTTTTTCTTTTTTGTTTTGATGGAAGCCAGGATGTGTAAGAGAGCAGGCAACACATATCCACTAGATAATTAGATTGAAAGAAAACCACCCCTCTGAAGACAATGAGATGATAAAAGAGATCAAGGTCCCTGGGAAAACTTAATCCTTCCCTTTTTTCCATTACTTCTCAGGTTATTTCACTTTGCTATTAAGAAATTTGATTTGCTGATGAGCAGGAGAGGAAGCTTCCAGACTCGGAAAGAAAAAGTTGGGTTGCGTGAGGACAAGCTATTAAAGATGCAGTGATTGCACAAACCCCAAAGGTAGAGAGTCTCCCGTGAATTAGCATGGGACCCAGGCTTTTTTGGTGGAATGAGGCTGATTAAACCCTTCTTCTATCATCGGAGATGTCCTGCAGTCACCCTCAATAACAGCAGACAAAAATAGTCAATTCTCAAGTACCTGTCCATCTAAACCCCCTTGTATCTCTTTGACCATGGCCATTGCATGGGGTCTCAGGGGACCTGGATGTCTGTGTGAGTTCAGGTCCTTTGGGAGTCTCTTTGAGGGTGGGGTGGGTAATCCATCTTTCTCCTCTGTTCCCATGCTTTTTCCCTTTCCCCTTCCCTTCTCCATCTTTCTCCTCCGTTCCCATCACAGAATCTTAGTGGTTGAAAGGGACCTTTGAGATCATCGAGTCCAACCACATTAAAAAAAAACAACAATAAAAAGCCAAACAAAAAAACACCCCACCCAAACAAACACAAAAACACACCCACAACCCAAAACAAACAAAAAAATACCCCACAAAAAAACAGAAAAAACACACAAAAAAAGCACCCACCAACTAAACCCCACACCCACAATTCCACACACAACACCCCAGCACAAACCAATAATCTTGGGCACTAGAGCATGCCCTAAAGAGCCAGGTCTACATGTTTCTTAAATACCTCCAGGGATGGTGACTCCACCACCTCCCTGGGCAGGCTGTTCCAGTGCCTGACCACTCTTTCAGTAAAGTAATTCTTCCTAAAGAATTTGGGCCTTTCCTTGCCCCAAAAAGGAAGGAATCCCTTCAATGCCAGGGCTCTCCAGCTGTAATGGAGCTTCACAGCTGGACCCGGACCTGATGTTGGGCTTAAAAATGAGATTTTATTTATTTTTTTTTCTTTTCTTCCCACTTTCCGTGGGAGGTTTTCCTTCTTTGTCCCAGCCCAGGCGCCCCTTCGAGGAGGAGGTACAGTGGCTGTGGTGGCACTCGATTTGTCCCTTCTGCCTGGCCGGGGGAAGGAGGCTGCAAGCTCACATCGAGGAGTTTGGCTGAACTTTTTAGCATGAATTATTCATTCACGAGCCAGCCTTTCTCGCAGCAGTTCTCCACCTGATTCTGGAGCAGACTTCTTGCAGCTGGCAGGAGCTTGTATTTATGTTGTCACCATCACGCCCCTCCAAAATCCATTTCTGTGAGGGGAGGGGGTCATCTCACCCCTCGCTCGAAGTTGCGTCCAGTGATGAGTCTCGGGGAACTGACTCCCTGCTCCTGGAGTTGGTTTGGACCTCTGTTGGGACATCTCTCCTGGCAGGGTGGTCTTCCCTCTCGCTCTGCTTTCTCCTCCCCCTGGAGACTTGCTCTCAGGCTGGTTTCTTTCCTGGGAGTTTGATGGGTGGAAACCTCTCACATGAGTTTGATGCAATTTGGAGACTGCTTTTGTCTCTGGTTGTATCAATAATTAATATGTTGATCTGGAGCAATATTATAAACAGGGTAAATATTTTTTTTTCTTTCCTCCCTTTTTTTTTTTCTTTTTTTTTTTTTGGTAAACAGCAAAAGAAAAACAGCAGCTCACTGCTCAGTGGGGACCTTCCAGTCTTCCTGCGAGGCTTTTATCCTCCTCCCTGCTGAGATGCCCTCTGGCCAGATGGGTTGGAGATGGCCATGGTGGTCTCCAGCACTAGGTCCATGGGTAGGTGACATGGCTCAGTGGCTCCATGGAGGGTGAATGGCAATTTTAAAGTTTAGACTTTTTAAAGCTCTTCTTTCAGTGGGAAACTCACATATATTGGTGTGAGTCCTTTCAAAGCAGCTGAGAGCTCTCCAGGGACATCCAGCTCATTTGTGTTTTGGAGGCTGATAGAAAGCTGCTGGGGACACCAGCACAGGCACTGCCTTATTGCAAGTGGTTTCCCCAGCATCTTCTCATTGACCATTTTAATTTCTTACTCACTTTTTTTTAATCTTGGCTCCTCTAAGATACGTATTTGGGTTTAGAAATCGCATCACGGCTCAGTGTGTGAACCAGGGGTGAGGAGATCTCAGGAAGAGAGGCTGAAGCATCCTTGATGGAGAGTTTCCAGCTGCCAAATCTCCAAACCCTACTTGGGCAGCCGACGAAGGGCACCTTTCCAGAAGCTTTCAGTGCCCAACTTGCTGACTTAAAGCATCTTGGCCTCGGTGTTGAAATAGTTTTGAAGGTCGTTTCATCAGCCGGTTGGTGCTTGCTCTGGAGGACACCACTGCTAACATGATTTACCTGAGGCCAATTATACTGGTGGCATTTGAACTTCTTAAATATGCAGATGGGCCTTTCTTCTTCTTGCTTGTCTGCGGAAGGTGCCTCTGTCTTTCATGGTGTTCCTTGAGGTTCCGCTGTCCAAATGAAAATATCAGCTGCTATAACTTCAGCACTTCCTAATCCCTCAAATATCTGCTAAATTACTCTTTGAAATACCTTGGGAGCAGAACTAATTCCAAATGGCATTAGCTTAAATTTGCAATGTCCAACTGGCGTATTAAAAATCACTAGCTTTGAGCCCCATTCATCTAATTTTACTGGCTTTAATAGATGTCGGGCCTTCACGCTGAGAATATTTCTGCTTCTGAGAACATTGCTAACTTTTCATTAAGAGTTTCCAGTGGATAATGTCTCCATTTGAAAGGCTTTATTTAAACCAAATCAATCTGCATCTGTGATTTATTTGGCTTTTTGATTCCCACCCTTTTCAGTCAATACGCTGAGTTTAACCCAGTCTGTTGGTTGATACAGTCTGGAAGGATGAAAGACAACAGTAGGACAAGCTGTTTGGTCCTAACGTGGAAGGTAATCCCAGGACGAGCTGGGGAACCCACTGGTTTCTGGGTGGTTTCCTCTCCTATCAGCCTTCTCCAGCGTGGTAGGACACGTGTCTCCCTCCTGCTGCTGGGAAAGGGTTTAGTTTCTCTTCAAGATAATTAATAGTCCTGTTGGTGTTGCCATGCACCTTTTTGTCCTTCTGCCAGGAGCCTGTGCCTGCCAGGAGGTCACTCTGGTAGGAAAGCCATGGGCTGCTCATGCCAGGGTAGTTTGGGATACTCCCCTGGGGCTTTGCCTGTACCCATTATTCCCCTGCCAGCAGAAGCAGGAGGAGCAGCTGTATCAGACTTTGGAACAGTGTTTTTTCACTGTTTCCATCTGATTGGGATGGGGAAAAAAAGGGACCACAAAGGTATAAGCAAGTCTTCCTGGTGGATGAGCTCCAGGCATGACAGCGCTTTGAGAAGCAATGGGTTGTCTTCAGCCCAAGCTTCCCCTGAGGGGCATCTTGCTCCAAATTTCCTTCTGGGTTTGGGACACCTAAGTTTGTCGTTTTCTTGAACCCTCTCTGCGAGGCGGATCTGAACGGGTTCTCCTGCGATGTTGTAGGAAGGGCCCTGGTGAGACCTCCCGCTTCAACTCCAGCTTCACCTCATCTTCTTGGGGTGGGCTTGAACACAGGCGATCCTACGATGATAAACCACCAAAAGGGTCCACCATTTATGTGGCATCAGACGGTGATTCATCTTCTCCAAGCATGAGCTAGGCACAACTCCAGCACGTAGGAGCTGAAACGAGTTAACGGGCTTGGAGAAAGCTCCAAAAAAGAGAAAAACTGGAGAAAAATTAAAGAAAAGACCTTGAGGGCTGCTAACCTGGCGCCTGTGAAAGCCGAGCCGAGCTGCCATCCGCAGGCAGCTCTCTTCCAGCTACGTGGGCGAGGGAGAGAGCAAGAGGAGCCGGGAGTACAGAGGCTGCCAGGCGAGGAAACGGGCTGCAGGGGAAGGGAACCAGAGGGAGACGCTCTCAGATCACGAGCACCTTTGAAGTCTGCAAAGGAGAGGAAATTGCTCCTCGCCCCCCCCCCACCTTGGGATAGCACGCCGTGACTTCTGAATTTGATTTTAGCGAGGTGGAGGTGATGGAGGGAGGCAGAGGGAGGGAGGGAAGCTGTCGTGTCTCCTACCATGAAAGAGGGACCCCAAATTCTCCAGAGTAGACAAGTTTTTTTTCCTTTGAAATTCATCGCGGGGGAGTTGGTCCGATGAGAGATGAAGATCTCCTTCTGGGAGGTGGTTCGTGTGTGAGACTTGCCCTGGCAACACGTGTGCTGGAGACTTGGGGCATCCACCCCACAGCGTACCAGCCAACATGTCCCCTGGCTGGGACTTCAGCTCAGCCCCAGCCCCATGAGGGGATGAGGGGCAGGAACAGGACGCTGGAGCGTGGGGTGGGTCTACGAGGTGCCTCCTCCCAAGAGCCACGCTTGGCCAATGAAGCCAGGGAGCAGAGGGCAAATTTGGTGGCCAATGGGCAGGGGACACAACTCCAGTTGGGTGGTGGCATCTTGCTGCTGGGGATGGAGCAGGATGATGATGATGCACACACCGGGTAGTGCCAAGCCAGCTGCAAGGTGGTACCCAATGCCTGTGGGGAGCCTTCGTGCCACCGTGGGGACCAGGGGCTCAACTCAGGCAGGGGTACCCCAATCCTCTTCTAGGGCAGTGGTGGGACACTAGTGACTGTAGCTTGATCATTTACACAGAATTTTTGCAGCCCTCCAGGACGTTTATCTTTGAAGGGTGTGACGCCCCCAAAACATTAGGAAGCATCTGGGCATCCCTCAGGCTCTGGCTGATGGTTTCTTCTCTGATGGGGTGTAGCAGGAGGCTGGGCTGGACAGACAGTGGGGACAGGAGAGGCAATTCTCTCCCGCTTTGGCTCTCGTTGCCATGCTCGTTTGCAGGAACTGTGCATCAGACGATGCTTCCTCCATATTTCCAGGCTGGTACAATTGCATTAGGCATCCTGATTTCTCTCTTCCTACTCCATCATGTCCTCACCCTGCCAGAGGACCCTGATGCCCTTGGGGGTGCCCGTGCCAGCCTGGGCTGGCCCTGCGGGGCTTTGCTCCCCTCCAGGGACATCCTGTGTGCATCGACTTCCCCGTGCAGAATCAGGAAGGATACTCACTGGGTTTGATTTCAAGGAACAAATCTCCTCCCCTCCTTCGGGTAGGACTCTGTTACTGGGGCCAGCTTGTTTCCAGGCTGGCTTCCAGCAGGGAAGGGTTGGAGGCCACATGGCAGCTGCTCAGATGATGGGGCTGGAGCTGCCAGCAATTTTCTGCTGTGACCAAGATGGTCTTTAATAAATGCACGGGGGGATTTCTCGCTCTTCCCTCCCTCCTTCTCTCCGTGCCCTTGGAGTTTGGATAAATTGTGGCATGCTCGAGCGGTGGAGACCACTTGGCAGGCAGAGGAGCATCACCAGCTGGGGAGGAGGGGGGCATCTTGTTGAGCTGGTGCCACATCTCCCCTGGCCAGATGCATTTGGATGGATGTATTTCTTTTCTCTCTGTTTGCTCCTGGGAAGGGCGTCCCACTGCCACAATGGACCTGATGAGGCTGTGAAGACAGACAGACGGACAAAAGGCAACCGTGGGCACGGGTTCCCCTGTGCCAGTGATGGGGATGAGCCAGTGAATTCCTCCTCTGTGTCAGGGATGAGCCAGGTTGGTGGAGGGTTGAGCCAGGAGTCCCTGCAGGAAAGAAAATTATCCCCAACCCTCTGGGATATTGAGGGAATCTCCCAAAGGGGAGCTGCGCGATGTCACTATTGCAGTTTTCTTGTAGAACACACAGTTTTACTGAACTGGAAGAATTCCTAGAAGCGTATTAAGACCAAGAAAAATCTCCCACTTTGGCAATAATGGATCTCTTCAATCTCATTTCATTTTGATAGTCAAAACGTTTCCTCGAGACGTTATCGCTTTAATTTCATCCAGACTTTTCTCCTGTCTCGTTTCTGTACGTTATATTTGGCATTTCATTGTTCAAACGCTATCCGAGTTGGAACATCCTCAGTTATCAAAACGAAATTCCCTGTTGGAATTTCCTATAGGATGTAAAATTCCTTCCAGAAGCGCTACACTGAGAGATGTGCTTGATTTTGGGATACGGTACCACTTTCCTAGAGATTTTTTTTTTTGGTGACAGTAACAAATGGTTCACTCTGAACCCTACAGAAGGTAATTTAGCTCCGAGCATTGCATTTCATAAGCTTCCCATCCCTGAGCCCCAGATCCCCTCCCAGCACCGCGGAGGCAAGTGCTTCAAGTTGAGCTTAATTACTTTGATAAATTAGATAATAAGGGGGTGGAGAGAGGGAGGTGCTGGGGCAGCAGGGGATGATGTTAGAAGTGGGGGGGTGGTAAGATGGGGGTGGTTATGCCTTGTGGTGGCAAGTTGCTGGGAACTTTCTTGGCCAATGGAGGCTTCACCATGAGCTGCTGCTTCATCCTGGGGTGGTGTTGTGAGTTGCCTCTTGATAACCCCTTGGGGATGGAGCTCCTCCAGCTCGCCCTGTTCCTCTGATGTTCCTGAGGGACACAGTGAGAGCAAAAACCCTCCCTGTCCCCTGTAGCTGGTGGCCTGGAGGATGTTCTTTGTGCTGCTTTGATGCTGTTTATCATCCCCCCTTGCCCCCAACCCTGTCCTATTTCCTTTCTTCTTCTCCTCTCTCTTGTCCCAGCCTGAGAGGCTCTGGTTTAACTCCATGCCCAGGGAAGCACTGGTGTAGGCAGGAGCAGGATCTGGGCTGTAAATCCCTGTCTTTGGGCAATTTGAGCTGCCTGCGGTGAGAGCTGACCCCTCAGACCATTGCTGCAGCCCCCCAAGCCCCCCCTCTGTGAGGGGCACCCACCCTGAGGGTCACTTTTCAAGTCTTATATTCTGGTGCTAAATAAGTTGTTTCAGAGAACCACAGAATTCTTGCTTTCCTCTTGTTTTGCAGGGGGATTTCTTGGGGTTTTCCTCTTGTTTTGGGGTTTATTTATAACCCCCAGCCCTAAAATAGGAGCTCCTCTTGGTGAGCGGGTCCCCAGAGAGATGGAGACGTGGCTCCATCCCTTCCCAGCCCAACTTTGGTGTGACTCAGCTCTCTGCTCTTGCATCTCTCTGAGGAGCTACAGGTTGGAAAACAGTTTTTGAAGGAAAGCAAAGAGCTTGTGATCCTCTGCTGGGGGTTGGGGTCTGCTGCCCCAGGGTCTTGGGGGTCCTTGGACACCCTCGTGCCTCCCAGCTGGCATCCCTGGATGGAAACACCCAGGAGCAGAGTAGTTTGTGCTCATCAAAGTCCATTATTTTGGTATTTCCTCTTCCCAAAAAAAAAAAAGGATAAAAGCTTTCTTTTTAATTTTTTTTTCTCTTTCTTGAATACTTTGAAAGAAAACATCAACTTCTTGCAGTAAAACCATTTGGGCATCAGAAAAATTCATGGAATTTGGAAGAACTGGATAAAGTTTGATCTCTGGACTCTCAGAAAGGACAGGGGAAAAGAAAATTTGGTCTGAGCAAGAAGCAGTTTTTCTCCCTGCATCACCACCCTGATTTGTATCCCTGGCTGAGAGCAAATCCTTCCAATTAAAAATGCCACCTTTTTTTTTTCTTTTTTTTTCCCCCCAAATATGCACACGAAGCAGATTTTAGCCCGATATTAATTGGGCTTGGGATGCTGCAGGGGTGAAGTGGTCCATTTAAGTGGGCTAAAGACAGGTAGATTGGTCTTCAGAGCTGCAGCAAAATGAATCCATCTCTTCCCTCGGTCTCCTAAAGGCCAGTTTTTATTATAGAGCAGGAGAGAAAAAAAAAAAAAAAAAAACACCCAAAAATTACAGAGGCAAGAAGAGGTCAGCAAGAAGGGGAAGGAAGATGCGATGTGCAGCAAAGAGACCAGATTGCCTGCCTGGAGGTTGGGTTGTGGTTTCTTTTCCCTTTCTCTATCAAGGGTGCAAGATAAACAGAGACAGAAGGTTGGAAAGTGTCCCAGAAAGGTCTCTGCAGAAGCAGGCCAAACATATTTAAAGTGGATAAACAGCAGGCGAAGAATCGCTCCAAAATTTTGAGGCAAGGTGGTACAGAATTCAACTCTTTAAAGCTGTTGCAGATGCATCAGGTACGTGATCTCCACTCGAAGTGCCCCCAGCAAGAGCCTGAAGGGCTCCAGCAGATCCTCTGAGCTTGGGTCTGTCCCCATCCCTCTTCCAAACGTCCCCCCCTGGGTAGCTGGGCTGGCAGGTTTTCCCCATCGCCACGCTTGGTTGGTGTTGATGAAGACCTTCTCTTTTAATGCCATCATCCTAAGAGGGCATCCCATGGCTGTGTCCACCTGACTGCAAGATCCTGATACCTCCCGGGGTGGCATCAGCATCTCCGTCTCCTGCCTCTTTTCTGCTTCAGGAGGGATTCCTGTATTTATGGGCTTCTTAGATGGTTCAAGCAAACCAAGTGTGAGGTGAGGGCAGCCCATGAGTGACAGCAGTGTCCCAGCATGGAGCTCAATGTCGTGGTCTTCCCAGTGTGGTGTCACCAGGGCACGGAGCAGCAGCTGTGCTGGCGTGGAAGGAGAAGAACCATGAGTGAGCTGGTAGCCACCATTCCCACCACCTGGGCAGCCCCAGGACTTTACTGTGATGCTTCAGTATATAACCATACCTATGGATTTATTGGGTGGGTGCCATCGTGGGGTGTCAGCAGCTGGAGACTGGTGGCTAATGCCTGCTGGGTGTCTCACCTGGGTCAAGAGGAGCAGTGGAGGTGTCACTTTATGACCATGGCAAATACTCGGGCGTACAGGGGTCTATCTCCTCATGGGTCCCAGCTTGGCCAAGATCTGGGCTTTGCTGTGATGCTGTGCAGAGGTGGGAGTGCTGGTACCCACCCTGGAGGTTGGGGGTCAGTCCTGCAGCGATGGGGGGAACCTCCTTCTGCATGGTGGGACCTGGAGATCAGGTTGTGCCAGGGGCTTCAGGCACCTTGCTTGCCATAAAGCCACCACCACTGCATCTGGAGATCCATTTTGCTGGATGGTTTGGCTGTTTTGCTTGGTGCCACTTGTCTGAGAGGCTTTTTTTTTTTTCCTGGAGAGGAGAAAGAAATCCCAAAGGAGGCTCTTTTTAACTAAGATGGAGTAAAAGAGGGGGACAACATCGGGGTGGGGTAGGGGGGAGCATGCAGGTGGACCTCAGCAAGCTGAAGGTCTGCATGTGGGCTGCATTCCCCCTTGGACACCATCCTGCTCCTTGTAGGGCTCTGTGGCATGGGGCAGGACTCCCATGGGTGGTGGGGGCAGGAGAACCCCCACTTTAAGAGCCTCAATGTCCTTGAGGCAGCAGCTGTGGCCAAAGCTCCTGGGCATTGATGGAGTGCAGAGTATGGTGGACAGCCAGAAAATGTGGCTTTTGGGGTTATTTTTGAATAACTTGGTCATGCCGTTGGTTGATGTAAACCTCCAGAAAACTGTATCTTTTCGTCATGTGTGGTTTTACCCCACCGAAGGGGAAAACCCAAATCTACTGACCTGGGTTGGAAACCTGGGTGAAATGGGGAGCTTGGGATGGGCTTCTGCAGTACACAAGGGGATGGGGGAGGAAAAAAAAAAGCACAGGACCTTAATTTGAACCATTCTGGACATTTATTTTTATTTTTCCTTGTTGTGTTTTGTGTTATTGAAGCGGCCAGCTTACCAAGAAGTTTATTTTTAATCATTCCCCTGAGATCCCTTTGATAAAATGTCTCTAAAATAGGAATATGTATAGTTTAATATATTTATATGTATTATTTATGTATCTTTCATATGTTTTTATTTGTATATATTTATATTTTTAAAAAAAACCATATATATGCTCATACTGGTTACCTTTCTAATGACCCCAGTGATGCCCCCTTTACCCCTGGCAGAAGGGAGATCACCCAGCACAGAAGCAAAGTCATCCTGGAAGGACTAACCCCCCCAAAACCCACCCTTTTTCTTAGGGTCCTCTGTCTCAGCATCCCGAGCCCAGGCGCCGGTGCTTTTTTCATCTTCCCTGCCTCGCCTGCAGCAAGTCCCGGTCCCTGGGACCGCGTGTTTGCTAAATCAGATCAGAGCCGGGCAGCGAGGGGGAGAAGGGTGGACATGAAAATTTAATGGCTCTGTGTCTCTAAAGGCTGGAAATCAGGCTACTCCGGGTGGTTTTTTTATTTTTTTCCCGTCTCGTACATCGGTGATTTTAGCGTTTTAAATGTTTAAAGAGCTGCTCCCCACGCCAGGAGCTGCAGCAGGGACCCTTGATCTGATGCTTGGGGAGGATGGAGATCTAATACCTCTCTTTTTTTTTTTTTAATTTTATTTAGTATTATTATTTCATGTGGGGCTTGGCTATAAGGCAGGAGTCCGTATCCACTCTGCTTGGCAATAAACCTTCCTTTCTTCTTCAGAATGAGAGAATAGCGCCGGTCCAACAGTAAATAAAGGTTATAATACCCAATATAAACATTCATTGGCGTCCTACACCCACATGTCTGCATGTTGCCTGGTTACAAGTAGAAAAGGCTAGTGGCTTATTTATCTAGGAAATATGTCCTGGGTATAACCTCATGTCTGAATTTAAACTGGTGTAATTCACTCCGAGCAAACAACAGGATAGGTGATCTCAGTGTGATTTGTCTCCTCGCCCCCTGTAATTTTCCAGCTCACCCCAAATAAACCTTATTTCCAGCGACTGAAGCCTCCCAGATGAGGAGTTTGCGCTGGGCTGACAGCATCGGTGAATAACCTGCCAATGATTTAATTGCGGTGGGTGGCTTTTGGGTTTTGTTGGGTTTTTTTTTGAGCTCGTGAGCCAAAGCTGAGGGCAGTTGTTCTTGTCTATTCTCAGTCCCCGACCGCTTTCCTGGAGCGGAGCATCCTCTCCCATCCCATCCCTGCTGCTGGGGGCTGAGCCAGATGGGCTGTCTGTCGGCGACGCTGCAAGGTGAGGCAATGAACTTGGAAGGCTGGCTGGCTCTCTGACTACCCTTTTCCACTCTCTCCTGCTGGTTTTTCATCCGTGCTTGCCGTGCCCGGCCCCATTTCCCACCTCTTCCCTGGGTCCTTGTGAAATCTGGCCCTCCTTGCTTCTTCAGGTTGCTTCTAGGTGAGATCCGGCACTGGGTCCCATCTCCCTGAAGTGACCTCCAGGTTGGGATGTCCTAGCACAACACCCAACCTGTCCACAGAGCCTGAGCCAAGGAAAACCTTTCCCCATAGATGTGGAACTTTTCCCACTGTAAACCCTGAGATGAATTTATTTATTTCCCACTGAAATCCAAGCCTGGGCTCTGTAGAAGGTGCTCGTGTGCAGCATTAAGTGATTTATGGTACCACGTTTGTGGTGGATCTATTCTTTGTGTCCCGAGGCGTTCCCATGCAGCTGAGGGACCTGTGAACTTTGAGGAGTTAACAACATTATTTTGCTTTTTACTGCATTGACATAAAGCGTCAATATTACCTTGACTTCTTTCAAGAAGCCAGTTGGCAGGGTTGTTCATTAGGAAATGGCTCAATAAAAGCGCTTTTTTAAAAATTTATTGAGCCTATGAAAGGAAGTAATATCTCGAACAAATGGAAGGATACCAAAAATGACATCCTTTTTGTCCTCGCAAAAACCCGTGGGCCGCAAAGCGGCATCTGTAAATCTTGGTGGGAATTCCCAGCAGCTGCTTAATTTGGCCCCCACCAGGTAATCAATATGTGAGGCTGTTCCATTAGATGGATTTGTGGGTGTTTGGGGAATGCCTTTTTCTAGCGCTGATGGCCTTTCCCACCTGACTGCGGGGGGAGGAATGGGGCTTGGCATTGCTGTCTATTTAGATAGCCTCTCCACGGGCTTGGAAATGGGTTTGAGCACCACCTTGGGCACCATCTGCCTTCAGCAGAGCTATCTTCTGCCTGTAGAAGCAGCTCTCTTGCTGCGGGGAGAGATGTGGGACTCCTTCCCTTGAGATGGAGATGCTCAGCACCGGCAGTGGGGCAAGGCTGAATAAGGATAAGATCAGAAAATCATGGTCCCTGCTGTCTCATCATTCCAAAACATCTGCCAGCTGCTCAGAGGTGGGCATGGGGGCATTTGGACCATCTTGGGAATGGTCATGGGTGATGCAAGCACTCAGAGCCTGCAGAAAGTGGGGGCGACAGAGGTGTCAGGATGAAACCTTCCTGGTGACGCTGGTGTGTGGAGGGAGCTCAGTGTGAGGACGTGGTCTGGGATGGGGGGGGACCAGCAGCTCCCCACTGACCCTCTCCAGCGTGGGTTGCTTTGCTTATCTATCTCCATCAGTCTCAGCCATTCGGGCTTGGCAGTCTGGGCATTTTCCATCCCTCATCCCAAAGAAAACGCTTCGCATCCCTATTTTTAAGACTCTTCTTTCAAGGTTTTTATTGGTTTGTCCTCTTGTCAAACCAAACACGAGCCGCGTGCCCAGAGGCATTTATCAGAAGAGCGGGGCTTTTCTTCCAGGCGGAAAACCCCAAGGTTGGACACCTCAAGTCAGGGAAAAAAAAAGCACAAAAAATTAATTACCTTGGATGGGCCACGTTTGATGTGTCATCATCCCCTGGCTGGAGACGCTGCTCTTATTTACCCGCCCGTCCTCATTGTCCATTCATCTCTGCCCCGCTCCTCGCTGGGTTTGACGGGGTCTGAGGGCGTCCGCTGATAAATCTTTGCTTCCCCGGGGTCCAAGGTGATGCTCTGCTTCTCGGTGTGCTAAGAGTGAAGCATCCCCCCAGGGCACGCCTACGTGAATGCCATCGCTCGCGTTTCTTCGCTGATCGGGGTTGTGGAGGACATTTTTTTATGTCATTTCTTTATCCTCTCAGCTGGAATGAAGGCAGGATTGGAGAAAGTGGTTTTCCCTGGGCAGCGAGTGCTCGGGAAGGGGTGGGAGGACCCTGTTTAGGTTTGTGGAGCTGCCAGAGGGAGGGCATTTCCTCAGGCAGCCCTGAGGGGAGGCACGGGCCACGAGTTATTCTTCTCGGGCTGGGTTTTCCCCACGGACCTTGACCTTGGGGTGCAGGGTGTCCTGCAGCAGCCCCCTGGGGCAGGGGGTACCCTTGCACTCTACCCGCCCTCAGCCCTTTTTTACCCCAACCCCTCTTTTTTCCACCCAGAGCATCCGCAGGTGGCCCCCTCTTTGTCGTCTGGGATCTTTGCAGAGGGGGGCTAAAATACTGCAAGTTGGCAGCACGTGTTGGTGATGGTTTCACCTTTCTTAAACTTGCCTCCTCCTTTGATACCCGGGAGATGCAACTCTGCCGTTGCCATGTCCACCTCATTGCGGTGGGAGCCACTCTTCTTCCACACAGACTGAAGCGTTGTGGTCCATGCTGGAGACACAGCTCCTCGAGGAGAGCCATCCACTGCAGGGCATCTCCTAGATGATGCTCTGGGGTGGGTTGCGCATCCAGCTTTGCCTTCCTGATGAGGTGGACGTCTTGACCCTCTCTACCAGATCTTTGGACCTACCTACTCCTGCTGGAGGAGAATAAGTGAGTCACTGAAGCAGGGAGGGGATGGGATGAGGGGTGAGAACGTGTTGTTTCACCAAGCTGGGGAGCATTAAATGATAATGGAGACATGTTTGTGTAGTGGCTGCACATGGGCTTGCTCCCCTCAGCGGTTTCCCATTAATAAGTCTTTGTGAATGTTCCCAGGCATATAAACTTTAAATAGATAGCTTGTCAGCTGGGAACTGAGCCTTTCATAGATCTCTTTGATGGAACAGTTTTTAAGAACAAAACAGGGGGCAGGGAGGGAAAGTTTGCAGCCCTCCATCCATAAAAGATGAATGGGTCGCCGGAAGATGCTGTCAGAGAAGCTAAACAGCTATTTGGATGATGGTGGGTTTGATGCCCAAAGGGGGGTCCTCCATCCCAATGTCTTTCCTGCCTCACAAAGTATTCCTGCCTTCAATTTCTTTTAAGCAAGATCTTAGCTGTGTCAAAGAAGAACTCGCCTCCTTTCTCTGCCCATTTCTGTGGGTCTGACTTTCACCCACTCCAGCAGGAGACAAGAGCTCCTTGGAAATCCTTTAGAAATTCTTATTTATGGGTTTGGGTTCCCCCCCCTTCCTTAATGTTTCATGATCTCTGGGAACCAGAAGACAGGAGAGCACAGCAGCTGAGCTGAAGTCACCAGGCAGAGTAGCCAAGAATTGGCCAACGATTGCAGACAGCCAATTTTGGGACGTTGGGCTTCCAGATTATGGGTCTGGACACTGCCTGAAAGCAGTCTTGGGTGGATGTGAGATGGTTATAGATGGAAATAATGACCTTTTCCCTTTTAGAGGTTCCAGCCAGAGGTAGCACTGTGGCTGCACCTTTCTCAGGTGTGTCTCGTGGCTCCTAGCTGCTGTGCTGGCAGCCAGAGCTCGCTGGGAGACAATTTAGAGGGAGATCAGAGGAGTGGAACGCCTTGTGTGTGAAGAAAACTTAAATAACCCACTTCTCATCAGCATAGGGAAGGGATGACGGATGGGGTTGGTGACAGAGGTCTATAAACACCTGAGCGGTGAGGAAAGGCGAGGAGGGAACGATTACTCTTCTTCACAAGCCAAGAACCATCAGCTGGAAGAAGTTTTCAAAACTAAGACAGGGCTTGTTTGCGCAGCCCATCATTCAGCTCCCTTGTGTTAGAGGTGCAGCATCGTAGGCAGGACTTGGCAGTGGTGGGTCCAGCTGCTTGGAAACCATGTGGACCAATCCCCTCTCATTTTGAAGCAGGAGTTTTAGAATTCCTCTCCATTTTGTGTTTTTTTTTAACCAGTCACAATGGGTTTTGCTCCTTATATCTACACTTGGATTTTGCTTCATCTCCAGGGGTGGGTGAAGCAGCGAATGGCTCATGAGGGATTGCCTTCTCCTCTAGCTCCAGGCAGACTTTGCAATCCAGCTCCTTTCCAAGCCCTCTGAGCCCTGCTGACACCCCAACTGCAGGACACGGTTGTCCTCTGGGTGAAGAAAGGGTTCAGAGAGGGAGGTTAGACCACAAGGGTACGTAGCAGGGAGGTAGAATTCATGTTCTGTGATGCCCATCTCCATGTTGTGCCCAGAGATGACATGGGTGCGGAGGTGAAGTCCACCCTGGGGGGTCCCCTGGATGATGGAGGTGGTGTTTATGGGCACTCACTGCTCTTGGTTTGTGGCAACATCTACCTTCCCCCAGTCCTGTGCAAGGCAAGGCTTCCTCATCGCTTTCAGAGCCCCGGGGAATTGAGGCTCATCTTCGTGTTAAAGGCAAAACTCCACCTCAGCCTCCAACTGGGGCCTCTGTAGCAAGTCTCCTCCCAGGGGATGTCATCACCACTTGACCCCTACGAGTTCCCATCTCCCCACCTCCACTTTAAAGAGCATTTTCTCAGTTTGTGTAAGACAATTTCTCATCCCACCTCCCAGGGTCAGGACCTGTCTGGAAAGGGTCCAGTTCATCTCTCCATGTAGCCTTGAGATGCCCAGACACATGAGATATCGGGGGACGGTGCAGTGATCTCCAGAGCTTTCCCTTTCTGTGTTAAATAACTGGAAAAGAGCATTATTTTTTCCATTAAACATCCATTTGCAAGTGGTGAGGCTTCTGAGGATGCAATTAGCTGAGTTCTCCTCCTCCTCCATCGGCTCTCTCCAAAGCTTCTTGGGATCGCTCTTCTTCTCTTTTCCTCCTCATTTTATTCTTTCTTAGCCTGTTTGCAACTTGCTTAGTTTTTCCTGGACACCGAGCGGTGTAGGTCCTTGTCAGTCTCAGGCAGAAGTTAAGGCAAAGTAGTGAATACAGGAGATGAGATCTGGCCTGGTTATTCCTCATAAAAACCCAAAACAACTCTGAAAGAGCATTTCTTTGCATCTAGAGCTTTCTTCTTCTACGTGCTGCCTCCTCTAACGCCGTTTCAGCTCTCCAAGTGCACACCCTGCTCTCTGGGTGGTTTTTCTCTAGGAGTATCAGGGCTAGGGAGGCCACTCTCCTGGTCCTAGGTGGGATTATGCAGGAGGAAAGATGGGAATCGTGGGCAGATCTTCCACTGAGTGGAACTTACCTGAGCTTTTCCCTCCTGCCACCCAGGGTGTTGGCAGCTGGGTATCTCAGATGACCACTGGTTGGTTTGCAGTAATGAGGGGTTTACACAGCCAAACCAACCAGGCTCTGCAGGTTCCCACCACGTACCCAGGCTCTACACTGGGGGAGTGAGACAGATTCTTCTTAACTACATCTATTGGACTTTTTTGGTTGGCCCTTTTTATTATTTTTTTTCCTTTTTTTCTCTAGTTCCTGTTTGTTTTCTCTCTTTTTTTCCATTCAGCCACCCCAGCCATCATCTGGGGGGATGTCTGACCCCCCCACTTCAGCAGGTGTGAGGCCAAGGTACAGACTTTATTTCCAGGAGCAGGGTCTCCACGTGGGGCAGCTCGTATTCAGCAGGCATCTGCAAAGTCCTTGGGCTGGCTTCCTCTCCTTCACGGTGTCCTTAAGTCCTGCCTTCACTCCTAGCTTCCCCTTCAGCAATCCTTTCCAGATCTCTACCTTGGAAAACCCTTCTCTTGGAAAGCCCCTTCTCCTCATCTTCATCTTCCCTCGGTTCCAGCACCTTGATGACCAGATCCTGGTGAAGCTTTATTAGCTCTGTCCCATCACTAGCGTGGCTTCTTGCTTTCCTGGCAGGAGATGGTTTGCATCCCCCCCCCCCCAACCCTGGTCCCATGGGTCAGTGCATTTCTGCAACCAAAAGGGCTGTGAGTGGGTGGGAAAATGGAAAATTTGGGGTCTCAAACTCTCTCAAATGATCAGCTTCTGAAGAGTTAAAATGCTTTATAAAGGAGTCCTCAGTTAGACCCCTGTGATGGGGCATGTCACCCCTGAGACCCTTTGTCAGGCTGATTTTTCCCACATGGGGTCATGTTCCCTCTACACCCCAAAGGTTGGTTGTGTGCTGAGGGACCCTCCTGCTGTCCTGTCCCCCCCGTCCCCGGGTCTGAAATTAGGGTTGAGATTGATTAAGATTTATTCTTTTTAATTAAGATTGAGAGGCTGGAACCCCAGGGTGCACCAGCCTCAGGAAGAAGGACAATTATGCAGCAATTACACAGCCTTGTAATCACATTATACATGGGATTGTAGACTGAGATCTACCAAAGCCATTGTAAATGGGTCATCAGCAAACCCAGGAGATGCTAAATGACTTGGGCACCTTCAGCTCCTTGCCGAAGGGCTCGGATTTGGGTTGGAGAGGAGATGCTGGCTGAGAACTCGTATCTCAGTGAACTTCTGTCCCTGTCACCCCACAGCATCTCTCAGCACCTCCCTGCCCCTGCCAGGCATCTGGGTCCTCTTCCCTCTTCTCTTCTGGAGCAGATTCTGCCTCAGCATCACTGCAGAGCTGGGAGACGGGGAGTGCCTCCTCCCAAACCAACATCTCTCAGTTCCATCCTCCCTCCTCCTCCTCCTCCTCCTCCTCCGTGATGGTACACGGGGCTCTCCAGGTCTGGGCAGCCCTCCCAGTCCCTGCTTTTTTCACTCCACTTGGAGAGGAGTGAAAACTGGTCAAGCCCACGCCATTCCTCTTCATAACACTCCCCCGGGTGCTATTTCCAGCCTGGGGGACTTCCTTGGGAGACGAAAGCCCGACTCTATATGCACAGGGAGGTAGAAACAAGATATAAAGGTGTTCTGGAGACATGATCTGCAAGGTCTCAGGCATCTCTGACCTGTTGGCCAAGCTGGAATCGCTCAGGGTCTTGGTTTAGGTCTCCTGGTTTAGAAATACACCTTGACCTGGCTTATCCAGAGCCAGCTTGGATTTTTCTCCAGCCCCATAACCCCAGGGTGGCAGAGCTGCCACTGATGGGGACGTGGCCCGTTTGCTCCCGGGATGGCCAAACTTCTGCTGAAGCCCACCTTCTGGTAAGGAGGGAGCAGAAGCGCAAGAAGCATGAATTCACTCTTGCTTCTCTTCGGTTCGGTGCCGGGATTTTTAAAAAAAAAAATAACTAAATGAATTTCCCCTCCTTTCAAAGAGCTGGGCAGCAGCACGGGTGGTGTTCCCATGCCCTGCACGGCCCTTCCTCCTGGACCTGCCTTTGGACCCCAGGAGTCAGGTTATTCAGTGTTTCTCCTGCTGGATGCAGAAATTTCAGATTCCGGTACCGTTCCTTCCCTCTCCTGGTTTTCATTCCCTTAATTCTTCCTCTCCTCTCGTTTCTAATTAGCAATGCTAACCCACGCTGCACTTGCCTTTTTATCCTCCGCTAAAAGCAGGCTCGGGCTGGAATTAAATGGAGGGATGTGGGCTCGGTGCAGCTTTTTCCCCTCGGAGGGAGCCGGGGTACGGGGTCAAGAGGAGCTGTGTCAAAGCCAAATAGGTTGCCGATGTGGTTTATGAGCCTTAGGATGGTGTTAACCCAGGGGAGCTTTTCCTACCCTTGCCTGGCTGACCCCACTTTCTTCTTGCTTGTAGAGAGCCAAAAAAAGATGCTCATCAACAGGGCAAGCAGGCTCGGGGGCAGAGAAGGTGGCTCCGGTGGGTCCCCGACCTCAGGGGAGGTGGCACCCGGGTGGCATTCGAAGGGGAAAGCAACCCCAGAAAGTTTCTTTTCTGCTTCCTAATTTTTCTAGGAGAACAGGGAAGTCCTTGAGGAAGCAGCATCCCCCTTTGCCTAGCGATGCTCTGCGCTTATCCTCATCTGGCATTTCTCACTGGCTGGCTTCTTTTTATTCTTTTTCTCGCAGTTTACAAATTAGTCAGCCTTGCCCAGTGAGGGAGAATGGATTCTTATGGCAAAACACCTTTTTTTTTTTATTTTTATTTTTTATTTTTTTTTCCTTTATTCCCTCTTTTTAAGCCTCTAAAAACAGCTTTTCATTTCCCCTGAAAGCAGCCGGGAGAGCTCTGAGATGAACCCAGACACCTTGTCACACACTGACGGAGAGCTGTGAACACAGCCTGCTCCCCCCTCGCCGGGCTGGCAGTCAGAAATTTTCCTTTCTGGGCTTAAAAGCATCTGGAGGAGGTCGGGGCTGGCTTGCTGGTGGCACGGGGGCTGGGGGTGGTGGCTTTTTTGGCAGGGGGGCTCCTTAGACCCTGTCTAGCTGGTGTGGGGAGCTGCATCTTGGGGGACCCAGGGGATGGGGAGGTGGGAGAGAGGATGCTCCTGCCTCTTTGGAAATGGACTTGTGTTGTCCAAGAGGGGCCACGATCTGGGGTTGATCCTACAAAAGTGCTGAGCGTCCCACCCTGTGTGAGCCCCTTCCCTCCTCCTGCTCCCACCAGTGCACCTGGGAATGGGCAAATTTGGGCTGAAAAACTCTTCTGCTGTGCTTTTTGGGTTTAAAAGGACTTGTAAATCGGGGCTGCTTTAGCAGGAAACCCTGAAACCCCTTGTCCAAGTAGAGTGGTTTGGGACATCGGCACCTCCAGGAGGGTTTGTTGGGCCACAAGAGCAGACAATGGCCCCAAAGCCACCCCTGGGGACAGGGATGGGGTACCTGAGGTGCTGTGTTCTCACCCCCAGGGCACGGCATCCTCTGGGCAGCCAGAGGAGTGGAGATTCCTCATTGGGCTGCTCCCAAGATGACAAGCTCGTGGTCATCAGCGCTCGGAGGTCTGTCTGTCTGCCAGCCCATCCCCCTCCATTCTGTGTCTGGAACAGGGGGAAAAAATCAGTTAAAAAAAATCATATTTTGGTCCAAGACTTAGGATAGTTTTTCAGCCGCAGCATCCAGCTGCTGCTGGAGAGGCAGCAGAGAGGTTTCTCCTATGTCTCCAGCTCCATCAGAAAGTGCTGATGGTGGTGGTGGTGGGGGACACTGTGGGGTCCTCTGTGGGGTTACAGTGACTTGAGTTTCAGTGTCCAACCATCTGCAGGATGAATAACCCTGGGGATGTGCACGGAGCTAGATACAAGATGGGTCAGCTCCCTGATCTGGCTGGCAACTGGTCCTTGCTGGAAGGATGGGGTCAAGGCCGCTGAAGACCATATGAAGGTCCTGCATCACCTTAGGCTGCTTTTGAAACCGCGTTGGGACCGGGGAGAGAGGCTGCAATGAAATCCTTCCTCCTCTCCTTCAGCTGCAGCAGGACCAGGTCTAACGATGCTGGGCTTTCACCCAGTTGAGATACTGGGACGGGTGTCTTTGCAGGATGGCAACCCACCCGTGCTAACCCCTGGCTGGCCCAGCCCCGGCAGATGTCATTGTGTTTCTGAACACCTTAAAATCCCCACAGCTTCTCCAGTTCCTGGTGTTCTCCCACCTCTTTTTCTCACCACGAGCTGGGGTGAGAGTTTGACTGCTGGGTCTGGCACCTGCTAG
Source organism: Gallinago jamesoni (assembly GCA_025769975.1). Taxonomy (NCBI): domain Eukaryota; kingdom Metazoa; phylum Chordata; class Aves; order Charadriiformes; family Scolopacidae; genus Gallinago; species Gallinago jamesoni. The sequence goes on along the minus strand of JAOQGH010000069.1, from coordinate 19,390,625 downwards.
AGCATCCCCTGGAGCCATCGGCTTTGCAGCAACGGGTCAAGTGACCCAGGGAGAGGGAATTGTATCTGGAAAGGCAGGAGATGTCATTAGAGAGAAGCTGGGAGAGAACCTCCGGGCCTTTTTTAGGGTTTTTTTTGGTGGATGAAAGGAGCTTACTGCAGTGAAGAGCGTTATTATATTCAGATTCCCATTTAGGCTTCTCCAAGTTGTACAACAAAAGGAATATGAAATGATCTTGCAAAATTTATGTTACAAATCAATGTAACCTGCATAAATCAACCCAGACGAAGCAGGAAGGTAAGGTTTGGGGTTGGTTTTCTTTTTTTTTTTTTTTCCCCCTCTAAGTGCCTTGCTGTGACAAAGATGCTGCTTTAGAAATGAAAGATGCTGCATCCGGCTGGAGAAGACCTTAGAAAAATTTCATGCCTTCAGCCAGATTCATCTCCTTGCTCCCTCTTTTTTTTCCTCTGACTGGGTGAAAAAGAAATCATCCTCCAACTGCATGAAGCAAACTGCCTAGAGAGCTAGGGGGTGTGTGTGTGGGGGGGGGAGGGGTTACACACATTGCTCAGAGCTAAAGCTTCTTGTAGACGTAGGCAAGTGTGTGGGCAAAAATTGGGGTGGCAGGGGTGGTGGGACTCTTGGATGAGGAGGAAATTTGTGATGTCAATCAGGGTAGGAGAGCTGTCTTTGAGTTCTCCAGGTAAGGAAATCAGCTTTGTCCTGTCTTAAACTTGTTTTGCCCTTCAAATTGTTTCCCTGAAGGTATTTAGGTGTGCAGGGTGTGATGGTGTGGAGCCACCTGGTATAAACGCCCTGCTCCAAATGTCCAACGTGGGTGGATGTCTCTCCCCACCCTCCAGGCTTGGACCTGCAGAGACTGCACAAGA
>JAOQGH010000069.1:19364484-19375676 GCA_025769975.1 Gallinago jamesoni | reverse complement strand
ACTTCTTTCCTGTGAGGGTGGCAGAGCCCTGGAAGAGGCTGCCCAGAGAGGTGGTGGAGTCTCCTCTGGAGACATTCAAACCCCTCCTGGACATGTTCCTGTGGGACCTGCTCTGGGTGGACCTGCTCTGGCAGGGTGGGGTTGGACTAGCTGATCTCCAGAGGTCCCTTCCAACCCCGTAGCATTCTGTGATCTGGCAGGCTCGGTGGCTGGAGATGACAAATCCACCTTTCCCCAGCTTACCAATCGCCCCACGCTTAAAGTCAAGTTGAACGGTGGGTTTTGAAGGCGCCGCTGGTACCTGCTGACCTCCGTGGCTGTCGGCAGAGAAGAAGTTGAGGGCTTGTTTGCAGCCAGGCGGTGAGGATTTCAATGGAGACACAGAGATAAAAGTAATAAAGTGCCTTCCGTTTAGGTTGGTGGATAAATGAAGTTTTAAACCCATTCCCCTCCTGGAAGCACTTACTGGTGCCGGCTGGAGAGTTGGGGTGAGTTATGGGGAGGAGGATGCTCACCGTGGGTTTCCTTCACCACCACCTCCTCCTCCATCTGCTGTTGGCCACCAAAAACCATGTGTGGGGGCCACCAAAAACCATGTCTGGGGACCACCAAAAGCCCTGGGTGGGATTTGCTCAGGGGTCAGGGGGACGTACCCTGTGCCAGCCAGGAGAAAGCCCCCCCCCTCACCTCCCTGCCTCAGTTTCCCTTCCCAGCAGCCCAGAGCAGGAGGGGGGGGTACAAGCAGGACCACCCACCCAGGCAGAGGGGGCAAGGGACCGAGCAGGGGACATCCCCCCTCCCCGCTGCCCCTTCCCAAAGGGCAGCTGAGACCTGGCAGGCTCATAGCACCTATGTGGTGTGTCTCAACCGCAGCTTTCCCAGCGATCCGATGGGCACGGAAAACGTTAATTTTGATTCTTTCCTTTTAATCTTGATATTTTGGGGTGGGTTTTTTTTTTGTTTTGTTTTTTTTTTCTTTTTTTTCCTCTTTTCTTTATGGCCAGGGAGAGCAGAGTCGCTGAATCACATGAGAAGGTGGTGATTCCCCTGCGGCATCAGCCCCAGCAGGTTTCCTTGTCTGGGGGGGGGCTGCAGCATCTCTATATTTGGCTGATTTGGGGGGAGTGGGGAGGGGTGGAAATTAATAGCAGGAGGCGTGGCTCCAGCAGGGACACGTGGCTGTCCTCGTCCTCTGTCACCCACTAACGAGGAGGCCTTGATGGGGGATGCTGACCTCGCTTCCCGGGGCTCGGTGGTCCTTGGTAGGGTGGGAACGGGAGAAAAGAGGGGAATTTCTGCCATAAACGGTTTAAAACCGCTTGCGGGAAAACTCTGCCGTTCCCCGGAACGGCCTGTTTTGGGGCAAGAAAGCGGAGATTCAGGTTCAGTTGAATTCCCCTTTTTTTCTGCCCCCCCCCCCGGCTCTCCCTCAGCCGGCTGTCTTGAAAAAATCGAGTCCCTCCTGGCAAATCCGCGTTAAAAAGGGATGAAAAAGGGGGAAGGAATATCCCGAGGGCGCGTTTTGGGGTGAATTCGTCGTGGATGGAGCCTTCGGGCCGTCGTGCCCCACGGTGACGGCGTGGCCCCCTTGATTCGATAAGGTGACAGCCAATTAGTCCCACGACTGATCAGCTCGAATTGCTGCAAAATAACCAGAGTAGAAAAGCAGGTTTTTTTTCGGGAATTAAGTCGCTCGGTCGTTTAATCACCGGGGTATCCCCAAAAAAACCCCAAATGGGCTGTACCGGTAATTATTCCTGCAAAAGGGGAGGGGGGTGGAGAGGCTGAGGGGTTAAGGGAGCCTAAAATCTGGGGGTTTAGCCCAAATGATGCTGGGGGGGAGGGCGGGGACATTCCCCAGGCTAGCACTGCCTCAGTTTCCCCAGCTTCACCCCTCCCTCTCATTTTGGGAGCCACCCCACGACGTCCCCAGCTCTGGTGCTGGATTTGGGGCACCCACATCCCTCCCCTCTTATAAAAACAGGGGGTAAGAAAATGTTTTGTTTTTTTTTTTTGGGGGGGGGGGGAGAGTTGACCCCCTCTGTCCCTTTCTCCCACCCCACCTGGGGAAGGGGTTTCTGTGGGGCTGGGGTGGGAGAAGCCGCTGCGGGGGTGGCTGTCCCCGCTGCTCCTCACCCCAGTTGCGGTGGCACCTCAAGCGTGGGCTGCTGGCACCATCTTGTGGGGGTTGGACCCCCCCCCCCCCCCCCAACCATGCAGTGGGACACTCCTGTCACACCTTGGGGCCACTTTGGGACAGATGCCCTCCGGCCACCCCTTTCCTGCGTCCTCTCTCAACCCACATGGGGGCCATGGGGTGCGACCCTGCGTCTATGGGGCAGGGTTGTGGGGCTGGTAGCCTGTCCCCTGTGGCCACCACATCCTGGTGGCCTCTCATGGGGAGCGGGACAGGGTATGGAGCCACCCCCCCCCACCCCCCCTTGAATCAAACCTCTAGGGAGCCCCCTCACCATCCCTCCAGCCCCATAGGAGGAGGTGGGGGGCAGCTGGGGGGGAAGGGGGGTAGTTGGGGGGGGACACGACACCCTGTCCCTGCTGCATGTGTGTGTGTCCCCCCCCCTGCATCACGCCAAGTCCTCTCCCCACCCCCCACCCCACCCCCCCAAAAAAAAAAAAAAGAATCCTCCTGGTTGGGGCGAAGCGGAGGGGTGAGACCCACAGCCAGCCCCACTCCGTGTCCCTGTCCCCAGTGGGGCCAGGCAGCTATGGGGGGGTGGGGGGGGTGGGGGGATAGGGGGGGGGTGCGGGGGGAGGATTTTAGGCCAGGCTTTCCTTCCCGGCCAGCGCCGCGTTCGCTGCCTCTTACATCAACTCCGGTATTTCCAGTCCCTGCTGGGAGGAGGGAGGAGCGCGGGGGGGAGCAAGGAAAAGCCAAGGAATATTGGGGGATGCAGGGATTATTTTTTTTTTGGGGGGGGGGGGGTTGTCCCAGGGAAGGGGATTCAGCCCCCCCTCCGGTAAGATGTTGGGGTCCCCCGTGGTCAGGTTGGCTTTGGTCCTTGGTCTCCTCCTCCTCCTCCTGGCTCCATCCCCTGGGCTTCGGGGCTGGGAACCAAAGCAGGAGGAGGAGGAGGAAGAGGAGGAAGAGGAGGAGGAGGGAGGAGAAGAAGGGGGGGGGGGGAGGCGGGGAGGGGGGCGTGAAAAAGGGGAAAAGGAAAAATCTACACGTGGAAAACACACGTCCCTACGGCCGGGATTTAAAGCAACAGGAAAGTGTCGGGAAGCACAAGGGGCAGCTCAAGGGAGAGTGGGGGGGTGGGGGGGGTTGGGGAAAGGGTGGAGGGGGGGGAAAGGAGGATGGACGCCCCCCAACCTTTGGGGGGGTGCTGCCTCAGTTTCCCCAGGGTGGAAGATGGAGGGAAGGACGCTGCGGTGCTTTTTCCCAATTTCCTTGAAATATCCACCCCTGGATGTTAAGCTGGGGTGGTGGGGCTGAAAAAAAAATGGGGGGGGGGGGGGGGTGGATGCTCCGGGGGTCCCCAGAGGGGGGACAAGCCCCCAGTGTTCTCTTTGCACAGGTGATGGGGAGAGGAAGGAGCCAGGGCCGTGGCCCCAGTGTGGAGATGGATTTGGGGTTCCCACGGGCCGGATCAGGCTGGCAGTGGGGTTGAGGACCCCCCCCAACCCCCCCAGGTTCGCTCCTGGGGTCCCCCCTTTTCCTTTAATATCTCCAGCCTGGAGTTACCAACCGGTCTCTGGTTTTATTCCTCCCTGGAGCTCCTTAAAAACACTTTGTGCAGGAGCCTCATTTGAGATATAATATCAAAGGGGGGGGGGGAACCCCAAAATTCCCACAGAGAAACACATTCTGGGGGAAATCTCCCCTTTCTTTTTTAGGGGGGGGGCACAGTTTCCCCTTTGATCCAAAAGCTTTTGGGAGGGAGGGAGGGAGGGAAGATGCTTGTCCAGCCCCTCACCGTGGTATCAGGCCTCCGTGCGGGTCAGATGCTGGTATGAATTTGGGTGTCTTTTTGGGGAAAAAATGGGGTCTTTCCAGCAATGGATGAATTTTTGCATGTAGCCAACACCCTGCAGCCCTTCCTCCTGGCTCCTGGAGGGCAGGGTCCGTGCCAGAGGTGCTTTCTGGGACCAAAACCTGCAAAATTTGACCCAAATATTGAAGGTGTGCACCGGGCTAGGATTAAAAAAAAAGTATGGAAAGCCAGAATTTCAGAGTTTCTTAATCCTGAGAGCACCCTGAAGTCCTTCCTCCCGGAGGGCTGGTTCCTGGGATCAAAACCCACAGATTTCCCCCCAAATTTTGAAGTTGTGAACAATTGCAGAGTTTAAAAAAAAAAAAAAAAAGGTGTAAAAAACCAAAATTTCAAGTTTTTCTTATTCTGAGAGCACCCTGGGCATGATCCATGCTGGCAGGAGTTCCTGGGACCAAACCAAAAGGTTTTTGCCCAAATTTTGAAGTGGTGGGCCATTGCAGAGTTGGAAAAAATAATAAAAGAAAAGGTGTAAAAAGTCAAAATGTCAGGTTTGTGGTTTTTTTTTTTTTATCCTGACAGCACCCTGGAGCCCTTCTTCCTGGAAGGCAGGATTCATGCTCCTTGCTGGAAGCAGTTCCTGGGACCAAACCCACAAAATTCCCCCCAGATTGTGAAGTCGTGAGCCATTTCAGAGTTGAAAGAAAAAAAAAAAAAAAGTTAATTTTCAGGGGTTTTTTATTCCTGAAAGCAGCCTGGAGCCCTTCCTCTTGGCTCCCAACGGGCAGGATCCGTGCTGGAGGCAGTTCCTGAGACCAAAACTCAGAATTCCCCCCCCAGATTTCGAAGTCGTGGATGATTTCAGAGTTGGAAAAAAAAAAAAAAAGTGTAAAAAGGTGAATTTTCAGGTGTTTTTTTATCTTGAGAGCAGCCTAGAGCCCTTCCTCTCGGCTCCCAAGTGGGCAGGATCTGTGCTGGAGGCAGGTCCTGGGACCAAAGCTCTCAGAATTTCCTCCAAATTTTGAAGTCGTGGGCCATTTCAGAGTTGAAAGAAAAAAAAAAAAAAAAAAGTGAGTTTTCAGGGTTTTTTTATTCCTGAAAGCAGCCTGGAACCCTTCCTCTTGGCTCCCAGTAGGCAGGATCCATGCTGAAGGCAGTTCCTGTGACCAAACCCACAGAATTTCCTCCAAATTTCGAAGTCGTGAGCCATTTCAGAGTTGGGAAAAAAAAAAAAAAAAGAAAAAAAAAGTGTAAAAAGGTGAATTTTCAGGGTTTTTTTTATCCTGAGAGCAGCCTAGAGCCCTTCCTCTTGGCTCCCAGTGGGCAGGATCAGTGCTGGAGGCAGGTCCTGGGACCAAAACTCTCAGAGTTTCCTTCAAATTTCGAAGTCGTGGGCCATTTCAGAGTTGAAAAAAAAAACCCAAACGTGTAAAAAGCTGGAATTTCAGGGTTTTTTAATCCTGAAAGCAGCCTGGAGCCCTTCCTCTCGGCTCCCAGTGGGCAGGATCTGTGCTGGAGGCAGGTCCTGGGACCAAAACTCTCAGAGTTTCCTCCAAATTTTGAAGTCGTGAGCCATTTCAGAGTCGGAAAAAAACCAACAAACCAAACCACAAAACCACCCAAACGTGTAAAAAAAAGGCGAAATTTCGGGGTTTCTTTGGCCGTGGATGAGGCGTGGTGGGCAGGATGCTGGAGGCGGCTCCTAGGACCCGGCCGCGCTGCTTCCCCATCCCTCCTCCTCCTCCTCCTCCTCCTCCTCCTCCCCTTCTCTCCCTCCCCCCTTCCCCCCCCCCCCCCCCCAACCCTCGGCTCCGCTTCCCTCCTCCTCCTCCTCCGCCGCCGCCGCCGCCGCCGCCGCCGCCGGGGGAGCCGGCCCCGGGAGCCCGCTCCGTCGGGGGGCTTTACCGGGATGGAGCGGCGGGGATCAGGCTGGGGGCTGTGGGCAGCGTTGGGTTGGGGGCTCTGCCTTCTGGCCGGGGGGCAGGAGCAAAGGGGGGGGCAGCAACCCTGGAGGCAGCTGATCCAGTGGGAGAACAACGGGCGGCTTTACAGCTTGCTCAACACCGGCGCCGAGTACGTCCCGGCGGGGCAAGAGAGACCGGGAGGCAACCGGTTGCTGCTGGCGGGAGCGGTGACGGCGGGAGGAGGGGGGACGGGGAACGTCCGGCGACAGGCACCTCCCGTTGTTCCCCCCCAGCCCCCTCCCCGCCCGGGCTCGGAGACGGTGCGGGGTCAAACGCGACATCCTTTCGGGTTCGGGCAGGTGCCCGAAAATTGGCGTGAAGGACCGCCGGGCGACACGACGGCATCCCAACGCCTCCGGCCCGCCGGCCGCTCCCGCCAGCCTTCCTCCTCCTCCTCCTCCTCCTCCTCCTCCTCCTCCTCCTCCTCATCCTTCGCCTACGCCGCCGCCGCCCAATTCCCTTCCCCCCCCCAGTACGAGCCCTACGAGGCTCCCCGGGCGTACGACGAGGCCTTCACCTATTACCGTAGCACCGGGGGGGCGGCCGTGGCGGCGGCGGCGGCGGCGGGGGCCAGCGTGGTGTACCCCTTCCAAGCCCGGGCGCGTTACGAGGACTACGGGGAGGAGCAGAACCCCTACAGAGCCCAAGCTTACTACCCGCCGGCCGAACGCCCCTACGTACCCCCGGCCCCTCAACCGGTGGACGGGCTGGACCGCCGGTACTCCCATAGCTTGTACCACGACACCGGGGGGGTCCCGGAGCAAGGGGGTTTGGATTCTTACCCCAACCAGCAACCCGCCGGCCGTGGGGTGGCATCGGCGGACAACCTGCAAGCTCCCGGTGGTGGGATGGGGTACGGGGGGGGTCAGTACCCACCTTACGAACCCCAGCCGCCATTCCGGGCGTTGGAACCTTACGGGGTTCCTCGCCCCGAGTCCTACCTGCCCGCCAGGAGCCCCGAGGTGCCACAAGCCGTCCCCGATAGCCAAGCCCGGGTCAGCGTGGGAAGCGTCTACAGGCCCAGCCACGGCGGACGGGGTGAGTCTCATGGCGGGAGGGAGGGGTTCCCCGGGGTGGTGTCCCCCCCCTAAGGGCTTCCTCACCCATCACCCAAGGAGAAGGTGTCCTGGAGGTGCCCACCTCTGGTGCCACTCGCTCTTCGAGGATGCTGCCCCAACCCCCGGTGCCCTGGGGACAGAAGCGGCCAAGGGGTCACCGAGGAGCTGGGAGACCCTGAGTGTTTTTTGGGAACGATGTTTGAGGTGGTGAAAAACGGGGAGGAAAGGGAAGGGGTGCCCAGGGACACGTCCCAGCAGGATCTGGGCTTGAGGTGCATCTGGGCCGTGTCCCAGGCCATGCTGGGCTTGTGGCATGGGTCTCTGTGTCCTGGGTCATCTGGCATTTGTGGGGCACATCTGCCGTGTCCCAGGTCATCCCACGCTCATGAGGTGGGTCAGATCCTGCATCCCAGGTCTTCCCGTGCTTTTAGGGTGGGTCTGTGGCCACGTCCCAGGTCATCCCACCTTCAGGAGGTGGGTCTGTGCAGTGTGATGGGGGCACACTCTGCTCCAGGTGGGTTGTGCCCCGTGTTCCAGGTGATCCCGCATTGGTGGGATGGGTCTGTGCCATGTCCCAAGGCCGTCTTGCCCGTGTGGGGTGGCTGCGTGCCACATCCCTCATTGTCCTGGGACGTGTGGGGTGGCTGCGTGCCACATCCCTCATTGTCCTGGGACATGTGGGGTGGCTGTGTGCCACATCCCACGTTGTCCTGGGACGTGTGGGGTGGCTGTGTGCCATTTCTCAAGCTGTCCTGCCCGCGTGGGGTGGCTGCGTGCCATGTCCCAGGTTGTCCTGGGACATGTGGGGTGGCTGCTTGCCACATCCCAGGTTGTCCTGGGACGTGTGGGGTGGTTGTGTGCCATGTCCCAGGTTGTCCTGGGACGTGTGGGGTGGCTGTGTGCCATTTCTCAAGCTGTCCTGCCCGCGTGGGGTGGTTGTGTGCCATGTCCCAGGTTGTCCTGGGACGTGTGGGGTGGCTGCGTGTCACATCCCAGGATGTCCTACCTGCATGGGGTGGCTGTGTGCCTTGTCCCGGGTTGTCCTGCCCAAGTGGGGTGGCTGTGTGTCACATCCCAGGTTGTCCTGGGACGTGTGGGGTGGTGGTGTGCCATTTCTCAAGCTGTCCCGTCCGCGTGGGGTGGCTGCATGCCACATCCCAGGTTGTCCTGCCCACGTGGGGTGGCTGTGTGCCACGGGCTGGGGACACACCATGCTCCTTGGGACAGGACAATGCTGTGTCCCAGGTCATCCTGGCCACCTGCCCTACCCCGGGGTGGACCCGATTCACGGGGAGCAGGGTGGGGGGAAGGATCCGTGCTGCCTCACCCACGACCGATCGCCACCACCAGGGCCGCAGGAGGGGACCAAGGTCGCAGCAGGGACACCATCCCTTCACGTCCTACTGACCCCAATCCTGATGAAATCCTGTGGCTTTTGGCTGAGGTTTTGCCCAGAGTGGTTTTTTTTTGTTTTTTTTTGCTCCGTGGTGAAGTTGGAAGCAAGGCTGGAGGGCGTGAGGAGCAGCAGCCTGGGGGATCTGTTCCCTGCCTGTCCCTTGGGAAAACCATCTCAGCTGGAGCCTCTGACCCGTCTGACCCCAGAACCCATCCAGCCCCATCCCTGGTTTTCTGAGAAAAACCCATCCCAGGGGGTTCGTACTGGGGGAACGGGTCATCCCAGCCCTGCCCCGTTGCGTGCGAGCGAGTAAACACGGCGGGAGCAGGCGGGCTGGGTCAGGCTGAGGTCTCCCTGATGCCGGGTGGGAAAGAGCTTGGGAATGCCGCTCGTGCGGAGAGGATCTTCCTCCGGATCTCTGCCCGCCTCGCCGGGAGCAGCCGCTCCTGCCGGGAGAGGGATGGAGGGGGTGAGGGATGAGCGATGGAGGGGCGAGGGATGGAGGGGTGAGGGATGGAGGAACGAGGGATGAGAGGCGTGGGATGCAGGGATGAGGGGTGTGGGATGCAGGGATGAGGGATGTGGGATGCAGGGATGAGGGATGCAGGATTCAGGGTGGATGGAGGGATGAGGGATGGAGGGACAAGGGATGAGGAATGAAGGGGTGAGGGAAGGAAGGGTGAGGGATAAGGGATGGAGGAGCAAGGGATGAGGGATGGAGGGGTGAGGGATGCAGGATGAAGGATGGATGGATGGATGGATGGATGGATGGATGGATGGATGGATGGGTGAGAGATGCAGGGATGAGGAATGGAGGGGCGAGGGCTGAGTGATCCAGGGGTGAGGGATGCAGGATGAAGGATGGAGGGATGAGGGATGGAGGGGTGAGGGATGAGGGGTGTGGGATGCAGGGATGAGGGATGGAGGGATGCAGGATGAAGGATGGAGGGGTGAGGGATGCAGGGATGAGGGATGGAGGGGTGAGGGATAAGGGATGGAGGGGCAAGGGATGGAGGGGTGAGGGATGAGGTATGGAGGGGTGAGGAATGCAGGGATGAGGGGCGGAGGGGCAAGGGATGAGGGATCCAGGGGTGAGGGATGCAGGATGAAGGATGGAGGGGTGAGGGATGAGGGATGGAGGGACAAGGGATGAGGGATGGAGGAGCACGAGATGCAGGGATGAAGGTTGCAGGGATGCAGGATGCTGGTGGTCCTGTGTCTTGGGGGTGGGTGGGGGGAGATGCCTGGGGACAGCTGCCCTGCAGATGACCCGAGGTGACAGAGGGAAATGGGAAGCTGCCTGCCAAGATGGTCTCCTCCCTGTTGGCAAAGGCTGCGTCCTTCAAGGATCGCTGGAAGCTGGACCTGGAGGTGATGGTCCCACAGTGCCGTGGCTCTTCCAGGGGGATCAGGGTGTCCATGGTTGGGTGGAGAACCCTTGTTGGCCAACAAGCCCATCAGCGGGCCACCCTCCTCCCTGTGCAGGAGCCCCCCAGGCTCCTTCTTCACGTTTTTCCTTAATCAGTCTAAAAAAGGGAATAAATATCCTCTGGCCGGCCCAGCTCTCTGGGGCCACCCCACTGTCTGGCCTCTCCTCTGGGTCACCTGCTTGGTGTCCAGCCAAGCTTTGTTTGGGGAAAGCTGTCACCTCCCGGGGGGATGTCACCATAAAAAAAAACAACCCCAAGCCTGTCTCCTGCAGGGCCACCCTTCAGTCAGGTTTCTTAATTGATCGAAACATTTTATAAAGCCGAATCAGATGGTAATTACGCGGCTAAGCTCTTTAAGAGACTCCTAATCCCACCCGGCTCCGCCAGGAATGTGTGGCATTCCTGGCCCCTCGCTGGGGCACCTGGGGGGGTTAATTAAGCAATTAGATCCCACTGTCGTTTACCAGGGGGTTTATTAGGGCTTGCGTGAGAAACATGGGGTTGTCCACCTCCCTCCATCCGAACCAGCTGATGTAGACACCTTGTAAGATGAGAGTTGAAAGAGTTTCCAGCCCTAAATCTAGAGGTAACCAGGCCACGGGAGAGGAGCATCACACATGGCTTGGTCAGGAGAGGGCAGCAGATCAGGCTTTGGCAAGGAGATGGGGAGGAGACACCAAAAGTCTTCAGGTCTCCTGCTCACACCTGCCGCAGAGGATCCAAGTGTCACCCAAGTCCTGCCCAGGGGCCAAATCATCTCATGCAAAGGAGGTCTTGGCTGGTGAAAGCCCACATGGCATCTAAGGCCACCCCTCCTCGTGGGGTTCAGCCAAGGTGCTGGTTCTTAGCAGTACTCCCTGGTCTTGACCAAACCCCAGGAGGCATCTCCAGGGGCTTCCTTAACCTGACCTCTGCTCAGACCCCCTCTTCTCTGCTTTCCTCTGTCTCCAGTAGGATTTTTCACCTTGCACTTGTGCAAGTGGGTCATCTGGGGGTGGTTTTTGAATGAGGAGAGGGTTTTGGAAATCCCATGGGGTAATGGGAATTTTGGTACCCACGAAACTTGAGTTGTGGTGACACCTGGGAATGCCATCACCTATGGATGGGGCACCTGGGCCAGGAGGTGACCATCTTGCTGAGAAAGTCTCCCTTTTGTGGGTGCAGGGATGGGTTTGCGTTGATGTCGTTGCTGTCTTCAGGCATTTAACAGCCTGGGGATCCCGAGAAGATTTGGTGGTGCTGGGATGAGGTGGAATGGGATGAAGGAGTGCACCAGGAGGTGCTGGAGGAGGGATGCTGCAGGGATGGGATGGGATGGGATGGGATGGGATGGGATAGGATAGGGAGGTGTGGGATGAAGGGGTGCACCAGGAGGTGCTGGAGAAGGGATG
>JAOQGH010000069.1:19295194-19306421 GCA_025769975.1 Gallinago jamesoni | reverse complement strand
ATATTCCCCCCCCCCCCCCCCCAGCTTTAAATGACAGGGTTTGGGGACTGGGAAGGAGGAGGCAGAGACAAAGGGGTTTGGGTGCCAGCTCCTCGCCGAGGAGCAGTTAACCTCTTCCATGGTGGGACACGATTTCCAGGCGCCGGGATCCCGGGCAGCCACGACCCCCCCTTTGGGAGCCAAGAAGGAGGGGAGTAAGGAGTTAGCTCGGAAATATTTCCCTTTCGAGAATTCCAGCAGCCGGGGACCACCCCCCAACCCCAGCTCTCTTGCCGAGAAAAAAAAAAAAAAAGCACTTGGTTTTTGTTTTTTGGGTTTTTTTTTTTTCCATGACACGGGGAAAAAAAAAAAAATAAGAAAAAAAATATAATATGGAGATGGGGGTTGGTTTGAGGGCTGAAAATCCCAAAAGCTCCATGGTTTAGGGGAATGGCAGCTGAAGCTGGAGAAACGGAGCAAACCCTGAATCCCCCACTTTTCATCCCCAAACCCCGGGAAAACAGAATCCTGAGGGATTGGTGTTTCACCGACGATGAAAAACCGGCATTTTCCAAGCAGGGGAAGGAAAGGGTTTAGGGGGAAGTTCCCTGCTCCACGTAGGAACGCGGAGGCTCTGCTTTTGGGGAGGAAATGCCTTCTTTCCATGGAGGGACTATTTCAAAGAGCCTTTTCCAGCTGAAGTGCTATGGGATAATCACATGGATGCTCCGCTCTTCTGCCTCTTCCCCTCGGTCCTTGGCAAGGAAAAGCAGATCCCCATCTTGGCTGGACCCGTCCGGTTCATTCCCCCCCCCCCTCTGTCTCCGTTTTCCCAGGAGGAAGGATGAGGCCCCTGCTCTGCTGCCTGGGGCTGGCGGCGTTCCTGGGGCCCTGCCTGGCCTGTCCCAGCGCCTGCTCCTGCTCCACCAAGAAGAACGGGCGGCTGTTGGCCGAGTGCGCCTACAAGGATCTGCAGGAGGTACCCGAGGGGTTGTCCTCCAACGTCACCATCCTCACCTTGTCGGCCAACAGGATCGGCCGGTTGGGGCAGGGTTCCTTCGCCGAGGTGCCCGAAGTGCAGTCGCTGTGGTTGGGCTACAACCAGATCGGGGTGGTGGAACCGGGGGCTTTCGCCTTGTTGGTGCACCTGAAGAACCTGGACCTGAGCCATAACAAGATAGTGGATTTCCCCTGGCAGGACCTCCGTAACCTCAGCGGGCTGCAGATCCTGAAGATGAACAACAACCGCCTGGCCGGGCTGCCCTGGGACGCTTTCCGCTTCTTGAAGGACCTGCGCTCCCTCTGGCTCAACGACAACGAGCTGACCACCTTGGCCGAGGGCACCTTTGACAACCTGCCCTCCCTGTCCCAGCTGCAGATCTTCAACAACCCCTTCAACTGCTCCTGCAAGGTCTTCTGGCTGAAGAAGTGGACCGAGAAGACCTCCGTCTCCATCACCAAAGGGGGTTCTACCCTGTGTGTGGCTCCCAGCAGGCTGAAGGGCAGGGCGGTGACGGACATCCCCGACCACCACTGCGTTGCCCCCTCCGTGCAGCTCACCTACCTCTCCAACCTGGACAACACCGTCATGTACGATGGCCTCACCTTGACCCTGCACTGCAGCGTGGCGGGCAGCCCTCCGCCAGAGATCAGGTGGAAGATCCAGACCTCCAGCCGCCGCGTGGAGATCAACGGGCCCAACGTGGCGCGGGATGGAAACGTCAAGCAGAGCCAAGAGCGCTTCTTGGTCTTCAAGAACGGCACCATGGCCATCCCCAACTTCCGCAAGGAGGATGAGGGCATCTACACCTGCCTTGCTGTCAATGACGTGGGCACGCGGGACGTCTCGGTCAACGTGGCCTTGGCCGGGTCGGAGAATCCAGCTGAGGACCTGCTCCAAGACGACCCCCAAGCCAGCCACCTTGGGGGTCGGAGCTGCTACAAGGGGGATGAAATGGATCCCTCCGGTGCTGGAGAAAAGCTGGTGATCGTTTACCACATGCCAAGGGAGTCAAAGAGCAGGTCTGGAGGAGTGGTGCCCCAGGTCCACCTGGGGACCCTCCTGGTGGCTTTGGGCATCATGCTCTGCTGTTAAAGGGGGGAGAGGGAAACGGTGCCTTGGGGGTTCCCCCTCTTTCTGTAGCTTTTATCTTCTCGTAGTGCCATGCCTTTGCTGAGCTTCTGGGAACTGTGGGCGGTCAGGAGTCAAAGGGGGCCAAGACTCAGGCCCAGGGCTGGTTGTTCAAACCCTCTTCAGATGGGGGTCAGGGCTGGGCTCCGTTAGTTGGGAGCTTCAAACAAGCCTGGGTGATGTAGAGCAGGTCCTCACCCTGCTGTCACTTTCCAGGCATCCAAATCTGCCACCTCCTGACCTATCTCCCTCCTGAGACCAAAGTGGGGCTGCAGGATTAAAGTCCACCCTCAACAGGGTGACCATCACCCACCCCTGAGCCCACCACCATGAGCTGTCCTCCACCTGCAGCAGTGAGGGGATCTCTTGCAAAGAGGATCCTAGGGAGTCCAGTGGCACCAAAGAGGACATCCTCGCTGTGACCAGCGCCTGGGGCCTTGGCCAGGCGCATCCCACCACCAACCTCATGTGAAGTGCCAGGAGGAGAAGGATCAGTCTGAGAGGGGAATAGCCTAGTCCCAAGGCACGTGGCTTTGAGGGACAGAGGTGGGATGGAGCTTCGTGAGCAGGATAGGTCTGGTAGGACGTGTTGGATGGGGCCATGGGCTTAGAACAGGCCAGTTGGTGGAGTAGGAGAAGCTTTCCCACAGGTTTCACGCCTCCAGGAGCACAAAGGGCTCCTGCTGGCTGGGTGCTGGGAGCACCCAAGGTGCCTGAACTCGTCCTGCGTGTTGCAGGACCAGGCCCTGCCACCCTCGGTACCTCTCCCAGATGTGACACGACTGATTTTTTTTTTTTACTATTTTTTTTTTATTTTGGGTTTTTTTTATTCTCCTCTTCCTTTTCACCGCCGAAGCCTGAAGTCCAAAAAGCTCGGCTGGGCTGGACCCACCAAGCCGTGCTGCTCCAGCTCCAACCCCGGCAGGGGTTGAGGGATTGAGCCCCAAAAAATCAAAATCATTTCCCAGTGCTCCTCTCTGTTGGGAAAAAAACCAAGCTGGGGGGGGAGGAGGAGGGTGGGGGCTGTAGGATGGAGCAGTAGGAAGAAAGATTGGGGAAACCCAGAAGATGGAGAGAAGCTGAGCTGACCTATAAACACATTCCTTAAGTGCTTTTAGCCTTCCCAAGCGGGACATATATACCCTGGGGTGCTGGGGGGACCCCTTGTCTCATGGTTGGGGAGGGGGGGGGAAGCTGAGCATCTCCGTCTCCCCAATCCTGGAGCATGGGGGTTGGGGGAGTATCCAGCTCTGGTGGCTTCTGCCTGGGGGAGCTGGAGGGACCCCTGCAGCCACCCTCGCCTTGTAACCGAAGCTGTACGGACAGCAATAAATACCTTTTGGGTTATTTTGTTTGTTTTGGTTTTTTTTTTTATAAACAAGCTGCTGCGTGCTGACTCCGTGCACCCCCAAAGCCCCTAGACAACCCCCCCAGCCCCCTCCCCCCCCCCCCCATCATCTGGGGTACCATACCTCCATCACCACCCCCTTCCCCCCGCCACCTCCTCCAAGCCCTCCTTCCAGCGCCGTAGCATCCTCCCACCGTGACCCTGGGTACCTTTATGGGGTTCCCCAAAATCCCCCCTCCAAGGGAGGCAGGGAAGCCAAAACCAGCCGAAAAGCGGCCGTCCCCACCACCTCCCCAGTTCCTGGTGTCCAGCCAGCTGGTGGGATAAGGACAGGAGGCAGGTGGGGGGCTGCCCCATGCCAACACACCCCCACCCACCCCCGGCGCCGAGATCTCCGTGGGGGTCCCGAGGCAGAAAGAGCCAGAAAGTGCCTTCCTGGCACGAAGGGCCTTTGATGCCGACAGGCGGGCGCATATTTTTCCCATTACAGGCAGAAAGGAGGAAAAACACCCCGGCCCCAAGGAGAGTTTTGGTTTCGTTTCCTACGGCGCAGCTTTCAACTTCTGGTTTATCCCAGCAGAAGTCCTTCCCTCCCTGCTTGCCCAGGAATTGCGGGGTAGGGTGGGGTGGAGAGCTTGTTCTTGCAGCCTGGGCTCCAAAAAACATCAGATTTGGGCTCCCAGCGGCCATAAACCATGTCTGAATGCTGCTCCCCCCCGGATCTGCTGCTTTGTCACCAAGAAGGTGACTTGCTCTGCGTTTGCCAAGTCTACTCAGAGCTTCTACGGCAAAGTATTGGTGATATGGAGCGTCTCGCCTCCATCACAAACAGGGCATCCTGCCACGCAGCTCCTGGGTTGGATGCAGGGGGTGATGGAGCCTCGCTTGGGTCCACCAGCCCCACCTGGTGCACATGGGGGATGCCACCTCAGGTCCTCTCTGTCCCTCACGTTGCCCAGACCTCAATTTCCACTCCTTAATTTTCATAAGCGATGGCTTTCAGTGGGATCAGCTCTTTGAAGCACCTCAAGGGTGGGAAGAGAGGACCCGTGGAGGCCCCGGGGGCAGAGCTGTAACAATGAGGATTTAGGGAGGAGGTAAGAAGCCACCATGAAGAAGAAGAGCTTGGTTTAGCCCCGGGGGCACCACGCTTACGTCAAAGTAAGGAAAGAAAACAAATGAACCAATGTCTTCCTCCCAGGGTTGTCATCTCTCGCCTCGGTCCCAGCCAAGACATCTCCAGGAAGCCTGGGGCAGGGCTGTGTAAACAGATGCTGAAATCCAGCTCCACCCATGGCCCAGAGCTCTACGAGATTTCAGGGATTACCCAGGCTGCCTTCAAAGTGCCTCCCAGGAAGCTGGAGATGGTTTGGGATGGGCTGCGAGGGAAAGGAAGAAGGCTTTGGGGTGGGCTGTCGGGGCAGCAGAGGACGGCTGGGACACCCCCCCCCCCCTCCTCTCTTCACTGGGATGGAAAGGGAAGTGGAGATGGAGAAGGTGTGGGGGGGGTCAGGCTCCTGAGGAAAAGGATGGCTCCCACCCGGGCAGATGCCAGGACCCCCCCAGGTAAATCCCCCAAAGCCTAGGTCAGCCCCAAACCACGCCAACGGAGCTGCAGAGCACCCCAGCAAGAGGGCATGGGGTCCTTGAAAGCCCACCAAGAGCGGATCTGCTCACCCTCAAGGAGATCAATGGGGTGAGGAAGGGACCTCAAAGATCATCGTGTTCCACCCCCCTGAAAGGGGCAGGGACATGACCAGGTTGCTCCAAGCCCCCTCCAACCTGGCCTTGAACCCCTCCAGGGATGGGGCAGCCACAGCTTCTTGGGGCAACCTGGGCCAGGCTCTCATCAGCCTCACACCAAAGAAGTTCTTCCCCACATCTCATCTCAATCTCCACTCTTCCAATCTAAAACCCTTCCCCCTCCTCCCATGGCTCCCCTCCCTGATCCAGAGTCTCTCCCCATCTATCCTGGAGCCCCCTTAGGGACTGGAAGGGGCTCGAAGGTCTCCCCGGAGCCTTCTCTTCTCCAGGCTGAACCCTCCCAACTCTCTCAGCCCCCCCCCCTCCCAGCAGAGGGGCTCCAGCCCTCAGAGCATCCTTGCCCAATCACCCCATGGAGCAGAGAGGATGGCCCAGCAGCCCTGCTCCATGCAAGATGGACTGAAAAGTCTCAAAGGCACCTCAAAGAGATGGTGTTGAGATGGAAGAGTAAGGAACCACCAGTACAACTTGCCACAAGTCCAGCCTGCAGCAGCGGGTTGACATGAGGCATCCTTCCAGCCACCAAAGGCAGGGTTTTCAAGGGACACATCATGGCAAGAGGTGACCCAGTGACACTTTGGACACCTACCATTGTTTCAGTTCCCATCCTTCATGGGAGCTGGGGTTCGGGGGCCAAACGTTTTGACGGGAAAGAAAATTGATCAGCTTTGCCTTCATCTTGCCCTGAGGCGGGGAGGAGGAATCGTAGACTTGGTCCCATCACCCCCCAGCTCAAGCAGACCTACCACAAAGCCTCTGCTCAGTCCCAAGCCACCCAGAGACATGTCTACGGTGGTCTTCAGGTCCCTTCTGCCAGGTGGGGTTTATTCAGCAGCGGCCAATAGACCAAGCACACCCCGAGGGTAGGAATGAGGTATGTGATTTATTAATTTTCCCCAATTTGGCACATCCAAACGAGGTGTGAAACCGCTTTCTGTGGATTCAAGCTCAGGTCCCTCCCAGGGTCACTGGCCCTTGGGGAACCGCTGGCTTTATACAAGATGGAGTGGCAACAGGAGGCACCCAGGGGACAAGAGTTCCAAGGGGGCAGGAAACAAATGCTCTGGGACCTCACGGTCCACAGTAGAGCAGATGGGGATTTCAGCCTTCACAATATTGGGGGTGGGGGGTAGGGGGGTGGAAAAATAATAATAAAAGAGTCCCAGGGTTTGGGATGGCACTCGAGGAGAGCCAGGATCAGCCCTGGAAGGGAGAAGCAGGGGATGGGGTTGGCAGCAGGGATCTTCTCTGCGGGAGGACCGTGCCGAGATGCAGGGAGGTCCTCGTGCTCAGTCTGGCTGAGGATCCCCCCCCCCCATCTCTGCCCCCCGCACACAAACATACACCTTCTCCCTCCTTCCTTGCTGCCCTGGTGCTGGGGACTTGTGCCTGCCTCGCCACGTGTCGGAAAGCCAACTGTGGAGAGCTGGTGGGCTCATCGCAGGAGCGAGACGTTTCTGAGATGCTTGAAGGGTTCAGCTTGGCTCATCAACCCCTCTCCGTCTACGTCAGGCTTGGAGGTGACCCATTTTGCCTTGGCTCTGTCTTCTCCTCCGGGTCTTGGCAGTGGCTCAGCATGGTCCTAGAGCTAAAAACCAGCCCCATCCTCACCGGAGAGGGACCAGAGGCTGGAGAGAGGCAAGAGGTGCCCAAAACTCCTGCCAGCGTAGGAGGAGAGTCAGTGGGAGACAGGGACAGGACAGGAGTGTGCAAGGGAGGCAGAGAGAGGTGGGGGGGCTTCTCTGGAGGTCAGGGCTTGGGGGGGCTGAGCGGGGTGCCGTTAGCTGTGGGGTCGGAGAGGGCGGTTTTTCGGCAAGCCATCAGCGAGGGGTTGTTGAGGAGGGTGTAGGCCAGCCACCACCGGGCTCGGCTCTGCTTGAACCTGGTCCTGCTCAGTGGTGTCTTCTGGGGCTGCATCAGCTGGATGCCTGAAAGGAGATGGGAGGGGGGAAATGATTTCAGCCCCAGCTGCCCCTCATTGGGGCTGTCCAGGTGTCATCTTCAGCCTGGGGTGAAAGGAGGTGAGGCCCATCCTGCCCTTGCATGGGCAGAGGAACTGAGGCAGCTCCTGGGATGGAGACAGTCACACACCAAGCAGAAGGTAGCACAAAAATCGGAGGGAGCAGCAGAACCACCACCTTCCATGGTCCCTTTACCCCAAGCCACCACCAGCATCTCCAGAGGAGCAACAAACCCACAGAGAAGACCCCGATGCCACCCCACGGTGATGGTCGTGCCCTCGGTTGGTGGTGGGAAGGTCTTACCTTCTTCCACGTTGCTGGCCCGGAGCTCTGGTGGCCCCTCTGGCCGGGCTGGCTGGAGAAGCAGCAAGCAGAAAGCTTTCATCATGGGGTGGGACTGGCTGACCTCAATTTTCAGATAGTGGCAGTACGTGTGGTAGCCTGGGGGAACACAACCCACAGTAAACACGTATTGGTGGGGGCAGACTTCATGGTTCCCCCCCACTCCCTCCTGCCCTGGACCAAAGGGGAAGGTCCTTGGCCATGCTCCATCTCCACCCTGCCAGAGCTGCTCTGTCTCCAGAGCCAGGGATGAGCTCTACTCCCAAAATCCCAGCAGGAAAAGCCAAGGTGGGGGCTGAGGTCTCTGCCCTCCTGCGTTTAGTGAGGGAGAGATGAGGGTTCACTCCCTGCTGAAGCCCAGGGGACCCCAGCAGGTCATCACCCACCCTTGGAGATGGATAGAAAAACATGTGCCAGGAAGAACCACTTGCTCCAGTTGGCTCATCTGCCCGTTTCTGACCCCAGAGCACGAGGACCTGAAGCCAACTTTGGTCCCAGCAGCTCCAGGTCATATAGGAGCTCCTGACTGTGTCACCCAGGAGCTTGATGGTGGGAGGAAGACCCACCCCGTGTCCTACCTGGATCAAAGGTCTCCACGCTGCGGTTCAGCAGGCTGATGTCCAGCTGGCAGAAGTGGATGGAGTTATAAAGACCAGAAATGACCATCCTCCACACCCCAGCCAGGACACCCAGCAGGATGTTGATGGGGAAGAGCAGGTAGGTGACTATGTAGAGAGCTCGCCTGTGGGCGGAGGAGGAGGAGTAAGGAACACAAACACCACGGGATGGGAAGTACAGCCCTACCCTGCCAGAGAAACCTCCTGCCAAAATAAGCCTCCCTCCCTCCTCGCCAGACGTGGTCCCTGTTTGAGGTGTCGCCATCCCATGGAGAGAAGCAAACACTCTTTAGGGCTCTTGGAGAGGAGACAGCCTGGTGCACCATCAGGACTTCAGAGCTTGGCCTCCATTTCTCCTTGAAGACTTAGAAACCAGGCAAATCACGAGTAGGGAGGTTTGGGAAGAAGGACACCAGTTCCTGTGGAGGCCAAAAGAGCCTAGAGCAGTCTCTCCACAATGCTGGATAAGTGATGGAGATGATGGAAGTGCCTTAGCTCCTTCCAGACAGAACAGGACACCTAGGTCTATCTGTCACCCTGGTCTTTGGCATAAGGAGACAGCTTAAGCTGTGAATGAGGGACAACATCGGCTGGCAGGACCTGAACCCATCCAGCTAATCCTGAGGGATCTGGGCTTCCTGATGCTTGCAAATGGGGGTGATGGAGCAGGGCGCAGACCTCACCAGCTTCACCCCACTGAAATCAAGGCTGTAAGTGCCCCCATGGCTCTCTAAAGCACCTAAAGAAAGCTCTCTCAGGGAACACGGGGCCACTTAAGCCCCTCAAACCCACAGGCTTTCCCCCTCGAGCTCATGGCATAAAGGAAGCCACACCACCAGGGACGTGTGTGAACCCAACACAGTCCTGGGGTCTCAGACCTTGGGAAGGACATCTCTGCCCCAAGGGCCCCCCCACATCCCCATACCTGTTGGTGAGCTCCTTCCGGAGGGGATGCTGCTCCAGGAACTGGTAGTGAGCTGCCAAACTTTGCACAATGACCGCAATGACCAGGGTCAACCAGAAGGGCCTGGGTGGGAGAGAAGAGGCAGGTTGGACACCAAGATGGTCCCAAACACGAGACACAATCCCAGACAGTAGAAACCTCCAGCAAAGCTGAAAGAGCCCGAGATAGAGCCTCCCCTGGCCCAAAGCACACCATGACCATGGCACCCACTTGGGTCTTCCATCCCTCCCCAAGGAATGGGAGTGCTCACCACATGTTCTGAATGATTTTGAAGAGGTACGTGTTTGTGCCGGACTGGAGAGGGATGACGACGAGGAAGGTAAACCCCACTGAGCAGATGAAGAAAATCACTTGCTGGATGAGGAGACCTGGGAAGGAGACACCATGGCAGGGGAGGGTGGAGAAGCGGCTCTTGCTCTTATTCCCCTGAACCCGTGCTTGTTTCTGAGCATGTCTTTCATTTTAATCCCATGAAAAGCCTGCGAGATCCTTACCTGCCTCCCCCCGCTCCAAACACAATGCTCTTCACGGGATTTAATTACAACTTCAGCCTTTACTTATCGCTCCCCACATTATCCCTGCCAAGAAGGGCCATCACTCGGGGCTGCAACTACAATGCCTCATCACAGAAATCAGCCTGAGCTCTGATTTCTAGTCATAAATCAAACTGAGATCATCAGCAGCTGTGGTTTCCCCGGGCTCCACCTCCACCACTTTGCTTTAATGACTTGAAAAGCCAAGATTTTGAAGCGGGAGGTAGAGTCATGGCAGCACGGTGAGATGTCACCACCTCTGCCGGGGATGCACCAAGCACCGGGTGGCCAAAGGAAAGCTGCCTCCTCGTTGGCAGAGGGATGCAAGGAGCTCCCTGACTCCTACTTCCACACTGATCTCTCTAATCTGCCCTCAAAATAGGTGATCTTTCCCGAGGAGTGGTCACCAACAGACCTGGTGGTACCCCCTGTCCTTCCATTGCCCCCCCTGGATCCTCCAGTGCAGAGTTGGGGTTGGGTGTTACACATGCCTCACCGCAGGAGCTGCCCAGAGCCACCTCCCGTGGGGCAGGGAGACCTTAAAAACATCTCCAAACCCCAGCGGGGTGAGGTTTTTCTACCCTCTTTGATGTCTCCCATCCATCCGTGGGGCAGGGAACCCCAGGATACGTTGGGGAAGATGCACGGTGAGGAGCCCCCAGGACGGGAGGAGACAGGGAGTCCTTTGCACGAGGATGCCGCGACGGCTTCTCCAATCTAAATATTTGGGCTCGAGCCAAAAGGAGTAATTCCCTCCCCCCCTCCTTTTTTTTTTTCTTCTCCACCATTTGGTGTCCAGCATGGTCCTCCCCACAGGAGGACAGGTTGCGTCGGGGTGGGGGGAAAAAAAAAGAGGAGCAAAATCCTCCCAGCCATCCCTTTGTGAAATGGGGCGAGGAAGGGAGGAGAAGAGAAGCTGAAACGTGGGGTAGGGTAGTGCAAAGTGGGGGTCCACCCCCCCATCCAGCCCCCCAACACCCTTTTTACCCAGGCAGGCGAAAGCTGTCTGGAAGGCGGCAAAGCTCATCCAGGAGACGACGGCTTGTCGGGATGGGCGGAGGATGTGGGCTTTGTAGAAGACATCCAGCACGGCCCCTTGGTAGAGGGCCTTCAGGTTGTTCCTGGTGGGGGTTGGAGAGAGAGAGAGACCCAAGCTGCACCCTGGCTCGGTGACAAGGTGGAGGCCAAGGGGAGCGGGGACCAACCCCGTACCTGTGCATCACCAGCGTCCTCAGGAGCATGGCGCAGGTCAGCAGGCAGCACAGCACCAGCGAGCAGATGTAGCAGACTGGGGAGGAGCAGGGGGGAGAAGGCTGGGTCAGGCGTTTGACTGCGAAACATCTCAGCAACATCGCAGGGGGGGGGTGAGTTATGGGGCTGCAGGGAGGTTCTCCCCTCGCCAGCGGGGCACCGTGCCTCAGTTTCCCCTCCCCATCCCCTTGGAGATGTGGAACCACAGGATTGTCAGAGTTGGAAGGGACCTTCTAGAGATCATCCAGCCCAACTCCCCAGCCAAAGCAGGGCTGCCCAGAGCACATCACTCAGGGCTTGAAGATCTCCAGAGAAGGGGACTCCACACCCTCCCTGG
>JAOQGH010000069.1:19255209-19267202 GCA_025769975.1 Gallinago jamesoni | reverse complement strand
CTCTCTTTTTCTCTCTCCTTTTTTCTCTCTCTTTTTTCTTTCTTTTTTTTTTTTCTTTTTTTTTTTTTTTTCCCCCCCAGCTAGATTGCTTTCCTTGTTTTCTCTCATCGGAGACAGGCCGGGGCCTGTGTCATGCCAGCTATGCATTAATAGAGCCTCAAATGAGATTTCACAGCCTCAAATCTGATTAGCGCCGAGGCTCCGGTTGCTTTGGAGAGCAGGGGGCAGACAGACGAGGAGCCGTGATGCTGGGGCTGGGGGGGGTGGGGGGGGGAAGGAAGGAATATCTGTACAAATCCATACGGATGTGAGATGTCACGCTGGACTCTGACACCCCGGGACCCATCTGGAGCTTGGGGACGTGGGGACAGTGGGGCACGGTGCAATGCCCCCCAAAAAACACCCCACAAATGGAGGATGCTAAATTGTCCCTTGCTTGGCACGATGGGAGAAGGTTGGTCTGGGTGAAGCAGCTTCATCTGCTCAGCCATAGGCCACCGAGTCTTTGCTGGGCTCCTGGTGGTCTGTAAACTCGTGTTTCACCCCATTTTGCTGCTTGATGGGGTGTAAAATCCCCCTCTTCACCCCAATTCCCCTGTTCCCAGAGGTCCGCGCTTGCTCGCTGGCCCGTGGTGGAGCTGGTGGACCTGCTCACCCCTGTTAAGCAGGAGATGCTCTGCTCTTGGTGTCTTCTTCCCATCCCAGAGCCCTGGGGTCCAGCCCTGAGAGCTGGCCGGACCTGGACGGTTGCCCCAGAAGACATCTGGGGAACAACATCCTCAGGTTGACCTTCTCCAAGGATGTCCAGGTCCCCTCCGTGGCTGCTCCAGGATGTCCCAGGTCCCCTCCGTGGGGCGGCGCGGGAGGTGGAACCCATGGCCTCATCCCGCTGCCTGTTTAAAGACAAGTGGCACTTTATTTGCCGTGGTCCTCCGGGCTGTCAAGGGAGGGGAAGCAGCTCCTGGGCGTTTAGCTGCCGTTAAGGAAGCTTGAAAGGAGCCTGGGGAGACATCAGGCAGGAAAACTCACGCCAGCCCCAGTCCATCTTCGCTCACGGAGCCTACTATTATTTTATGGAGTCTCGGGAGGAGGATAAAGCTGACACGTTCCCAACAGCCGGCCATAAATTTCCAGGGGCAGGGAGGAGCTGGAGGCTGCGGATGCTCCCGATGTAGAGGAGCGATTCCCCGCTTCAGCTGGGGCTGGAGGGGGTTTGTGAGGCTCACTATGAAGGACCAGGAGGGTCCAAGTCCTTCCGTGGTAGGGCAGTGGTGCGCCATCCCAAGGAGGGTTGTGTTTGGGGTGGAGGAGGTGAACACCACCGATGCAAAGCCCCAGGAGGTCCCCTCTGGCCTAGTGCTGGCCAAAGCACCGGAGATATCAAAATTCAAGGAGCAATCCTGGGAGAACTGACCTTCTTTGAGGTTGGGGGGAAATGGAGCTGTGGACCAGGAGGGTCCAAGCCTTTCCATGGTACGCCAGCGGAGTCTTCTCCTGCAGAGCCGTGGTGCGCCACCCCAAGGAGGGCTGTGTTTGGGGTGGAGGAGGTGAACACCACTGATGCAAAGCCCCTGCACTGGAGAAAGCAAAATTCAAGGAGCAACCTTCTGTGAGGTGTGGGGGAAATGCAGATGTGGCCTCCAGCTGTGGACCAGGAGGGTCCAAGTCCTTCCATGGTAGGGCAGCAGTGTCTTCTCCTGCAGAGCAGTGGTGCGCCATCCCAAAGAGGGCTGTGTTTGGGGTGGAGGAGGTGAACACCACCGATGCAAAGCCCCAGGAGGTCCCCTCTGACCTTGTGCTGACCAAAGCAGGAGAGATATCAAAATTCAAGGAGCAATCCTGGGAGAACCGACCTTCTTTGAGGTCGGGAGGACATGCAGCTGTGGGGCAGGGGATGGAGGAACCCTTGTCCTGCTACGGTGCCGTTCCTGGAGGTCCCTGCTGGCTCCCAGCCAGGGGTTGTGTGTCCCCCCACACACTCTGGAGGGTATTTATGCCTTGTCAGCCCACGGCCCGAAGCGATTTAATCTTGGCCGGGACACTTCTTTGGCCACCATAAAGAGTTGATGGAAAAACAAATTATGAGGGTGGCAACTCAAGGACGTGTTAATCAAACCCCCCCCCCTCCACCCCCCCATCAACATCATGGCGTGAATAATTAATAACCATCCTCGAGGATGCTTTAAGGGTGGCTGGGGGGGGGGGGGGGGATTAAGGTGCCACGTGGGTTTTGGGGGGCGTTGGACGGCACGAGATGCTCGAAACGCTCTCCAGGAGTCACCGACCTTCCAAGGGACCTCCAAAGGGTTTTAATGGGGGGGGTGGTGGGCTGTCCCCAAAAGTGGGACCTCCTGGGGGAGGTGGGAACTTTCTTGCTCCCCCTCCAGTGACAAACCCCTGGGGGTGAGGACGCTTTCCTCTGCGAGGAAGGAGAAGTTTTGGTTCCCCACCAAGTAAAAGAGCTGAAAAACAAGCGTGGGCTCTACCTGGAACCTCAGGCGCCCTCCTATTTCTGGAAGAAATACCCAGTTTCCTCCCAGTTTTGAATAGCAACTGGGGTTTTGGTGGGTTTTGTGGGTTTTTTTTTGTCTCAGAACAGAATTTTTTTTTTTAATTTTTTTCTTTTTTTTTTCTGTAGTTAATCACAGCCTTGCTGAGGGCTTCAGGTACCAGCATTGTTCAAACCTGCTATTTTTAAAACGTTTTTGTTCTTAACCGCTCGTCAATTTTCCATTAAAACCCCCCCGCTAATTACGGGGGGCCGGGGCCACGGCTCAGCGGTAAAACCCACGTAGTTCTTTCGGAGGTGATGTTCAAATACCGAGGGTGGGGACGAAGAGATGGGCTAAGAAACCTGCTTCTGTGAGCTGGGATGGGAAAGAAAACGGAATGGGGGGGGGAATCCCTAGGGAAATGTTCCCAAAAGAGGGATCTGGAGGTGGAAATGCTGGACCAGCATCACAGCATAGAGCCTGGAGTCCCCCAGAGCCGGGCTCCGGCACCGAGCTCAGAGGGTTTATCCATCTCTGCCGGCTGGAATTCTGCAGGATTGGGTTTTTAGGGAGTATTTGGGGTGCAAACTGAACCCCCCCAATCCCCTCCTGGGGACAGAGCCTGAAGAGGTGCTTTCTTGAAGGGAGAAGAGTCTCCAGGGAGAGCATCATCCCTGCTTTTCACTGATGCTGGGATGGGGCAAAATCAGGTTGATTTTTTTTTTGGTTTGGGATAGAGTTTATGCTCTTCCACATCCCTTCCTCTCTGGAAAAGCCTCGGGAAGGTGTCAGGGCTTGCCATGCTGTAATTTTTTGGGGGGGGAGGGGGCATAGGGAGAGGTGGGGTGCAGAGCCAGCAGGGAGAACCCGTGTCTGTGGAGGGGGGGGGACTTGATGGGGATCATCTCCCATCAGGTCGAGAAACCCTGTGATTTCCCCTCCCCATCAGCATCACCGGGCGGGGGGATAATTTCCAGGGAGCTGGAGGCAGGGTGGGATCGGGATCCGTCCCCCCCCCCATCTTCTCAGCTGGTTGCGGGGGGGGATCCTTCCCCACCTTCTTTCCTTATTTCTGCTCCACTTTCGGGCTCTCACAGATGTCCCCAGCACCCAGCCCCGAGCTCCAGCTGGCTTCTGAGCTGACAACAAAAAAACAAAGCAAGGAGGGGGGGTGGGGGGGGTGTAAAAAAGCTGATTTAAGTGTTGTTTTTTGTTTGGTTTTGTTTTTTTCTGGGCCGTTGGTGGTTTCCAACCACCAGGTTTCCATCCCGCGAAGCGCTCCTTAGGTTCGGGGTGGCTAACCCCTGAGGTGGTGGGTCACCTCCCCGCTGCCAAGCCCGTCACCGCTGCATCTGGGCGGCCTCGTGGGGGGTGGGGGGGTGGTGGTGACAAGGGAGAAGGGCTAAGGACGAGGGCAGCCCCCTCGTCAGGGAGTTTGGAGGCGAAGCCCAGGCGTCGGAGGGGATTTGCGGGCAGTGGCTTTGAGAAGCCCGCGGGGTGGATGCTGAGCTGGAGCTCCTGCCTTCACCCCAGGAGGGCAGGAGGAGATGGCACGAAGGGTTTGAGCTTTTCCAGGGTCTGGAGGAGGGGGGGGTTGGGGTGGGGTGGGTTTTAACCCCTTGTAGCCCCAGCACGGTGCGATATGGCGTGTGTTCGTGCTGCCTGGGGTGGCAGCCGGTGGGGGACGGCGCCGTCTCACACTTGGACGAGGTGTGATGGGCTTGAGGATGGTCCCATGCGTGTGTGTGTGTCCCCCCCCCTTCCCTCCCCTCGGCCACATTGTGGGTGAGGAGCGGCAGCTTGTGGCTCTGCTGCTCCTTATCACATCAGCTGGTGGGATTTAATGAGCCGGGGAGGGAGGAAGAGGAGGAGGGAGGGGGGGGACACCCACTATGTTCTCCCCTTTTTCCCCCCTCCTGGATTGGGCTGAGATCCCGATTCCTGCAGTCCCTATAAATTGCAGGGAATGCCAGGGCTGGCGAGAAGGGGGAGCTGGGGAGGGTTCCTGGTGGTCAGAGGGCTACGGGGGAAATGGAGGGGCTTTAGATGGTTAATCCCTGGTTTTGGTGGCTTGACTTGGGCTGAGCGGGGCTGTTGGGTTGGTTTCACCCCATGTGGGACACTCCCATGCTGCTGGGTGGCCTGCCAGAGACCCTGGCACCCGCTGTGGCCCTGTGGTGGCATGGTGACATCCATGGTGCAGAGCCACAGCTGAGCACTGGGAAAAGGCTGCTGTGGTGGGCATGTGCCAGAGACATCATCTTCCCGGATTGGTCTCTCCCATCCAGGCTCTCAGCATCAAGCAAGGGTCTTGGGGACCAGCTTGGGTGATGGAGATGTGCTGAGGACATCATCTCCCCAGCTTGTCCTCCGTCATCTGGGGTCTCAGCATGGAGCAAAGGTCTTAGGGACCAGACTGGGTCATGGAAATGTGCTGGGGACACCATCTCCCCAGCTTGTCCTCCATCATCTGGGGTCTCAGCACGGAGCAAAGGTCTTAGGGACTGGACTGGGTCATGGAGATGCGCTGGGGACAACATCTCCCCAGCTTGTTCTCCTCCATCCAGGCTTTCAGCTTTAAACAGGGGTTGGGGGGACAGGTTTGAGTCACGGGGATGTGCTGGGGGACATCATCTGAGCTCAGCAATGAGCTGGGGCTGTGGGGATGACGTTGGGTGGTGAGGACATGCAGGAGCATCCAGACATCCATGTCTCTCCCACTTCTTCCCGGCAGGTGTCCAGGTCCCCTGCTGAGGCAGAAGATCCCAGGCATGAACCGGTGGCGGGTGGGGGACCCGTGGCCCGCGTGGGGAAGGAAGCCATCACCGTCACCATCCATGGTGCCAGCAACCTGCCAACCACGCGTGAGGGCCGGGTGCCGTGGCCATACGTTGTCGTGTGAGTACCCAGCATGGGCGAAGGGGGGGACAACAGATTGGGGGGGGGGGGACAAACAAGAAAAGGGTTTAAGCAGTTGTCACCCGGTTATTAACTCTTTGCAAGCCCCAGGGAAGGAGGAAAACTCTTCAGGAGAAACACATCCCACCGAGGTGGGATGCAGGGTGTGGGGAGAGGAGCCAGGAATCCTGGCCAAGATGGGGGAAGGCGGGGGACGGGGGGACTTTGGCTGGGGAAGAAAGCATTCCTAATATTGAAAGTAGAAAACGATGTCATCAAAGAATCCACGGAGGGCAACGCTGCCCGGGTTTGGAGATGACATCACGATAAATAAAAGAGGGGTTTAATAAATAAAACAGGACGCTCGGGCAAGGAGAACTTGGCTCCTCCTGCATTATGCATGTGCCGGGGGACTCAATTAGCCGGGCGCGCTTTGGTCTGTGTTAAGAGGGAGGCCGCCCCGCCGCCGATCCCAAAGAGCCCTTCCAGCAGGCAGAGAGGCTTCGGCACCAATTCCCTGGAAAATGGGGGTGGGGGGAGGAGGAGAAAGTGGCCGCCGGCGCCTCCAGAGCATCGCTTGGCTGCGGAGTTCGGTTTCTCCGGGGCAGCTCCGCAGGGCACCCCCAGCGGGTGCATCGGTGCTGGGGGACAGGACTCCATCCACTGGGGACAAGCGGGACTCATCCACGGGGCTGGGTTTGCAGAGCCAACTGTTGCTTGCTGGGTCTTCTTCCAACGTAGAAACCCGGAGCTCCGTGGTGAAGGGGTTGCCAAGGTCTCTTGGTGGGGTACGGCATGTTTTTTCTCCGTGGTGCCGGGCAACCGGCCGCCTCGGAGACTCCCTGGGCAGGAGGGATGGGGCTTTCCATCACGGGGGCAGCATCTGTTGGGTTTTGGGGGGCTGGCTGGCACCTTGCAGCCCGGTGGGAGCCATCACCCCCTTCCCATCTTTCCCACCTTTCCCCGTGCCGAGGGGCCCGCTCTGCCGCCCCGGCAGCCCGAGTAACTCCACGGCAGGAGTTGTCTCTATTTCCATAAACCAATTACACCCAGATAATCTCGGGAGATTTAAACATCAATATCCTAAATGATAGCGCGAGGGCGGCGTGCGATTGTCGCGTCTCTCTTTACATTCTGGTGCTGCTCCATCACCGCGTTGCCATGGTAACGGGGGAGTGATGGAGGCGGGGGGGGGGGGGGGTTGGTGGTATTAGGGATGCAGGACACATGAGGGGCCTTTTAGTAACCATAGTGAGGGAGTCAAGGCAGAAGGGAATCGGTTATTGTTTTTCAGGGCACTTGCTATTGAAGGGGAGTAGCATGTTGCAGTTAAAAGGTGGGTTTTTACGGATGGGAAGGAGAAGGGGGGGGGGGGTGGTGGATGTGCTGGTGGGGACCTGGTGGCAGCCATTGGACCCCCAGCAGCGGCTGGGTACCACCCGAGCTCCAACGGCTGGCCCCCAGAGCATCATCATCGTCATCATCATCCCTAAAATCAGGAGAGAGGGATGGGTGCGGAGGCTCGGGGGGGGGGGGAAGGGAATCTGAAAGACCTCCAGCAGCAGGAGAAGCCCACGTGGGCTTCCCCATGGGCTGGGGCTCATCCCTGCCTCGGGAGAAGATGGGGCTCCTCTTCTGGGGGTGCTCTGGAGACCTGGCTCCTCTCCTCATCCTCTGGACGTTGAGCAAATCCCCCCCCTTCCCTGGTTTCAGGAGCACCATTGGGTTTGTTCTGCGTCTTCCTTTCATTCCCACTTGCTCCCGGGGAAGGATGGGGGGGGTTGGGATGCAGGGAGGGGTGACCTTGGCGTGCCGGAGCCAGGTGTGTTTGCAATTAAAGGACACAAAGCTCCCTGGCTCCGACCCGGCTTCTCCTCCCCTCCGTTGAGTACCGCCGGCGGGTGAAAGCATCTCCTTCCCTCCTTCCATCCCGCTCTTCAGAGCCCGGAGAAGAAACTCAAGGTCGCTGCCGAATGCGCCAGCTGCTCCCAGCCCTGGGGGATGGGGGCTCCGACGTTCTCCCCACCTTGCAGGCTTGATGTGTCCTCCTGCCTGCGGGTTTGCCTTGGGTGGAGGTGGTCTTGGTCCTGGTCCTGGTCCTGGTCCTGGTCCTGGTCCTGGTGAGATGCTCCACCTGGGAAGGGAGTTCCTACAAGCAAAGCCTTTTTGGCTCTGCGACGTGCCCCCCCCCCCTCCAAAATAAACCAGCTGAGCAAGGAGAGGTGGGAAACAGGACCAAACAGGGCCTTTGGGGGCCCCCCCAGCACCCGGCTTGGGTCGTGGTGGGACGGTGATGGACTGTCCCATCGTCAATGTAAAAATGGGGTTTCTCAAAGGAGAAGGAGGGGGGGCAGGGGAGGGGGGGGAATGACTCTTCTTCCTTCCTCGTTCTGAATTCTTTTCAGAAATTCCCCTGCCGCCTCTGTGGTTTATTTACCCGTATTTATTTACCCAAACCCCACCCGAGCCCCCCAGGCTCATTGCTGAGCACCAGTGGGGCTGGCTGGTGGGGGGCACCGTTGCCTTCCCCAGGGCCGGTCCCTGCAACCGCCTCATAAATGACACCCCCAGCTTTCGGTCCCCCAAACCTCGGCCGGGGGGTGGACATGGAAAAAAACCTTCTTCCCCAGGAACGATGCTCCTGCACCACCACGTTGCCCCTGCAGGGATGTGGTCCCCAAGAAATAACTCCCCCCCTCCCCCCGTAGAGGTAATAACTTATAAGGGGGGACAAAATAAATATTTACACATTGGCACAGCCCCGCCAAGGCCTTTGCTGGCCACCCGGGTGTCACGGGCAGCGGGGTGGCGTTGTGTTGTCCCCAGGCTCTGGAGCTGAGCCGTTGATGTATAATAACTCTCCGGGGGTGGCCGTCTTTATCTTCTTTTATCTTTTGTCGCAGCGGTGGGTGGGTGGCTGGTGCCTCCCCGCTCGGCGGAGCCGAGTGCCTGCCCTGGAGGAGGCAGGGAGGGATGCAGAACATCAGAAGAACATCTCTTGGTCCATTCCCAGCCGCGTCGTGCCCCGTGGGTGTCTACTCGCTGGAGATCCCGTCTCCTGCCCCACCAGCAGGTCTGGAGCTGGCTGGGATGAGGAAGAGACATCAAACCCTCTCGGCTTTCCACCCTTCCTGACCCCCCCTCCTCTCCCTTCCCCACTTCACAGCTCTTTTTGAACCCTCTCCCGTCCTTAGGCAAGTCTATAATGAAGGGGGCCCAGAGCAGGCTGTTCTCACCCTCCTCCTCCTCCTCCTCCTCCTCCTCTCACCCACTCCAGCCCAGGTCTGGCTTCATTCGGACTCCGAGCACGTTGCTGGTAGACCAATCCCCCACAGAGCTCATTACTGGAGAGCCAATTTCTTTCTCCAGCCCCTCCACACCAGTGCCATGCTAATTCCCACCTGCCCGAGCTGGCTGGCTGGGCTCCATCCCTGAGGGATGCAGGTGGGCTTCTCCGGTGGGGAAGAGGACACGTGGAAGACGGGAGAGGAGTATGGGACACAGATGCAGCATGGCTGAGGGTCCATCCAACTGGTGTCTTCAGAGGGAATGGAGGTCTTTGCAAGGGTAGACATCCTCCCGTCCGGCTGGGATGAACCTGCTCAGTCCCACCACTCACCTGGAGCTCACCCTACAGCTGGAAGGACCTTCATCATCTTATTTTTCCCCCAGAGCTGGGGTGTCCAGCTCCCAGGAGGCGGCAAAGTGCCACCATCTGCCCTCAGTCACCGCAGTGCCCTGGTAACCTCTCCCTAAGAGCCGTGTTGGCTCTGCTCCAGCCAGAGCTTTCCTGGAGGAGCCAGCACGTTATCATCTTAATATCCAGAGCAACCCATTGGCGACGCCAGGGCATCTGTGTCACCTTGGCCCGATGCCACATCATCATGATGTCCCCCTCCATCCTGTGGTTGGGGATGGATAGGGGGGACCGCCTCACCAGGTGGTGGGACTCTGCTGTGGGCTCAGGACTTTCAGGAGGGCACCAAGTATCTTGTTGGGTGGTGGACACCCCCCTAAAAGATCTGCCAGCCCCCCTAATGGTGGGCTGGGGGGGGGGTGGGGGCATTATTATCATTAGCCAAGCTCATGAGGAATTGATGATCGATCGATAAAAGTGGGAGGAATAACCCCAAAAGAGCCCCGATGCTGATGGACCCGTAGCCGCCCGGGGCCCATAGCCACCAACGCCACTGTAATTATTGCTCAGCCTCGTTATGTGCCGAGTTTAATGACGGCGGTCGTTAACGTTCAATCTCCTCTCTCCCAACAGCCCCCTCCCTGTCCCTTCATCAATACAGCCGGATAATTAACCTCTGGGGTCTGACACAGCCTTTTGGATAAAAGGGGCTGCAAACCCCATCACGGGGGGGAGGGGGGGCTCGGCAGGAGCTGGAGGCCAGGAATAAAACCAGCCCTGGACCCCCCAGCACAGCCCCTCCCCACCCCTCCCCAAGCTTTGCTAAGGGTTCTGGGAGGGTGGGCTGGCTGCTGTTAGATGCACCGAGCGGGGTCGGTGCTCATCCCTCTCCCCTGGCTGACACATCCCCCGTCCTCACCCAGTAACCAGCCTGTTTCTCCTCCTTTTTCCTCCCAGTGAGACCAGCAGAGGGGATGAGCAGAAGTTGGAGGCTTGGGCCACCCACGCGGCCCCGGTGCCCACCCACGCGCCCACCTGGGAGGAGGAAGTGATGGTGGAGATAGATGATGAAGATGCAGGTGGGGCAGGTGAGAGCATCTGGAGACCGTGGGGACAGGGACGCCGGGGACTGGGACACGGGTCTCCTTTCCTAAAAGGATGAACTTTGGGATATTGGGGAGCCCGTGCTCCCAGGGACCCCGAGCAGCACCCAGGAAGAAGGGTGGCCATGATGGGGACGAGCCGTGCCCTGAATGGTCGTGGTAGGACCAGGAGGGACATGCCCCTAGACACGGGATGGGGCAAGCGACAGCACCGAGCTCCGGGTATCCTCCAAAGCATCCCATGGGAATCACCAACAGGGGAGAGCACCCCAAAGCTTTCCCCAACCCTTTGGACGGGTCGGACCCACCCCGTGACGCTGTTCCTCCCCGCTGCTAAGTCTGGGATCGCAATAAAACTCCCGGCATTAGGGGATTTGATTCTAATCGGACCCTTGCGAAACAACCTGTGGGAGCCGAGCTTCACATCGCGCCTAATCCCATTAGGCTCTGACCTCAATGAAATTGAGGAGCTTTTGATGGACTTTGGACCTTCCCCCCCTGCGGGAGAGACGTGGGAGGAGACCTGATGGGACCTCCGGCCCTGCTTATCCACCACCCAACGTCCCCCAGATGTTCAGAGACGTTCATCCCCCAGATGTTCAGAGACGTTCATCCCCCAGATGTTCAGAGCGGAGCCGTCCTTTCCAGGTGCAGCTCGCACCTTTTCTTCCCCAGAAATACAGTTTCCACCCTTTTCCTCTCCACCATCTCCATCGGTGGGGCTGCCAAGCCTGAGCTCTCCTGGGTGACGACCGGCGGAGAAGCCACTTGTCTCGAACGTGTCCCCTGGTGCTTCTCCCACGAGGGGCTGGGAGAAAAAGAAAATCTCCCCACAAACCCAGCACCTGCTGAAAAGCAGGAGCTCGGGAAAGGGTGGTCCGTGCCCTTGCCTCCTCCATCACCTTCTCTCCGGGGAGGACCTGCACGACCTGTGGCATCACCATGTTGGCCAAGCAGGAGTTAAGGCAGGTGCCTCAGCGCAGTCATTAAGCTGGGGGAAGGGAAGCCCAAGTCTTGATGGCAGCATAAAGAGAGGGCGGTTTTCCCTTCCATCAGCTCCTTTTTTCTTTTTCTTTTTCTTTTTCTTTTTCTTTTTCTTTTTCTTTTTTTTTTTTTTTTGATAAAAAGCTCCTGCCTGTCAACCAAATTGCAGCTTTGCTTTCAATGAAGGGAAGGGGTGGGGGTGCCAGCACCCGTTGGGGGGGGGGACAGACGGGGACCGGGCATCCCTGGGAGGGCAGATGACCGTGGTGGCAAGTGTCTGGGAAACTCAGTGGCCAGGGAGGTCTCAGGGCACCCTGGCTGGGGCCGAGGAGGTGGATGAGATGGATCAGCAGGAGGTCCTGGCTTCTTAAACGGGAATCTGAGCTGCGTTGGTGCCAGTTGCTCACGGGCAAGACCCAAGACATGTTCTTGGTGGCTCCTTGGGATGGCATCTGTGTGTAGGGGAGGTTATAAACCCCGGAGGGGTTAAATCCTGCCCCTGCCCACCCCACTGTGACCTGTGAGGAGAAAGGGCTGCTGACAATGAACCAATAACCCCCTTGTCTCTGTCCCTTCTTCACCTAGACCACTCCTCATCGCTTCACCTGCTTCTCCCTTCTTTCCCCAAAATCCTGACGGCTGACCCTCTCCCTTCCAGCCCTGACTCTCACCGTGGCTGACAAAGCCACCAAGGAGGCTTTGGGGACCTTCCAGCTGCCGGTGAGGCACCTCCAGCCCTTCCAGCCCCACCACTGCAGGCTGGTGCTGGTAGGTACAGCTCCTTCCCCTCCATCCCACTTCTTATTCCTGCTTGTAACTCCCCTTTTAACCCCGGGGGGGGGGGGGTGGGGTAGGGGGGGGGAGTGGGTTAGGGTTTAA
>JAOQGH010000069.1:19224738-19237091 GCA_025769975.1 Gallinago jamesoni | reverse complement strand
CCCGGGCCCCCCCCCCCCCGTTTCCCCCCCCCCCCCCGCCCCGTTCCTCCGGTCCCCAGCGCGGCTGCAGCCCCATCTAGCGTCAGCCCCGCCGGGCACCGGGAGACGGAGCTCCTCGGGATTCCCAAAACCTCCGGGAGAATTCAGGCTTCCCACGGAGGGGGGGGGGGCGGGGGGATACCTTCCCGATCTTATTTTTAAACTGCAAACTGAGGGCCAGCCAAAAATCCCGCCGCATGCTCCTCATCCTCCCGGGGCCGGGAGGGATGAAGGCTGCGATGAGGATGCTCAGCTCTGCCCTGGCCCCGGGTGAGGGCTCGAGTAGGTTTGCTGGGGAGCCGGACACCCCTGGGTGCCCGAACACCCCCCCAACCCCCCCCCCTCCCCCCAGGCACCAGGCTCAGGGCTGGGTGGGTGCCCCCAGCACGCCCCTCGGGGCAGGATTTCAGCCAATTAATAAAAATAATTAATAAAAGAGGCCCATCAATCAGCCAAGACGACCCCAGGTGATATTTACACCTCTCTCACTTCCCAAGGAGATGAAGGATTCAGCAATTTGGGTCCTCTTATATTTAATTAGCTCCCCCCACCCACCCCCCCAAGCCAGGCTGGGGTGGAGGAGAGTAAAACCAGTTGGAAATGCCATTTTTTTTGGTGGGGGTGGGATGGGGGGCGAGGTGGGATGGTGAGGCAGGGGACAGAGGGACGGAGCTCTCACTGGGGAGTGGAGGGGGCTGGAGGGTTGGAGGAGGCTGGGCTGGGGGGGTTGCAGATGGTCTGAGGGTGGAGGTTACTTTGCATGAGGATTTTTTTTTTTTTTGGGGGGGGGGGGGGATTCCAGGCTCCAGGCAGGGGTGGAGAAAAGTTGAAGGGCTGAGGGACTTGGGGCTTTTTAATCTGGAGAAGAGAAGGCTGAGGGGGGATCTGATCAACACCTATAAATACTTCAAGGGTGGGTGTCAGGAGGATGGGGACAGTGTTTTCTCAGTGGTGCCCAGGGACAGGACAAGAGGGAACGGGCACAAACTGGAAAATAAGAACTTCCACCTAAACTCGGGTCCCCTGCATGGATTTTAAAAGGGACACTTGGAAACCAGCCCCTTCTGCGGAGCGTTGCCGTGTCTCCTCCTGGTACTGGGGTTTTTTGGGGGAAGTTTCTCCACTTCTTCCCATCCCCAGCTGCTGGAAACGTGTTTATCTTAAAACACAGATGAGGATGTTTTCCTAGGAGGGGGAAAAAAAAACCCCAAACCCCGCAAAGACCCAGTGGGAAGCCGGGGTAATGTTGTAACCTGTTTCCCTCGGGGTTTTTTGATCTTGGAAGGGTTTTTTTTGATCTTGGAAGGGTTTTTTTTTTTTTTTGATCTTGGAAGGGTTTGTTGTTTTTTTTTAAGCTCTGGCCCCAGTTTGTGGTGACGGGTGGGCAGCAGCACTGGGGGATGCTCTGCCCCATCCCGGGAGGCTCTGCTGACCTCCCCTTCCCCCTGCTCACCCTGAGCACCAGGACGTCGTTTGGGGACATCACTCCAGCTGTCCCCATCCCTCCCCAAACCAGTCCCGTGCTGCGTGATGGGGGAAAAAATTGTTTTTCCAGGAGCCAGGTGCTGGCTCGGCCAGAGTTTACTCTCAAAAATCATCCCACCTCTTCCAAGCTGCGGGTTTCCCTTTTTTCTTGATTTTTTCTCCTTTTCTTTATTTTCTTTTTCCCCTCTCTTCTTTCCTTTTTTTCTTTTTTTCTTGATTTTTTCATTTTCTTCTTTCTCTCTGTTTTCCTTCTTCTTTCTCCTTCTTCTGTCTCTCTGTTTTCCTTTTTCTGTCTCTCTGTTTTCCTTCTTCTTTCTCCTTCTTCTCTCTCTGTTTTTCTTCTTCTTTCTCCTTCTTCTCTCTCTGTTTTTCTTCTTTCTCCTTCTTCTCTCTCTGTTTTCCTTCTTCTTCCTCCTTCTTCTCTCTGTTTTCCTTCTTCTTCCTCCTCTTCTTTCTCTCTGTTTTCCTTCTCCTTTCTTCTTTTTCTTTCTCTCTGTTTTCTTTTTCTTTTTTCTTTTTTTCTCTTTTTTCTTTTCCTTTTATTTTTCCCTCTCTTTTTTCTTTTTTCTTTTTTTCTTTTTTTCCTTTTCTCTTTGCTTTCTTTTCTCTCCCTTTTTTTTCCTTTTCTCTTCTTTTTTTCCTTTTTTTTCCTTTCATTTTTTTCCTTTTTTTTTTTTTACTTTCTTCTTTTTTTTTTTTACTTTCTTCTTCTTTTTTTTTTTTTTTTTTCCCTTTTTCCCTTTGACCAAACTAAACCAGCAGCGACACTGGCGGAGGCAGGGCGGTCCCTGCCGGTGGCGCGGCTCCTTTCTTCAGCCTTATCTGGAAGCGCCAGGCGGGCGGGGGCGGGCGGGGAAACAGGAGCCGGAGGAGCTCCCGTCTCTCATCCCAACCTCTTCCCGACTTTCCTGGTGTCATCCAGAGGCTTTTATTTCCATGTCCTACACCGTATCAGCCGCCGGCAGCCGGGCCCGGAGCCGGATAGCGATGGTTATCTCCCTCCCGAAAACTCATCATCCCGGGCTGGGGAGGGAGAGGAAGATGCTGCGTCTCTATTCAATCCAGCCGGGCTCAGATGAAGGGCTTTGCAGTGCAATCCAATTAACTCGTAAATTGAATTGTAATTCTTCGGCTAATATACACACCCCCCCCCCAACCCCCCAACCCCCCCCACCCCCGTACCCCCCCCCCCCTCCCCGCCCCGATGCGTGGGAAGGGAGTTCAACCTGGGTTTAATCAGATAAAACCCCGTTTATTTGCTGCCTTTAAGCGTGCGTGGAGAGGGGGGGGCGGGTTAAAAAAAATCTCCTGGGGGGTGGGGGGGGCGGACACACACCCACCCTCACAAATCCCCCCCAGGAGTTGGAATTTTGGAAGTAAAGGGGGTAAACACACCCCACCCCCCCCATCGATCTTCCCACCCCGAGGATGGGTTTGGGTCCCCCCGTCCCCCCCCCAGCCCCATCCCGGTACCCAAGGGGGGGGTGGGTTTGCCAAAGCTAACGAAGGCCTCATTATCTCCTGATGGTTTCCTGAGCTTTTTTGTTACAGAAAAGAGGGGAAAATGGGATATTTTTTTTTTCTTTTTCTTTTTTTTTTCCCTCTCTGATCTTCCTAAGCTGCTGCAGCAATTTATTTATTTAATTTTTATTTTTTTTTTTGGCCTCAGATATGTAAATCCCCAGCTTATCCCATCTTCGCAACAATTAAGGAACCGGGCTTAGGGTTCCTCACAAGTGAACCGAGTTGGCCCGTCCTCAGCCTCCCTCCGGGCTGCCTTTCTGTCCCCTCCCTGGCCAGGGACGGGGCCGGGTTGTGCCATGGGGAGGCAGAATCCTCCTCCACGTCCTAATTTTGGCCGTTTTGGGATGGATTGAGCCGCCCCCCCCCCCCCTTGCTTCCAGCAGATTTATTGCCGGCTCCCCCCTTCCTCTCTTTGCTCCTTCTCCCGTCTGGAGATGAATGGATTCGAGCAAATCGGGTACATCAAAGCATCTCGGAGCAATTTGTTAAGTAAATGGAAAAAAAAACAAAAAAAGCCCTAAAAAAGCTAAAAAACCCACTAAACTTGGCCTAAACAAATAGGGGAAGGGCTGGGGGGGGGCGGTTTGATGGGGCGGATGAAAGGCTCTAAAGGCAGGGGGTGGGAAATGATGGGGAGGGAAGAAAAAGGAATTAAAAAAAAAAAAAAGAAAAAAAAGAGAAAAATTAAAAAATAACTAGCGAGTGCCAGCGAGGAGATTCAAAGCTTCCATGGTTTCGGATGTGGATTCCCAGCCTTTCATCCCGGCCCCCCGCGGGAAGGAGAGCTGCAGCTCTCTCCGGGTGGATTTGAGGAAGGAGGTGTGTGGGGGGGGGGGAAAAATGGCTCCAAATCCCCTCGGCTCCGCTGGGACACGTGGAAATACGGGACATTCTTTGAGTTGGGGATAACGGCTGGAAGGATGAGGGGGGGTGGGGGGTGGGTTTCCCACCCTCTGGAGTTGTGGAGAAGCCCTGGTTGGAGGCAACATCTGGCAGGGCAGCTGGGAAAAGCGACCCCCCCCAGCCGAGCGCGGTCCCGTGCATTATTGATGGAGGGGGGATAATCGCGCGCTTCCCACCGGCTTCTTTGATGAAAAATTGATGGCACGGGACGAGGAATCGAAGAGGGGGGGGCTCCATCGACCGACCCCGACCCCCTTTTTTGTTTCTGAACAAACGCGGGAGGAGAGGAGGACGCGGGGACGCGGCGGCGGGCGGGAGGCGGGAGAGCATCTTGGGGTTCTCGGGGGGTGGATACCCCAAAAAAGGGGGGACAGGGCCAGAGCAGCCCTTGTCCTTAAAACCATCATTCCAATCTCGGGATGAAAAGAGGGGTTTGAGCAGGGAATTATTCTCTCCTCGGGGTCAGGCCAAACCCCAAAGCTGGGCTGAAGGCATCTCCGAGGCTTTGGGTCCTCAGAAGTTAATTGAGTGTTTGAAACATCAGAGGAGAGCTTCTTCCTCTGATGAGGAGGGGGAGAGGGGAGGAAGGGCGAGGGGCTTCCTGCCCATCCAAGGCATGGAAATGAGGGGCTGTCACCCCCAGAGCCACCCAGCCCCACTGGGGACCCGGCGGGGGAGGGGTGAGGAGCAACAGAACCTGGAATGGACCCATTTTGGGGGGCAGAGGGGGCAATTTTGGGCCCCGAGCCGCTGCCAGGAGGAGTTGCTAAGAGGAGGGTTGTGTTGTAGCAACAGCCACCGGTGTGTCAGGCGTCCCCCGTCCCCACCCCCACCCCCCCCCGCCACTGAAATCCCTTTTCCATGAGGAAAACCACCTTTTCCTGATGCTGCAATCCGACCCCCCCGCCCCCGCCATGGTTGTAAGTCCCTCGGGGCGGGGGGAGATGTGGGGACGGGATGATGTTTGTTGCCTGGGGGTGGCTGAGCCCCGGGGGGGGGCGGGTTGTGGGGTGGGGGGGGGGTTTGTTTGGGGTGGACAGAGCCTGGCAACCCTCCGGTGAGCAGGGCTGGCTGGTGGGAGCGGGGTGCTGGGGGGGGGGGTGGTAAAGGGGGGGCACCAGGGAATCCCCAGCAACGAGGATGACGTTGTTCTACAGACCCTTCTCCTCCACTGTGAGTGCTGGGGTGGGGGGAGGGTGGGGACACCCTCCGTGCCACCGATGGGAGCTGAGGACCCAGAAGTTCCCGCTACAAGGAGACCACCCGGTTGGGGTGGCTTTTGGTCGTAGCCAAAGGAGCTTGGCTCAAGGGTCCGGCCATGAGATGATGCTCAAAGCCAGGTGCTTTGGTGTCCCCAGCCTCAGGAGAAGGTCTCCCAGCCCTGTGGCCCCACCATCCTGCGTTTTTTGGGGGACAAGGCTGGATCCTGACCTTGAAGCAAGGTGTTTTGGGGCAGGTGGAAGCCAGGAGAGCTGCTCCTGGGGGGTGAAGGAGCTTTCTGCTCCTCTCGAAGGGCTTTCCCCAGCCTGCTCCTCATCCTTACTCTCTTCTCCGATGTCTCCTGCCAGCTCCACCGAGATGAGGTGTCCCTCCCAGCGGCTGACGCCATAGCCAGCATCCTGCCTGGAAAGCCACCATTCCCACACGGGATGGGAGAGCTGCTGGAGGAGCGGAGGTACAAGGGCCATGCCAGCTGTGAGGTCCCCTTCTTCTCACCCTCCTCGGGGTGGTTTCCTCCTTCTTCCTCCCTTCTCCCCATGTTTGCCCCGGCAGCTTCTCCTCCTGCCCCCCATGGCTGCCAATCTTTCTTCTCATCTCCCCAAGGTTTTCCCAGTGTTTCTCTCCATCAGGAGCAGTTGGCCAAGGGTGTCCCCCCCCCTGCTCTCTCCTCTGCAGGTCCCAGGAGATCACCGGGGACCAGCAGGAGCCAGTGAGTGCTGGGGAGATGGGGAGGAATTGGGGGGCACTGGGGACACCGTGGGGGACACAGCAGTGTCCCCAAAGCTCCTGTGGGGATGGAAGCCAGGCTGCTCTTGGCTCTGCTGCCAGGGAGTGAAGGTCCTGGTGTGGGGGGGGTGTCAACCCTTGAAGTTGCTGGAGGGGGCTTTACCTCGGGCATGAACCAAGTCCTGGATGAAGCAGCTCTTGGGCAGATGGAGCCGAGCATCTGGCTGCACCTGCCCCCCCTTCCCCCCCCTTCCCCAAGGCTGCGTGCCCCTCACCCACCAAGGCCATCCCCAAGGCTGGGAGCTGGGGGAGCTGGAGGCACGTGGCTCTGCCCGGCCAAGGTCCCCGCTGCCGGGATCTTCTCTGCAGCCCAGCAGAGCAGGGAGGGATTCAGGATGCAGATCCTCAGGGAATTATTTGCCCCCCGGCATCACCCTGCAAGGTGTTCCCCAAACACACGGGTGCTAAAAAACCCCCAGGCTCATCTGTATAAAATGTTCACCCCTTCCATTATTCTTCACCACCTCCCTTCTTCTAAAGACCTGCGAAGCCCTACAAGGCTCAGAGCTTGAGGTTGACCCCCCAGCTCTGACCCAGCTCCACGCCACGTCCTTGGGAGAGATGTTTTTCCACTGAGGGGGTGGTAGGAAGAGATGGGGAAATGGGGGTTGGAGGGAGAGGTGGGCAGGTGGAAGGTTTGAGGGGACAGGAGAGAAACATGGATAGTTGGAGAAGGATGGATAGGAGGATGGATGGATGGATGGATGGATGGATGGATGGAGAATAGAAGGATGGATAGTTAGAGAAGAGAAGGATAGATGGCTGGAGAAGGATGGTTGGAAAAGAATGGCTGGGGAAGAAAAGGAAGAAGGGAGGGAGGGAGGGAGGGAGGGAGGGAGGGAGGGAGGGAGGGATGGATGAAGAGTAGAAAGGTGGATGATTGGAGAGTAGAAGGATGGATGGAGGGATGCATGGATGGAGGGATGGAGGGATGGATGGGGTGGATGAAGGGATGGGTGGATGGATGGAAGGGTGGATGGATGGAAGGGTGGATGGATGGATGGATGGATGGGGTCGATGAAGGGATGGGTGGATGGATGGATGATGGATGGATGGATGGATGGGGTAGATGAAGGGATGGGTGGATGGATGGATGGATGGATGGATGGATGGATGGATGGATGGATGGATGGGTGGATGGAAGGAAAGATGGGGAAGAGAAGGATGGAGGTTGCAAGAGGAGGGGAAAACCTGGATGTTTCTTAGCTCCTCCATGGTGGGTCTGACAATTATCCTCAGCTGAGCTCTTGGTGCTGGGAGGAGCCCTGGCTGGCAGCAGGGTGCCAGCAGCTCTGCTCTGGGCTGGCAGGAGGTAGGCAGCTACCGCCTGGCCCTGAAGCGGATGGCGGGGGACCTGCTGTCCCTGCGCCAGCATGTCACCAGCCTAGAGGTGGAGAACGGGCACCTGCGGCGCAGCCTGGCCTCCCAGGAGGAGCTGGGCCACTCTCTGCTCTCCGATGTGGACCTGGACGTCATGACCCGGGAGGAGCTGCTGGATAGACTCGGTGCGTGACAGGGAAAGCGGGGGGGATGGAAACTGGGGGACCCCTCTCCCTGGAGCAGTGGAGGGGACCACGCCACCCCCTGGCCAGGTGACAAACACCTGGCACGGGCTGTTGCAGCCACCTTCAAGCGCAAACTTGTGGCCAGCACGGCGGAGATGAAGAGGTTGAAGGACCGTGTCCAACAGCTGCAGAACGAGCTGATCCGGGTATGGAGACCAGCAGAGGCCTCCTGAGGGATGGGGTGGGATTGGAGGAGCAGGGGAGGGGGACAGCAGGGAGAACACTACAACAACTCCATATCCAAGCAAATACCTGAGAGCCCCAGGAACCCCAATGTGAGGTTCTCCCAACCCTACAAGCAATATCCCAAGGGTTGAGGCTCAGCACAGAGGTCCCTGGGGGCTTTCCCCCTTCTACCCCTGCCAGAAGAATGACCGGGAGAAGGACCTGATGCTGCTCCAGCGAGCCCACCGGCAGCAGCAAGCCACCCTGAGGAGGTGCCAGGAGAAGGTGGCCAAGACAAAGGGCCTGGAGGAGACAGTGAGGCAGCAGGAGAAGGTGAGCTGGGGGGGTGGGTGTGAGAAAGGCAGGTTGTAGGGGGGATGAGACTGTGGAGCAGACGGGACCCTCTGACCCATCCCACCTCTCTGTGAGCATGACCTGGTCCCAGGACCACGGTGGCTGGGGAGATGTGATGGGTCACCATAGCCTGGCTTTGAGCTGGTGACATGGGACATGCTCTCTCCTGCAGGTGATCAAGGCGATGGAGCGGGTCCTGCAGGAGAAGCTCACCGGGGCCACCAGGAGTGCTGAGAAACCCGCAGGTGGGTGCAAGTGGTGATGGGGTGGACCCATATAGAGCTGCCGGGTTCCACCGGTGGCCATCCCCTTCTGATGGTTTGCACCACGGGATGGTTTGGGGAGGGAGGTGGAGGAATCAGAGGAGCTTCTGAACCCCCTCTTACCCATCCGTGGGCAAGGGGGAGGTGGGACCTTTCTCCTAGCCCCCATCTCTGCACGGGGTGGGTGTAGGACACCTCCCAATGTCCACCTCACCCCATCCCACAGGAGAAGCCCTCTCCGGGGAGGTGTACGCCGCGCTGCTGGCTGAGAACCGCAGGCTGAGGGAGGAGCTGGTGAGACCCCCCCAGCCCTCACCCCACGTCGCCCCACGGCCCCCAGCCCTGCCGGTGAGAGCGGGGAGGGGGAACATGGGGCTGGGGTTGAGGGGACAGAGCTGTAGAACCCCAAAAAGCAACACCGGGGGGTCACCAGGCATGATGGGGACATCACCCAGGTGGCACCTCTGGCACTTGTGGGGTGAGAGCCACCCCCTTGCTTCCCCCATGAGCAGGGGGTGGGAAGGGGGGGGTTACTCCTGCTCATCCTGTGGCCCACAGGGTGGTTTTTGGGGGGGCACGGAGAAGCTGTCTCTGCTGGCCAGGCTGGAGGAGGCACAAGCCCGCGGGAGGGTGTTGGAGAAGCAGGTGAGCATCAACCTTCCAGCACCTCACTTGATGGTGGGGGGGGTGACACCTCTTCCCCCCCCCCCCCCCTCTTTCCCCCCAAAAAAACACCTGGTTTGGGTCTGTCCCAGCTGGAGGAG
This sequence comes from Gallinago jamesoni, assembly GCA_025769975.1. Classification (NCBI taxonomy): domain Eukaryota; kingdom Metazoa; phylum Chordata; class Aves; order Charadriiformes; family Scolopacidae; genus Gallinago; species Gallinago jamesoni. The sequence continues at coordinate 19,228,022 of JAOQGH010000069.1, read as the reverse complement.
GCAGCGAGGAGGTGGGGACGGGAGAAGCAGGAGCTGGGCACCCGTCTGCTGGAGCAGGAGCATGGATTCCCCCATGGCCCCCCCATCTCGGTGAGCACCCAGAGGGGTTGGGGGGGTTGGGGGGGGACACACCAGGACCACCCCACATGGGAGTTTTGGTGTTTGCTGCTGGGAGGAGGAGGGGAGATGGGGAGGTGGGGGGGTCTCCATGCCCCATCAAGGGGGATTTCCCTGGGCGAAGTGGGAGGGTGGTCCCTAGGTTCTCAGACACCCCCCCCCAGCATTCCCAGGAAGCCCCCCAGGGTGACATAATGTGTCGTCGTCCCCCCCCCAAGTGGCCCCCAGACCCCCTTATGGCACTTCTCCGATGGGAGTGGGGAGGGGAAGGAGCAGGGTGGGGGGGTGTGGAGGGGGGGTGGATTTACAGCTCCCCAAGATTTTTTCCCCTTCTTCAGCAGAACCTGCCGGCCATCTCCACGGCCCCCCCGAGAAGACCCCAGCCCCCATTGTTGTGCCCCCCCCTGCCCTAAACCCCACCCCCCCCCCCCATCCTCCCGGGGGCGAAAGAGACCAAGAAACCGAGCGCTGGTGAAGAGGAGCCGGTGTTTTTCGAGGGAATAAATCAGAGGCGAAGCCAAAAATTCAAGAGGGTTGGGGGGTCGGTCCCCAGATGGGGGGGGGGGGGGGGGGGTGTTACAGGGATGGGGTTGCTCTGGTTTATCTCGGCCCCCCCCCCTCCCCTCACCCCCCCCCCCCGTGGTGTAAAACCAGCCTTGAGCGAGCTGGAGCCAAGGCAGGGATGCGCCAAGCCAAGGTTGCGGCCGTGAAAGCGTCCCAGTTGTCCCCCAAATCCCATCCCTGGGATGATGGAGTCTGGCTGGGAGGAGCTGGTGGGGATCACACCCCCACCCCCAAAAAAACCAACCCCAAACTGGATGTCACCCAGGATGGGGGCTCTTTCACGCCTGGGACTCCAGCGGCCGTAAGGTCAGGTAGATGGGTTTGTCCGGGATCAGGATGAGGTCAAACTTGGTCCCCACTTCCACCGCTCTCATGGTTTCGATCTTGAAGTTCTCCAGGATCTTGAGGGGGAGGAGGAAAGAGCGGATGGAAAAGGCTGGAGGTACCAACACCTTGTGTCACCTCCCCTCTCCCTTCCCCTCCCCGTGGTGTCCCCGGCAGCGGGATGCTCACGTGCATGAGGAAGAGCTGCATCTCCAGCTCGGCGATCCGGCGTCCCAGGCACTGGCGGGGTCCAAAACCAAACCCCAGACCCTTGAAGTGCTTGGGACCCGCAGCCAACCACCTCTGGGGGCTGAACTTCTCCGGCTTGGGGAAGACCTCGGCATCCCGGCCCATGGCGTACAGACCCACCTGCACCAGTGTCTGGAAGAAGGGGGGAAAGGATTGGTTCCAAAGAGCTCCCCACCAGCACCTGGGGTGCAGGTCCAGCCCTGGATGAGCCCCATGGATGCCACCTCCATGGCAGCCACCCTGTGCTCCGGGTCCCACCTCCAACCCCGTGTGAAGTGGGTTGGCTCACCTTGGGGGGGATGCGGTAGTCCTGGAGGATGACCTCCTGCGTGGTGTACCTCTGCAGGGTCACCGCCACCGGGTGCAACCTGGGGAGGGAGGACAGGACCCACAGAAGTGATTTTTGGGGACAGCCTGGCCCAGCCATGTCCCACCTCGCGGCACGACACCTCGGCAGCACCAGATTTTGGGGACGAAAGGGGCTGGGGGTGTTTTTTCAGAGGGGTGACCAGGTGTCCTCCTCACCTGAGCGTCTCCTTGATGGCCGCTTTGAGCAACCGGATGGTTTTCAGCATCTTCACCCTGTCCCCTGCTGCCTCTCGCTTGGCGGCCAGGACTTCTGCCCGTAGCTGCTCCTGGACCCCCGGGGACCGTGCCAGCTCGAACATGGCCCACTGCAGCGTCATGGAGGTCTGGAACGGGGCACAGGAGCAAGGCTTGACACCAGCCAGGACCTTCTCCCTGCCCAACGGGACCCTGCCCGCTCCTTACCGTGTCCACCCCGCCCGCCATCATCTCGGTGACGCTGGCCTTGATGTCATCCAAGGGCAGCTTGTCCTGCATGATGAGGTTGCAGAGGATGCCCATGTACTCCTTGGTGCTCTTGCGTTGCAGCCGCAGGTCCCGGTAGACATTTTGTATGCATTTGTCCGCTGAGGAGACACAGTGGGCATGGCCATCCTCCCCCCAGGGCCACGGTGGAGGAGGGATGCACCAGATGTGGGACCTTAGGACATTGCTGCCCCAAGCTGGTGGCTTTTCCGGCACGGTTATCCCTGCAGCAGCCTGGGACTGTGGTCCCTGGACATGGCTGGGTGGGCACAGAAGGTGGCCCAGGGGAAGGACACCCCATAGGAGGGTTGTCCCAGATGCCAAAAGCTCTCCAAGCCCACAAGCCCCTCGGGTAGACCTTCTCCCCTTAACGTGATGCCCACCAGTTGCCCTTCATTGCTCCTGGATGGTTGCCCACTGTGCCATCTCACAAGCTTCAGATGTGGAAAGCCTTCCTGGCCTTGGTGCCAACCACTGCGCTGGGTGATTGGACCCAGGAGAAGGTCTCCAAGCTGGTGAGATCATGCTGCATTATGAAGCCAAGCCCTCAAAGGGACCTTGGGTGATGCACAGAGGTCTCAGGAGAGGAGGAGCACTCACCCTGGGTGAAGATGGCATCCCAGGCCCAGACGTGGTCCCTCCACGTCTTGGCGTTGAGGTGGCGGAGGAGGGCGGGTGGCAGGTAGAGCATGGGGGAGGTGGTGTGGAACATCAAGGTCACGGCGTCGATGAAGCGCTGGGCCTCGGGGTCCACGAAGTCCTGCAGCAACCCTAACCGCTCCCCGTACAGCACGTGGCACACGGCTGCAAGCACAGCCCCCATCAGGGCACCTGGACAGGGGGGGCACCCTGTCCCCATCCCCTCCACCTTCCTGTGGCCAATGCCAGCCTTTCCATGGCTACAGGGACCTGGTTTGGCCTCCTGCTCGCTCTGAGCACCACGGGGCCATAGAGGCACCCCTTGCCTACCAGTTGATGACCAGTAGATGATAAAACACTGTTTTATCAAAAGTGTTGAGTTGGTTTCTACTTGTCTGGAGAGAGGACATCCCTCTAGACCCTACAGCTTTGGGGGAGAAGCTGCTTTGCCCCTCGCTGGGGCAAATGAAGCTGGGGTTCCAGCAGAGGAGGCCACGGAGATGCTGGGAGGGCTGGAGCCCCTCTGCTGGGAGGACAGGCTGAGAGAGTTGGGGGGGTTC
>JAOQGH010000069.1:19144758-19185294 GCA_025769975.1 Gallinago jamesoni | reverse complement strand
TTTTTTTTTTTTTGCCCCCCCCCCCCCCCTCTGTTTTTTTTTTTTTGTTTTTTTTTTTTTTTCTCCTTGGGCTGTGCTCTAAGCCGGCTCCTTAAAAACATTTCTTTGTTCAGCTTCTGCAAATTTGGGGTCTGGGTTGGAAGTCCTCGCGTGTCATCTCAGATGGAGATATTTTCTGGGGGGGGGGAAACCTCCGCAAATATTTACTCGCAGAACTCATTTGCAGCTAACAGGCTATCAGCTGAAGAAGAAAATTAACCATATTATGCAAACGCACTTCTCCATTTCCCCCCCCCCCCTTCCCTGCAAGTTGCAGGGAAATGGTTACCGTGCCTGTCTCAAGGCTTTTAGACAGGCTTTAATACACCCAGCTTTTAGAAAAAATGTTTTTTTAGAATATACAGAATAAAAGGACTTGGCAGGGAGAGGGATGGCAAAATTCAATTAGAAGCAAATCAAGGAAGCCAGGAGCCTTTCGCTGAGATCACGGGCGTTTCAGCTCCTTAAAACGAGAGCCAAAAGTCTCCTTGAAGAGACAAAAGAGAGGAAAAAATTAAAAAAAAAAAAAAAAAAGAGAGCAAGTCTTCTCAAAAGACACGACACGGGTAGAAAATACCCGGCGCGGGGAGCCAGCTGCAGAGATTGCGGCAACTCCGGGCTGCAAGCCCACCCCCCCCCCCCCCCAAATCTCCCTCCTCAGCCCTTACCTTGGGGAGCCACGATGATCCTGGGGTTCACCTTGGAGCGCCCCCCCGCCGCCGCCCACAAGGCCAGCTGGCCGGCCCACAGGGCCACCAAGAGGGCCACCGGCGACCTCCTGCCCATTTTGGCTTCTCCGGCGAGCGGTGGGGATCATGAGCCTGCGAGACTGAGGGCTGCATCGCCTTATACAAAAGAGGACGCGGCCAAGAACAACCAATGATTGCAACGGAGGGGGTGGGACTACGTTTCAATTTAGGAAGCCAACCTTCCTTTAAAAAAAAAAAAAAAAAAAAAAAACCAACAAAAAAAACACCACAAAAAAAACCCCCAACCCCAAAAGTCAAAATCGACTCTATTTAAAACACTTCGTTCCGTTCCCGCAGGATTCGCTGCGGGGGGGTTTTTTTTGGTCCTACTTTTTCCCCCCACCCATCCACCTCGTTGGGGAAGGTGGGAGCCTGCTGGCTTTGTTCGCCGCCGACCCCAGCCCTGCGACTTTTCCCGGAGGTTCCAAGGAGGAATGTTGAGGTTGACGCTAATGAAAGGAGTGAAAATATTCCGAAGAACACCCGATGAGGCAGCAGCGAGGGCGCCGAGACTGATAAGAAGGGATGTCGTGGGAATAGAGGGGGGGCTGTGGGGGCCAGAAAGCTGAGCTGGGATATCGGGACCGGCTCGGGAGGAGAAGACCTTTCTCTGCCATCAGGAGGATGCGGGGAGGCATCTCTCCTCTGCCAGCCCCACAGTCAGACGATAAAAAGGGCCCTTCCTTGCAAAACAGAACGCTGCCCAAAAAATTCCTTCTTCCTTACGGGTCGGGAAGGCTCCGAGACCAATGTCCAGAGGGATGGAGATGACTCAGAGGTGTCCCTTCCTCTGTGTCACACACCCTCCTGGTCAGATCGGGAGCATCATCCCGGTGGGAAATCCTCCGGGAGCTGGGGGTGGAGAAATTCTCCCTTTCTCCCTAAGATTCCTGCCCTAACTTTTTCCATGCTGATATCACCTCCCCCCCCCCAAAAAAAAAAAATAAAGGACAGGATGATGCTGAGCACACCCCACCCCAAAAAAACCCACCTTTGGAAAGTCAGCTTTGCTTGACCCAAACCCCTCTCCATTCTCCTGCTTCCCTAGGGGGAAACAGCCAGGAAAAGCTGAGGGGGGGGGTCTTTGTGAAGGGTGGTGAGGTTTGTTAAGGAAAAGAGAAGAGCATTAACGTGCAAGGGAGGGGAGGTGGGACGTGAGCTGAATAGGAGAGCCCCACGGGGAACCCACAAGGGCGAGAGACGCAGCTGAGCTCTTTAAAGGGGGTCTTGAAGCGAGAGCCAGGACCGCTCTGCTCCTGCAGGAGATGAAGAGGGCAAAAGGCAAGATTGGGGGGCGGGGGGGGCATTTCGGAGGATGCCAAAAAAATTTTAAAAAAAAAAAAAATACAAAAATGAATGAGCCAGCTAATGGTGAATTTTAAGGACCCAGAGGAATTTCCCACCAACTCAAAGCCCGGGGTTTCGTCTTTCTCTTTAAGCAAATATGTGCTTGGGTAATTACGGCGTGATAACACACAGATCATTCTGGGTTTTCACTTTTGGACATGGGTGATTCCCAGCCTTGAAGCATTTCCCACCCCCACCCCCCCCCGCCTCTCTTCTCACCTCAAAACAGCAGCCCCTTTCCCCCCACCCAGAGGCAGATGTACGCCTCTACCTGCCCCATCGCTCCCAGAGCTGCTAAACCCTTGGTTTTCTTCCCAAAAATCCATTAAAGCTCTTCCCCACAGTCAGGAACGGAAAAGAAACGTGGTTTGTAACTCAACAGCCTGAGCCACGCGACCCAGCCTGGTTCCTCAATAAACCCAGGGACTTGGCATTTTGCATCCACCCCAAAAATTCGGGATTCGCCACCGGAGCTGCACACGTTATTCCCCGTTTCGCCTTTTTCTGACACGACGCAGCTGGTGGGCCGGGAAACTGGCTTCCAACTCCCACTCGTGACAGAGTTGCCAACTGGAAACACAGAAGGGTTCTGCTGGGAGACGAAGGAGGAGAGTTTCTGCCTTATTAGAACAGTAAATTCCTGTGCTTTTCCCTTTCCTTTGCCCCCGACGCACGCAGCTGGGGACTCTGCGAGGTGAGTTTTCTTTCAGGGTTCCCCCCTCAGACCTACACCTAAATGTAAGAAATTCAGCTCCAAACTCCTCCAAGACTTTGGAAGCGTTCAGCTTTGGTTCTTTCTACCTCAAGGCACGATCCCACCCCTTCTCCTCCACCAGGATCTGAGCCACCCCGTGAACGTTGGGGTCCTGGGCTCAGAATGATGCCGTAGCACCTTTTTTTTTTTTTTTTTTTTGGTGCTGAGCAAAGAGACTCGGCAGACAGCTCGGTGTGTATCAATTAAACACAAAGCCGTGCTAGATCTCTGCCTGCCAGCAAAGCACCCCTGCAGCAGAGGAGAAAAGAGGGACAGTGGTGGAACAGGCGAGGACAGAGGAGCATGGTGCCCAAAACGCTGGTTACAACCCTCCAAATGAATGGTCTTTATCAAAACTGAGCTTTCACCCTCCTTCCAGAAGCTCCATCTCCCCCATTTTTTCCTCTCCCCGAGCTCCTTTGGGACTGATCGGGGTGAGTCCTGCTCCCACCGACGCAGAAACATCTCATCGTCGCGCAGGGCATGGGGAAAGGCGACTTCAGGGTGCTGGGCAAGGTCTGAAGAGTCAGAGAGGATGGCATGACACCGTGCAATGGGGAAAATAACCCCGCCACCAGTCCCTCCCCAGGGCAGGGCTCTCCCAGAGAGACACACAGAACGACGCCGGACGGGTTTCATCAAGGAGCAGCCCAGTTTTGGGAGGAGCGAAGGAGCCGATTTCCAGGGCAGTTCCAAACCCCGGGCCAGTTCCCAAGGGGGTGCTGAAAACACAAGAGCGCCCTGAAAACAGCCAGAGACTGCGTTAAATACACACAAACACACACACATCTCTCTCCCCGTCCCAAAACAGGCAGGCTCTTCGGGTGACAAGAGTTTGCTCAGGACCTCGTTGAGCCACACGCCACGTCCTCCCGCAACCCCCCGCGAGGAATTCGTACGCAAGCGATCGGATTCCAGGCACCAATCCCTCCCTGGCAAAGCTTTCCGTCGGCTATCAAAAAATTCCCCGGCGCAAATGATGCCCTGGGTGGTTTGTTTTGGTTTGGGGTTTTATGTTTTTTTTTGGTTTGGGTTTGTTTTTTTTTTTTCCAGATCACACTACTCGCTTCCAACGTGGATCAGAGGCAGCTTCCTCTGAGGTACCTTGGAAAAATAAGTATCAAGCACAGGTTTTCCTGAAGAGGAACAGTTTTATTCTGCACCGCAGAGGAGAGAGACTGCTCCAATGCTCTTATGAAACCTCTCCTTCTATCCGGTATCTTTTCACTGGAGAGGAGAAGGTGTGTTAAAACATGGCTCACAACAACGTACCTATTAACCCCAGGCCAGGAATGTGAGCTTGGGAAACAACCAGTAGGTGTGATGGGTTTGAACACGGGGAAATATCATATGGAAAATAATCCCGAGGACAAACATCCTCAGCCCTGACGAAAGCCAGGTGAGGTCTTTCCTCTGTTGTGCCATCTCATCCAGAAACCCGACAAGAACATCTTGATCTCTGGCTGTTACCAGCCACAGGACAAAGAGGGACCTTTCTGAACGTGTCACACATATGCATCCGTTTCCACACGCCCTCCGCAGTAGGAGACTGGGAACCTGCATGTTTTGGCACAGGGTGGACTGGTGTCCCAATGAGGCCAGGACACGGGTATAAACAACCATTATAGAGCTTTGGAAAACCAAAGCTTCTATTTCTTACCCTTGCATTTTGCTTTTAGGAGCAAGTACTTATAAACACAGACATTGGGAGGAAAACAAAAAAAGTGAAATTCCACTCATTTCTTTCATTTGGCACCAACAAGTCATTCAGTCCTCGGATGACAAAGTGAGGTGGGAATGAAAAGGAGTGGAACATTTATCAGCAAACTGCTGCCTTCCAATCCTCCCCCGACTCGCATTCCTCGCGGCTACCTCAGCCATCCCCTCCCAGAGCCACAGCCCTGGTTATCAACTCTTCAGCCTCTCCAGGCATAGGTTTTATTTTTTTTGTGCCAACTCATCTCCATCAGCTGCTGAAGCTGGACTGAGCCTGGGGGAGGAGGAAGAGTTGGGGTAAGTCCCTCTCTTCAGTTCTGCCATGATGCTGAAGGACAGCAGAGTAAATCTAAAGCCTCGAGAAGGGGCAACCAAAGGGGGTCAGAAGCCCCCATGGGCTAAATGCCACTCCCAGGGTTTTAAAAATGATTCAGGGAAGGGGAAAAGGAACCACGTTCCCCCAGGACATCCTTTTCTAGGAGGTCAACCCCTTACACTTAGACTTGCCAAGGGAAGTCTGTGCCGGAGCCATCTCAGCTCCTTGGAGAGCACCACGAAACCCTGAGCTGGGACTCCCCTTCTTCAATGCCACTGAAGAACCCCCCCCTGGGGCTCACCCCCCAAAGGCAGGACCTCCCAGACCAGAGCTTCACGCCACTTGTCCACTGTTCCCAGCAGCTTCCAGAGGTCCCACCCGAGGACGAGCCTCAGACAAATATTCGGCTCACCAAGATGACCCCCAAAGCGCACCTCATTTTTTCCCTTGCAAACATCCATTTGGTTGGCAAATGAGTTTCACCCGAACGCTCGTCACGTTAACGAGCGGCGCTGCCAGTAGGGATCCACCAGAACTCGCTGACGGAGCAGGAAAGGAGGAAAAAGGGATGCACGTCGGTGACGGAGAGCGCGCATCCACCAGGACAGCGGGGCCAAAGGCTGTATTTAAATAAATAAAACCCAACGCAGAGGCCTACCCAATTAAAAGAAAGCTACAACAACAACAAAAAAAACCCCAAAACACAGAAATAAGCCACTTTGTTGAGACTGATCTGCCAAACTCCCACGGCGAGAGCTGTATATTGATATATTAATGCCCAGCAGCCCAGAATGGGGTTTGCTCACCTGAAATTCCCGGCGTTTCTTTTCCTGACCCCCCTGTGCTCCCCAGCTTCCTTCCTGGCAGGGCCTGGGTCTCGGGGCAGCATCTCCAGGTGGTGCTGAGCGGGTACCACGCTCTCCTGGGGGAATGGTTACGTTTCAGCAGGCAAAGCCTCCTCGGCAGTACCCATTCCCGCAGCCCTAAGAAGGGTCCAGCACCCACCATCCCACACACAAGCTTTTCAGTCCTTCCCCACAGCTCAATTAAACCCACGAGTCCCCCTGGTAATAAGCAAATTAAGATTCAATCTCTGCAATCTGTTCTCCCGTTCCCTGCCGTAATACGGGTTGGAATTTCGGGGGTTTTTGGTTGGTTTTTTTGTTTGGTTTTTTTTTTTTTTTCTCTGGGAAATCAAGGCAAGGCACCTGGTCCCCAAGAAGCCACTTCAAACGGGCGCCGGGAGGAACGCCAACGCGATCTCCTGGACAGACCCATCAGGCTAAGTGGAAACTGCTCAGGAAAGTAAACTCGTTTAAAAGATACTAGAGTTGACCTTGTAGCGTTCAAGTACTTCCAGCAGCGATATCTGTCTCGCCAGGGAGGGAGAAACGTCTATGAAATGGTTTAATCTCCTCCTCCTCCTCCTCCTCATGCTGGCCCCTGCAAGCCAAGCCCGGGCCAAGTGACGCAGGAGGTAAGTGTCTGCGGCTCGGCGCTGTCCTTGGCTCTAAATCCAGAGCCTGCCTGGCGACACGAAGGCTCAGCACCACAGATGCACTGGTTTTCTCCTTCCATCCGATGCGGGAAGCCCGCCATCTCTTCCAGCAGGAGAGTGGGAACAGCTCAGGATCTCACCATGTGCTGGACCCATTTGACTTATTTTTTTTGCTCTGTGACCCGTCAGAGCTCTTTTAAGGGACGCCGGCCTGGGTAGGGAAGAGGCTCCCCTCTTTCTTCCTGCCTCCCATCTGCCCTTCCTTTATGCAGGCTTCATGCCTGTCACCTGCTTCCTGGTCATTACGTGTCCAGCTAACTCCCACATGGCTCTCTTGGGACAGGGACTGCAGGAAGCCATAAGCAACCAGGTCACCGGCTCTTGGGAGGGGAGGAAGAGAATAAAATAACGAGGTGGAGGAAGAATAAATGGGCATGAACTTGTGCGAGCAGACACCAGCTGGCAGGATGCAGGGGATGATTTCATTATGCGTAACAGAAGGATCCTTTGGGATCAAAGCATTTAATGCCGGGGAGCTCCACCTGGGAAAGGAATCCTCGGGACGGTCAGCGTTCCCTCCCTTCCCTGGTACGGGGCTGGACACAAACCAGTTCAGAAACCAAAGGTGAACAGTTTGGAGCCTGCTGTGTGGAACGTCTTGAGAGCATTGCTGGGGGGGGGGGGGGGCACACAGCTCTGCCCCCATCGACAACCCTTTCTGCTTTAGCGAGATTAAGTGACAATTTTCTACCCGACTGCCCAACTCCCCTTCGTCAGATGTTGCTGCTTCGGTGGCTGCACCAATCCCACAATTAAATCCCACAATTAAATCTCGGCGCTTTACTGGGACCAACACCACCTTTTTAGAGTGGGACAGCCCAGAAGTTACCTGTGCTGCAGTCCCAGGGCTGCGCCTCATCTCCTCCTTCCAGAGGCTGAACGCTCCTGTGTGGGTCACGGACCTTGAACCCGTGGCTAAATTCCTCGCTGTGGGGTGGCCCGGAGGCTAGAAGTTTATCTGTGTTCAAAGGGAAAAAAAATAAAATAAAATAAAATAATCCTGTGGGGCCTGATAACTATTCCCACCTGATTTCTGGCTCTAAAAGTCCCTAAACCTCCAGAAAAGTAGGTGCTGGTGAAAAAAAAAAAAAAAAAAAAAAAAAAATCTATTAGAGATGGATCTTCCTCTTGTTCTTAAGGTTTTTCCCCAGTGTCTGTTATTGCTGCAGGAAGATGGGACTCTGGCTCTGATCCTACATTTGATGCTTTTATCCCCCACAGCTCTCCAGCTTCTCCCCCAAACTCAGCACCTAAACTAACACACCCTTCTCAACAAGCGGACCACACTCTTCCATCAGCAAGGGAAGAGGAAAAAAAAGTGATTTTGGGACAATCCTTCTGTTTGCTGGCAGCCTGGGACACCCAGACAGCAGCTAGAGGGGCTTTGCGGGTCACAAACACTTCCCAAAACCCCTGATCTCACCTTAAAAGTGTTTGTCGGGTGGGTTTTTAATTGTGTTTAAGGTTTCCAGGGTCAGTTCAAGAGAGCTGCAGCCAGGAAGCATCCTGTTCAAAGCCAGAGGCTCGGGAATTGTCTTGACTTCAGGGGATGTTTATCTTCTTCCCTTTCAACTTTGCTTTTTGCTTAGCGTACTCTTAAACGCCAGCATCCTAAGGCAGAAAGACACACTACCATAAATCAAAGGCTTATTTATAAACACTGCAATTTATAAGAATTAGAGTACTATAAATACAGCAGAAAATACTAGGAAATGGAAATATTTTCACAGGGTGACATTTCAGTGCGTCTCTGCCTTCAGGATGTTAAAACAGAGTGAGTTGCCTTAAAACGGCGTGTTTTTATTGTGCTGCTCTCCAGACAGCATCCCAGGGACTCTCGGCGCTGCAAAGCACAGCTCCTTAAAAGGATGCTTTGATGACTGGAGTCAGAAAGCTCCCTTTTTTTATCACTTCTAAAGAAAAACGTTGATCCATGCTAGGAAAGGGGCCGAATCCCAAAGGACGCAGGCTGCTGGGAAGCTGGGGCTCTATCATCTCCCCCTCATCTCTGGGCTCTCACCTTCTTCCTCACCAGTCGTCCCAGCAGCGGGACAAATTTCCTCCTTTCTTGGAAGTTTGCCTGAGAAAGAACAAGACCAGGATTTCGTTATTGCCAAGGAAATCCCACCAGCCCCCTCTTCCCTTCGCCCCCCCCCGACCCGGAGAGAGCGCTCAGCTCGCACTGAACCAGAACAAAGCTAATTTAAGAAGAGAAACTAAAACAAGATTAAGCTTCCTGATACTTTGGTGTTCCCCAAGAGGGCAAAGCTGAAAGCGGCCAGGAAAGCACCGAGACCTTCCCAAAGAAAGCAAAGTCGATGGGCATGGGCTCTGCCAAGCAAGTTCCCTGCTCCTGTTCACGATAGGGATTCATCCCTCCGGGCTGCCCAAGCAAATCCCAAGGGAGATGCTGAGCATCCCGAAGCGCTGGAGGAGGTCACCTTCACCAATCTTCTGAATTAAGGTGCCAGAGAAGAGCTGGGGGGGGGCCAAGGTGTGTAGCCCCACACTGCACTGGGAAAAAGAGGACACATCGTGGGCTCCATCAAAAGAAGTGCGTCCAGCAGGTCGCGGGAGGTGATTCCACCCCTCTGCTCTTGCGAGACCCCACCTGGATGAGACCACTCCTGTGTCCAGCTCTGGAATGCTCAACACAGGAAGGACACAGACATGTTGGAACGGGTCCAGCGTAGGGCCACAAAGATGATCAGAGGGCTGGAGCACCTCTGCTGGGAGGACAGGCTGAGAGAGTTGGGGTTGTTTACCCTGGAGAAGAGAAGGCTCCAGGGAGACCTTATAATGGCCTTCCAGTCCCTAAGGGGGCTCCAGAAGAGATGGGGAGGGACTCTTGATGAGGGAGGGGAGCCATAGGAGGGGGAACAGGTTTGACACTGGAAGAGGGGAGATGGAGATGAGATGTGAGGAAGAACTTCTCTGCTGTGAGGGTGGTGAGAGCCTGGTCCAGGTTGCCCCGAGAAGCTGTGGCTGCCCCATCCCTGGAGAGGTTCAAGGGCAGGTTGGAGGGGGCTTGGAGCAACCTAGTGTGGTGGGAGGTGTCCCTGCCCAGGGCAGGAGGGTAGGACAGGATGGTCTTTAAGGTCCCTTCCAACTCTAAACGTTCTATGATTCTATGTTCCCCAAGGCATCCACAATGAGCAGGGCCATTGCAATGGTTTACAATCTGATCCAACAAATCACCGAAGCCCACACCAGAAAGACAACATCTGCACACCAGCTAATACCTCAAACATCAGCGTCTCCTCCCGGGATAGATCTTGCCAGTTGCATTCACGTCACACACGGGTAAGCTCCAGCATCATCAGGAAAGCAGAAGGAGACAGAGGTGGGTGGTCACCCAGGCTGCGGTACTGCAAAAGCCATCAGGGACAGGAAGCCTGGGAGGTTCTGCTCCGTCTCCATTTTGCTCCTTTGCTGAAAAATCACACCCCCACTTTGCTCCTCATGGAGACAGTCAGCTTGGGACTGTCTTAGGGAAAAAGAGACGAGGTGGAAACGGTGGAAAAGCCATCAAAGTGGCCAAAGTGGAAAAGCCCATGTGGCAAGGACCCCAGAGGCCAGCCAAGTTGCCAACCCTCTGCAGGTGTCCAGGATGCGCCAGCGCTGACGGTCAAGCAGTAAAACAAACAACAAGATTATTGAAAACACAGAGGGGACAAAACAGCTGCTCCCGTTACTTCTAAGAGCAGAACACCCAGTGTCACTGCTTCCCTTGTCAGCTCCATTCCAGGCAAAGGAGGAACTGAACTAAACATTTTTCTTTGACGTCAGAACTAGAAAGTTCTTATTGAAGGCACTTACGTTGGGGAACCATGCTCTGACCTCCATGTCTTCCAAAAAGGTCAGCCAAGCACCTCCCAGACCACAGACGCTTGGCTGGGGAACAGAGAGTGGTGGAGGTTGGGCAGGAGACAGATAAAGTGAGATCCAGAAGAAGGGAGGCATCTCAAACCCAAGCATAGAAATCGCAAGAGGAGGAGGGGAAGGTGCCAGGGACAGAGTGGACATCTCCTGGAGTCATTCCAGGTTTGTTCCGGCATCTCTCTTGGGATTTAGGCTCCTCCACTGACTGTGGAAGTCAGGACAACTGGTTTGGACAAGACTAGTCCTCGCACTACCACCCCATAAGCCACATTCAGGCTACTAACCGCAGGCAAAGGGCCTCTCCAAATGAGCAAGTGCTTCCTGCAGCCTCCCCCCAGCCTATTTCTGTCGTTCCCCCCCCGGCAGAGACTGCACTGGCTGAGACACAGAGGTGGCTGCCAGCATGGTTTTCATCTCAAATTTGAGAGGCAGAGAACACTCAGGCATCAGAGCAGGACGTGCTCTGTCTGCTGCAGAGCCAGTTCCGAGCGACTCGGAGCTTCCCGCTCTCCTACAAGAGCTCCAGCATCAAAGTTTCCCCTTCCTCCTCCTCCTCCTCCTCCTCCACCATCACCAGCCCGGCAGGTGCCAGGCAGAGCCTTCTCTTCCCATCCCTGCAGCTCTAAATTTATATGCCTGGTTGCTGAGCACGTCTATTCTAGGCAGGCAAAGGCAGGCGAGACGAGGGAAGCGAAGCGCACGCATCCGCTGCGTCGTGAGCGACGCTCGCTGCCAAGTTCTTCTCCGCTCGCGCCGGTTCAGAGCGAGAACGCGGCTGAGGAGGTTCTCCGAGCCAAGTTTGCAAGAGAAATGAAGGGGGGGGGGGGGGAAGGGGAAGGAAAAAAAGTTCTCTCCGTACAAAACACCCAGGCAAAGCCATTATAGCAGAAGGAAAACGCTTAATTCGAAAGCGTGGGTCGGCGAAGCGATGAAATCCTAAGAGCGCTGGAAAGAAATACTATTTAGGGACTCCGAGAACTCCAAGCTGGCCTTAGCTGAGAACTGATGAGGGACAGCAAAGCACACTAGTGGTACTGGTCCCAGAGCAAGTCCTGCTGGCCCCGAGGAGGTCTGTGAGAGCCCATAAATGCTTTCCAGCTCTGGGCAGCAGCATCTGCGATACGGCTAATCCTCAGCTAGCTCGGGGAGGATTGAGGGCTGACCCACAGCAGGGAAGGGTGGGAGGATACTGGGCAGGCACTATCTGCTCCCCCAGCAAAGCAAAGAGCGAAGGCAGCAGGGACAGGAACAAACAAATCTGTTTTCATGCACTTTAAAAAAAAAAAAAATAATCAGGGCCATCATCTGGACTGGGTTTCCAAAGCAGGTAACGAGGGCAGTAACCCGGAAGGGTGTATGGAGCCAGGAAAACCGGTTACATCCTTCTCATCTTATCTCCCACATATTGAAAAAAAATCAAAACAGACCCTCCCCTCCCGAGAAACTTAATCCTGTCTAGAGGATTAAAGTCCTGCAGAGAACAACCCAGCATTTGCCGGGCGATAGCTGAGGTGGTTATCAGCTGAAGATCCCAGCCCTTGGAGAGGAACGGGAGGGGAGCGCCAAGCAGCCTGAAGGCAGGAAAGCATCTTCTGCTTTTAGCTTCCCTGCTAACGCAGGGTGGCATTTCAGGCAAAGCAGCTCCCATCATTTTCATGCCTCGTTAATCTCAGCGGTACAATCGGAGGGATGCCAAGCCCAGTTCCGGTTCTGGCTTCCCTCAGCTCCCCCTGACAGTAATTAGAGGCGAACGCCTTTGATTGCCTTCGCGGCTCAGGTCTCAGGCACCTCGAACGTGCCACGCGGGATTCGAAAACAGCTTGGCAAAACACCAGCTGCAGCCAGACTAACCAGTGTCAGAGGCCAGGTGTCTCTCCCAAGGCATTTGGTGGCACCTCACGCCGTTTGGCAACTGCCTCAACCCTCGTGCTGATCATTTACTGTCACCCCGTGGTGGCCACGAACACCTGCACCCTTGGTTTTTGTCAGTTATGGGACTCTACCAGCCTCACCCAACACCATGGAGAACAGGTTTCTGCTAAGAAGGAGACACAAGCACCTTCTTGGAGAAGATCTGCAGGGCAAAGAGCTCTTTGGTCTTGGCCCAACTCGGGACAGGACGCTCCCTAAGAAGATCTGCTGTGCCCCAAACACTGTTCTCCTGCCAGGTACAGCTTTGCTCTGAGAGGAGAGCCCTCTGCTGGCAAAAATAACAGCCCGACATAACAGGCAAAGCATCTTCCTCCGGTTCCCTTCACGCGAGGAGCATGTCACCTCAAAGATCTGGAGCAGGACAGATCACAACAGGCAAGTGAATACAGTCCGTTTAATACAGTCGAGCACAGAGGGACCACAACAGCAAAACAAGCTGGACTGAGGCACGTCAGGCGGGCAGGAATGAAACAACAGGCAGGAGAACGCGTTGACAGATCTAGGACTGCAGAACCGTAGGTTCCACATCTCCCCAAAGCACAGAGCCACCTCTTTTTCCAGTGCTGGACAAAGTTCTGAGGTGTTGTCACTGGTGGCCAGAAGGAGGAGGCTGGAGAGAAGAAGCTGGAGGAGCTGCCCTCAGCGTGGCCAGGGCTCGCAACCAGGAGCACGCTGCCCACCCACGAGGAGAGGAGCGGCCACCCCAACTGCTCCACGCTGCAGAGAGGAACCCCAGGGCACAGAAGTGTTTTTCAGGGTCGAATCCCAGCCTGAGGAATGTCACAGCTGCCTCAGTGCCACTCACCAGTCCAGCATCTCCCGTCCAGAAAAGCTAGGGAGCCCCACCGGCGAAGATGAGCTCCAGGGCAGCCTGAATGTCCCCTCCTGTGGCTTGCAGGGCCCGGAGACTCAGCTCATCATCGTGTATGCCCATGTCTCGCAGCTGCTGAAGCTGTGGTTGCCACTGGCTCTACAGAGAGAAACCAAAAGGTAGGTGCAAGAGTCCAAGCAGAAACAAAACAGCCTTCTCCACAGCTCACTCTTCCGTGCTGGATTCTCCCACCTCTCTCCAGCTCACAAGCACAACGCTGAGCGCACAAAGAGATCTTGAAAGCTCAAAATCTTGCAGCAAACTCCCCAAATCCACCAGCCCACCCCTCCCGCTTCCACCCAGATGGGTCTACCATGGCTCCCTGCAACCACCACTTCTCCAGCTCCACGGGAGGTGGCTGGAAGAAGCACCTCCACGCTGTAACACGTGATGTGATACGGGGTTTTTTCAGGGTCCCGAAGGAAGAAGGAATGCTGACCTGCAGGCTGGGCTGCCCTGAGGCCTGCAGGGCATGCTGCAAGGCCTGGCTGAAGAGGTCATTGGTGATGGGTGTTCCTGACTGGACACTAGAGGACATCGGGGAGGTTCCAGAGGAGTGACCCTAGGAGGAATTAAGTTGTGTATAGATCAGAAGGCTTAGAATCATAGCATTGCCCAAGTTGGAAGGGACCTTTCAGATCAGAGTCCAACCATCAACCCAACAGCGACAAAAAACCACCACTAACCCGTGTCCCTCAGCACCACATCTGCCTGGCTTTTAAATGCCCTCAGGGATGGTGACTCCACCACCTCCCTGGGCAGCCTGTTTCAAGGCTTAATAACCTTTTCAGTCTAAAAATTTTCCCTAATACCCATCCTAAACCTCCCCTTGTGCAACTTGAGGCCATTTCCTCTTGTCCTTGGGAGAAGAGACCAAACCCCCCCGGCTACACCCTCATTTCAGGGAGTTGTAGAGAGCGAAAAGGTCTCCCCTCAGCCTCCTTTTCTCCAGGCTGAACATTCCCAGCTCCTTCAGCCTCTCCTCAAGCACTTGTCACAGCAACCACAGCCAGCACAGGGCAACATCTGCTGCACCCCCACTTATCACGCCTCCCCGAGCCCATATGAAGACCCCAACCGTAAGAAAATAAATCAGTGAGGACTTCCAGACCGGAGCTGGGATTTTGCTCGGTCAAGAACTGGTTTCATGGCCCAGGAGGATGCCCACGTACCTGGGTGCCGGGGGTAGGGGTGTGGGAGCTGCTCTCTGGGGTGCTCGCCAGCGCCAGGGCGGTCGCCAGCTCGCTCTGGGTGATGGGTCGGGGTCCTGCAGCCCCGGCGTAGCCGAGGGAAGCCGGGCGAGAACCAGAAGTGCTGCTGGATGGAGTAGATCTCGTGCTCTGCGTGGAGGAAACAAAACCAACCCCACCGCTGACGTCGGTGTGATCCGCAGCTCACGCTTCCCTCAGGATCCCTCTCATCCCTCCCCTCCTCGCTCCTTCCCAGGGATCCCTCTCATCGAAACTCACAAGTCCGGAACTTCTCAAAAAAAAAATAAAGGTGACAGAATGGGACCTGCTTCCCCCCTCCCCCCCAAACTCAGCTATTACAAAGCTGTGGAAACTGGTAGTAAACCTTATCGTGTATCAGCTTAAAAACAAAGTGTTATTGGTCTTTAACAAAAAAACCTAACCACCAACAGGCACTTTTTGGCCTAATCAGTTAATTTCTCTTTAGAAAAGACTTTGTCCTTTGGAGAGGAAAGCTCTTCTACATTACAAAAGGGCAGGGACCAACATTTCCATCCTCTCAGCCACGCTTTTCTGCACACAATTCTGGCCCTGCCTCAATTTGGCTACTTCTCCACATCAACCCCAGGAGCCAGAGCAGCTCCCAGTGTGCTTGAGACAGCAAGAAAAAAAATACACCTTTGGAGTCTTGAAAGACTACAAGTTAAACCCATATTACAAGTCCAAAATAGATGTTCCGCCCAAGCTGGCCGCTTACCTGGTGGAAGTCATCTTCATCATCAGAGAGACCTTCAAAAAGAAAGCCACCTGGAACAGAAAGGAGAAACAACAGATGCAGAAAAGGGGGTGGTGGCAGGAGTCAGGCACCAGATGAGAACCCCGTGGAGTCCTGGGTGGCCCAGCAGTCAGGATCAGCCACACCTGGCACTCTGGTTAGGACAGAGTCCTCAGCACCAACAAGTCCACTTGCAGGAGGTCAGTGAAAGGCAGATCAGGCCCATCGTTTGCACAAAACTAAAGGCCACAACAC
Source organism: Gallinago jamesoni (assembly GCA_025769975.1). Taxonomy (NCBI): domain Eukaryota; kingdom Metazoa; phylum Chordata; class Aves; order Charadriiformes; family Scolopacidae; genus Gallinago; species Gallinago jamesoni. The sequence goes on along the minus strand of JAOQGH010000069.1, from coordinate 19,169,910 downwards.
TCTGGTACCAAGAGTTGTTACACACGCTTGGTGGGGAGAAGCCCAGAGGCGGAATTGTCCCAGATGAATCTCACACAGCACAAAAATCAACCAACCACAATGCATGGAAACTAAACCTCTTCTCATAGAATCACAGAATGGTTTGGGTTGAAAGGGACCTCAAAGACCATCCAGTCCCATTCTCCTGCCCTGGGAAGGGACACCTCCCACCACACCAGGCTGCTCAACCTGGCCATGAACCCCTCCAGGGATGGGGCAGCCACAGCCTCTTGGGGCAACCTGGGCCAGGGTCTCACCACCCTCACACCAAACAAGTTCTGCCCCACATCTCAGCTCCATCTCCTCTCTTCCAGTCTAAAACCATTATCCCTCCCCCTATGGCTCCCCTCCCTCATCAAGAGTCCCTCCCCATCTCTCCTGGAGCCCCTTGAGGGACTGTGGAAGGGGCTAGAAGGTCTCCCTGGAGCCTCCCCTTCTCCAGGCTGAACCCCCCCAACATCTCCGTGGCCTCCTCTGGCCCCGCTCCAACAGCTCCACGTCCTTCCTTTGCTTTCCTCCCAGCCTGATTAATAACTGCGTCAGCACAGCCCAGATTTGTCTGCAAATCCCACAGCACACCATCTCTGCAGGTTCCTCACTCATCCGTGCAGCTCAACGTACCTGGCATGTCCCGGTAGGAGCCAGAGGACATGCCTCGGGAGGAGGTCTCTGGGGCTGGAAGCGGGGTGCTGCCAGCCACCGAGTGCAGAACGAGGACAATGGCATTCACGAGCGCGGGGTGGGCTGGGATCAGCCTGGGGAGAAAGAGGAGAAGACTAAAACACGTACAGGGGGAAAACTAAGAAATCAGCAGCTCAATAGCAGCAAAGAACCCATGTCAGGAACGGCAGAGCCATCCTCGCTGGTTGCACCAGCACCTCCTCAGAGGTGCTGTCCAGCCTCAAACACCTCCCCACCGTGCTCCACAGAACCACACAGTCACAGAACGAGAGGGTGTTGGAAGGGACCTCTGGAGATCATCTAGGCCAACCCTCCTGCCAAAGCAGGTCATCCTAGAGCACAGGACCATGTCCAGGCAGGTGTGGAATGTCTCCAGAGAAGGAGACTCCACCACCTCTCTGGGCAGCCTCTGCCAGGGCTCTGCCACCCTCACAGGAAAGAAGTTCCTCCTCATGTTTAAGTAGAATTTGTTATATTCAAGTTTGTGCCAGTTTCCTCTTGTCCTGTCCCTGGGCACCACTGAGAAAAGACCAGCCCCATCCTCCTGACACCCACCCTTGAAGTATCTATAGGTGTTGATCAGATCCCCCCTCAGCCTTCTCTTCTCCAGACTAAAAAGACCCAAGTCCCTCAGCCCTTCCTCATAAGGGAGATGCTCCAGGCCCCTCATCATCTCTGTAGCCCTCTGCTGTCCCCTCTCCAGCAGTTCCCTGTCCTTCCTGAATTGAGGAGCCCAGAACTGGACACGGTGTTCAAGATGGGGCCTCCCCAGGGCAGAGTAGAGGGGGAAGATGACACCCCTCCTCCTGCTGGTCACACTCTTCCTGATGCCCCCCAGAATACCATTGGCCTTCCCATTGTGTACATCTGCCATACGCTCTCACGGGAGCAACTCCCTTCTGGAAGCAACCAGAGCAGGATTTGAGCCCACGATCAATTATGGTCCCATCTCCCACTAAATATCCTCTGCTCCAATCCAACAGTGGAGGTAGACGTGTATCAAAGTCCCCTCTTCCCCCCTGCTGAGGAAGAAGAGTCCCATCCTGCATTCCTGGCCGGGAACAGCTGTGCTGGCAGGAGCAGAACTCACTCTCCCACCCCGAGAGAAGTTGTCACACACAACGGTGTGACAAAAGCTTAGTCACACCCTCAGCGTGTGTGAACTTACGTGTCCAGCATGTTGGGGTCTGCAAACACCGAAAAGAGATCCTTGTCCTGTAGGACTCCTGGGAGGGACCAGGAAACACGAGGAGTAAGAGACAGGATACCAGAAACGGGAGCCAGTCAAGCAAGAACCATGGGAAAAAACCACATGAATTAATTGTTTTTCAGGAACTGAGTCACTAGCAGACACCATAAATATTCCATTATTGTTCTCTCCGAAATATTTTACGTCTTCCTGGGGTGGCACTTGATCACAACCACGCACACCCAAGGCTTTCCCAGCACAGGTTGTGCTCCAGCTCCGACAGCTCCACCTTAAGGTGTCAACTCCCAGCGAGGTGCCAAAAGAGGTGGTAACTTCCTGTGCCAGAACAAACCAGATTTAGGGAATTTTTGCAGCAGGGAAAAACCATCAATCCCCACTGCTCTCCTTTGGGCTCCGCGTTCCCTAATCCTTTCCAAGGCAGTGTCCATCCCCAAACATTACCAACAGAGCACAACACTGACACTTATGCTCCACAAAGGAACCAAAAAAGACACTTTCTCCAGAGAAGGGGAACTCTCCCTTCCCCATCTCAGGAGTTAAATAAACACTGACTATGTTTGGCTTTCCTCAGACCCTCTGGCTCACATCTGGACTCACCCAAAGCAACAGGGTCGCTGCTGAGACCAGGAGTAGCTACGATGATCTGATCCAGCGACTCCTTGTTCCCCAGCATTTTGAAGACCTGCCAGAGGAATCGGAGCAGATCAGCAGCGTCACACAACAGAGTTCTGCTCAAGAACTCTCTTCACAGAGAGGGGACAGACAAAAGGACACCCAGACAGCAAAGGATGAAGCCCCACTCACTGCATCTCTGTAGGCAGGACTGCTGTGCAGGGCGGTGTGAAGGACCCGGAACTCTCGTACTGCTGCCACCTTATCCACAGGCTCTGGGGGAGGAAAAATAACAGAACATGGTTCTCCCTCTGTCAGCTTCATGAGCCATTTTACACTCTACTGGGACTCTCACTTGATTCTTTCATTCCCCTGGGTTTGACTGACCAAGAGAGGAAGGGCACAGATTAATGACTGGGAATGTCTCCGTATATTTACCACAGTGTAATAGGGAACTACACTTTCAGCTTCCAGATGCATAAAGATATACAGATGTACCCTCCTACATATACAAAAGGAGCTGGATTAAAGTAACAACTCAAAACTAACTCAGACTAGGAACACACACAAGCCTGCTCATTCCTCAAACTGAGTAACCAGTCACGTTGTTCCTGATTCTCTGGCAACACCCTAAAATTGGACACAGTCGATTAAGGAAGGGATATTCCCCTTCCTCCCCATGACAAAGCTCATTCCCAGCAAGAAAACATAACACCCATTTGCTGCTGTTAGAGGTGAAGAGCTCCCACACAAATATATGGATCAATTCCTCCTCCAAACCCTGCATCAGCCTCCCAGAAACAAACCACGAGAGAAGCTGTTCCTTGGTCACCCACACCAAATACAGCCCCAGGAGACCTGAGGGGTAACCCATGCCGTCTCCTTCTCCTCCTCACCTGGCTTCTGGTCAGGCTCAGGCCAGGACTTGCGCAGGACATGAACAGTGGAGCCAGACTGGATGCCATAAAAATCAAGTGTCTGGTCATCCCTCAGTTTACGACCACAGTAGATCAGATCTAGGAGAGAGAGAAAAACATAAAACCCCCGGAGAGGGACTCTTTGTCAGGAAGTGTAGTGACAGGACAAGGGGTAATAGTTTTAAATTGGAAGAGGGGAGATTTAGATTAGACACCAGAAAGAAACTCTTTACTGTGAGGGTGGTGAGGCACTGGAACAGGTTGCCCAGGGAAGCCCCATCGCTGGAGGGGTTCAAGGCCAGGCTGGATGGGGCTTGGAGCAACCTGGTCTGGTGGGAGGTGTCCCTGCCCCAGGCAAGGGATTGGAACTCAATGATCTTTAAGGTCCCTTCTAACTCTAACCATTCTATGATTCTATAAATATTTACTGCAGGTTCAGAAAGGGGCCAGGGTTTTTAAGAACTGAGGGCAGTCTGGGGGTTATCGCTCTGCCTCTTTAGCTCCCTTCCTCTGGTCCACAGCACAGGGATGCCTTAATGCAGGGAAACCAGGGAGCTCAGATTCAGGGAGGAAATCACAGAGTTGAGGCTCACAGAATGTGACTTTGCCACCTCCTTTAGACTCACAGAATGATATGGGGTCGGAAGGGACCTCTGGAGATCATCCCCACTAACCCCCCTGCCAAAGCAGGGACACCCAGAGCAGGTTGCACAGGAATGCATTCAGAAGGGTTTGGAATATCTCCAGAGAAGGAGACTCCACACCTTCTCTGGGCAGCCTCTTCCCAGGCTCTGCCACCCTCACAGGAAAGAAGTTTTTCCCCCATGTTCAGACAAAATTTCCCATGTTCCAACTTGTGCCCATTGCCCCTCGTCCTGTCCCCACTGGACACCACTGAGAAGAGTCTGACCCCATCCTCTTGCCACCCACCCTTTAGATATTGCTCATCATCAATGAGATCCCCTCTCAGACTTCTCCAGACTAAAACGACCCAAGTCCCTCTCTCCGTTGTAAGGGAGATGCTCCAGGCCCCTCATCATCTCTGTAGCCCTCTGCTGTACCCTCTCCAACAGTTCCCTGTCCTTCTTGAACTGTGGAGCCCAGAACTGGACCCAGTGCTCAAGATGGGGCCTCCCCAGGACAGAGCAGAGGGAAAGGATAATGTCCCTGGACCCGCTCACCTCACTTTTCAATGCACCCCAGGACACCAGGAGGGCTGATCTCTCTCATAAGAGATTTCACAAGAACATGTTGGTGTTGGCAAGTAAAAAAAATTCTTAACAAGGGCACCGCTGCTGCAGGAGCACTGTGATCACAAGCAAAAGCAGGACAAACTACCCAAATACTACACATACTAAGACTGCTGCAGTGTAGAAGGCTCTCTGGAGCAAGCTTGGAACCTCACAACCGTGCTATCTGGTTACACCAAGACTCCCCCAGCAGCCCAACACCACTAACAACAGGTTGTTTGTGTCCCGGCTGCAGCCAGGAGAGGAAGAGGGTGGCCCCAAGCGGCGGGACTTTGACACGACCCACGCAGGACACCTACCGATGAGCTCGGGGTCCGGGACGGACTCCTGCAGTTTGCCGGTGATGAGCTGCTTGAGGTAGGAGATGCTGCAGCCACCCAGCGGGCACTCTCCCAGCTCCGTCTCCGGCAACCGTAAGATGGATTTGGGAGCCAGCGGCTGATCCGCCAGCTTCACGGCGATGTGCCACTCCGGCAGGGCCATGGCGGCCTCCCCGCTGAATACAGCCTCAGGCCCAGAAAGCTCTGAAAAGGCAGGAAAAAAAAAAAACAAACAAATCAAAGGGAGACTCTCTCCCAGATTAAAAAAAAAAAACACCACCACCTCATAAATTTACTGTGAAGCACGCAGGAAACTCACAGGAGGCCCGACCCCAAGGCACAGCCGCGCTTTTCAGGATCCTACCTCAGCCTTAGGCCATACCGGGGAAGGCAGGAACACCCCTCCCGGCCTCGCCACCCAGCCGAGGGACAAGAGAAGCCAAGAGCAAGGCCCGACCCGGTTCCCCCCGGCAGGCACACCCCCCAGCCCCTAAAACCCCCGTTTTCCGGCACAGAGAGGGTGAAGCTGACGGACTGCCCCCCCGAAACTCCCTCAGCAACTGCCCCTCAGCTCCCTTCCACCCGCAGCCCCGGGCCGCACCGGAAGCGGAAGTGTTGTCCGGTCGCAGCGGTGCACGCTGGGAAGTGGAGTCCGCCGGAGGAAGGCGGTGCCGTAAGGCTAAGGAGGCCGCCCATTGGCTGGCCTTACCACGCCCAGCCAATCGGCGGCCGGCTGGGGGGGTTTAAAAGGGCGAGCGCGGCGGGCGGTGCCATCGGCGGGGGCGTGAGGGCGATGGGTCGCCACCTCGTCTCCCGCCGCTCCCCCCCGCCCCAAAAAAGGAGAAGCCGCTGCTCCCCCGGTCACCAAAACATCTGCCAAGGGCCCGGCTTTTTTGCGACAAGAAGAGCTGTTTGCGTTCTAAAAAAAGCCACCTTACCATGAAAGTCCAGGCCTGCAGCGGCAGCCACATACCAGCCGCACTTCCCTCCCCGACAGCGCTGGAAACGGCCCGCAGCTTCCCAAGGTGCCCTTACATGGTTTAGAAAATAAAAAAATTTGAGGGGATAAACACTCTGCTAAGTCAGCACGTCAAGGTTTGAGTCCAAAACTACGTACAGGGCAGTAAATTCCCCGCCACGAGGAGATGCGAGCCCACCCCAAAAAAAGAAGGCAAAAATAACCTCTTGTGGTTTTTTAAGCCTAAGAAGTTTATTTGTTTTCCTACAAAGGAGTCGGAGTTGTGACAAACCTAAAGGTGACAAGTCTAAATTTTAGTGTTATCCTACCAGTGTTAACATAGGAGAAGCGAGCAACCCTCCAGAGGGGGAGGAGGAGGAGCAGCCCCAGGAGAACTACAGCCTACACTCGGTACCTCAACACATGGGTTAAAACACAAACTAAGTAACAGTCGAACAATTCTGGTCCAACGTAGAAGGTTGACACCTCAGGTGACTGCCAGCAGCCCCTCTAGAAGCACTTGCGATGGACGATGGAAGGGCCGGACTCGTCATACTCCTGCTTGCTGATCCACATCTGCTGGAAGGTGGAGAGAGAAGCCAAGATGGAGCCCCCGATCCAGACGGAGTATTTCCGCTCCGGTGGGGCGATGATCTTGATCTTCATGGTGCTGGGTGCCAGGGCGGTGATTTCCTTCTGCATCCTGTCAGCGATGCCGGGGTACATGGTGGTACCCCCAGAGAGGACGGTGTTGGCGTACAGGTCCTTCCTGATGTCCACATCGCACTTCATGATGGAGTTGAAGGTGGTCTCGTGGATGCCGCAGGACTCCATGCCCAAGAAGGAAGGTTGGAAGATGGCCTCAGGGCAGCGGAAACGCTCGTTCCCGATGGTGATCACCTGCCCATCTGGCAGCTCATAGCTCTTCTCCAGGGAGGAGGACGAGGCAGCTGTGGCCATCTCCTGCTCAAAGTCCAGAGCGACATAGCAGAGCTTCTCCTTGATGTCCCTCACAATCTCTCTCTCGGCCGTGGTGGTGAAGCTGTAGCCCCGCTCCGTGAGGATCTTCATGAGGTAGTCGGTGAGGTCACGGCCAGCCAAGTCTAGACGCAGGATGGCATGGGGCAGCGCGTAGCCTTCATAGATGGGCACAGTGTGGGTGACACCATCCCCAGAGTCCATGACAATGCCGGTGGTGCGGCCAGAGGCATAGAGGGACAGCACGGCCTGGATGGCAACATACATAGCTGGGGTGTTGAAGGTCTCAAACATGATCTGGGTCATCTTCTCCCGGTTGGCCTTGGGGTTCAAGGGGGCCTCGGTGAGCAGGACAGGGTGCTCCTCTGGGGCAACGCGCAACTCGTTGTAGAAGGTGTGATGCCAGATCTTCTCCATGTCATCCCAGTTGGTGACGATGCCATGCTCAATGGGGTACTTCAGGGTGAGGATGCCCCTCTTGCTCTGGGCTTCATCCCCAACATAGCTGTCCTTCTGCCCCATGCCCACCATGACACCCTGGTGCCGGGGGCGTCCCACAATGGAAGGGAACACAGCACGGGGGGCATCATCCCCTGCAAAGCCTGCCTTGCACATGCCAGAGCCATTGTCCACCACCAGGGCAGCAATCTCCTCATCAGCCATGCTGACCGGGCCTGAGGTGAGCAGGGACACAGAAATGTCATTAAGTCCCTCCCCAAAGGGAACACAACAGGAACATCAAGGAACCCTGAAACTATGGAGCCCCCCATGTACTATAAACTAGAAAGGAATTAATATATTACGAAGCCCCAAAATACACAGATATCATAGAATGGGTTGGAAAGGAACTTAAAGATCATCGAGTTCCAAATCCCACCAGACCAAGTTGCTCCAAGCCCCATCCATCCTGCCCTTAAACCCCTCCACAGATGGGGCAGCCACAGCTTCTTGGGGCAACCTGGACCAGGCTTTCACCACCCTCACACCAAACAAGTTCTTCCCCACATCTCATCTCCATCTCCCCTCTTCCAGTGCCAAACCCTTCCCCCTCTCTCCCTGATCCAGAGTCCCTCTCCATCTCCCCTGGAACCCCTTTAGGGACTAGAAGGTCTCCCCGGAGCCTTATCTTCTCTGGGCTGAACCCCCCCAAATTTCTCAGCCTATCCTTACGTATACACACATACAGCCCTTAAGGGGACAAGGGCAGACCCTCTTTAACTGCTCCTCAACGACCTGAGGGGGCCAATACAACCCCCTCCTCCATCACAGACCTGAAGGAACAAAGAAGGGCCCAGCCATGACTCATACACCCTCCCCCCCTCCTATTTCCTTAGGAGGGAGGCCTAAGGGGACACCAAATACTCCTGACCAACCCCTAGAGAACGGAGAAAACCCCCTTCAGATGATCCGGCGCCTTAGCCCTCACCCGCGCGCGCTCCCTCCGCTTCTACCGGTGCCTCCTCAGCGACTGCCCGCCCCAGCCTCGCGCACCGCCCTTTATAACCCCCGGAACCGGAAGCCGGCCCCCTCGACCGCCCTTCGCTATTTCATTGGCTGGCGGCCGCTTTGTTCCCGCCTCTTTTCCTTTCCTCTCGGCGCTTCCGGGGTGCTGGGGCGCGTCGCGCTTCCGTTGCCGGGGCCGTACCCGGAAGCGGGGCGGGAGCTTCCGGTGGTGGGGGGACCGCCTCCGCCGCCCCGTTTCCGGGCTGAGGAGGGGCGGCGCGGGGAAAGAGTTGAGGGGAAGGGAAAGAGGAGGAGGAGGGAGAGGAAAAGGGAAGAGGCTGCGCTACGGGCGGAGCCGAGGAGGCCGCGCTACGGGCCGGCAGCGACCCGCTCCCGGGGCCTGTGTTGAGGTAACGGCTCCGGTTGAGGGACTACCGGGAGGAGGGGGGAACTTTGGAGGGGGGGGAGGGGTGTCGAGGAAGGGAGGGAAGGGAGGAGGGGGGGGGGGCACACGGGGAAGGGGGGAGGTGTGGCGCCGGTACCGGGCCTAGGCCTCCACCGGCAGCCGGTACCGGAGGGGGTGGGCCGGAGCTCACTGGCCGCTTCAGCGGGTGGGGACCGGTTTGGGAGCCCGGGGGAGTGGGGCTGGGCGCCGGGAAGAGCCGCCCTTCCCCGAGTAGGTCCCCGTGTGTGTATGTGTGGTGTGGGGGGTCGATGGTTTAGAAGTGGTTATGGGGCACAGGAGAGGTCCGGTAAAACCGGAGGGGGGGGTGGGAGGGGTGTGATGGGGTTGTTTACCATTCCGGGAGACCTTTCCCCTCCCTGAGGGCTTTTCACCTCCCGCTTTAACTCTTCCAGGTGGAAAAAAAACCCCAAAACCTCTTTCCAAGCGGTGTTGGGGTGCAGGCAGGCGTTTGCCTAATTAAGTGGCGCGTAGAGCTCGTTAAAAATTTAAATTGGGAAGGAAGGGGGGGGGGGGCGGTTTAATTAAATTGCTCTCCCAGGGATTAAAAGCCACACAAAGGCTGGTGCGGGAGGACCTGAAGGTTAAACCGAGTCCTTTCTCCGCCTCGGTTGGGAGGGAGGTAAGAAGTAAGCAAATATCCACGCTGAGGGTAAAATGGAGGTTAAAACCTGGGATGGTTTCACGGCATCGGTCTAATTGCGGTCCCCAAATTCCGTTGCGATGCTGCGGCTTAATTATTTGCAGTGCATCTCCTGCCTCGCTCTAAAGCTGGTTGCTGCTCCACGATAACCATTTGTTATCCACAAATCCATCTTTTTTTTTTTTTTTTTTGGGGGTGGGGGAGGTTTTTTTTTTTACGCCGGGTTGTGCCGCAACCTCTCAGCGGCCCCGGAGGAATCCTGCCGTAACCTGTCACGGGCTTTTTGGACCCGAGCTCCGGGCAAACAGGCTGGCACCCGCATACCAGGGCGTTGCTGCACCCGAGGTGTGTTTGCTCGGCGTCTTAACCCCCGGTAGCAGGTCGTTTCTTTCTTCACCTTAACCAAACCCGAGGTAGTATTAAAATTGCACGCCCTGCTGAATGTCCTCTCCCCCGGCGGGAGGGAGAGGTGACACCTCACCCCGCCTCAGGGTTGAGGGCTTGGAGGTTCTCCCCTCTTCGGTTCGTGGCCGAGTGTGCGTTGCGTGGAGCCGGGCCAGATGGTGTCTTGTGCCTTCCCCCACGAGCCTGAGGCTCTTTGCAGCTGGCAGGTAATGCGTTATTGCTCCTGACATTCAAATTCCTCATCTACTCGATATCGTTTTGGTTGCTGGCTAGATGTAAAAAAAAAATAATAATATTCAAAACGCTTTTCATTTTGGTGCTGGGCTGTTATTTAGCGCGGGGGAAAGATGAGTTGGGGGAGAGTTTGTGGAGGGAAAATGAATTGGGGGAGAGTTTGTGGAGGGAAAAATGTGTTGGGGGACAGACTTTATGGAAGGAAAATGAGTTGGGGAAGAGTTTGTGGAGGGAAAAACGTGTTGGGGGAAAGGCTTTATGGAAGGAAAATGAGTTGGGGAAGAGTTTGTGGAGGGAAAATGAGTTGGGGGCAAGAGTTTGTGGAGGAAAAATGAGCTGGGAAAGAGTTTGTGGACAGAAACTGAGTTGAGGGGAAGAGTTTGCAAGGGAAAATGAGTTGGGGGGAAGAGTTTGTGGAGGAAAAATGAGCTGGGAAAGAGTTTGTGGACAGAAACTGAGTTGAGGGGAAGAGTTTGCAAAGGAAACTCATTTCCCTTGCAAATTCCCCCAGCTCATTTTATTGGGGGAAGAGTTTGCGGAGGGAAAAATGAGTTGGGGAAGAGTTTGAGGAGGGAAAAATGAGTTGGAGGGAAGAGTTTGAGGAGGGAAAATGAGTTAGGGAAGAGTTTGGGGAGAGAAACTGAGTTGGGTGGAAGAGTTTGTGGAGGGAAAAATGAGCTGCGGAAGAGTTTTTGGACAGAAACTGAGTTGGGAGAAGAGTTTGCGGAGGGAAAAATGAGTTCGGGAAGAGTTTGTGGAAAGAAAATGAGTTGGGGGAAGAGTTCGGGGAGAGAAACTGAGTTGGGGGAAGAGTTTGCGGACAAGTTGGGGAAGAGTTTGTGGAGGGAAAAATGAGCTGCGGAAGAGTTTGTGGACAGAAACTGAGTTGGGGGAAGAGTTTGTGGAGGGAAAAATGAGTTCGGGAAGAGTTTGCAGAGGGAAAAGCGAGTTGGAGGAAGAGTTTGCGGAGGAAAAATTGAGGGGTAGAGTTTAGGGAGGGAAAATGAGCTGGGGTAGAGTTTGCGGAGGGAAAATGAGTTGGGGAAGAGTTTGTGGATGGAAAAACAAATTGCGGGAAGAGTTTGAGCGGGGAAAAAATGAGTTGGGGAAGAGTTTGTGGAGGGAAAATGAATTGTCCCTCGTAGCTCACAGGCCCTTTGCACGAGGGACACGCTCTGACCCACCTTAGAGGAAGACTCAGAGAGGTGCTAGGGACACTGGGAGTTGTCTTTTCGCTTTGAAAACTGGTATTTGGTAGGTCATTTGTTGTTTTAGACCAGAACTGTGTCTGTTCTGAAAATGTGCATTAGCTAAATAGCCTCTTTTATTTTTTTTTTAGGCCTGTGGCTGGAATAGCCCAGTGCTGGTTGTAAACAAGGTGGTGGGAGGTGGCCAGGAGACTCCGTGGCTTGTTTGTAGTTGGCTTTTCCTTTGTTTCTCTGTATTTTGATCTCGGTGAACCTTGAAGGGCAGCGAGTGAGGTGGGTTTAAGCATCTTTTTTTTTTTAAAAAAAAAAAAAAAAGGCTGAGAAGGACTGGCTTTGTCAGCAGGTCCAGTTGGTGACACAATTCAAAATACACACGGTGTTTTTGATGGTTGGGGATTAAAGGGCGTAGTCGTCTTTCTAGGGTTTACTGTAGATCCGAGCTGGGTTTCTGGTGGTCCTTGCTCAAGAGGGAGGCTAGTGCTGGCTCGGCGTGGGCTAGCTGCAGGTCAGAATTGGAGGGCTGGGAGTGCTCTCGGGTCCTTGGGCTGGGAAAAGGAGAGGGAGGCCACCGCCGGGGCTGGAGATGCGCTGGTGACTCCGGGAACCAGGCGTGAGTTGCTGAGTGCTCAGCAGTGGCCTTTCCTTTACTCTCCTCTCGCTCTCTTTGGGAAAATAACAGCTAAATATAGTGTAAAGAATTTAGTGACGTAATGAAAACATAAAAGAATTGAGACATAACTGATGCGTGATAAATTCCAGCCCATTTCTTAATAGAAATATGGTCCAGCTTATCATCCCGGCTGTTTCCTTTTAAGGTAGTGGTTTCAGAAGCACGCAAGCCCTCAATGTTAAACCTAATATTTCAAAAGTAATTATTTAGGAAGTGTGGAAGGATTCTGACCAAAAAAAAAAAAGGGAAAAAAAAAAAAAAAGAACTGCTGGGACAGTGGACAAAAAGCATTTGAGATGCTGTCTTTGGGGTGTATGAAACTGAGGTTCTAGCAAACGTGTTCAGCTTGAAAATACAATTAAACAGTCTGAAAATTGAATGCAAGTTTGAGCCTGAGGCTGTTAAACATGAAGCTGATTGTTTCACGGTCTCCTGCACAGGAAAGAGTATTGGCTTTGCACTCTATTTATCCTCTTCCTGGGGAAAAGATGAAAGCATTTTATATTCATACGGACAAATATTTGTCTATCTTTCAGATTCTGCCAATCTCCCAAGGTCGGGGCTTGAACCCTGCCAGATAAAGTCAAAACCACCCCCCCCTCTCTTCCCTGCCCCCCTCTTTTTTTTTTTTCTTTTTTTTTTTTTTCCCCCAGCCATGCAAACGGCGGGATGAAGCTGGAAGCTGTGGTGGAGCAGCTGCAGAAGCAGCAGCAGAAGCAGCAGACGCCTCTGCAGATGGATTCCAGGGAGAGACAGCAGAGGCAGATGAGAGAAGCCCAACTGCTCTACACCCAACAGCTGGCCGTGCAGCAGGCTGTCCTCGCCGCCACATCTGGCAGGGCTTCGGGAGGCACCGCTCTCGGTCCCTTGGCCAGGGGCCCACCTGCAGCCGGAGCTACGCGGGCTTTTGATCAGAGCAGCATGAATTCCGAGCCGGAAGAGGAAGAGGAGGATGAAGAAGAGGAGGACGAAGAAGAGGAGGAGGAGGAAGAAGAAGAAGAAGAAGAAGAAGGGGGTTTGGAAGGTGGCGACCTGGAGGATGGGGCCGACGTGACCGGCAAAGAAAGCTGCTCGGCTCTGAAATATTTTCACCCTCCCAAAGTTGCCCATCACAACCAAAGAGTGGCCTCTACCTCCAACGCTCTGCCGGCTCCGGGGCACCAGAGGGGACAGCAAGGCAAAGAAGAACAGGGTAAAGACACTACTAAGCAACCGTATTCCGGTTCCCCCTCTGGACGCTGGCGGTTGGACGAGCAGCTCAAACAGGTCAGTGGTAACGTCGCTTCCTTCCCAACGAGAGGATTTCTTTCACCCCGTGTCCTCTCCCAAGCTCTGGCTCCGGTTGTAAGGGCTTTGGAAAAAGCGGGAGAACCGGGCTCGTGCGGAGTGCTGCTTCCCCTGGTTCGCTCTTCCCAGCTTTGTTCTTTTTATAAAGAGATTTTTCTTCACAGCTAGAGATTTGTAGCCGATGGGACAGAAAGCCCAATGTGTAAGAACCTTTGTGGGGAGGTAGAGCTTTGCTCTTTGGCTCCTTTATCTTCTCCCTCCCTGCTGCCGTGCCGTTCAGAATGGAACAAGCTGGTGTTATATTTATTTTTTGATCCAGGCGCTTGCCTGCTAATGTCTCACTCCTGAGTTTTTTCACCTACAGCATCTATAACCCCTTTGTGTAAGAGCTCTGGGGTGCAGCCACCGGGGTTGGTGGCGAAAAGGGAGAAGCGTGTGTCCTGCCACCGCTCCTGTGAGTCACCTTTATGTCACTTTATGTCTCACCTGTGGGAAGGAAGGGGCTTGGTTTCGGTAGGAGGTTAATTCTATATTTGAATGAAGAATTACTACTCCTTGTAGATAAATGCCAGAGGATGAAGGAGTCTTTTCTGTGTCTTGAGTGGGTGTTTGGGTTAATGGGCTGGTTTGTTAGAGCTGACTTGAGCAGACTTTGAGACATTTACAGTATTTATGTGTATTGAAGTGGAGCCAAAGGTTTAAGAAAGAAAAGGTTAAAGAAGAAAAAAGTTGGACTTCATGGTCCTTTTCTACAGATGTTAACCTGGGCATGAAGAGGGTCTGGGTTTGCTTCAGGTGGGAGTTCTTCGAGCTAAGAAACCTTCTATGGATGAAACCAGAGCTGGTTTTTTTCTTCCTTCCCTCCTGCAAACTCTATGAAAGTGAAAAAAAGTAGGAGCTTCTTGGTGGTGGCTGTTGAAGCCCGAGGTGTTTGAAACTTTGCTTGGGGTGGGCTGGTGGTTCCACGCAGGAGATAATTCCTTTCACAGGCAGCAGTTTGAGGCAGAACTGCTAAATCTCAGCAAGCTTTATTTCTTCTCCCCTTCGGTTTAGCGTGGCCTGCAGGCTCCTGGCCCAGCTTGCTCCTGCAAACCCATCCCAGTTTGGTGTTTCTACACCAGTGCACGTGGTGGCTGGAGCTCCTCTAAGTTGCCAGGTGGATGGGCTTTGTACTGTGAAATGTGGGGTGGGGTGGCAGCAGGCAGCCAGTCGCTGGTGTGTTTTCTCTGCACTTGGCTTCTCCAAAAGGCTTGGGTTGGAAAAAAGAAAGAAAAAGAGAAGGAAAAAAAAAAAAACCCTCACCAAACCACCCAAGAGTTACTCAAGCTGTTGTAGGGAAATGAGGTGGGGTTTGTCGGTCAGGGGCCGGTCGCTCGAGAAATTGCTTCAGAATTTACTGGATTGGAGCTGGTGAAAACTTCCTCTTTCAGGTCTTGGGGTGGAGAATAATAGGCAGGACTTTGGTGTTGGGGGGGGATCACTTCATTAAAAAAAAAAAAACAACAAAAAAACAACACAATAAACTCAGTCTTTGGTTTTATTTCTATCTGGACCAGTGCTAACAAGCAGGTCCTTGTGCTTCATTGCAATACTTGTTTATCTTGGGAGAGTCCTGTGGATCTTCCCAAATTAATAGGCTTTGATTCTTGGGACGTTTGCCCTGTTCTGGGAAGACAAATGACCGTAAACGTGCCAGATCTAGTCTTAGTTAAAAAAAAAAAAAAAAAAAAAAAAAAGACTAAGAAGACTGTTTTCCTGTTTTCCAATTGCACTAATACTGATCTGGTTACTTTGGCCCATTTCAACAATAATGAAGTATTTTGATAGTAGGTTGCAGCTTAATCTGATTTCAGGCCAACTTGTTCCAGAAACCAAAGCGCACAAGGCTCCAGCGGGAAGGAAAATGAAAAGCCAAAAAAAAACCAAAACCCAACCTTTCTTGCTGCTGTGTTAAAGGAATCCGTTTCGCTGCTGGGGAGGAGGAATTGGAGAAATTAATGGATATCAAGTTAAGGAATGGATTTGGGAAGGGTATCTTAGGGATGTGTTGTGCTGTAGTTTTTTTGGATGATGGGAAAACAAGCGGGCAGGTCCCAAAATACCACGTCCCAGTGCCGTTGCTGAAGGTGGGATACTGGCCTAGATGGTCTGCCCCAGTAAGGCACGGTTTATCTTCTGGACCGCGCTGGTCGACGGCGTTCTGGAGGTGCCGTGCCCCAAAAAAAAAGCCGTATGGAGCGGCCGCTCTGAGCGATGCTGGTGCAGTATTTTCACCTTGAGGAGGGTAAATATTGCAGAGCAACTTGTTTGCTGTTCACCCCCCCCCGGCTTCTGCATACCAGGGGAGTAAAAATTTAACTGGCGGCGTTACCAGTTCAGAGCTGGACTAAACTGGGGAGGGACACGGCACAGACACGATCCTTTAGCCGGCGTGACGGCCAAGGGGGAGAAACACACGCGCGACGGTGGACGGTGGTCCACGAAATTCTGCTCTGCCTTTGAGATTTTAGCGTTTCGAAGGCGGGGTTGAAAGATGCTGGGCTTTTTTCTTTTTCTCTTTGTCTAAAATGGTCGCGTTCAGCGGGAAAAAAAAAAAAAGCCGGGACGAAAAAATGCAGAAGTGCCTGCCTTCTCCGGTTTGTTTTCGAAATGATTCCTGAACTTGTCTGGTTTGGGGTTGGTTGTTTTGTTTTTTGTTTTTTTTTTGTTGGTGTTCTTTTGGTTGTTTGGGGTTTTTTTTGGTTTTTTTTGGTTTTTTTTAGCTTTTCTTAAGGTGGAGGTTCATAACCAGTCAGAATTGGCTGCTTCCAGCTTGCTGTGCTCTGGGAGTATTTGTGGTATGCGGAATGGCTTGCGGAAGAGACGAGGGAGGAGGCGTGGAGTTGAGGGGGGGAGGTTGAAAAGTCACTTTTTATTTCTTCTTTCGAGCGCGGATTGTTCTCCCAAGTGAGGAAAAAAAAAAAAAAATATCAAAAATAATAAATGTATCTGGCTGGGATTGCCTGGAAGGTGTGTGTGTGGGGTGAGGATGGGAGAAGGATGGAAACTACCAGGAGGGAATGAAGCCCCCCTTTCTGTTCCCTCCCTGGATGACCAAGTCAATAATTGTAGAACAAGCCGGCGGACAAAAGAGCTGGCTCAGCTCATGACACAGGGGCGGTGGGAATCCTGTCAGCACAAAACAACAAGGGAGTGGACTTGCTTGTCAGGGAGTTAGTTGCCATCCCCAAAAAAGAGCCGGGGCCGGGGGTATAGAGGGTGTGATCCTCAGATTTGCTGGAATCCCCTGCAAAAAGCCATCACGGCTCCGACACGGTTCCTCCTGGGGAAAGAAAAGGGTGTTGTGGGTCTGTCTTTTGATGGGGGAAAAAAAAATAATGAGTTTTTAATTCCACGGGTGAAAAATGGGTGCTTTTAGCAGCTGGTGTGGGTCCTCATCCCCCTGGTTTCCAGCATTGCTCAGTGATGGCTCTGATTACTCAGGAGAGCCAAGTAGGAAAAGCAGGACCACAGCCACGGTCTTACTGGTGCTGCTGGTTCCTTTTCCACTCCAGGCTGTGACCATGCGTTCCTTCGTGGAATGTAAAAAATAAAGCCAAAGTTTTATTTATCAGCTGATACTTAGTGCCTGCTTAAAAGACAGCAAGGTAAGTCTCCCTAAAGCAGCTGCCCAGCTTTGAGAGAAGTTTGTGGGCCCTTTTTTTTTTTTTGGGGGGGGGATGTCTCAGGTTAGATTCTCAGAAATCACCAGTCACTCCTGAAAATCCTGACCTAAACTTTTACAAAGGTCACGGTGTTTATTAAGATAAGTCAGCTTAAAATAATTGCTTTGCTTTTGCTCTAGGGGGTCTAGGAATCGAGTGGCTGAGATTCCATAACCTTAAGTATGTGCCTCAAGTGGTGCACGGATGGAGGTGTTGCTCAGGAGATACTCATTAATCCAGGAGGGGTGAAGATCCTAGGAATAAAACCAAAAAAAAAAAGTTGCATTTCGTGCAGTACGCTTTCTATCTACTGGTTATTTCAGATACCATGGGCCCAATTGGAGGATTTTTAATTCCTCACGCAGGTCACTGGCTATTTTGCTTTTGATGATGCAGCGGGAGGAGAATTCTTCATGAATAGCCTGACGTGAGCTCTTTGGTTTCTCTTTTACCGAAAGCTGGTTTCCATTTGCCGGTCGCTGCTTCTCCCGATTTCATGCTTTCGGTTTGTTTTGATGAAGTCTTCATCCCTGTGACAGCCTGCTTCTGCTCTGACACCTCGCTGGGAATTCATGCTGACCTGTAACTTCAAGTCCAGCATCAGTGGCTGGAGCAGAGCAGGGTCACAGTAACAAAAATGCCTTTTTTGAATTTATTTTTTTTTAATATAACCAAGAATGTATGGGAGAAGAGAAGCGAGAAACCGCTCGTGATGATGAGCGTTGGCAGCAGAGAATTCCCCCAGATCTTCAACTCATCAGGGTCGTGCTGTATCGCAGCCCCTGGGCTATATCAGGAGAAGAACCTCATTTATATCCTGGGGAAAATATGGCTCATTTTAGGATTTGTCGGGGCACTAAATTTATCTTTGGGAGGAATAGTGGCAGCTTGCCTCCTTCGGTGCCAATTTATGGGAATCGTAGCTCACACTGGGGAAGGGAAGGTGAAAAGAGCTGGAAGGTGTTGTATCCTTACACTCCTGGTTTTCTCACTTCGGGATGAATCTGAGACTCTCTCTCTGTGACAGTGACAGTTTCTCTTCCCACAGCCCTAAAGCGCTGAACAAATCTTCTTGTCACTTAGGTTTGAGTTAATTCCTCCCGGTGTTCGTGAACAGGAGTCATTCACAAAGGCTGCTCCTTAAGGAGAAGGAAGCAGATTCCTGTTTTTTGCAAAGAATTGTGTCGGTGGCCAGGTCTCTAGCTCATGGGAACATATAAAAGAAATTTAATAATAATAATTTAAAAAAAAGGTAATGAATCTGTTCGCTTCAGCCCATTCTTTTTCTTTCCTTTCCCATCCTCCCCGCCGGTCCTGAAATCCCTAAAATGTTTTCCCCAAACCTGTCTTTGAAGCCTGTAGATATTGAATTGAGCTCTGTTGTTGGGAAGGGTTTAGTCCAATTTTCGGCGGCTTGTGCAACGCCCTAATTATAACTTGAGAACTTGCAGCTCAGGGCAGTCGGCCTGATCTTATCAGCGTTTTGTAGTACAACAGTTTTCTTTATAATAGCATCTGTTTCACTTCCTAAGGCTTAACTCTACCCACAAAAGGAATTTCGGTGGATTCTCTGATAATCCTGAAATTGCTGCCCCTGTACCTTTTCATTGACTTGGCGCTTTCAGTTAACCCATGGGGTAGGGGAGGGGCTGCCTTTTTTTCCACTGCAACATTTAACCTAGTCCTTAAGAGGATATTTCAGATTTCTGGCCTTCAAACCTCTGTCAAAACTGCAGCAGGGAGGTGCAGAACGAGTTTGAGTTTCGGGCCAGAATCTTTTTTCTTCCTCTTTTCCATACTGGAGCTTTCCTGGGTTCTCTCCAGTTCCGAGTTTGCCATTTGGATACAACCTTCTAATCCAGTAAAACCCCGTTGGGCTTTATCCCAGCCCCTCAAACAGCTGCACAAAACTGGGGTGGGGGGAGAAGGGGAGGATTTGGAAAAAGGAGCATTTCCAGTTTCTCTGCAGTGCCCCTCTTTGCACAGTAACTGCAAGACTGGAGGAGGAGACGATGAGCTGCTCTTCTCTTTTGCCTTAATACTTTATTTATTATTTCTTTTTATCGAGCACTGAGTTTTGATCAGTTCTTTTATCCCTCTGGGAGGGGCAGACGTGTGAGATGGCAATATTTGGGAGGTAGGTGTCCTGCAGGGGAGGAGGTTGAAGTTTGCCTGTTTATAAGGTCATTTTTTTTATTTTTTTTTTTGTGCTCAGAAGAATGGGGTGGACGAAGCAGGAAGGCGTTTGTCATCTCCTTTTCTGTCTGCTTGGCAACTCAGGGTTAACTCTGCCTTTTCAATGTGGGATTGGAAACCAAAATTGCTCTGGACATCTGAGCTTCCCTCTAATAAGATATTCCAGGTGGTTAGGGAGTAATCCTAAAATAGCTCCAGATATAATTGCTTCTGAAGCCAAGCCGGCAGCCTCTCGGGAAGGGGGTGGTCCGGGGTGGGGGGGGAGAGTCTCTGGTGACCTCCAAGGTGTCTCCAGCAGCTCCTGGAGGTGGCCAGCCCTTCCCGACACCTCTGCTTTCCCACCCAAGGAAGCATCAGGGGCTCAAGCACTTAAAAGTAGCACTTTTACTACCTTTTTTTTTTTTTTTTTTTTCTGCAAGAAACCAGATAAATTCCTGCCCATGGTAACGCCCGGGCTGTTTGTCAAACATCAGCAAATTCCCTTGGTAAGAAGGGGTGGAGGGAGAGGCAGGACTCTCTCCCCGGAGAACGACCTGCCTCTCTGAACAGTGTTTTTTCCTTCCTGCTCCCATTGCCTGACTTCTACAAAGGTCTTTTAATGACTTGTGAGGATATATTGATTTCTCAGGTTCCTGCCGTTCGTACGGAGGAGGAGCTTCTCAGCGGAGGGTGACTTTTTGTTTTCCTGGGAGGAACGGGAAGGAAGCTTGATACCAAAGCTCCCGCCGAGTTCTCTCTCTCTCGTGCAAAATGTAGTTTATTTTGCAGATAGATGGAGCCCCTCTTTAGCTGAATTTACCCTCTTCCAGTTGCGCTCGAGTCGCTCTTCTGGATGTTTGGTATCTTGCAGCCTTAGCGTGGACTCATAAGTTTTTTGGTGAGCAGAATAAGTCCCTCAAGATCACAGAATCACAGAATGCCATGGGGTTGGAAGGGACCTCTGGAGATCATCTAGTCCAACCCCCTGTCAAAGCAGGTCCACCCAGAGCAGGTTGCACAGGAACGTGTCCAGGAGGGGTTTGGAAATGTCTCCAGAGAAGGAGACTCCACCACCTCTCTGGGCAGCCTCTGCCAGGGCTCTGCCACCCTCACAGGAAAGAAATTTCTCCTCGTGTTTAGGTGGAACTTCTTCTATTCAAGTTTGTGCCCATTTCCTCTTGTCCTGTCCCTGGGCACCACTGAGAAAAGACCAGCCCCATCCTCCTGACACCCACCCTTTAGGTATTTATAGGTGTTGATCAGATCCCCCCTCAGCCTTCTCTTCTCCAGACTAAAAAGCCCCAAGTCCCTCAGCCTCTCCTCATCAGAGAGATGCTCCAGGCCCCTCATCGTCTTTGTAGCCCTAAGATCAAAGCTGAGGCCTGGGAAAGTGCCCATGCTCTGTTCTCTGAATAAATACAGCTTTATTCCCCGGCTGCTGAGCTGACAATTCATTCTAGCCCGAGACTTTGCTCTCTCCCCCACCCAAACCCAACCTGTGCTCCATCCTCGAGTAGATCCTTGCTGATTTACACCCCGGCGGGCGAGGAGGACTCTCCTTATCTCTTCCAAGAGCTTAACCCGGGGAGGGGTAACTGGTTTTAAACCTTTCCAGCTATGGGCGGGAGGAAATGCCAGTGCTGAGCGCTGTCTCTCACCTCGCATCACTCCGTGTCACGCCAGGTGATACCCAGCTCCCCTAATTTTCTGGACATATGGTAAAACCCTGATGGCTTCAGCTGGTTTTAAGCTCCTTTTCACTGGGAGGGGACCACCGTTATTCTGTGCTCTCCAGCATCTCGGGATGCAGGGACAGGAATTTTAGCCTGCATCCATTGCGTTTCCCCCCGCGTATCAAACCTTAATCTTATTTATTTTTCCCAATTACAAAGAAAACAACTAAAAGAACTTCCAAAGAATCTTTAATCCCATGGGAAAGTTTTGTTCCTGGCCATTTTATCAAGTTCAAGCCCACTGGAAGATGAGCGTTGTATCTCCTCTAAGCCCTCTTCTCTTTCCTGCCCTCAAATGTAGCGGAATAAGCTCTCAGCATGACCAGAGGTCCCTGTAAAAGCAACTGGTTTGCTTCTTGCAGCTCCCAGTTTAGCCCCAGTTTTGCTCTCTGGATTTATAACCAAATACAGACTGGGGAAGGAAGCAGCTCAGCCGTGGAGCGTGTGAAGATGAGGATGGGACAGAGCTGCTGCCTTTCCGAAGGGCCGGTCCCTCTCTTATTCTGCCTGTTCCCGTAGGTTTCTTGATCTGAGTTAACCATCGGTGGGGTTTTAGGAGCAGCTGGATGTCACCGTAATTAGCAAAGACCCCGTGGTTTTAATCTCTGCCGGCAGAGGACACCCAGATGAATCCTCCTGTGAACAAAAAAACCCGGCTTCGGATCTCTTCCTAGAGAGGGCTGGGAATTGATCTGCTGTAATAAACAGCTGACATAACAGAAGTGGCAATAATCCCCCATTAAATATCTTTCAGTTGATGGGGACTCACTGGATAATTGACTTTCCAGCAGGAATTACTGGCTCAAACTAAATCAGCAGGCATTAGGGCAGCTCACTGCGGTGGGTTTTAAAGGGGGGAGACGTAGCTTTGCCTGGCCTTGACAAGGGCTATTCATCTTTCTAATTCAATGTATGTGTCGCGACCAGATGACTCCAAGATTTCAGATATTGGACACCCTCCCTCTCTAATTCGCACGTTTTGGGGTATTTTTTGCTGAAACCTCTTGTTATCTTCAGTGCTTTTCTAGCTGCCTGGTGTTTATCAGGACAGGGTAGTCCAAGCTGGGTGGATTTGGCTCGTTCTCATTCCTCCTTCGCCTCCTTCGCATGGCTCTGGAGCACATGCTCTCCTGGAGCTTTATGAAGTTGATGGTTTAAAGATGCTCAAACGGTTTTGCAGCGTCGTTCATCTGATTTCGGTCCTGCCGTAGAGCCGGGGGCTGCCTCTGCTAATTGCCAGCCCTGGTGATCACTTCAGGATAATGATTTACCAAGTAGAATAGCCCTAACTAGAGTAATCCGTTTAATACCTAAGAAGAATGAACCTTAATCCAGCAAAGCTGAGCTTTCCATTTCTGCAAGGAAAATCCACATCCAGGAGCTTCCAGGAAATAAGGGTCCTGGCTTGGTGAGAAGCTTTCCAGTGGGATTATTTCCCTTTTTCTTTGACATACTTGGGTTTGGGGTTTGTAGGCACGTGGGTGGGAGGACAGGAGGGCATTTCTCGCTGTGTTTGGTGTCACCTGGGATGGGCCCTTGGGGAGAAAGATGGGCACGGAGACCTCTCTATTTAGGTGTCGGACCTCATTATAGCAGAGCCACCTCCCGTTTGGTGTCAGAGATTCCAGGAAGGTGTGCTGTGACCAAGGTACAAATGTCCCCCATCTTTCTCCAAGCCAGCAGCCCGAAAATGCCCATTTGCAAGCTTTTTGGGATTGCCTGCAAAGCCTTGCCCTGGCCATCCTTTCACCCTTCCCTTTCTCTCTTCCTAGAACGGCAGCGTGACCTGGAGCGAGGAAGGTGATGGGTGCCGAGGAAGAGAAATCTCACGAGACTTTGCCAAGGTCAGTCTGATCCATGGGGATTTGGGGGAACTTTGGGGATTTCTTCCCCTGCTCTGTGACAGGGGTTGACCACAGACCCCTTGCTCTTCCTCTATAGTGAATTTGTAAGAAAACTGCTTTATCCCACAGCCCTCTTCTTCCAAACTTGAGGTTTTGTAGGTTTTGGGGCTATTTTGTTGCCGTTGGTCACTGGAATATAGTTTGAACTGAGACTTAATCACCAGACTTTAGACGTTTCAGATCTCAGTTAATTTCTCCAGCTGGGAGAAGAGTATTTTTATTTCTCGAAGCTGGTGAGCGTGGTGGTGGTGGTGGATTTGAAGGTGGCAGCTGTGTGTCACATCAGGCAGAGGAATTCATTTTAAACTAAGCTGGCTCTTTTTAAAAGGGGGCAGCTGATTGCTCTGCAAATACACTGCTGCGTTTTCTTCCCGGAGCTCAGGGGGGTGAGAAAGCTCCTTCCTTCCCAGGAAATGAGCCCAAAAAGCCCTTTTTTTTTTTGGAAGCAGGGGGGGCTATGAATACCAAGTGGCCAGCAGCACCTACAGAGAGGCTGAAATACATATTTCCCAGTGAATCTTTGCTTTTCCCTTGAGCTGCTCCACAAGAATAGCTACAACCAGCAAAAAAATTCCCTGGAGGAGATTCTTCCTCCCATGCAAACGAGAGGAGGAGTTGAATTCTTCTCCTTGTACAGCGTTGTCTTCTGTCATGTTCCTCCTCTATCTCATCGAGAAACCGGCTTCAGCCCTTTCAACCTGTCACTTTGTGGCCCCGCGGGGTTCTTGAGGTGAAAATTAGACTTTTTTTTCCTATCGGAGAGGTAGTTGTAAGGTGACACTCAGGCCTGTCCCTTCTGAGAAATCAGTTGGATAACGCTGCCATACGGAGCCTCTCCTTTGGAATAAGCTGCCTGTGGGACTTTATTTTAAATGCTTGGGGGTTTTAAACTTTTTGGTAAAAAGATTTCTGCAGCAAAAAGGTTCCAGGCTGGTTTCTGATATTTTTTGAAGGGTTTTTTTGCTTAATTGGGAGGAGCCTTTCATGCCAGGCATTAGTAGTTACAGGAAAGCTGGATCCTTTCATCTCCTCCTTCAAGGGACTTGGAGTTTGTCACTTATGTGACAATCCCTGAAGGGCCAGGAGAAGCTGCAGAGAAGTTTTACCTCCCTGGTTGCCTCAAAGGTACGGGCCACTAATCTGCCCTTAGCCATTGTGACCTTCCTTTTGGATGCCTCATCTTTCTTTTCAGCTTGTCTTTAACAATTTCCTCTCCCCTTTGCTTCCAGGTGGTTTCAAACCCTCGTCCACCAAAATTGCTGGGGGATCTTTTCCTCTTTTTGCATCTCTTCCTGTGGCTCCTTTTTGCTCCACCCCACAGTACAATCATCAGCTCGCCTATGGGAAGAAGCTAATTTTATTTATTTTCGGTCTTCTCGTGGATTTTGCCTTCATTTTAATTTTTTTTTTTTCCCTTCCAGCTCTATGAACTGGATAGTGACCCCGAACGGAAAGAGTTCCTGGACGATCTCTTCGTCTTCATGCAGAAGAGGGGTGAGTGAGCGCTCGTTTGAGACCCCCAGACCCCCATCATTCCACCACAGAAATATCAGACCCCCATCGTTCCACCGCAGAAATATCTCAAGTATCTCAGACTTGAGATACTTGCCTTGGGAGATGAGAAATGCAGTAGGAAGGAGCTCTCCTGTCCCATAACTGAATTTCACACACTATTTCTTTGCCCTCCTACCTAATACTGATGTTGTCCGTGCACTGGAGAGCCCAAGAAGCCTGGTTCTCCCAGGATTTTGGAACCAAGGCTGAGTACCACCGGGGATTCTCCGGTTTCCCCTTCAGGTAGCGTGACCACGCATCTTCTCGTGTTTGATTTCAACCGTGTGTTGGGAGCAGAGTGTGAATGCCTCCACAGTCTGCACAGAGCAGCGGTCACACCATCTGGAGACCGGGAAAACAGATCCCGAGCCCCATTTTCCTGTAGATTCTCACAACGTGTCAGCTTTCTGTTCAGTAATTTTGCATAAGCGAGCGCGGACACATGCGGTTTCTCACATGCTCTTCCCCATGCTGTCAGCAACCTGCCTCTCTCCTTGCTGCAATTGTGAAGTAGCTCAGCTAGGATGTCACAAAAGTCCCTTGGTTATCAAAGCTCAGCTCCTTAATTGCAAATAATTCATAATAAAAAAATCTACTTATATATGGTATTGTATAAAACACCCATCTCTGAGCAGCGTCCCCAGGACTGGAGAGCTGGGCAGAGAAGAACCTCATGAGGTTCAACAAGGGCAAGTGTAGGAAAGCACTTCTGAGAAGAAGGATCTGGGGGTCCTGGTGGATGGCAGGCTCTCCATGAGCCAGCA
>JAOQGH010000069.1:19130919-19141559 GCA_025769975.1 Gallinago jamesoni | reverse complement strand
TTTGACACTGAAAGAGGGGAGATGGAGCTGAGATGTGGGGAAGAACTTGTTTGGTGTGAGGGTGGTGAGAGCCTGGTTCAGGTTGCCCCGAGAAGCTGTGGCTGCCCCATCCCTGGAGGGGTTCAAGGGCAGGTTGGATGTGGTTTGGAGCAACCTGGTGTGGTGGGAGGTGTCCCTGCCCAGGGCAGGGGAGTTGGAACTCGATGATCTTTAAGTTCCCTTCCAACCCAAACCATTCTGTGATTCTCTGGGCAAGTTCACTTGGATCAGACACAGTGTTAGAGATGATGACATCTTCCCACTTCTTTTCAGGTCCTTCTCACCTTGTGAACTTACCCTGAGGTTAAATTTTGACTCCATCTTCTTTTTTCTTTTTTGTGAGCGATAGAAGGGGTCGTTATGATGAACAGTAGAAAAATGTCGCTGTTTGCCCTGCAGCATGCCCTGGGTGACACAGCCAGGCTGCTTTTTGTCCCCAGATAGCGAAGGACAGCTAGTGACATGACTCTTAGAGCCACCAGTCATCGAGCTGATGGTGTTCCACCATCAGGAAAGGGTCGGAGCAGCGGGAAATGTTTCACCCCCCTGGAAGGAGCAGTGTTCGTGCGAGATGTTCCTCTTGAAGAAGAGGTTTGATGGGGCAGAGATCTGACCGCGTGCCCTGGCGTGGTGGGAAAGGCCGCCTTTCAAGGGGAAGCTGTTTTGTTCATTTTAAGAACTGCCTTTGTGAAGACCTCATAAAACGTCTCCGATTGTACAGCTCTGCTCGTTTCGTTCAAGGTTTCTGCCTGACCTTGGCTTTCCCAGATGGCTTGACCATTCCGCTGGTTTTTATGTGTAATATACATAGAAGGGGCTTTGTACGTCTGACCGCGTGGTTTTAAT
Organism: Gallinago jamesoni; assembly: GCA_025769975.1. Lineage (NCBI taxonomy): Eukaryota > Metazoa > Chordata > Aves > Charadriiformes > Scolopacidae > Gallinago > Gallinago jamesoni. The sequence continues at coordinate 19,140,674 of JAOQGH010000069.1, read as the reverse complement.
GTTTTCCTGCTGTTGTCCGCTCTGCCTCCGCGGTGTAGATGTGGAAAGGCAACAAATCCAAGGGATTGACAAAAGCATTTACCGACGGATTCTTTTATCTGTAGGCCAAATGGGTGTTTATGAAATGTTTATCCTGGGAATACGCTTCATTCTGCTACTGATTGCAGTTTTGCAGCTTTCTTCTCCTTTGATCCTCTGGGAGATCAAAGAGGCAGATCCTCTGGGAGACCAGAAGTTTTGCTTCCGAATTAAGTAATGTAGCTCTCTAAAGGAGACACGGGTTGACATCGCTCCTCAGCGTCCTTTTTTTTTTTCACGCTACCTGCTGGATGCTGAGCCGCGGCAAACGCTTCCCGAAAGAGCAGGTGATGTTCCACAGCGGAGAATTCTCCCTCGAGGCGCTGCAAAGGTCTGCTCTGGATGGGCCAAATCAACCAGGCAAAGTCCTCCTCCCTGTTAGAGCCTTGGATTTGTACCCAGCTAAATCTCTGGCCTTTTATACCTCCTTCAAAGAACCTCTTTGGTCGACTCTTCTGACTTCAGACTCCAGAAAAATGGTCCTTAGTGTCTTGTACAAATGTAAGCGATGGGGATCAGCGAGATATTTTAGGCTTTCTCTTTTATATTGTTAGAAAGAATGACTTTTCCTTAAGTTCTAAGGGGCACTGGCATTCTGGGTTTACATTCCTCTCTGTTCTTTGAATGCTTCGAGCCTTTCGGAACGGGGAACGCCACCACTCCACGTTCTTAAGCACTTTTAAGTGATGCAAGGATAAAATTGGGGCGTTTGGGATCTCTTTTTGTGTGGGGAATGTCTTGCTCATCAGCCTTAGGTGCCAGGTGAATAAAAGCCTTGACTACATACGTAACATATGGATTTTGGGTTTTTTTTTCCTCCAATTTGGAAAAAGCCTAGAAGTTTCCCCTTGGAAAGATTTAAAAAAAATCTTTCCTGGGAAAATCACCAGCTCAGTTAATTTTTCAGTCCAAATAATTAATAATTTTAAACATCTGCAAAAAGGGTGGTTTAAAGGGAAGATTGCTTTAGCTCCCAAGAAAATTCCTATTGGAAGTTGCAGTTGTAGTTAATGGGAGAGTAGTATTAGGAGCTGACTTGGTTCTGTCTTACAGGAGCCTTGTTTTAAATGTAATGGGCATGAAGAACGTTTGAGCAGCTGAAATGTTTTGTTATGGAGTGAGTTGGCACTGGATGGGGTGAAAAAGACGTTAATTTGAAGTGATTAGGGGCTCATTTTGCTTTGCGTGAACCCTTCTGTAGCTTATTCATCTGACACCAGTCTGTTCCAGTCGTTACCAGCTGAGGATCTCCGCAGCCCAGGTGCTCCTCCCTGGGTGCACAGAATTGAGTGATGGCATCAAAGGAGGCTTTTCTCCTCACTTTCCCTGCAAACCGAGATATTAAATTGTCTTGTTTCTTCAGCAGACTGGATGTTTGTGTCTCAAATCCTGGCTTTAGAATCATAGAATCGTCATAGACTGGTTTGGGTTGGAAGGGACCTTAAAGATCATCGAGTTCCAACTCCCCTGCCCTGGGCAGGGACACCTCCCACCACACCAGGTTGCTCCAAGCCCCATCCAACCTGGGCTTGAACCCCTCCAGGGATGGGTCGGCCACAGCATCTCTGAGCAACCTGTTCCATGCTATGACTACCCTCACACCAAAGAATTTCTTCCCCAGATCTCATCTCGATCTCCCCTCTTCCAGTTAGAACTCATTACCCCTCATCTTCTTGAGCTCTTTCTCATATTGATTCTTCTTCTTTGCTGTGGGTCTTCTTGACCTTCCCCCCTAAATTTCAACAGCACGTCTTTCAAATGATGAAGGAACTGCTGCGCTCAAGCAGCGGAGGTGGCTCAACGCTGAAGAGATGACCCTGGAGATACCCAGGTGGATGGAAGAAGGTGGAATTACGGCATTAAGATGCTCCCATTTTAGACTTTGTGCCACCTGCCTTGTTTTTCTGCATTGCCTTTAGTATTTCTACCACTCTTTACCTAGAGAAGACTTTGTCCACTTGGCTCGGAGGTCAGAGGTATGGAAACCCACCACCGGTTCCGCATCTGGTGAAGAAATCAGTGCTGGCAAATCTATTGGACCCAGCTGTGGCATCCGAAGGGTCGGATTGTAGTTGAGTTGGGAGCTAATCTCCGCGGGATCTCAATCTCGGGGATGGAGGAGCAACCTCTGCGAGGAGGTTAATGTGGTTGGAGCTTTGGCTAATACCGGCGGGGCCCTGGTGGCCAGTTGGGCTGCCTCCGGTCCAGCAGCCGAAATCTGATAAGGGGCGGCTGTCAGCCTCGCTTATTGAGGAGGGAAGCAGGAGCTGATGGCGTTTGGAGGGGTGCAGATAAGAAACAGGGCCTCCTGTCAAATGGAGCTTGATTAATTACCCTCTCTCCTGGCTCCCGCTTTGATAGCGGTGTCTAACGGGCCACGGGCCGGCGGGTCGGGTGGTGACATTCCCCTCGGGAGGTGAGAATGCCCGCTGTTGGAAGTGCCATGTGGAGGGGGAGATCACATCAACCGTGGCACGGGCAGAGGTTTGTTTTCCTCTTCTGTAGACCTCGCCTTTTTTTTTTTTTTATTTTAACCTTGAATGATTAGAAGGGACTCCACAAATAAAACTTTCGGGGCCAAGAGCTGGGGCAGCCTGGCCTGAAGCCATCCAGGGTTCAAGCAAACTGGGAACGAGGAATTCAAGCAAACTGGGAAGACGACAGGATTCAAGTGGGTTCACTGTTGAACTCTTTTCTTTCTTTTTTTTTTTACCCACTTATCCTGGGAGATCCTTCACCCCAAGTAGTGGCTCTGTCTCCCTCCAAAGAAACGTGAAGATCTCTTCAAGGCTTGGCTCAAATCCATTTTCAATCCCTGTGGACTTCCCCAGCCTCCCAGAGGAAAAACCTGGTCCTTTTGGCTGTCTGATACTGTTCCTCTTCTGAATGTATTTAGAGTGGAAGCTGGAAAGAGCAGCTCTTTCATAACCTGTACAGATTATGGCTTTAAAAATGCCTAATTTTTACCCCAGAACGTGCTTTATTGCACTTTGGATGTTGCCAAAGAAGAAAGTTTGGGATTCTCACCTCCTTTTGTTCCTTAGTGGGGGAAAAAAAAAAAAAAAAAAGGATGTTTCTGCAAGTAAATTGGATAGGGTTAAAAAATGGGAGGTGGTTGAAAAATTAGTGCTTCGGGCTGGGTGTAATTAACTGCCTCTTTGTGCCTTTCATGCAGGACAAGTCACGGCTTAGACCCCTTGTGGTGGGGAGCTCCCTACGGTGGGCAAGGGAGAGGAGAAGAGAGAGTGGCCCTTGGGAGGGCATCCCCATCTTGGAGGACTTGCCAAGCCAAGCAAAGCCCCGCAAAATGAGGAAGGGGGACTTATTTTCTGTGCTTAAGACCAGTCTTAGGAGCAGTTTGCCTTGTTTCCATCCTCAGAATCAGGTGTAAAAGCGAAGTCTGGCAGGGAAAAAGCCCACCTTGGGCAGCATGTTTGGGTGGGGTGAGGAAGAGGATGGTCTGAGGCTTAGGTCCCTTCCAAGGAGCGGGATGGCAGAGCCACTAAGCAAGTGGCTGTCGCAGGAGCAGAGCCAGCACCCCCAATTCCTTGCTAATAGATGTAAAAATGGGCATTCTGAGGGTTTAACAGCTTCCTCAGATCCTTCTAAAATTGCTGTTGAAGGGTAAAAATCAAACAGTTGCTCCTCCTACCTCTCCAGTGGAGGGAGGGGGGACATAGGGGACATTCAAGCCCATCCATATAAGCCCTTCAGGCTTCTGTTTACATCTGCCTGAAACAGAAGAGGCTTTTGAGGGGGGTGAAACAGCTTGGCAGAGGGGGCTGCTTTATTCCCCTCCAAGCACAGAGACGTTTAATAGCTACAGTCGGGCTTCCTTCAGGGGAAAAAAAAACTTTATTTCAGAATTCTCAATTGTAGTTACAGCTGTCTTGAGAAAACCAGGAGCCCACGAGCTCTGGGATGGTTCCTCCTTCTCTTTCCAAGTGTCATTCTTGGGGTTGGTTGTTTTTTTGTCCTTTTTTCATAACCCTTCTTACTTAGCAAAGGGGGTGGTAGGTCGTCTGGAGTCTTACAGCTTCTTACTTTTAGGCTTATACTCCCACCTTGGGTCTTCGGTAGCCGGAGTTTATCTTCCTGAGGTCTCCCATCCTCACCAACTATCCATCATCCTTTTCCCAGTACAGACAGATTCCTTCTCCCCCTGGCCTTTGGCCGATTCCTTGCAGGAATGGCTTCTTCTTGCCTAGTCGGGGTTATACGAGGAGGAAGAAAAGCTGTTTTCCCAGAAAACTAGGAGAGGAACCCCTCATCTTCCTCTTCCTCCTCCAGTCCTACAAGGCTTCTGGCTCTTTGCAAGCACGGTACGTACGGCATTTCGGAGAGACGGCAGAATAGAGAGGCTTGAAAGTACAGTAAAATGAGTTTGCCATCAAAAGGCAACAAGTCTTACGCCGTGCCCCCGGCTGCTGACCTTTCCCTCTGGAATTCTCCCCTCTGACCTCCGGATCATTAATCCTGATGCTGCCAGATGACAGTAATCCATCATGGCCCCTTGACAAGCCTCGCAGCCGCCTGTGAAAGGATCCGCTCGGCTTCAGCATCCAATCGTCCCGTGATACTCGTTTTTCAGCCTTTCCTGTTGGGAGTGCTGGGGGGGTGGGGGGGTGGGTGTCCAATAAAGACTTTATCGCCTCGCTTTTTCCTCGGGAGAGAGGGGCTGGGGGAGGAGAAGGGAGGTGGGAGCTTTTCCCCGCTTCCCGGCTCCTGCGAAACATCCAGAGCCCTGGCTCGCTCTGAAAAATACAGCTAATTTCCCAGGTCCAAACCCCAAATCGCTCTTTTGCTCGCTCTGGGGGCTATTCCTTGGAGTGAAGTCTAGGAGAAGGAGCAGGAGGAAAATGATTACACCTCCGTGCCCAAGGGATAGGGGGATGGAAGTAGTTTTCTCCCTCCTGGAAAGCATCTCTTCCTGCATAAAGAAATTTTAAGGGGAAAAAAAAAAAAGCTATAATTATTGGCTTAGTTTATAAAGCTATTAATCAGGTTTCAGGACGCTGTGGACCCTGGGTCTTTTTTAAAGGCAAACTTGAGGAAGGGAAGGTGTCGACGGGGTGGGAAGGTGAGGTGGGGAGGTCAGGACCGGTGGCTCTTTGTGCCCCAGCTTTGAGCAGGCTCCCTGGAAAATAGATTTAAGCCTTCATTTCCCGCTGACATAAATAATATTTCTCTCTTTCGAGGGAGCATTTGGCTAAATAAACTTGTCTACCTTTCCTGAGGTGGGAGAATCTAGGGGGGAGTGAAATTGTGTTTAAGATAAAAGCAGTATATTAAAAAAGTAGGTATTTCCTTCTACTGTTTGCCTGAGGAACCGTAGCCGTGACCCTTCCCTTTCACTCCCCATCTGGTCACTGTCCGAGGAGACCAAAGTCCCTTCTGGAGGAGTTAATGCCATTCCCTAATTGGATTTGGGGACAAGTTGGGTGGCACGGAGATGGGGAGAAGAAGGGTCTTCATCCCGCCGCTTAGGACGCCCCAGCTTTCATCGCTGCAGGGGCAGAAATGCCAAACTGTTAATGAAGGGGTGTTTTGGGGTGAAAAATCCCACTCCTGGCTTTCTCTAGAAACGGCCGGGATAAATCTTTGCCGGCTTTTCACTGGGAGCAGGGCTGATGGACGACGACTTCAGGCTGGTGACACCATCGCTCCCAGTCCTCTGCGAGTCCAAAAGTGTGTTCTTAATCCTGGCAAAAACACCACGGAGGTGAAATGGTGGTGGAGTTAAAAATGGAGCAAACTGGAGATTCCATTTCCAAAGGCTGGGACCAGCTCGGGAGGGAGGGAGGGATGGAGTTTAACCAGTTTGGTTAAACCAGTCTCTTATCTCCGCTCCCGAGGGGAACTGGCGTCTGGGAAAAAGCAGGAAGAGGATCTGATGCAATTGGTGAAATTACTGGGTTTTGTGTCGTGGACGGGGAAGGGGTTGTTTAGACAAGAAAAAGAGGATGTGATGGATATAAAATGCTGGAGCGCGCAGCCCGAGCCCAATCAGGTTGCTCTTTAATGTTTTCTTACCGTGTGAGAGTTAGTAACTCGGTAAAGTCAAAGGCCATCCTTTTTAAAGCTGAAAAAGTTTACTTTTTCTATCTTAACATCTCACTAACCCGTGGGAATCGGTAATTGGGAACCCGTGAGCTAATGCGTAACAGGCTTCAAAAAGAAAAGAGAGAGTTAAAAACTAAAAAAAAAAAAAAAAAAAAGAGAGAGAAAAAAAATTACACTTGGATGTATAATGAGGACATCTGCAGAGCTGAGCTGAGCTCCTTTTCACTAAACGGAATAAAACCCATTTATAAGGGCCATAAACCGCCGTGCTTGGGGGCATTAACCCAATCGCTGGCTGATGGGCGGTGGCAGAAGTCTCCCCTGTGGGTTGGAGATCCCATAATTGTCCATTACAGCCCTTGGCAGGCTTTTCCTGGAAAAGCTGGGGCCGACCATTGTGGGAGAGAGGATACTGCCCTCGGATGGAAGCCTCTTTGATCCAGGACAGTGTTTCCTACACCAAATAAAAGGTTTGCTAAGTCAGCGTTATTTCCACCACCGTCGTCTTCTCCTCACCCTAAATCTCATTAGTTTGACCTTTTCAAAGCACTTCATGGCTTTAGAGTGCTGCTAAAAGAGGGCTCTCAGGCTAAAAATCCGATTTTTAACCCAGGAGATGAGGAAATGGAGCAGGGAGGGTAGAGCTCTTTCCCCATCTGCCCCTTCTGTCCTCGGGAGGATGGAGCTGCACCTTGGTTTGGGTACCAAAAAAGTTGCTTGGTGCTTCGAGGATGCGGTGTCTGCAGCTGGGGGGGGGCACACACTGGTGCTCTGCTCGTTTGCTCACCATTAACACCATTCCTCCGGCTCTCTGGCACCAGTTTCTGCTCTGGGTGCAGCTCCCTCCGCCTCTCGCCTTCGGGGAGAAGGGGCAGGAGGGTGAAAATGCTTTGTGAGAGCAGAAGGAGATAGATATAGATATAGATATCTCCCAAAATCAAACCCTGAGGAGCGAAGGAGCTGAATCCTAGCGTGCGTGCGGCTTCCTGACTTTTCTCTTTCCTTCCCTCCTGTTTTCCAACCCCCATCCCTCTCCAGGAACTCCCATCAATCGGATCCCCATCATGGCAAAGCAGATCCTGGATCTCTACATGCTCTACAAGCTGGTGACGGAGAAAGGAGGGCTGGTGGAAATCATCAACAAGAAAATCTGGCGAGAGATCACCAAAGGCCTTAACCTGCCCACCTCCATCACCAGTGCCGCCTTCACGCTTCGAACCCAGTAAGTCTGAAGAAGTTGGGTGCCAACGTGGACTGGGAATTGGCCCAGCAGGGGCTGGGGTGGAGAAACCGAGACCAAACGTGGTCAGAGAGGAGCTGGTGAATTGCTTTATTTATCCCTCTCACCCAAGGCTTGTTGGTTTTTTTCTAGTCCTTCTCCCCTTATTTTTCTGAGCAGGGATCCTTCTTGTCAGGGTTCGAGGAACCCACCCCAATCTGTTGTCCTTCAGACAATTCTTCTCTCACCCCGTGACCCCTCCCCACCCGGGAAGGGGAATCGGGGAAAAACAAGGCAACACGAGGGTTGAAATAGAAATAGATTTAATAGGATGAGACTAAATAATTAACATTAATAACACTAAAGAACCACTATTGATCTTAGTACAAACGGATTATACTCGGCTCATCCCACCCAAGGGAGCCGTGTCCTCCCCGCAGGGACAGCCCAGGTGGGACATTGCGAGCGCTGCAGCTTCAGGAGGAAGGGAAAGGCTCAGGGCTCCAGCACCAGAGCAAGGAATTCTCGGGATCCCAGCCATCCAGGGAGAGGGAAACTCCCCAGCAAACTTTCTAATTTATACTGACCGTGCGTGAAACAACCCTGGTGGCACCTTGGGTCAAGTGCCCGGCTCTCGTTCCTCCTCATCCCCCCACCTGGGGATGCTGGAAAACACCGAGACCTTGAATCCCACACACAATAGCTGGCTGTAAAGCAAATATTTTCACAAATTCAGACAGTGGAGTCTTCTAAAAGTGCGATTTCCCCAAGCATTCGAGGAGAAATTAGTCCTGGGTCCTTCAACCCAGGAACTTTCCTCTTTCCCCTTCCATCCCAGCACTACGGTCGCTGAGCTCCGTGGTTCCTTCCACCTTCTGCCTTTCCAGAGCCACAATTCCTCGGGACGGGGAGGCTCTGTCTCCAAAGAGTCCTTGGCACGAGGGAGGAGGCCTCCTGACTCGGAGGCATCAAGTACAAACTTGATCATCTCACCCCGTGGGTTATCACCACTAAATCGTGGAGACTCGCATTTAGCACCTACTTATTGTCAGGGTTGTTCTCCTGACCTCACATGGATAAGGCAAGCCAAACAAAAAAAGGAAAAAAAAAAAAAAAAAGGAAGAAAAAGTAGAATAAGCAGAGAATGGTTAAAGTTAAACCTACCTTAAAATTTAAGCAATGGGGGAGAGGCTGCGCTTTAGTGACTCGGGCGCTGGGAATCCGCACCCGGCTCTTCTACAAACTGGGTTTTCTGGAAAGTTTATTAGAGCCCCTGTGTCCCAGAGTGGGAAAATCCTGGCTGTTTCTACAGCCTTTGGTACCATCGGGCTGTCTCCCGCAGACGTGCCCGCCAAAAGGTGTGGTGCTGCCCGACACAAATGGCTTGGACACGGGTGATTCCTCAAAATTCCTTGCGTTAAGCGTTAAGAGTCCAAGATCTTAATTCTTGGCATTTTTAGATGGTATCTCGGTTGTAAAAGGAATTGTGAGTGATCCTTTTCCGCCCCTGTGGGTGAGATAGTAGGTAACTACGTGCTTCCCTGGAAATACTGGGTAAATTCAGAGTTTCTTGGAGAGCAAGATGGCTCGCACGATGCTTCTCTATCAAACCATCACAGAGAGAAACTCCGGATCTGCAGGTGACCTCGCTCTGATAAACCTTCCTGAATGCAGTGCTTGTAATTTCATCTTCTGTCAAGAAAACCCTCCTGAGTTTCCCCGTTTTGGCCTCTCTCCCAGGTACATGAAGTACCTCTACGCCTACGAATGCGAGAAGAAGTCCCTCAGTTCTCCTGCCGAGCTCCAGGCCGCCATCGATGGCAACAGACGGGAGGGCAGGCGGCCCAGCTACAGCTCCTCCTTGTTCACCTACTCGCCCACCGCCACGGGACCTCCTTCCCTCCTCTCTCCCCCCAAAATCCGCTTCCCCATCATCGGGGTGGCCCCGGGCAGTGGGACCAGCAATCCTCGGGTGTCTCCGGCTGCGGCGGTCAGAAAAGGTGAGAGGGGGTGGCTGGGTTGAGAGGTACAGGCACCAAAATGGAATTATTTATCTATTTTCTTCACCCAGGCTAGTTGGGGTTTGAGAGTGGCGGGGCTTGGGTGGCTCCAGGGTTTGTAGAATATTCCACCAGTGGTTTAAACCTTTGCGTGCTACTGGGGAGGGTCCCAAGAAGGCTACTAGGATGATGAGGGAGTGGAGCATCTCTCTGCTGAGCAAAAGCTGAAGGACCTGAGGCTGTTCAGCTGGAGAAGAGCAGACTGAGAGGGGATCTCATCGATGCTGAGCAATAGCTAAAGGGCAGGTGGCAAGAGTTCTGCATCCAGTTCTGGGCTCCCCAGTTCAAGAGGGACAGGGAACTACTGGAAAGAGTCCAGCGAAGGGCAACGAAGA
>JAOQGH010000069.1:19070857-19084381 GCA_025769975.1 Gallinago jamesoni | reverse complement strand
TGGGGAGCCCAGAACTGGACGCAGTATATTCCAGTTGTGGCCTCCCCAGTGCAGAGCAGAGGGGGAGAATGACCTCCTTCCACCTACTGGCCACACTCTTCCCTCTGTAGCCCAGGATCCCACTGGCTTCTTGGCCACAAGGGCACATTGCTGGCTCATGGAGAGTTTACCATCCACCAGGACCCCCAGATCCTTCTAGGAAGTGCTTTCCAGCAGGTCCACCCCTATCTTATATTGGTGCCTGGGGTTCTTCCTCCCCAGGGGCAAGACGCTATACTTGCTCTTGTTGAACCTCATGAGGTTCTTCTCTGCCCAGCTCTCCAGACTGTCCAGCTCACACTGGATGGCAGCACAGCCCTCTGGAGTGTCGGCCAGCCCTCCCAGTTTGGTGTCATCAGCCAACTTGGCAAGGACACACTCTGTCCCCTACAGAGTAACCCACTCTCCACTTACTCAGCTGAACAGCACTGACTTTTCCAGCCTGCGTTCTAGCTAGGGAATGTATTTCATCAGGAATCAAAAGGAATTTGAGAGCCAAATTTGCCTCAAAAAACTCTAATGTTAGGTTTTAAAGTCTCTCCACAGACGAAAAGGAGCTAGAATTTATCATCTGCATCAGTGTGATGGCAACGGAGACATGAGTGGGAGCAACCCTGTGCACAATATACCCTGAACACATTTCTTTAAGGTAGCTGGAAGCCTAGAGAATCAGAATGGATTCTTTAAAAAAACAAACACACACAACAAACAACAAAACAAAACCCACAGGACAAATCCAAACCCCCAAAACCAAACCAAACCAAAAAACTCCTATACAGAAGCGGTAGATGAGGTCAAATCCCTTCACCTGACTACTCTCACCCAATAAAACCATTTTATATCTCTGAATAAGGGCATTTTATGCAAGTGTACGCATCTATCTCCGTGAGGCCAGGCCTGCAGGCTTTAATGAAACCAAACATTCACACCAAATTATGGATAAATCTGAGAAGTGCCAGACATTTGGAAGATCTATGATTTGAGGCCGAGCTTGCCAATTTTTTCTCCTCACCGTTTATTTCCCTCTTCTCCAGACCTTCAAGTGGCAATACAAGTATAAAAAGCAAAGAAACAGAAGTTTCCAGCACCGGTTGAGATGTCGTTGCTGAAGAAGGGAAGACGTCGCAGCGGTAACTCGGGTAAGCAAAAGGAAAGTTGCAGGATAAGACGGATACTCACAGGAATTGTGCCTACGCCGGAAGCCCTTGGATTGAGTCAACGTTTCCACGTGTCGATCCATGTAGCTCTTGGAGCACTGCTGCTGGGGAGAGATGATGATATCCTGATTCTTCATGTCCGTTCTCCTTGGGATATTCTGCGGGGCACTGCTGGAGACGGGCTTCTTTAACACTTTCCCAGTGCCGTTCTGACTGGGACCCACTTGGCATCCGACACCAGGGACGCCCATTTCTGTCTGCTGCAGGTCCCCACATTGTCTGCTGTCCCCTGGCCCTGGGATCTCCAGAATTTTCAGCTCAGTGATGTCACCTGCCCTAAAAACAGGAAAAGAAAACCAGACATTAAGGAATTCAGCATCTGAAGTACTTTTACAAAAAACAACCCCGAAAGAAAAACATACAACATCATCCAGTGCTTTTTTTCTGTTGTCATTATCAATAGAAAAAAAAAATTAATTCACAAACACAGAAGATTATTTCCACAGACATCAAAATAGTCAACTGAAACAGTACGACTCTTCTATACCATACCTGGATTGTGTTTGAAAAGTTCTGTTCCTAACTGAAACAGGACTCAGACATATAGAATAAGGAAGCAAATGGCACAGACCTTTGCAGAAATCAGCACTAATTTAACAGGTTCTAGATAATACGATTAATCTTGGCCTTGAGGCTACTATTATTTTTTCATCCATTTTTCCAGAAAGCTACCCTGAGATTAGGGCAATTCATGCTCAGACAAGGATGGGGCTTCCTGTTTCCTCGGAAAAAGGATAAAGAAAACTAATACAGCGCTGGGCAGGAGCCAAAAAATGAAACAAAGAACTTGTTATAAAGGCCTCTGTTCGCACTGATCGCAGAAATAAAATCAGAAGATAGGGTCTTCTATTTCAAATGTAGTAAGTATTTGACCAACTGGGATATAAAAGTAGCAAGAGCTTGCTACAGACTTCCACACATCTCCTGGAATAATATTGTCATCGTCCTTCTCCACTCTCTCGCTTCAAAATCCAAGAAAAAAAAATAAATAAAGAGTATCGACTTCAGAGAATGAATCTTATTTAAAAATCAGTGACTCAATCTCTTAGCTATTCTAACACGCCAGGTAACAGGAAAACATCCAGTGACAAGTGACTCTTATTTACTCTTTTTAAGCCCAATGTTCCCAGGAGCTGGTAGGAAAGGACTCCCGAGAGCTACAATCCTGCTGCATCAATTCAGCTTCTCGGTTCGAAACTCTCTCCTGCTTGCAGAGAGGAAAGAACGTGGCGAGAGACAGAGGAGATGGGAGTTGGATTGATTAACAGCACTTCATTTCACTGGATCAGAGCAATAATTTTATCTACCACTCTCTTTTCTCTTTCATCACACTTCAATTACATATAGTAACATGTGCTGAGGGCAAAGCTTGAAGAGAGCAAGCCAGAGCCCTCGACTATCTGAGATCTGAACAACAGAATGTATACACACTATAAATATATATGTATATTTATATATACACACAGTCTCAGCCACAAATAACCTCCTAGCGCAAGCTCCACCACTTCTAACACCAGGATCACAGAGCCAGAAAAATCATCTCCCACACACAAACTAACTGAAACACGAGAGGCGCTTCTCATCCAAAGACGCTCAGCAGCCGTGGGGAGTTTTAAGGCAAAGAGCCCATTTCTGGGGGAAAAAAAAAAAAATCAACCCAACCCATCCAAAGCACCACAGGAGGGAAAAAAAAAAAAGAAAAAAAACCAGACACTAACCTGAAGGTGACTTCTGGCACGAGGCACTTGACCCCATTATGGAAGGGCCGCGTCAGGGAAATGGTCTGGCTGACCTGATCCACAGCAGACACTCGCCCTTGGTAGACTCCCAAGCTTTCTCCACAATTTATGGACACAATGCTCCCCAGCCAGTCCGTTGCCATATTTCCGGCACACAATTGCTGTAAAGAGACACAGGCCTGGCTGTAACAAGATGCAGAAAGTGACAACCCGAATCAGCATCAATGGCACCCCCCCCCTCCTTCCCCCCAACAAGGCCAGAACCTTGGCTCCCACCCAGGCTCTGGCTCTGTCAGCTCCTTTCTTCTTCGTGGGGTGGAAATAACATCCTTACGGACAGCGAGCGTGTAAATCCCTGCACGGGGCTTTGCCTGTATGATCGTTTGTAACGCAGATCATCGTTTCCATCATTAAGGAAATCATTTTCTAACCAAATTCAAGACTACCAGCTTCCAACAGCAATATTTAGGTCCGTCTGTGGACATTCTCCCTGTGATTTCAAAGAGGGAATTTATCTTCACTTCCTTTTTTAAAAATTTTGGTGTACCAACACCAAGGGAACAAACAGCTACAAAGAGGGGAGGGGGAAACCCAACACTGGAGTCCAGCACCAAAGCCTTCACGCTCTCCAGAGTATTATCACTGCCACAGCTGGATAAATTAAAAAAGAAAGTTGTGCTCCTTTCCAGCGTTGAGCTCTACCAGAATATAGGAGAGGAGAAAAAAACCCAAACAACCCACACTTTGTTAGTCAGACGTTCAGTCCCACGTAATTCCCTCAGTTTTGATGCTTGACTCTGCTTGTGTCAGCACTTTGAAGCAGCTAAGGATATCTTTTCATCGAATCATAGAGTTGTCTGGGTTGGAAGGGACCTTTAAGATCATGGAGTCCAACCATCATTAACCCATGTCTTTAAGCACGATGTCAACCCATCTCTTAAATATCTTCAGGGATGGTGCCTCAACCCCTTCCCTGGGCAGCCCATTCCAAGGCTTAAGAACCCTTTCTGTGTAAAGATTTTTCCTAATATCCAATCTGAACCTCCCCTGGGGCAACTTGAGGCCATTTCCTCTTGTCCCATCACCTGTGACTTGGGGAAGAGACTGACCCCCCCTTGGCTACACCCTCCTTTCAGGGAGCTGGAGAGAGTGAGAAGGTCTCCCCTCAGCCTCCTTTTCTCCAGACTGAACACCCCCAGCTCCCTCAGCCTCTCCTCACAAGACTTGTGCTCCAGACCCCTCACCAGCTTTGTTGCCCTTCTCTGGAGCCTCTCCAGCCCCTCAATGTCTTTTTTTTGTGGGAAGGGGCCCAAAACTGGACACAGCCCTTGAGGTGGGGCCTCACCAGTGCCGAGTACAGGAGGACCATCACCTCCCAAGTCCTACTCCCCACGCTGTTCCTGACACAGGCCAGGATGCTGGTGGATTCTTGGCCACCTGGGCACACTGCTGGCTCATGTTCAGCTGACAGGAGACCAACACCCCCAGGTCCTTTTCTGCCAGGGAGCTCCAGCCACTCTGCCCCCAGCCTGTAGCGCTGCAGGTGGTTGGTGTGACCCAAGGGCATGACCCAGCACTTGGCCTTGTTGAACCTCATCCCTTTGGCCTCGGCCCATCCATCCAGCCTGTCCAGATCCCTCTGCAAAGCATCTCTACCCTCCAGCAGGTCGACGCTCCTACCCAACTTGGTGTCACCTGTGACCTTATTGAGATTTCTTCCTCCAGACAGAGAGCACAGGAAGGTGACAGGCTCACTAGCATCACAGTAGCGTGCAAGAGCTGACAAGCTCATAAATGAAAACAACTACCATATATATTTGCCCTCCCTGCTGTAATTAACAGTAAGAGGGAGAAGGCTTGATATTTACCATAAGGAACACAAAACCAGAAAGAGATAACCCAGGAAGATTATTATCAAATACATAAACCACATTTCTGCGAGAGTCATCTTAACTCTCTTCAAGCCCTTCCTGAGCTTCTTGGAAAAAGATGCAAAAGAACAACCCTGGAAATAACTAGGATCCATGCATGCTACCAGAAAAAAACTCATTTTCCCCGACTTTCAAGGAATGCTCAAAGGGAAGGAAACGCTTAATTTGGTCACTAAGCCATAAATTCTTCAGGAAGAGCCTCCTCTCTTTCCTATTTCTGTGCATTTATATTAACCCATGATAACAACGTCTGGATTCCAAGATGATGGCTGGTAAAAAGCACTTTCAAAACACAGATAACACATCCCCAAGTTACCTCCAGCAAAATTAAAATTTAGTTGTTTTCCTGCTTTTTTGTATCTCTTTTTGAAAACAAGGAACAGCACACACCACCATCTTAAAAGGAGCCCTTTCAAAAGCAACAGCCTCCTTTTAGCGAGTAAGAAAATCAACACCATAAAATCTGTTCCTGTGCAAACATAAACCAAAACAAGGGAAACTGATCTCAAAGGTTCTTATCCTACTACTTTATGCATAAACCCTGTAGAAGGGAGAATGAAGTAGACATGTGATGAATGAGGTACTACATCACACGTGACACATTTGTTTGTTTACATACACCCGGAGGGTCAAACCTCCTGTCTCATACTCTGATCTTATATTCCCACTTTGTGTCATACAGCTGGCAGACATCACACATTCCCCAACACCTCTTGTTTCGGGTGTACATTACTGATATTCCCACAAGTTTTGAAAGAAACTGAAGCCACAGAGCTCAGTCAAACGCACACGCGGCACTTTATAAACCGACTCGGGCAGCGGTAACTCAGCACCGTGATGAGTCGACAGATGCTCGAGAGAAAAGATGCACGCTTGCCCTGTCTGGAAGCCGAGTTAGCACTGAGGTGCTTTCACTCATTTACGAGGGAAGCGGCCACCGAGCCCACCCGCTTTGTACCCGAGAGACAAGGTGGCGTGGCCACACACGCTCCCCAGCAGGGCCCATCTCCCCGGGCTGGATCATGGTGGGCTGCCCCTAGAGATAAACACAAAGGGGGTGGGGCCCAAGAGGTAAACACCCACCACCACCACCACGGCCCCCCGAGCAAACTCTGAGGGCCCCCCTAGAGATAAACACAGGGGTCTGCCTGGCCCACTGCCAGAGGCGGCCTGCAGAGGCCTGGAGCCCAGGGAGGGGAGGAGCTCAGCCCTGCCTCCACAGGCCTTCCCCTCCACAGCCGCTCCCCCGGCCTCCCCGCCACGGCCCCCCGGGGAGGACCGGACAAGGCCCAGAACGCTACGAAGAACCGCGACCAACCCCCTCCCACTCACCACCCGTGGCGAGGAGCCGGGGAAAAGAGCCGCCCCCGCCTCACCTGCACCCACCGATCGCCACCCGCCTCCGCCGCGGCCCCTCCGCCTCAGCGACGCTCGGCGCTGACGTCACTTCCTGCCCGCCCCCCTCCTTTCCCGGAAGCGGCGCTCCAGCCACCGGCGGGTGACCATAGAGAGGCACGGAGGAGCGGCTCGGCGCATGCGCAGTGAGGCGGCGCGGAGGCGTCTGCCGGCTGAGCTCTACGCACGCGCGCGCACACTCCCCCCCCCACCCCCGCCGGTGCGGGGCTGGTCCCTCCGCCACCGCCTCCATCACACCTCCGTCACGCCTCCATCACATGTCCATCATTTCCATTGCCTCCATCACACCTCCATCGCTTCCATCGCAAGTCCATCATTTTCATCACCTCCATCACCTCCATCCCACCTCCATCACCTCTGTCACACCTCCATCACCTCTATCACACCCCCATCACACCTCCATCACCTCCATCACCTCCATCAAATATCCATCATTTCCATTGCCACTGCCACCCCACCTCCATTCCACCTCCATCACCTCCGTCACACCTCCATGCTACCTCCATTACACCTCCATCACATGTCCATCATTTCCATCACCTCCATCACACCTCCATTACCTCCATCACTTCTATCCCATCTCTATCACCTGCATCCCACCTCCATTGCCTCCATCCCATCTCCATCGCCTCTGTCACACCTCCATTCCACCTCCATCCTATGGCCACCACCTCCGTCACACCTCTATCCTACCTCCATCGCACCTCCATCACATGTCCATCATTTCCATTGCCTCCATCGCCTTCATCACCTGCATCCCACCTCCATCACCTCCTTCATGCCTCCATCACCTACATCACCTCCATCCCACCTCTGTCACACCTCCATCACCTCCGTCACACCTCCATCCTACCTCCATCACCTCTCTATCACCTGCGTCTCACCTCCATCACTTCCATCACACCGCCATCACACCTCTGTCTTTTTTGTCACCTCCATCACCCCTCCATCACCCTTCTATCAACTGTCACACCTCCGTGACTCCTTCATCACACCTCCATGGCTGCTGCTACACGCCGCTCCTGTCACTGCTGCCAAATGTTCTCCCTCCCCTCCATCCCACCTCCAGCCCCTTTCTATCACCTTCTGTCACTTCCATCCCATCCCCATCCCACCTCCATCCCCTCCATCCCACCTCCCAGAGCCACAGAGCGCATTCATCTCCCGATTTCTCCTCGTCTCCATTAAACCCAGCTTTTTCTTCCCCCTTTCTCTGAAGCCCGGAGGCTGTTTTCCTCGCTACGTGGAGGAAGGAGCGGGGTGGGGTCCTGGATCCGCAATGTGCCGGCTGACCTTCCCCAGCCATATGGCTAATTAAAAACAAAATCATTACCCGGGCAGCCGGCGACGATAAGGCGAAGGTGAGCGAGGTCACAGCGGGAGGAAGGCTCCTCTTCCAGAGAGCAGCCTTTCCACGCCACGGCCACCAAATTCCAATTAACTCCGGGTCACGAGGGCCACTGAATCATTAACGGTGACGGACGGACTCAAAATATTCCCCTTTCTCCACTTAATTTTGATTTTCTCCCTGCGCGGGGGAAGAGAGGAGCTCGTGGTGTCGAGCATCCCAGGGCAGGGCTGAAGGGAGGAACCCAACGTTCAGCAGAACGAATGAATTCAGCAGAATGAATGAATTCTGCCCAAATTCCCGACGTTAACACCCACGAGTGAGGGAGGGCTCGGCTTAAATCATTTGTGCCTCGGGAAAAACGTGCCCCGTGGGGGAAAAAAAGCGGTTTCCCATCCCCACCCCACCCCACTGGAAGCCGTGGAGAGCTTGGTCATGTCACTTCAGGTAAGCACAAACCCCAATTTTTCCGTAAACTCCTTTATTATTTGCCAGGCAACTTAAGGTTTATTGCATTTTATATATATATATACTTTTTTTTTTTTTTTTTTTTTAAGGGAAGTTATGCAAAGCCTTGGAAATAATGGTGCTCTGAGATGGGGAAGCCCGGAGCAGGTGGTGGCCCGAAGCAACCCCTCTGTGGATCATCTCCCCAAGGGCTGCGAAAGGTTCTTTCCAAGGGATGGATTCCCTTTATTTTATCTTATTTTTCCCAGGGATAGAAGGGCTAATCCTGATTTTGAGTGAATTCCTCAATGGAGATGGAGCTTGATGTCGCCTCCTCACCCCAGATCCCAGCTGAGGATTTGCCTTCACAGGGTGCAGCACCCAACGAGGGCTAAAAAACCTCCCCCTGATGCCACCACGGCCACATCCCCCGCGGCAAAAGGGACAACCAACTCGTGTCCCTGTGGGAAAAAATCCAGATCCCACCGCACCCGAGTCAAATTTCTACAGAAGAGGTGGCGGGGGGGGTTTTGTCCCCCTCCCATCTTTTCCCAGTGGAATAAAACCAGCAGGAAACTTTCACAGGGGTATTTATTGGGGCGGAAATCCTACGCAGTTTTATATTCGGCACGCCATCGCCACGGAACTTGGCGGCCACCGTGCCGGCTGAGGGCATCTCCTGAGCTTCTCAAAGCCTTGCTCCTTTTACTAGTCTGAATATCGAAACCCCTTGGTTTGGTTGCTAAAAAAAAAAAAGGAAAAAAAAAAAAAAAAGCTAAACCCCACAAATTAAAACAAAAGCAGCAAATACAGAGTGTGAAAGCCAGAAGTGTCCTGCTGTGCCTCTTACTGCTTCTCCTCCCTGGCTCTTAGTCCTTTGATATTCTCCAGGAGGCTTCTTGTTAGGAGTTCAGCTGGTCATGTCTCAAATTGTCAACAGCACTACTGGTGGATAAATATATATAATTTTTTTATTTTTATTTTCTCTAGTAGTCAGGCTGTCACCAAGGATTGGTAGAAACACTTGGGGACTCATTTAATAAACGTACATTCAGGGAATTGAGCGAGGGTGCCCCCAGAAGGGGTCCACCTGGGGTAGGTCTGGCCTCCAGAGCCCCTCAGCAGGTGGCCGGATCCCATCGGCATGAGGAACTGAAGGGTTGGCCAACCATTCTACCAAATGGAGCTTCAAAGACTTTCACCCCGTGGGTAAAGGTTGGCCAGGTCTCTCAAGGAGGAACCTGCAGGTTTATCCCTATTCGGTGGATGAAGGGAGCTGCCCGCCGGCACCGGGAAGGGTGAGGACATCCCTAACCCACATCTCCCACTGCTTCTCCCAGCCCAGAGCATCCTCCTCCCCACCGCAGGACTGTGGTCTCTCTGGACCTCCTCAAGAGGGACGAGCAAGCTGGACCTCTGTGGAGCTGGCAGGGGGAGCCCGACAAAGCTTTATCCCTCCCCACTCGCGTTTTCATGAGATGAACAAGCCTCCAGTGAAGCAACACAACGAGGGGTTGTGTCGGCTTGGAGAGAGCGTTGGCAAAAGCTGGTGGAGCGTCCCACTCCAAGGGCTGGCTTTCTTCTGCGGAGCTTATGGAGAGCTCTTCGCGGGGAAACGCTTCTTGATCTGGAAGCTATCGCATTTCTTGTACTTCATGGTCAACCCGTACTGGGGGGTGGTGTCCACCTCCTCCCCGGGGAGGAGGCTGAACTCCAGCTGCTGCAGCATGGTGGTCAAGAAGAGGAAGACCTCCCACCGGCCGATGGACTCCCCGATGCATCGCCTCTTCCCCAAGCCGAAAGTCAGCACTTTGTCGCTTTCCGTCCTGCTTATTTCGGTCCCCGCCGCGTTGAGGAACCGCTCGGGGTTGAAGGTTGAGGGATCCTTCCAAAGCTTCCTGCAGCGGAAAGGAGAGAGAGCTGAGGAAGCCGTTTTCACCCACCGGGATGGGGGAGAGCGGTCAAAACACCTCCCTGCAGAGTGAAGCATCCCAATATTTTCTCATTTCATCATTAAAAAAAAACCCCACAAACCACCCAAACCTTGGCCACCTCTGTCCCTGATCTGAAATGCCAGCAGAGACTGAGCTGGTGGGGTCTGACTCTACCACAACCTCCATTTCAAACTCCGATTGTGTTTTCCTGCGGAGACACCGGAGATGGACTTAATTCAGCGCGGAAAGATCCCGCCGTTTCAGCCAAAAAAAAGGAGGAATAAATAAATGAAATAAATACGTTGGTGCACGGGAATCAGCCAGCACCTCTTAAAAAGGAAGGATGGAGACCTCAGGGTTTTTCCCCACCTTGGCTCTTCCCAGCAAAACTTCCCAACCTGTCCCAGCCCAGCTGCTGGGAGGCGCCAGGTGGGATTTTCCAGGTGTCTTAGTGGAGAATTTCTGGATGTGGGGAATCCTCTCTCCTGGCCCTAAGGACAGCCTTCCCATCACAGGGCTCACCAGGAGCAGAAGGAATAACGTGGTGTTTCTGCTCTGCTGGGCTATTGGGACACAAAGTCTTGAGCTTCTGATCCAAAACACCTCATCTGGGAACCACTTTCTGTATCAACCCTTAGTCAACTGAATTCCTTCCCCCACCAAAGGGGTCTCTACTGGAGGGGTAAGATTTGGTTTCCAGATCCCCTTTCATTCACCAAAGGTGATGATCAGCAATAACGACATGAGCCTGTTGAGTTTAACAGTGTCACATCGGGACATTTTTGTCCCTGGTAGAGGGAACCAGACGGTTGTCGTTGAGCACATCCAGAGCCGCCAGCCCGGATCACAAGGGCTGCTTGGCAGGAGGATCTACCCATTCCTGATGATTCAGCAGCCCAAGCTGCCAACCCTCGCATGTACATGGAAAGTCCGGAGCATTGAGGACATCACAGAATCACAGAATGCTATGGGGTTGGAAGGCACCTCTGGAGATCATCTAGGCCAACCTCCCCTGCCCAAAGCAGGTCCACCCAGAGCAGGTCCCACAGGAACGTGTCCAGGTGGGGTTTGAATGTCTCCAGAGAAGGAGACTCCACCACTTCTCTGGGCAGCCTCTGCCAGGGCTCTGCCACCCTCAAAGTGAAGAAGTTCCTCCTCACGTTGAGGTGGAACTTCTTATGTTCAATTTTGTGCCCGTTTCCTCTTGTCCTGTCCCTGGGCACCCCTGAGAAAACACCATCCCCATCCTCCTGACACCCACCCTTTAAGTATCTATAGGTGTTGATCAGATTCCCCCTCAACCTTCTCTTCTCCAGACTAAAAAGCCCCAAGTCCCTCAGCCTCTCCTCATCAGAGAGATGATCCAGGCCCCTCATCATCTTTGTAGTCACCATGTTACTACACCTAAATCAGGTACGTCCTGGCACTGAGAAAACAGTGACCACGTCAACTCAGGGCAGCTCTGCACCCAGGAGACCCAAAGTGTGGCTTAGCATCAAACCCACACCATTTTGGGGGTTGGTTTTGGTGGGTTTTGGGGTTTTTTTTTGGTCCTATCTGCCTTTTCCTGCCTTCAGGAGCCATTTGGCTTTTGGCTTGTTTGCTCTAAGGGATCTCCGTGCAGAGCAAAGCCACCGCAGCCCGGGTAAGCAGGGGGAGACCCGCTCTACTCACTGGTCGTGGTTCACTTGCCACTGGTTGATGAACACGCAGGTGTCCTTGGGGATGTAGTAGCCGTTGAGCGCCGTCGCCTTCGTCGTGCTGAGAGAAATGACGGGCGGAGGGGAAGAGAAATCAGGAGGAGACCCACAGCCTCGCCAAGAAACGAAGCTCGGCAGGTCCTAGGGGGTCTTTTCCTTCCCAATGCCCTGTTTGAGCTCTCAGGACAGGCCAGGAAATCCCCCAATTTCTATTTGGGAGAATAAATCATCTCGGTTGACGCTTCTCCTCAAGGAGAAAGATTCCAGTTTCGGGAAGCTGGATGAGTTGTGATGGGGTGGGGGGAATATGACCCCGTGGACGTTCAGCATCTCTCCACGAGCAAAGGCTTTGGACTAAAGTTGCCCTCAAAGTGAAGGATTTGAGCCCAGGAGGGCAGCTGCTGGCCCCAAGGGATGCAGCCACGGGCACCACCACAACGTGGCAGCTTTGACACGAGTAATTCAGGTCGGAATATTTCCCCCGCACCTCCCAGAAAACCACTCCAAAAAAAAAAACCCCAAAAAACCAACAAACCCGCCCCAAAATAATGTGTTGGCTGCTCCAGCCCGTACCTGTGTGGGATGGTGAAGGGCAGGAAGGAGGAGTGCCTGAAGGTCTCCAGGATGAAGGCTTCTGTGTAGGGCAGCATGGCACGGTCCGACAGCCTCGGTCTCCTCTCCTGGCCGATGGTCTTGTCTGCGGGAGGTCAAGAGGAGGGAGTGGGTTGGAGTCAACCCTCACCGGAGAGGTTTTGGCCCTGGAGGAAGCAGGTTCCTGGACTCACCTAGTTCTTCCTGGATCTTCTTCTGGATGTGGGGGTACAAGGCAACGTACATGAGGCTCCAGGATAAGGCAGTTGTCACCGTGTCAAAGCCTGGATGGACATGAAAAAGGCATTTAGTTACCAAAAGAGGACAGGGGAGCTGGTATTTACAGACCCCATCACTCTAGATGTTCGCCATGGAGAAGTTCCTCATCAGCTATCACTGAAAACCCATCTGCTCTGGTCACCGCTCAGAAGAGTGCCCACGAGCCCAGCAGCAGCTCCAAACACCCAAGCATGGCCAAGGTCTCACCCCGACAGTCCCAGTTCCCCACACCCAGCCTCCCAACAGCAAGGCTTTACCCTCAAAAATGTTCTCACCGGCCCCAAAGAGGTCATTGACGATGCTGATGATCTTCTCATTGGAGAGTGGGACATGGGCATCCTCCCCTACACTATTCCCCTGGCAGTGCTCGATCAATGAGTCCGTGACATCCCGGATGTGCTCCTGCAGAAAAGCCAGTGGGTCAGGGACATCAAGGACACCCAGGGCTGGAGACACATCTCCTCTCCCAGCCAGTGCTGGCTCCTGGGGGGGTTTAACTGCAGATTGGAAAGCTCCAAGAAGTTTTCCAGGGCAGAGGTGGGGGGACAAGGGAGTATCTTCTTCCCCTCAGGCAGGCAGCACCTCTAGAGAAGGTTGTAAGCAGCTCTACCTACATCCAAGAGCATCCAAGCTCTTACCTTATCAAAGCTGGCGTAATGCTCCTGGACAATTTTTTTCACAAAGAAGTTGAAACGCCTGTTGATGTCCTTGAAGATCTGCATGGTGCGGCTGGGAAGGTACTGGAGCACGGGGATGAAGTCAGCGGGGTTGCCGGCAGCGGCCGCTTCACCAAATTCGTTGCTGAGGTTCACCAAGCTGAGCAGCTCTTGGTCGTTGTGGTCGTAGCGCTTGCCAAAGCAGATGGCACAGATGACGTTGGCCA
>JAOQGH010000069.1:19052141-19062306 GCA_025769975.1 Gallinago jamesoni | reverse complement strand
TGGCCAACGTCATCTGTGCCATCTGCTTTGGCAAGCGCTACGACCACAACGACCAAGAGCTGCTCAGCTTGGTGAACTTCAGCAATGAATTTACTGAAGCGGCTGCTGCCGGCAACCCTGCTGACTTCATCCCCGTGCTCCAGTACCTTCCCAGCCGCACCATGAGTTTATTCAAAGATTTCAACAAGCGATTCGTCCGTTTCCTGCAGAAGATTGTCAAAGAGCACTACGAGACCTATGACAAGGTAAGAGCTCGCAGGACCCTCATCTCCCCCAGAGATGTTTCTGCTCTCTCTGTCCCCCTCTGTTAGCGAGTTGTTTTTCGTCTCGCAGCCAAGTGTCCATGGATGTCTATGTTCTTGTGGGTGTTGCTGCAAGTCCAGATGTAGTCTAATGTAGTCTCATCTGGGATCTCTTGAGCAGCCCAGTAGTGCGCTCCTCCTTCTTCTCCATGGCCCTGTGTGATAGGGGGAGTTTGTTGGTTGACCATCTGATCTATCAGCAGAGCCATGTGCCACATGGAGAACCATCTCCTTGTTGCCACAGGTTGCAAAAGCAGTAGACACTATGGAGGATGAAAGATCAGGTTCTCCAGAGCTCGTATGACCCGGGGCTCCTCCAACAGCAGATCGTTGCTCAGCAATGCCCATTCCTCTGCTGGTTCTGCTGCCACGCCTTGTCTTCTCTTCCTCTCAGAACAACATCCGAGACATCACTGATTCCCTCATTGAGCAGTGCATGGAGAAAAAAGTGGAAGCAAATGGTGCCACACAGATCCCTAAGGAGAAGATCGTCAACCTTGTGAATGACCTCTTTGGAGCAGGTATCTTTTCCCACCGGTCCCTCAGCTACTGCAGATTTTCTCAGGTTCCTCATGTTACTGCTCTCTCTGACCTCGCTTTGGCCAGCACCAGGCAGCCAGTGGGGGTGTAAGCACTTGCTCTCCTGCTCACTGATCTTCCTGGACTTTCCAAGGACACCCCTAGACACTAGCATGGGACGTTAGCTCTGGAAAGAGGCTTTGGAGATGAGCAAAGGGCACAGCTTGTAGCTCAGTCAAGCTTCACAAGCCATGGTGGCTTTTCCTGGTTGAAGGAGATGTCTCTTTACTGATTCATCTCTGAGTTGCTCTACGGGAACTCCCCCAATTCTGGAGAAGTTGTACAAACCTGACATAACCCAAGGGTGAATCAGGATGAGTGAGAGGAGAACATGTTAACAAAGTTTTCTCCAATGGGACAGAAACCCAATTCTTACTGTGCACCCAGGATGTCCTTTGACTTCTTAGCCACCCAAGACTGCTCCATGTGATGGTTAAGACAGCAATCCAAGGCATGTGTCCTTCCTGTTGTGCAAATCTCACCTACACACTTTTGTCTTTGACCAGGGTTTGACACGGTGACAACTGCCTTATCCTGGAGCCTCATGTATCTCGTGACGTACCCCCACATCCAGAAGAAGATCCAGGAGGAACTAGGTGAGTCCAGGAACCCTGCTTTCTTCAGGGCGAAGATCCCTCCAGTGAGAGATGACCCCAACCCACTCCCTCCTCTCGACCTCCCGCAGACAAGACCATCGGCCAGGAGAGGAGACCAAGGCTGTCAGACCGGGGCATGCTGCCCTACACAGAAGCCTTCATCCTGGAGACCTTCAGGCACTCCTCCTTCCTGCCCTTCACCATCCCTCACAGGCAAGTGTTGAGGTTGCAAAGGAGGTGGAGGGACAAAGTGAACTCGAGGCGCCTTGTCACAGCCACCCCGGCAGCGGTGTGGGGAGGGGCAGGGAGATTATCATCAACTTGTAGAGTGATGGCTTCATCATGGACACAGAGAGCTCACAGCTCTTGCGCGGGGCAATGTGGGAGCTCCCAAAGAGCAACCCTTGCCTTCTTCTGACCTCACTTCAAGATGTTCCACCCAGCTCATGTAGGGGTTGCCCAGTCCAGCTCACGGACAATGCTCCTCTTAAAGCCATCTCTTTGGGCCATGTCCTTACTTCAGCAGCATCAGGAGCAAACTAATAGTCCCTTGGGGATGCAGGAGAATCTTTGTGCTTCCCAAACTCTCGAGAGTCTTTTCTCTCTCCAGCATGACCAGGGACACGGTGCTGAATGGCTACCACATCCCAAAGGACCGCTGCGTGTTTGTCAATCAGTGGCAAGTGAATCACGACGAGTAAGTACCTTCTGAGGCAGAAAGCCTCCTGTGGTGACACACGGGCCCCTTCCTGCACAGTCTTCTTCCTGAGCAGAAGTGGGGTCAACATGCTCGAAGGAAAAAAGGGAGCAAGTGAGGTATCTACAAAATTCAGGGATATTCTTACTGGCAGGACCCACCTTCCAGTGTCTCCCCTACACCCATGGCCAGGAGACACCATCTCAGCACCTAATGCTTTCCCTTCCAGGAAACTTTGGAAGGATCCACTGACCTTCAAACCAGAGCGTTTCCTCAACGCCGAAGGGACGGAAGTGAACAAATTAGATGGGGAGAAGGTGCTGCTTTTCGGCTTGGGGAAAAGGAGGTGCATCGGGGAACACATTGCCAGGTGGCAGATCTTCCTTTTCCTGTCCACCTTGCTCCAGCAGCTGGAATTCAGCATCTGTGATGGCAAGAAGGTGGACATGACACCGATCTACGGACTGGCCATGAAGCACAAAAGATGCGAGCGCTTCCAGGTCAAGCAGCGCTTCCCCGTGAAGAACATGAACTGATCATTGGGTTTATCCATTGCCCAGGCGTCTCCAGGGGGCAAAGACCTGGGTGTCCTTGTAGCAAAGCTGGGTCTGGTACACCTTGATGGGATGATAAAATAAAGTGAAGCCATTGAAACTCCTATCTTGTGGCGTTTCTTGCCTTTTTCATTTTTCCAGCATTTCCAGTGTCGGATATTCCATCAGGTGCTGGATCTTCCATCACGTCTAGTCTTAGTACCACAAAGCACGTTCATGGGGTGTCTTTTGCTAGGGGGAAAGGAAACCTACCCAAAACCAGCCCATCCAAATACCGCTGGGCTGTATTCTTTCAGAATCACTCTTTGGCAGCTGAAGGACAGCCAACCCACGTCATAGCCCCACCACCTCCGTCCATGTTTAAGATCGTGGCTCAACTGATGCCCAAAGCTTGGGTGGAGCTGAGGACGATGTTCCTGAGGTCCAGCCAGTATCACTATTCCCGGACTACTTGAGGGACAAATTTCCACTGGTTGAAATTTACCTTCACTGTAGATGTGTCTGCCAGGAAAAAAGATCTTGGAAGTCTCGGAGAAACTCTAATACTTCTCCAAGCCCTCCAAGGACAGCTTGTTCCCTTGTTTCTGCACGGTGTTTTTACACACCCAGCTGACTTGTCGGGTCACTCTGAGATCCCACACTGGAGAGGTTCATCTTTGTCCATAGAGGAGCTCAAAGTGCCTCTCCGAGAATCTATCGGACAATCTTGCATCAGAGGTTCTCCTGCTGCTCAGATTGCTTTCCTCAGAAAAATGAGAGGGATCCTTCAAATTACCTGAGCCCCTCTGGACCAGTGTGTCAGAGGACTTCTGGCACCTTAAGCCTTGCTCACTGTAGTCACTGCTGGCCCCAAAGGACACAAGGAAGGACCCTTTGACCCCTTGTTGTTGAGGAAAACCAGGCTGCTGGTGTTCTGGGCTGGAAGAAGGGTGTTTTCGCAACGGGGGAAAGAAGGAGAACAGGACTTTCTCCAACTCAAGCCCAAGAGTTTCCGTTGGCTGCCAGTCAACCTATGCTGAGCCAGATGCCTCCTTTCCTTCCACTGGCATGCAAAGACATCGTGCAGCCCAGTGCCTGGCAAGCAACGACACAGGAACAGCTATAACCATCTGGCGCATCACGCGCTGCTCCTGAGTCCCTTCCCATGGGTGGCATCTGCTCAGTCATGCGTAGCCCCAAACCCTGACCAATGAGAGCTCCCTTCGGGTCCGAATACCAATCACTCGTCAAGCATTACACAAAAATTTCCAAGAAGAGAGAGAGAAACAAAAGGGTACATTGGGGAAGAAAACAGGGAAGCCGGTTGCCCAAGATTTCAGGGAGATTCCGGCAAGAGCGGGGAGGTGTTCAGACCCGCTGAACAAGCCTGGATGGAAAGGAGGAACTCTTTGTATGTCCAGGTCCTGCCTGGTCATCAATTTGTGATGAAACACTAAGAGGATACAGCTTCAGACCCACCCAAATTCATTGAACCAGCCCGAGCAGCCCCACTCCATGTCACACTGGCTTTGTCTTCAGTGCTTAATCTCATCATCCCAGTATTGCAAGGAAAAGCAAAGGGGAGGACCAGGAGGTCCAAACTGTGGTTTGAGCTGCAGGCTACCAGAGGGACTGGAGGAAAGGTGGAAGGATGGTTTAGGGCAATCCATGAGGTCCATCAGCCAAGGAACATCTCCTCTCCCTATGGCAATGGCTGTAGGTCAAGGCAACAGAGTCATGAACCACCTTTCCAGAAGGGACATCCCAAAGCTGGCATTCATCTCCTGCAGGGGAAAGTGGGATCATCCTGGACGTGGACCCAGATCTCTCATTGCCTAACTTGATGATTCAGAAGAGCGCCGGGACCGCCAGGGATTTCACGCCAGCAGTATGTCACGCCACCTCCGTGGGCTGGAGAAGATCTCATGGACTTGGCCCGGTGATTCCAAGCCACAGTGGGAACACGCGATGCTGATGCTGGTGTAGGACCAGAGGCCCCATTTGCTGGAGCCATTGCGTGACTCTCTTGCCATGAAGGCTGAGTTTGCTGATAAGGCCCGCAATAAGCAAGGGCAGATATAAAGAAAGAACAGTGGGAATATTTTTTTTTCCCTTTGGAGACGAGTGTTTTATAGCCCCGGGGCAGATAAGCAGATTAATATTAACATTGCTGAGGTGAAACAGCCCCTTGATGGTGGAAGGTCTCACCAGGATGCACTTATTGAGGGCTGATTGCCTCCCCTGGGGACACTGCTACCTGTCTCCATGGGGCAAAGCCTGGGCATTGGAGGGCAAAGACCTGGGAGAAAAAGTCATCCCAGCATCAGGATGGAGAAGGGGAAAGGGAGAGAACTGGGCAGACAGATATCCTTCCCCACACAGCCCTTCTCTTTGTGGTGTTGGAGGAGAAACTCCTCCACTCCTCACTTCTTAAAGCCCTGTCTTCACTTGGCGTCTCTCTCTCCCCACGATGCCAAGGGAGACAGCCCATGCAGCTGCAGGAGATCTTTCCGGGCAGCTTGGACAAGCAGAAGGACCCTCTGAGACCTTGGTCTGATATTCCTGCATGAACACATCTCCTTGGACATTGAACAGCCTAGTGACCCCAGCTGAGGTCCCGCTTTTCTTGCTGGGGATGCTGTAATCAAACTGTCCCTTCAGCCCAGCCACCCCCATCCCAAACTCTGGCATTCTTCCAGCTCCTGGGCAATACGGTTGGAACATCAAAGCTGATCAGGCTCCTTCACCAGATGTTCTCCCTGCTGGGTGTCTTGGCAGCCCTCACCACGCAAGGAGGAGACCAGCGAGAATGGCCCGAGCATCAAAGGGATGATCACAGAATCACAGAATGCTGTGGGGTTGGAAGAGACCTCTGGAGATCATCTGGTCCAACCCCCTGCCCAAAGCAGGTCCACCCAGAGCAGGTCACACAGGAACGTGTCCAGGAGGGTTTGGGATGTCTCCAGAGAAGGAGACTCCACCACCTCTCTGGGCAGCCTCTGCCAGGGCTCTGACACCCTTAAAGTGAAGAAGTTCCTCCTCTTGTTGAGGTGGAACTTCTTATGTTCAAGTTTGTGCCCGTTCCCTCCTGTCCTGTCCCTGGGCACCACTGAGAAAAGACTGGCCCCATCCTCCTGACACCCACCCTTGAAGTATCTATAGGTGTTGAGCAGATCCCCCCTCAGCCTTCTCTTCTCCAGAATAAAAGACCCCAAGTCCCTCAGCCTTTCCAGGTGAGAGAGATGCTCCAGGCCCCTCATCATCTTTGTAGCCCTCTGCTGTGCCCTCTCCATGATGAAGGGAGAGGGCCACCCTGCTCCTTTTACGGGTGTTGGACCTTAGTGCTTCACCTCCTCCTCTTCCCTCTTGCCTCCTGAGAAACAAACCCATCGATCATTGCCACCAAAGCTCCAACTGCTCACAGTAGGTGAGGGACTCGGCTTTCCTAACGATCTTCCTCAATTAAGCCCTCCAATTACTCCCCAGGTAGCTTGGAAGCGCCGTGATTTTCGTTACTGGAGCCGGGGCGGTGATAAGCCCGGGGTGGGGGGGTAGGGGGGGGTGGGGGGGAAGCTTTTATCACCCCGCGGCCGGTTGCTTTTATTGTGGGCTTTAAACTGAGTCAGCAGCCCAGCAGCTGGGCTTCAGCTCCTCTTCCGAAGGGGAGAACGTTCCTGCAGGGATGGGTCCGGGCAGCCGTACACCTTCTCCATCCAGCTGAGGGCACCTGCCCGCTGACAGAGCTCTGGGGTGGGTGGCATCTCCTCCCCAGCCCCGAAACGGGCTCGAAGAACCACTTTGAGCTCAAAGAACCTTCCCTGATGGAAGGAAGAAAGGGGACCTGCTCCCAACACTTAATGACCCTCCTCATTAAAAGCACTGTCCTGTATCCCTAACTTCTTTCCTTTGGCTGTTTGTGAGGTCTGTCATCGGGAATCATCTCCCCATGGGGGTTAACTCTTGGGTGTCTCCCTTTTCTCCCTTGAACCCAACCTTGACATCAAAAATACCCTCCCTTGACGCCCTAAAGCTTAAAATAAACCCCTCGATTTTATCTTAAATTCTATTTCTGAGCCACACGTGCTTTCTCTCTGCCAGTGGTTTTGGGGACACTTCTCTCTGAGCCGGTGGCAGATGATCCTCTAAGATCCTCCAAGATCCTCTAAGAGTGGTGGGCTTTGCATTGGGTGTCCTGCTTCCCCCACCCCTGCACCACCAGGGCTTGGGAGCTCCTTCCCTTGGAGAAGGAAACCCCTAAACACCATCTTTCTTTTTTGGGATGGAGTTGGGCTCTCCCTGGCCCCGAACCCCGGGAGCAGCCGGAATGATGCCCGTTTTCTGCCTTTTGGGGGGGGGGGAGAAAATCCCCGCTCACCCAGAGCTTCTGAGGTGCAGGGTGGGACCTTCCCCAGAAGGTCCCCGGCAGCGTGAGCCCTGAAAGTGTGGTGGGTTTTTGGGGTGCTCCTCAGACCCAACTTCAGGGACCACAGGCAGGGTTGGAAGTCACCTCTCCGTCCCCAAAGCTGGCACCGGGGCTTGAGGGGGGGGAAGGACACAGAAGGATGGGTTCTCAGCTCCCCCCATAACCCCCCCCCCACTAACTGGCCCCATAATAAGGGCTCCCAGGTGACCTCCTCGCTCTCCAGCCCCTAAAATCAGCTCCCTCAACCCCAGAAAAGGAGATAAAGCAGGGCTGGGGGGGGAGGGGGTGACAGCAGAGTGTGGGGGGGTCCGACCTCATCCCATGCTGGAGGTGACAAGTCCCCAACCTGCCCCCCCCCCCCCCTTCTGCTTTAATTAAAACCACCCTGGAAAACCCAGGACACCTTTGGAAATGAAGCTGTTCTCCTCACCCAAGAAGGGAGTTTTGGGGTTGACCCTGGGGTGGGATGGGGGGGGGGGGGAAGCCCCCCCCGAAATCCAAGGCTGTCTACCAGCACCTGGGGGGGGGGGGGGACGACACACGACACACACAGACACAAGTGCGAAGCCTTGGTGTCCCCTCTCGTCGGGGCTCGGGACACGAACGCCCTCCGGTGGCGTCCGTCACACCACGACACGGGGCGGGGGGGGGGAGCGAGGGGTTTTACCCCCCCCTCGGAGCTTTTTTTTGGGGGGAGGCACATTTAGGGAGGGGGATTTATAGGACGCAGAGCATCCCCCATCGCCCCTGGAGCGGCAAGAACTGGGCAAACCTGGTTCCCGTCGGGGTTTTATGGGTTGGAGCTGGGAGCTTCCATCCCGCTTTTCCTCTCATCTTCCCAGCCACCGCCTGTGGATTCTCCGCTGTCTACTACACCCAGCCGCCTTCCCCTTTCCCTGCCCACCCCTTCTCATCCAGCCTGATCCCCCGGAGGCTCCAAACCCACCACCCAACAAGGAGAAAACCAGCCGGGGGATGCCGAGAAGGGGCAGATCCACCAGGCGGGTGGTTGTCCATGTTCTCCTCCCTCCAGAGAAGGGATGTCGCCCGCTTGGGATTTTATTCCCACCTCCTCCTCTTTTATATATTTTTAATTATTTTTTTTTCTCGCCTTTCTAATATTTTCCCTTTTCCTGCCGCTTCCCAGCAGCTGAAGAGCCCCCTCTCCTGGTGCGAGGCAAGGAGGTGACCGGCCACCTCTCCACCTGCTTCGTGGCCAAATCCAGTCCTTCCCTTCGCTCTCCCTCAAGCCAAGACCCTTCTCCAGGATGAATCTCTCCCGGGACACGGCAGGAATTCGCTCCCGGAGGATTCTCCTCCGAGTCTCCTGCCTGGTCCACATCAGCCACGTCACCCTTCCAGCCCTCCCTGGGGATGCTGACCATCTTGGGTCTTCAGGGATGGACCTTCAGAGGGGAGAAACCCCCCAACCCTTTCCCAGGAGCAGCTCGGAGCATTCCTGGCTGCGCATCCCTTGGGATATATCCATGTCCCTAGGTCTGGTGGGACCAACCTCGGCCACGTCACCCTTCCAGCCCTCCCTGGGGATGCTGACCATCTTGGGTCTTCAGGGATGGACCTTCAGAGGGGAGAAACCCCCCAACCCTTTCCCAGGAGCAGCTCGGAGCATTCCTGGCTGCGCATCCCTTGGGATATATCCATGTCCCTAGGTCTGGTGGGACCAACCTCGGCCACGTCACCCTTCCAGCCCTCCCTGGGGATGCTGACCATCTTGGGTCTTCAGGGATGGACTTTCAGAGGGGAGAACACCACCAACCCTTTCCCAGGAGCAGCTCGGAGCATTCCTGGCTGCGCATCCCTTGGGATATATCCGTGTCCCTAAGTCTGGTGGGCTGGGAAAAACTAGGACCTGGGCACCATTCCTCACCAAGGTGGGTTCATGCCTGGGTTCTCCTGATCGGAGAGTGGAGACCCACCGGCCCCATCCTGCTCCCCAGCATCAGGGGGGTGGGAGATAGTGGGAGGGGGTGGGAGATTTTGGAGGGGTTGGAGATTTTGGGGGGGGGTGGGTGTCAGGATTCCCAGCTCCAGGAGCTCAAGGAAGGCTCTCCCAGGACTTCCAGTTGCCA
Source organism: Gallinago jamesoni (assembly GCA_025769975.1). Classification (NCBI taxonomy): domain Eukaryota; kingdom Metazoa; phylum Chordata; class Aves; order Charadriiformes; family Scolopacidae; genus Gallinago; species Gallinago jamesoni. The sequence goes on along the minus strand of JAOQGH010000069.1, from coordinate 19,053,086 downwards.
TCACACCCAAGGGGACAGCGCTGCTGGCTTTGGGGGGGTTGGCACGCTCACCGGTGGGTGTGCAAGCCCCGGGGGGGCAGGGGGGGACGGAGGGGGGGGGAAGTTTGCAGCGGTGCGTGGGGGGGTGGGGGGGTTGCATTTGGGCTACATTTCTGGCACAAACCAGCCGGTTTCGGTTCCTCCCCCGGGGGTGCTCTGTTCGGGGGACACACCCCAGCCCCTTGAGGTGGGGAGGGGGGGGCTGCGAAGGCCCCCGGGGTGCCCCACTGGCTGGAAATGGGGTGGAGGTGGGTGGGAAGGGTCCCCACACACACACCCTTGGGGGGTATCACGCTCCAGGCGAGAGGGGGTCGGTGGCCAACATCTTCTCACACAACGGTGTTCTTCAGGAGCGTGTTCGGTCACCCGGGGCGGGGGGGGGAGGTTTTTTGGGGGGGGGGGGGGAAGTCAGGGCGGGAGCCCGAAAAAATGCCGGTCCCCGGGCTTCCTGCTCCACCACCCACGGTGGTGGCAGCGCTGGGGCAGGAAGTGACAACCATCTCGGTGTCGGCGGGGAGACCACGGGGGCTTTGGTGTGCCTGTGGCCACCATGGCTCCTCGGTGGCAAGTGGCGGGGGGGTGTGTCCTGCACCCATGGGCCTGCGCCCTTCCACGGGGGACGGACGTGGTGGTCACCCCGAGGGCCATCCCCAGCAGCGCGGCCATCAGGGTGGTGGTGGGGGGGGATTCTGCCCCTCTGCTCTGCTCTGGGGAGACCCCCCCCAAGTGCTGCCTCCAGCTCTGGGGCCACCAACAGCAGAAGGACATGGTGGGTCCCAGAGGAGGCCACGGAGATGCTGGGAGGGCTGGAACCCCTCTGCTGGGAGGGCAGGCTGAGAGAGTTGGGGGGGTTCAGCCTGGAGAAGAGAAGGCTCCGGGGAGACCTTGGAGCCCCTTCCAGTCCCT
>JAOQGH010000069.1:19034890-19047432 GCA_025769975.1 Gallinago jamesoni | reverse complement strand
GTATTTGGGGGGAAAAAAGGGCTTTTCTGGCTTCTGGATGGGATGTGGTCCTGGGGTGGAGCCTTGGGCATCCCTCCGCGGGGATGGTCCCCATCTAACCCACCCCAGTTATCCCACCACGGTGATGGTCCACGGGATCCCTCCCCGGGCATCCAGCTCTGGTGATGGTCCCCGTTATCCCACCCTGGTGATGGTCCCTGGGATCCCATCCTGGTTATCCCACCCCAGTGATGCTCCCTGGTTATCCCTCCCCAGTGATGGTCCCCAGGATCCCATCCTGGTTATCCCACCCTGGTGATGGTCCCCGTTATCCCACCCCCGTTATCCCTCCCTGGTGATGGACCCCGGTAATCCCACCCCAGTGATGGTCCCCATCTATCCTTCCCCAGTGATATCGCCAGTTATCCCACCACGGTGATGGTCCCCAGGATCCCATCCTGGTTATCCCACCCTGGTGATGCTCCCCATCTGTCCCACCGCAGTGATGGCCCCCATTATCCCATCCTGGTGATGGTTCCCATCTATCCCACCCTGGGCATCCCTCCCCGGTGATGGTCCCCGGGATCCCATCCTGGTTATCCCACCCCGGTGATGTTCCCCATCTATCCCACCCCGGTGATGGTCTCCATTATCCCTCCCCGGTGATGGTCCCCGTTATCCCTCCCCAGTGATGGTCCCCATTATCCCACCCCAGTTGTCCCACCCCGGTGATGGTCCCTGGTGATGTTCCTGGTTATCCCTCCCTGGACAACCCACCCCAGTGATGGTCCCCGGGATCCCACCCCAGTGATGTTCCCAGTTATCCTGACCCAGCTCCGGTGGGCAAAGCTCACCCAGTATTTTTCCAGCCAGAGTTTGGGTGAAACCAAACCAAGTTTGGGTGAAACCTCCAGCCTTTCTGCTTTTTTTATTTTATTTTATTTATTTCCCCCTCCTGGGGTTATTTTTTAAAAAAAAAGAGCGGATCTCCCGGCCGGTGGGAAGCGCTGACTCAGCTCTTTGGCGGGGGCGGGGGGGGGAGGGCGAGTGGCTCCTTGAGCAACACCCGGGGCCAGTGTCCGAGGGGACAACGGGGCTAAAATTTTTTGGGCTGGTGAGATCAGCACCCTTTGGCTAAAATTTTGGCTCCGCGCGCCGGGTGTGAATCCAGGATTTAACCAAAAACCCTGGATTTTTGGGGAGGGGGAGGAAAGGGAGAGAGCATCCATGCTTTCTGGTCCAGCATCATCCTTGCCCTCCCCCCCCCTCCCCTGGCCACCTCCCTGGCGGCGATGTCCCCAGCCTCACGGTTGCCATCGTGGCTGGTTTAGTGGCCACCCCGGGAGGAGGGAAGCGGGCGCCCAGACGCCGCGGTGATGGGCTTGGCTGGAAAAACCTCGGGTCCCCAAACTCCCTCCGTGTTCTGAACCTCGGGTTTCTCCTCTCCGGTGGCAAAAGTGATGGGGGGGTGGGTTGGGGGGGGTGGCCTGTCCCCCTCTTTGGGGGTTGGGGAGGGGGGGACGAAGGTGAAGGAAGGTGGTGGCAGCGTGAAGCCTCATCCGGAGGGGTCTGGGGAAGGGCTGCGGTGGGAACTGGGGGGTGGTGGGAGGGGGGGGGGGCACGTTTGCACCCGCTCTCTTCCTCCCCCGCTGCTTCTGCCCTTTATCTTCTTCCTCCTCCTCTTCTCTTGGCCTTGCCCCCCCCCTTCCTTCCCCCCCCCTCCCCTTTTCGTTTCGGTTCCTCCTTCCCCAAAATACGCCGAGCTGCCGGCAGCGGGGCTGGGAACCGTGGCCTCTGGTGGCCCCCCCCCGAACTGAGTTGGAACCCCCCCCCCCAGGGTGGGATTTTATGTTTTTTTTGGGGGGGGTTGCAGGCAGGGATGCTCTGTGGCCCCTCTCCGTGGCCCCCCCCCAGCCCAAGAAAGCCATGTTTGATGCTGGGGGCTGGTGACTTCATCTCTTCCCCTGGGGGGGGGGGGGGGTCAAAATGGGGGAAAATAAAGCCTGGTTTGTTCCCCTCCCTCCCACGCAGCGGGGCAGGATGCGACCCAGCCCCCGGGGGCACCATTTCCCCCACCCCCCCCCCGGGGTCAGTGCATCCATCCCCCTGGGATTTCGTGTGGTCCTGGGGCGCCCGTGGGTTTTATCCTGCAGGAAATAAGAGTTATTTGGGATTTTTTTCAGATCCGGGGGGGGGGAAAGAGGGGGGCCTGGGAAGCTCCCAGGGCTGGATGGGATGTTTTCCCCCCCACTACCCCCCCGCTACTGTAGATCAGCAGGCTCTGCTCCTCGCTGGAGGAGCATCACACACCCCCACCCCCCCCCCGTGCCTGAGTTTCCCCCCCCCCATGCCTCAGTTGACAGCCCGCTCCCGGCGGGGGGGGGGACAGAGGAGACTGAGGGGACCCCATGGAGCCACATGGAGTTTTGGGGACATTTTGGAATGTCCTGGGCCAGGACCCCCTTCACCTTCACCTTCTCCACCTTTTAAATGGTCGTGTGGTTTGGGGGGGGGGGGGCATCATTTGTGGGGTTCCCTGCCGTGCCCGCTTCTCAGGCATCCTGTGTGTCCCCCCCCCATTTCCAGGTCTCATGGTACCAAGTGACGTGTCCCCCCTGTGAGATTGGCAGCCCCCCCAGCCTCCTGAGAAGATGTCAGGGATGCAGGTAACTGCTGGGGGGGTGAAGGAAGGGATGGAGCAGGATCTCCTGCATCTTCTTCAGAGACAGCCCTGAGGCTGAGGGGGGGGGGCGGGGGGGGACAAGGTCACTTGTCCCCATGTGGAAGCCGAGGACCTGTCATTTTTTGTCCTCCCCCCTCCCTCCCAGCTGAAAAAACCCCACCTGAGCTCCCCCAAATCCCCCAAACTGCTTCTGCTTGGGTTTGCATCCGAGGATGGGGCAGCCCCGCATCCCTTTATGGGGGGAGATGGGGGGGTTCCCGTGGGTGAGGGGAGGCCGTGGGGGGGGCGATGTGCCCCGTGGGGCTCTGACACTGTCCCCCCGTGTGTTGTGTCCCTGTCGTGTCCCCCCCCCCCTTTTTCCGGCCGTGGCCAGGCCGTTTGGCCATCCGGTACAGAATGTATCGCCAAGTACAACTTCCACGGTACCGCCGAGCAGGACCTGCCCTTCAGCAAAGGAGATGTCCTCACCATTGTCGCTGTCACCAAGGTAAGGCTGCCACCTCCTCACGGACAACCCCCCCCGCCCCCCCAGCCCACCCCCGTTTCCCCCCCCCGTTTCCACCCCCCCTACTCTTCCCGGTGGTGGGATTTCCCCGGGAGCCGTCCCTGCATCCCATCCCGTGTGAGAGCGCTCAGCCCCGCCGCTGGGCTCCCCCTTGTCCTGCTGGAAGTCCCACGGAGCCAGCGGGGCTGGGAATGGGGCCACCCCCCCCCCCCCCCAGGTTAATTAACTGACGGCCTCGTTAGTTAAGGTTTCTCCTAAATGTAAGCCTCTCCGGTGCTTCCCAAGAGGAGGAAGAGGCTGGAAATCAGGGAGCGATGCTGTGCTCAGCACCGGGGCGGGGGGGGAAGCAGGGAGGCTGTGGGTCCCAGCAGCCTGGGAGGCGGGGGGGGGGGGGGGTCACAGTGAACCCCCCCCGGGGGCTACCAACCTCAGGGTTTGCTAGCCCCAGCGGCGACCCCCGAGCTCTGCGGCGGCCCCTGGGATGCTCAGGGACGTGCCTGGGGAAGGAGGAGGGAGGCAGCCCTGACACCCCCCATGGGATGCTCAGGGTGGGGCTGGGGGGGCCACAGGCTGGTGGTGACCCCTCTGCTGTCCTTGTTCCCCCCCCCCCCCCTCCCTCCAGGATCCCAACTGGTACAAGGCGAAGAACAAGGTGGGCCGGGAGGGCATCATCCCCGCTAACTACGTGCAGAAGCGGGAAGGAGTAAAAGCTGGGATCAAGCTCAGCCTCATGCCGTGCGTATCCCCCCCCCCCCCCCGGGAAAACCCCCTCCCAAATTCCCAAAACCCTCCTCCGAGGTGAATTTGGGGAGAGCTGGGCTCGGTCTGGAGCCCCTGGTCCGAGAGAAACATCTTCCCTCTCCGGGCTCGGGGAAGGGAAAGGGCTTTCCAAGGAACGTTGATTTGGGACCTGCTGGTGGTGGGGAAAGTCCTGGGCACCTTCGGAGCTGCCCGGAATGCTGGGAAGATGTTGGGTGGTTGGATTGCCTTGGGAAATGGTTTCTTTTATCCAAAATTGGGGTTGTGAAGGCTGCTGGGAGAAAGAGGAGGGAACAAAGTCCCTGGGTGTCCCTGGATGCCTCCCGGGGCCACCGGTCACCCCCGGAGCTGGAGGAACCATGAGGAGGAAGCCCCCATGGATGGGTGGTGGGGCTGAATCCCGGGTTGGGGAGCAGGATGCCGTGGAAGGAGCTGTGTCCTGGGAGGGGTGGAGGTGGCAAGAAGGAGCATGGGCAGGGACCGAGGCTGCTGCACGTCCCCGTGACCCCCAGCTACAGCCCCCCTGGCTCCATGGGGGTCTGACCCCTTGGGCCAGTGCGTCCCTGGTCCTTGACCTGCCCCATGGGGGTCCGACCCCTTGGGCTGGGGCATCTTTGGTACTTGACCTTCCCCCACAGAGGTCCATCTCCTTGGGCTGACTCATCCTGGGTCCTTGACTTGCCCCATGGGGGTCTGACCCCTTGGGCTGGGGCATCCTTGGTCCTTGACCTGTCCCAGGGAGGTCCAACCCCTTGGGCTAGGGCATCCTCAGTCCTTCAACCACCCCACAGGGGTCTGACCCCTCAGACGAACACATCCTGGGTCCTTGACCTGCCCTGGGGTGTCCAACTCCTTGGGCTGGGGCATCTTTGGTCCTTGACCTGTCCCAGGGTGTCCAACCCCTTGGGCTGGGGCATCTTTGGTCCTTGACCTGCTCCACAGGCATCTGGCCCCTCAGGCTGGCACGTCCCTGGTCCTTCACCTGCCCCAGGGGGGTCCAACCCCTTGGGCTGATCATCCTGGGTCCTTGACCTGCCCCAGGGGCGTCCAACCTCTTGGGTGGGGACATCTTTGGTCCTTGACCTGCCCCACAGGTGTCCATCCCCTTGGACTGGGGCATCCCCAGCCCTTGAACCACCTCATAGAGGTCTGATCCCTTGGGCCAGGACATCTTTGGTCCTTGACCTGCCCCAGGGTGTCCAGCCCCTTGGTCTGGGGCATCTTTGGTCCTTGACCTGCTCCACAGGCATCTGGCCCCTCAGGCTGGCACATCCCTGGTCCTTCACCTGCCCCAGGGGTGTCTGACCCCTTGGGTGGGGGCATCCCCAGTCCTTCAACCACCCTACAGGGCTCTGACCCCTCAGACCAACACATCCTGGGTTCTTTACCTGCCCTGGGATGTCGAACCCCTTGGGCTGGGGCATCTTTGGTCCTTGACCTGCCCCACAGGTGTCCATCCCCTTGGACTGGAGCATCCCCAGCCCTTGAACCACCCCACAGAGGTCTGATCCCATGGGCCAGGCCATCTTTGGTCCTTGACCCGCTCCTTAGGTGGTCCGACCCCTCGGACCAGCTCATCCCCCCGCCCCTAATCCTTGACGTGGCCTGTGGGTCCGGTGGCAGGTGGTTTCACGGGAAGATCACGCGGGAGCAGGCGGAGCGGCTGCTGTACCCACCGGAGACGGGGCTGTTCCTGGTGCGGGAGAGCACCAACTACCCCGGGGACTACACCCTCTGCGTCAGCTGCGAGGGGAAGGTGGAGCACTACCGCATCATCTACTCCTCCAGCAAGCTGAGCATCGACGAGGAGGTCTACTTCGAAAACCTCATGCAGCTGGTGGAGGTGAGGTCCCCACCTGCCCAAGGGGGAGGGAGCTGCCACCCTTTCCTGTATCCCCCCAGCCTGGGGACTCTAGGGTTGAGGTTGCTGGGAAGGATGGATGTAGGGTCAGAGCTTGTGTGGGACCTTCTCTGGAGCCCAAGAGGTGGTGTGTGGGACCTTCTCTGTTGCCCACCATGGGACAGACCCAGGTGGGGTGGGACTGGATGGGCCAAGGGGATGGAGGGACCAGGAAGAGGAGACCCCTTGGAGCCCCCACCGGTCCCATCTGTGGTTTGGTGCTGCCACCCCTCCTGTCCCCCTCCACCCCAGCCTGGGGACTCTAGGGTTGAGGTTGCTGGGAAGGATGGATGTAGGGTCAGAGCTTGTGTGGGACCTTCTCTGGAGCCCAAGAGGTGGTGTGTGGGACCTTCTCTGTTGCCCACCATGGGACAGACCCAGGTGGGGTGGGACTGGATGGGCAAGGGGATGGAGGGACCAGGAAGAGGAGACCCCTTGGAACCCCCACCGCTCCCATCGATGGTTTGGTGCTGCCACCTGGTGGGATCCCAGAGCCCAACATGGCCTCGGCGGGAGCCCTGTCACCCCAGGGAGTGTCACCTCGACACGTGTGGGCTGTGACACTCATCTGCCTGTGTTGTGTCCCCCCCCAGCATTACACCACGGATGCGGACGGGCTCTGCACCCGCCTCATCAAACCCAAAGTGATGGAGGGGACGGTGGCAGCGCAGGACGAGTTCTCCCGCAGTGAGTGGTCGTGGCCCTTCCCAAATTCTTGGGGGACCCCCTCCCAGACACCCCCTCACTCTCCCTTTCCCCCCCCCACCCCCACCCCGCAGGCGGCTGGGCTCTCAACATGAAGGACCTCAAGTTGCTGCAGATCATCGGCAAAGGGGAATTCGGAGGTGAGTCGTGTGTCCCTCACCGTGTCCCCCAACGCCACGGTGGCCTCTGCAGTGGGACCCCCGGGGCTGGGGGGGTAAGGGGGGGGTTGTGAGATGCTCCCTGTCCCCCTCCCATGCCCATTTCTCTCTTCTGGCCCACAGACGTGATGCTGGGGGATTACCGGGGGAACAAAGTCGCCGTGAAGTGCATTAAAAACGACGCCACAGCCCAAGCCTTCCTGGCGGAGGCATCCGTCATGACGTGAGTGTCACCTTGGGGGGGGGGACTATAACGGGAGGGAGGGAGGTGGCCCCCCCCGATACCTCCCCAAACCCCTGAGCCCTCCTGCCCCGCGCAGGCAGCTCCGACACAGCAACCTGGTGCAGCTCCTGGGGGTGATCGTGGAGGAGAAGAGCGGCCTTTACATCGTCACCGAGTACATGGCCAAGGTGAGACACCCCATTCTCCCCCCTGTAGACCCAGCTGGCTCATCCCAGCTTGGGATGGCATCTCCCTGGGGCCACCGTGGGGTTTGGAGGTGGGAAACGCCACCCCTGTGGGGAGGGATGTCACCCCACGAGGGAGGGACATCATCCCCGGGTCCTGCCCTACGTGGGATGGGATGCTCAGCCTGAAGGCACCATCTCCATCCCTCCAGGGCAGCCTAGTAGACTACCTACGGTCACGGGGACGGTCGGTCCTCGGTGCAGAGTGTCTGCTGAAGTTCTCCTTGTAAGTACGCCAAGAGTTGGCCATGCCCACCACCACCCTGACCTCCACCCACCAGTGTTTTGGGGGCCACCTCCCTAAGCCCCCTCCTTCCTTCCAACCCCAACCACCAGAGACGTCTGTGAAGCCATGGAGTACCTGGAAGCCAACAACTTTGTCCACCGGGACCTGGCGGCGAGGAACGTCCTGGTCTCGGAGGACAACATCGCCAAGGTCAGTGATTTTGGCCTGACCAAGGAAGCCTCCTCCACGCAGGACACGGGGAAGCTGCCGGTGAAGTGGACGGCGCCAGAAGCACTTAGAGAAAAGGTGAGGGAGCGGAGGAATGGGGATGGTCCTTGGGCTGTGAGGGTGGAGGCTGGAGGAAGGAGGACACGTTTTCCACCTGGAGATGGTGCTTGAGCTCTCCGCCCCAAAACCAGCTGCCCTGAGGGTGGGGAAGATCTGCCCATCTCCATCCCTGCTTGAAAACCCCGTTCACGGAGCTTCTCTTCCCCCCCTACTCCTCCCCATCCTTCCAGAAATTCTCCACCAAGTCGGACGTGTGGAGCTTTGGGATCCTCCTCTGGGAAATCTACTCCTTCGGGCGAGTGCCTTATCCGAGAATCGTAAGTGAGGACCACCAGCCTTCCCTCGGGGATGGTTTTTGGGAGTTTTTTAGGGGGAGAGGGTGGGAAACCCTACGCTCCCCGCATCCCGACACCCATCCCTTCTCTCCGTGTCCGTCCCTCCATCCCACCTCTTTCCCCAGCCCCTGAAGGACGTGGTCCCCCGCGTGGAGAAGGGCTATAAGATGGATGCTCCCGACGGTTGCCCCGCCGTCGTCTACGAGGTGATGAAGAAGTGCTGGACCTTGGACCCGGGCCACCGGCCGTCCTTCCACCAGCTCCGCGAACAGCTAGTGCATATCAAAGAGAAGGAGCTCTACCTGTGAGGGGGGTGGGGGGTGGTTTTTTTTGGGGGGGAGGTGGGGTGTCTCACCCACCACCCACCCCACCCCAGGGGGACCCACGCTGGGGTTTGGGGAGGGGGGGACAACACACCGGAGGGTGGGCATCCCCCCCACCCAGCCCCGGCACCAGGAGCAGCCGGAGGGGGGGAGCCCTGGGGGGGGTGCAGTGTGTGTGTCCCCCCCCCAACACCCCCCTCAATTCTCCCAGTTGCTTCCAAACTTCCAAATCAGTTGGGGTTTTTTTTGTTGTTTATTTGTTGTATTATTTTTTTTTAAAGATTTTGGGAGGGGTTTTTTTGGTCTCCCTTTTTTTTTTTGATTTTTGGGGTTTTTTTTGTTGTTGTTGGTTGTTTTCTCAGTTTTGGGGTGTTTTTTTTTTTTTGTTGGTTGTTCGGATGTTTGTTGTTTTTTGGGGGTTTTTTTTGTTGTTGTTTTGGGGTTTGTTGCTTTTTTTTTATTATTATTTCAAGCAGGGCCCAGGTGAGCGCCGGGCGTTTTACTAAAGTACGAATCTTATTTTTTAATGTAATTAAAAGAAGAAAAAAAAAAAAAAAAAAGAAAAAAAAAAAAGAGAGAGACAGAGAGAAGAGAAGGTGGTTAATAAAAGAAGAATAATAATAAAATAAAATAAGCCAATGAAACGGACACGTGAAAAGGAAACCCCAGCGACAGAAGTGATGGTTTAAAGGGGAGATGCTGGACTCGCTGAGAGCGTGGCCGCGTCCCCCCCTCACCCCCCCAACCCCCCCCCCCCCGCAAACTTTTTTTTTTTTTTTTTTTTTTTTTGGGGGGGGGGGGTGTTGTTTTGCTTTAAACTCATTGCAATGTTTGCATGCTGTCTCCAGAGGCCTTTTTTTCCAGTCCTGTCCAGTGCTTTATTCTCATGTAATGCTACCGACTGTGAGATTAAAACTGTAATAAAAAACAAAAACAACCAAAAAAATAATAATAATAATAAATAAATTACCCTTCCCTACGCCACGTCCTCCCTACCCCCTTCCCCCCCCCCCCCATCCTCTCCCTTCCTCTCCCACTCTCTGGCTCTCCTCCCATGGGATGCAGCCCTGGGTGGGGGGGGCAACACTGTGCCCTGGGGGTCCTGGGGTGCCCTGGCAGGTTATGAGATGGGACAGTGTCCCCCCCCAGCCCCATCTCTGCCCCGGGGGTCCCCACGTAGTTGGGATGAGCAGCATCACTTGGCTCCCAATGAGAACTATGAGCTTTCCCCCCCCCCAGCCAACCCCCATGAGAACTGGCATGGTTGTGACAGGGATGAAGCTGCCCAAATGATGGCAAAGCTCTCCCCTCTGGAGATGCTTGGACCGGGATGGGGGAAGATCTTTTGGGATGTGTTTTGGACCATGTGGGACCTTGTCCCCCCCCTCCTTTGCTCATCGCAGCCGAGCAGGAGATAAAGACGGGACCCCACCACCACCACCAGCAGCACCATTATCCTGGACCCCCAGGTGGTGTCACCCGTGGTGTTTCTCCTCTCCGAGGGTGTGGGGTGGAGGTGGTGTCTGGCACGCACGGCTCGGCGGGTTTAAAATAGTTTCCCTGCACCCGAGGGAGAATTATTCAGCGTGAAACGAGGCGCGGGGCACGGGCTCCGCTTCGGGAGCCGGGAGCGCTCGGCACCGGGAGGACTTTTTTTTGGGGGGGTTTGGTGGTGGAAATGAAGTTAAAAATAGGGAGTGATGGCCCAGGTCTAGGTGACCTATAAATCCTCAAAGGGTGGGTGTCAGGAGGACGGGGCCTGTCTTTTCTCAGTGGTGCCCAGGGACAGGACAAGAGGGAACGGGCACAAACTTGAACATAAGAAGTTCCACCTCAACATGAGGAGGAACTTCTTCACTTTGAGGGTGGCAGAGCCCTGGAAGAGGCTGCCCAGAGAAGTGGTGGAGTCTCCTTCTCTGGAGACATTCCAAACCCACCTGGACATGTTCCTGTGGGCTCTGGGTGGACCTGCTTTGGACAGGGGAGGTTGGACTAGATGATCTCCAGAGGTCCCTTCCAAGCCCACAGCGTTCTGTGAGTCTGTAGGTGGGACGGCTGGGGTGGAGGATGGAGTTGCACAGCCTCGGAGAGGGGAGATGGCCAGAGGGGACAGGACAGGGGTGGGATGGGGTTTGCTCCACCGTAGGGTCATTTCCCCTGGACTAACCCCACCTCCTCTCATCCACATCCCCCCCCACCCACCCCCCCCCTCCCCAGCAGGCCCCAGCCGTATAAGCTGCTTTACTTTTCGGGCTTATGAAGATTAAAGTCATTTCCAGGCAAAGCCCCCAAGAAACGTGGCTTTTGAGACGGTGAGAAGTACCCGGCACCTTCATGTGATGGTTGGCAGCAGCCAGCGGCGGGGGGGGTGGGAGCTTGGTGGGGGTGTTGGGCTGGTCCCCCCGTGACATCCCTGCTGGTCCTCTCCCCATGGGGTCACCACTGGCCGATGGACCCCTGCCAGCTGCCGAAAAAAAAAAAGGGGAGAAAAACCAGACCCAAAAACTCAGTCAGACCTTTGGGGGTTCTCCAAACGGTGGTCTCCAGGACTGTGCCCAGTCCCACAGGCAGGAGAGGGGGATTTTGGGGTGGGAGGTGGGGGTTCAGTGCCGTAACACCATAACACCACCCTCAGCATCCTTTGGGGGTGGGGAGGTTGGAAGATGCCAAGTGAGGTCAGCTGTAAGAAATCCATGGGGACCGGCTCCCTGCGCCCCGTGGAAAATCTTCCTCCCTGTGAAGAGGGGGGGCTTCACCCCCCTGAGCCTCTCCTCCCGCCACTGGCTGTGCCTCAGTTTCCCCCAAATGGGGTTCTCTGCCTTCTCCTGGCTCCCCCAGTTTGGAGTCAGGAGATTTGGAGACTCCAATTTGGGCTCCAGCCCGTATCCCACTCGGGATGTCTCCCTAGGGATATGGGGGCTGGGGTGGAGGGGACAGGTCACCAGCTCCTCTGGGACACCCAGGGGCCACTGCGGCTCACGGCTGCTGGCTTCAGGACATGTCCCCCTTCCTCCTCCTCCTCCTCTTCCTCCCGAGGAAGAGACAGGCACTGAGCCCAGCCGTGTCAGCCCCCCCCTCCACCGGCAGCAGGCAAGGAGGCATCTCCGCCACCCATGCCCAAAGGGGACACCAGGGCCATCACCTCTCCTGGAGGACAGAGCAGGACAGAGCCACGTTGGAGGGGAGGGAGGGATCCTAAAAATCCATCCTTCGAGTTCCAGCAGCCCTCCTGCCTCTCCCAGCTGGGGCTGGGGGGGGCTCAGCATCCCTACCCACCCAGCTCGGGGTGTCCCCTGGCCGGGCTTGGGGACCGGCACCCCCTCGGTGCGCAGAGGTCTCGGGAGGTGGAAGGACAATCTCTGAAGCTACGTGTGCTTGGCTTTTCCTTCCCGTACCCCCAGTTCCTCCACTTGCCCGGCCTCACTGGGGTGGGCATCTCTTCTCCAGTTCCCTGCCCTGTGGGTACCCTCTCCCTTCTCCTGGGGGGGGGGGGGGGGGGGGGCCTTCCTCTTCTAAACAACTTAAAACTCTGCCTCACTTCAAAGGGAACCCGATTTCCCCCCCCGCCCCCCCCCATCATCCCGAGCTGTTCCCAGCACAATTCCAGCTGCGGCAAGCGCCGGCCGCTTCCCCTTTCCCAGGCTTTGCAGAGCATCCATCCCAAGAGGAGGGAGAGCAACGTGACCCCCTCCCCACCTCCACCCCCCCCCCCCGGGACACCCCCCCACTTTCCCAAACTGCCCACTGCTTGGGGAAAAAGAGGTGGGGGGGGGGGGGCAAAATTACCAGCTCTAATTAGGGCCCAAGGAGGCTCCTTCTGCTCCAGCCGTGGTGGCTCCCGACACCCCTGGCAGACCTCGCCAGCATCTGTGCTGTGCCCCCCCGCCCCTTCCCCCCCCCTCCTTTTATCACCAGGACTATTTTTAGTGCACAAAGCCATTCCCGTCACCGCCGCCGTGGCGTTCACCTCGCCGGCTCCACTCTCTGCCTTTTATATATATTTTTTTAATTTTTTTTTAATTTTTTTTTTTTTTCTTTGGCCTTCTGAGCACTCCAGGAAAAGAAGGCAAGGCTGGGAAGATTCCCCGTGGGAAAACTCGGGGTGGGGGGGGGCTCTCCGCCACCCGGCAGCACATGCTCTCCCCATGTGCCTCTTGACATGCTCTGTCTGTCTGTCCGCCTCTATTTGTGTCACCGCTTGGGTGCCCACTCC
>JAOQGH010000069.1:18995310-19008200 GCA_025769975.1 Gallinago jamesoni | reverse complement strand
CCCCCCCGCGTCGGTCTCTTCTCCCAAGTCACAGGCAATGGGACAAGAGGAAATGGCCTCAAGTTGCACCAGGGGAGGTTCAGGTTGGATATTAGGAAAAATTTTTTACACTGAAAGGGTTCTTAAGCCTTGGAATGGGCTGCCCAGGGAAGGGGTTGAGGCCCCATCCCTGGAGGTATTCAAAAGACGTGGTGACATAGTGCTTAGAGATATGGGTTAGTGATGGCTTTTATCAGAGTCAGGATGATGGTAGGACTCTATGATCTTAACAGTCCCTTCCTACTTAGACAATTCTATGATTGTAAGAGCTCACACACGGATATGAAACTGGTGTTTGAAGAACTTAACATGGCTAAGTGCGGATGCTGAGAGCATCTCATCTCCAGCATCTCCTCTCTGAGCTCGTTTCCCACCTTGTAAGTCACGGGATGACAGGTCCCATCCCAAGAGGGTTGCCCCAGCTGTGAAGGACCAGAAGAAAGACACGCGGCTTCTAAAAAAGCTTCTAAAAAAAATCCACGTACACTTGGAGAGGCTGAGCCTTCATCAAACTCTAATATGTTTAGAAACAAGGGGGTTTGATCTATTTAACGATGCGAAAAGCTGGAAACCAAGCGACCCAGGCTTCCCAGGAAGCAGTACTCACTGTTAATGCTGGCTGCGTTGCTCTGCAATTCCCTTTCCTTCTTCTCCAACTCAGCTGCCTTCCTCTCCAATTCCGCCTGCTGCTGAAGAAGCCCGGCCTGCGCTGCCGCAGCCACAGCCTAAAAAAAAAAGGGGGAGAAAAAGGTAAGTCCTTCCCCTGAGCGAGGCAGCGGCGATGCCACCCGCAAACGCACCAGATGCCAAACGGGAACGGAAGCAAAGGGAACTCAATAGCAAGGGGTTTAAGGATAATTTGAAACCCGTGGCTGATCTGAAATATCTTGAGGCTTTCTGTCTTAGCTGCTGGAGGACAAAAATCAAGACCAACGCAGAACTCCACCCAGATGTTGCTCTCTCATACCACGGGAAGACAGGGCTGGAAAAGCCTTCAAGAGGCTACATCCAGTCTGTTGCCCATCCTCTACGTCCTTCCCCTTCAGAGAAGCTGAGCTTTTCTTGCAGCTCCTTCTCCCTCCCAGTTTCCCTCATTGCTCCGAGTGCTCTAACAACAGAGCAGCAGGCAGGACTCCTGAGTTTACCAGGACAATTCCCTCCCCAGCCAGGAGAGGAAGATCAAAGGAAAGGCGAGGCAGATGTCTACCACACCTCTTGAGCATCTCTTCTTCAAGAGAAGAGATGGAGAAACATCTCAGCAGGACAAACTGATCCTTTCTCCTACCAGCCTCAGCTTCTCTGCTGTTTGGATGAGGTTGTCCTGGCCACTGGGTACTTCCCAGCCAGATGGGATGTATAGTGAGACCGCACTTTCGCTCCTGGAACCGAGCGGGACTGACCAACCACCAGAACTAAGCTAAAAGCACCAGTGGGATACATTTTGGCATTTCCAGAGGGAAGCCAGAGCAAACAGGATACAAGGCAAAGTGAGCTCTGCCACCAAGGGGGACAGGGAAAAGGTGTAAAAAGAACCACATGTGCGTATTCCCTATAGAGATCCGCTTCACAAGGCGGGGACAAACGCAAGTTTAAAGATCACCTGCAGCTTCCTACACCCATCCCCGAAGAATCCCGTTCCCCTCCTATCCCCACGTGCCTCTGGAAGCCCACGGGAGCTCCCTCAAGCTCTCAAGGGGTTGCCATACCTGGGGTGTGGGCTCTACGGACGTCTGCAGAACCGCAGGCTGCGAGTGGCCAGAGGGCTGCGTGGCCGGCGTCGTCCGTGCTGCATTTGTCTGCGTAGAAATCACAAGCAACGAGGCAAGAGATGTTACACACGGCAGCTTTTAGCCAGGGATAGCCCAAGTTTTAGCCCTACCAAACCAGAAAGCAGCTCTGCAATTCTCAAAAGTTTGTCAGATCCTCCTTTTGTTAAGAGTGGCACTGGGGAGGGGGGGTTTACGGGTATCAGGCAAAGGAGAAACAAAAAGGGATTTTGATCAAGTTGTTTAAACCACAAATGGGGCTTCACCTTGGTTTCCCCGTTCTCCTTTTTCCCACCTCACACGTGGCAGGAAGCAGCCAGGAAGCAAGACCGGAGTTCCTGCAGCGATCCACCAACGGTAACCGCCGCAGCAGCTCAGCTCCCCGCCAAATAAATATCCATGTGTCCTGCCACAAAGCATCTTCCCCTTCACACTTCACGGAGCTTTACTGCCAGTTTGGGAAAAAGCTGTTCCAGGCGAGGGGAGAGCTCCAGCCGGGAGTTTATTCCTGCTCCAGGGTAGGAGCAGTTGCTCGCAGTTTGCCACGACCGCAACGAACTGCTGCCCGTAGGGAAATCAGCTGCCAAGGCCTCGCTCTTTTCCCCTTGAAGCTGCACCTCCCATGGGACATTCTACATGGCCAAAGCCACCACCAGGACAACTAGTTCAAATACATGTGGCACGTACCAGCTGGGAGTTCTCGGAAAAGGGGTTGAATTCATCCAAGCCACTTTGGCTAGTGTTTGTGAGCTGCGTCACCGAGGGGTCCTGGAAAGAGAGAGGCAAAGACAAATTAGCATCAGGGACAGATCATCAGCTCATACATTATCCACACATCCCACTTTGTTAACTGGGAACAGGATGGGGTGAAACATGTCCCCACCACAGGTGGACAGCCTTGGCTGGCAAGGAATTGAAATAACCGAGGAGATGACTATCAGCAAGGCAAGATTTGCAGGCAGAAGGTAATCTCCTGCTCAGCCAAGAGGTAGGTTTGAAGAACTACAAGATTTTGGCAAAGGAGCCCTTCCCACAGATTACTACTGGGAGTTATTCCTCATTTCCAGACACTCAAAGTGGTCAGAGAGCAACCAGACACCCAGGGCCACCTCCCAAACCTCCTTTGCACCACAAAGCGTCCACTGAAGGTCCACAAAGTGTCCACTGAAGGTCCACAAAGCCCAGCAGAGCCTCACCAAACCAGCTTCCAGGTACAGCTGGTCCTGGCATCACCATAAGTGTCAGCTGCTGCCCAGGGCATCTGGACCAGCAAGCTAAAAATGCCAGAAATTCCTCCAAAAAGGCAAAACACCCAGAAATGTTGAGCCGGAGGCGTGACACTAATTACTTTGGAAGATTTGATTTCTGTTTACGAAGGTGCATCCACCCGTACTCACAGCACCGCTTGTCTCCATCAAATAATCCGAATGTTGAAGAAAAGGCTCTCAGCACCTCTGCCAAAAACACCTTTCTTCCCTCACCTTTTGATTTCTTCTTTTATACATACTACCTTCCATAAAAGATCCCTCTTTAACTGCCAGACTGGGACCTCTGGAGCGTCCCTGTTATGAGAGAAACAACTTACTTTTTGAACTCAAAAATCCTACTGTGAGAACAGCCTGCCAACCCGATAGCTGGATGTGGATAATAAAAAAATAAGAAAAAAAAAAAATATCAAAGTGGCTTTTTATCCCTCCCTCCTCCAGCAACTTGTATCTCGAGATCAGTCATTTTAATTTTGCGGTTAATGGGGTGAGAAGCAATTGAGGCTGCGACAAGGGACGGGCGAGCAATCGAGGCGTACAGGGGCTGACCGAGCCCGTGCGTTGGAGAAAAAAAACAACAACCCTAAACCAAAAAAAACTCCAAAAAAAGAGTAATTTGGCTTGCTCACAACGTGCCGTAGCCATTCCTCAGGGTTTTAGCGCAGCCTTCTGCCCCGCCAGACGCACTGGGAGGAGTTAATGAGTAACCCCCCTCCCAGTTCCCCACGCAACAGGTTGCACTAGTTTATGAATCACCCCCCCAGGGGCTGAGGGATCTCGGATGATGATGGTTCGGATGCTGCTCGGTGAAATTCCCACTCCCTGGCCAAGCAGGGCTGTGAAAAAAAAATTAATAAATAAAATCAGTGGGGAGCACCAGCAGAACACCCCACCACCACCACCACCCACGCTAGAAAGGACACAAGGCATGGATTTTATTTCACTACTTGCTCCTCCGGAGGCTTTAAGCAGTTTTGCAGAGGCGTGGGCTGTCCACAGCAGCTTACAAGCCAGTTAAGGCACGATAACTACTCCCTGAGAGCACCCTACCCTTCAATCCAGACCAGGCGAGGTCCCAGCCCGACTAAAGTCCAGCAGGAGGATGAGAAACTTCCTTAATGGTAGAGGAAGAGGAGAGCAAACCACCTGCATAACCACCCGAAGAGCTTGAATGGTCAGGCTGGGAGAAAAAAGTGCTTGGAAATAAGGAGAGAAAAAAAAAACAAAAACACAACACACCAAACAACAGAATATTGAGGGAAAACACACAGTTTTTCTCCTCCATTCAAAATGAAAGCCCCTGAATGGAGAGCAGCACCTCTGTTTCACTCCTCCTAGCTGCAGAACAGCTCAATTTCTAAGATGAACCACCTCTCATCTCGTTGCAGAGCTTAAAAAAAAAAAAAAAAAAAATTTTTTAATTAGGCAGCACGGCCAGGGCAGCTCAGCTTAACCCTCTTGCTGTTGTGCCAAGCGTGGTGTAAAATAGATATACAAAGAGCAGGGAATTTGCAACAAAGCTGAAATGTGTCGGGACACGGGTGGCTGTGCCCTGGAAAGGGCAGGAAGGGAAACAGCATCTGTGAAATAGAGGGTGACACAAAAGCACCAGCTTCCACAAGCCCCGAGTAGCCAGCGTGAAGGAGAGACATCTCACAAGAGATGAAGGAGAAGTTGCCCAAAAGCTTCAGGTTTTTACAGTTATTTTCTCCAGCGGTTCTTCCCAACGCGGTTCCTGCTCCAGGACTAAGGAAGAACCTGAAGCTCTCTTACTTCTCCAGGTATTCTGCTTGATTTAATGCATCCAGCCCCAAACTTTGTGCTGATCAGCCAATTATGAGTCTGACCTGAAGATCTCCCACTCGTCACCCTGCCCACCGTCGCTTCCACAAGCCAGAGGGATACAGGGTGTCACTTGTCACAACTTCAAATTCCCTCTTTGGACCAAATTGCCCTGACCTGCTGGAGAGCAGCTCCGAGGGAAAAGATCTAGGAGTCCTGGTGGACAACAGGATGCCCATAAGCCAGCAACGTGTCCTTGTGGCCAAGAAGGCCAATGGCATCCTGGGGGACATCAAGAAGAGTGTGGCCAGCAGGTGGAGGGAGGTCATCCTGCCCCTCTGCTCTGCCCTGGGGAGGACCAAGCTGGAGCACTGGGATCATTTCTGAGCTCCCCAGTTCAAGGAGGACAGGGAACTGCTAAAGAGGGGACAGCAGAGGGCTACAAGGGTGATGAGGGGCCTGGAGCATCTCTCTTATGAGGAAAGGCTGAGGGACTTGGGTCTTTTTAGTCTGGAGAAGAGAAGACTGAGGGGGGATCTGATCAACACCTATAAATCCTTCAAGGGTGGGTGTCAGGAGGATGGGGCCAGTCTTTCCTCAGTGGTGCCCAGGGACAGGACAAGAGGAAATGGGCACAAACTTGAACATAAGAAGTTCCATCTCAACATGAGGAGGAACTTCTTGACTTTAAGGGTGGCAGAGCCCTGGCAGAGGCTGCCCAGAGAGATGGTGGAGTCTCCATCTCTGGAGACATTCAAACCCCACCTGGACATGTTCCTGTGCAACCTGCTCTAGGTGGACCTGCTTTGGCAGGGAGGTTGGACTAGATGATCTCCAGAGGTCCCTTCCAACCCCATGGCATTCATCGTTCTGCGATTCTGTGATTCAAACTGTTTTCAAACACAGCGTTTAACGCAAATATGAAGTCTCTGCTGTGCTGTGCCAGCAGATGAGCTGCTAAAAGATTTTCATACGACAGGTTTGTGCAAAAAATGGTATTCCTCCATTTCTCTCTGTTCTCACGGGTTAAAGAAACGAAACGAGATGCCTCTAGATGAGGTCAAGGTGAGAGAACTCAAAGTAGAACCACCTGGAACTTAACAAGGTTGTCTAAATGTGACAGGAACTGCCCCAAAAACGTCACCGCGGCAGGACCTCAGGGCGCTGCCACTGCCGGTAAGACACGTTGAGATTTCTCTCCTTGGATTTTTGCATTCCTTTCTCTAAAGGGGATGGAAGTTTCCAGCCTCGGCCCAAGCTTGCATCAAAGTTTTGGAGGCAGCCGCCACTCGCAGTGGGTTACTGAGTAAACGACGGTGGTTAATCATCCCTCATTAACCAGTTGGGATAAGTCACAAGAAAGATGAGCCGGAGATATTTTTTTAACAGAGCTTATTGAATATCGTGTAGAAAGTCTCCCGAAAAGGCAGAGGTCCCCAGCTGTGTCAGTATTTGTGCTACACGGGGATGGAGAGCGAGGAAAGATACTCATCAGGTCCACGAGGCTGGGAAGGCAGAGACGCTTCGAAGCTTTCACCAACATCTCCAGAACCTCCCCCGAGCCGGCACAAGGAACCCAATCCTGGCAGAAAACAGGCTCATTTCATGGCATTCATGAGACCAAGGCAGCGCCACCCTAAATCATGAGATGCCATTTTCAAATCTGAGAGATAAGGCTTCGTGGGAGCAGCCGGAGACCTCTCACATCCAGACACAGGTGACTGGGGGAGTGGGACTTTTCTCTTTAAAAAGAGGGACAAAAAGCCAACACAAAAACCCTCACGCTCCCAAAAGGAGGATATAAAACCTGCCGCGAAGACCAGCTGCGGCTGCAAGGGGCTGTTGGGCATCATTGGCCTCATTAAAAAGGGAGTCTGACACCAGTGTTACCTGCTGTAAATCACACCCAATCTCGTGGGGGTGGGTTTTGTTTTTCTTTTGTTGTTGTTTAAAGAGTGACTAAAGGCCGAGCACGGCCCTGTTAGGTCAGATACCAGGGCAGCTATAACGCACACAAAGCAGCAGAATATTTACTTCCTCGGCGCCCGAGCAATAAATCCCTCTAGGAACGGCGAGTGTAGGTGCGAGCCACCCTATATCCCAGAAATATGGTCCTCCAAACCCTTCCCGAGACGCACGAGAAATGAGGGAGATGAGAGGGAGGGAGAGAAATGAGAAAGACTGACTTTATTTTTTTTTTTTCCTTCCCATTCTCACTTTTGATTCCTCAAAACACTCAGCCCTGTCACCAAACAGCTTCGCTTTGGCTTGGCCAGGAAATAAGAGGTCAAGAAACCCCCCTTTCCGGCAGATTCCCCCCCCCGGCCAAGGGTAAAGCACCCGTGGCCGCTCCTCCGTGACAGTCAAAGCCCCCACACTCGTTTTTTTTCACACCAGCCAGATCCGAGAGACACTTCCCAGACACCTCCCTGCTCAAATGACCCCGTGTTTCAGGTTAATCCCACAGAGGAGAAACCCTAGGGAAAGCAGACAAAATCTCTCAAGAACTTTGGCCCCTGAAAACCGCAGCCAAAGGGTGAATTTTGCCTTATGGGCTCAGTTTTAAGAGCTGACACTACAGCACGTTAAAAATAAAAAAAAGAGACCCCCGCGGTCGCTCAGACCACCCTGTGGCCCAGCCGAGGGAGGTCTCTCGCTGGATTATTTTTAACATCTCCACAATTTCGGCATCTGAAACCATTTTGGCACCCTTTGAGGTGCTGGCGCTGAACCCCCCACCCCAAAGCCTGGGGAGATGGGGACTCAGAGCACAGGATGACAACAGACACCCACTCCTTGAAAGAAGGAGGGGAGAAAGGGGAGACTTTGAGCAAACGAGGGTGGGAAGGGCTCCCCATGGTGGTGGGCAGACCCCAGTTGGGTTCCCTGGGGTGACTGGGGAGATGGGACACCCCCCACCTCCAGGACCCCCTGGGACATGCAGAGGGGGATAAGTGATGTGGGGCAGCATGCCCACGGAGGGCTTGGGGACCCCAGCCCCACAGGAGGGGATCCAGGAGGAGGGGTGGGGTGTACAGGCCCCACAGCACCCCTCTAAATGCTGGGGGCTCCAGGGGGGCCCATTCCCACAACACAGGCATGGGGGTGTCCAGAAGGTTCCCAGGGGGTCACAGCACAACCTGGGGGTGGAGAGGTGGGTGTCCCAGACCCACAGAACAGCCCTGGAGGGGAAAAGGGGAGGGTCCGGGAGGCGGGGGGGCATCCAGGCCCCATAGCATGGCCCTAGGGGGAAAAGGGAGGGGTGGTTCCCAGGGAGGTCCACGTTCCACATGGCCCTAGGCAGGATGGGAGGGTGTCCAGAAGGTTCTGGCCCCACAGCACAGCCTTGGGGGAAGGGGGAGGGAAGAGAAGGATCCTGGGGGGTGTCCAGGCCCCACAGCACAGCCCTGAGGGATCAAGAGGGGTCCTGGGGAGGGCCCAGGCTCCACAAAACAGCCTGGGAAGGGGGGAAGGTGGGTCCCAGCCCCATAGCATGGCCCTAGAATAGGGGGAAAAGGGGCAGTCCCGGCCCCCGGAGGGCATCCAAGCCCCATAGCACAGCCCTAGGGGGAGAAGAGAGGGGAGGCAGGGATGTCCATGCTCTGCATGGCCCTAGGCAGGATAGGAGGGGGGGTCCAGAGGGTCCTGGCCCCACAGCACAGCCGTGGGGGGAAGAGAAGGATCCTGGGGGGTGTCCAGCCCCCACAGTATGGCCTTCAAGAGTAGGAGGGGACTCCGGGAGGTGCCCAGGCCCCACAGCACAGCCCTGGGGAGGGGGGAGAAAAAGGGGTCCCGGGGAGGGTCCAGGCCCCACAGAACGTCCCAGGAGGGAGCGGAGGAAGGTGGGTCCCAGCCCCACAGCTTAGCCTTAGGACGGGGGGAAAGAGGAGGGGGGTGTCCCGGCCCCACAGCACAGCCCTAGGTTGGGGGGTCCCGGCCCCAGTCCCAGCACGCCCCCCCCCCTAATCCCGCCCCCTCGTCCTGATTGGCCACAGCGGCGAGGAGCGGCGCCGCCATTGGCCCACGACGCTTCACTCAGTGCCACGTCCCGGCGGCGGCGGTGGGCCGGGCCGGGGGGAAGGAATGCAGGTGGGGGTCCGCCCCGCTCTCCCGCACCCACCTGGAAGGGGTTGATGTCCACCGGGTCGGCGAACGGGTTGGTGTCGAAGCCCGACATGGGCGCGGTCCCCGCTGAGCTCGGCTCGGCTCGGCCGCTCCCGCCGCTTCTCCTCCTCCGCCGCTCCCCGCCACTTCCGGGACGGCCGCCGCGCGTGCGCCGCCCACCCCACCACGTGACCCTCCAACCCCCACCACGTGACCCTTCAACCCCACCACGTGATCCAGCCCTTCCCCACCGCGCAGGCGCTGTAGCGGCGGCGGCGGGGGGGGCGGGAGCCGGCGGGGCGGGGCCGCGTGACGTCAGAACGGGGAGGGCACCGCCTATAGCGAGCTCGCGCGCACCGCGGGGGGGTTGGGGGGGGGAGTGTTTAACCCTATAGGCGGGGGCGCGCGCTACGCGGACCACCTATAGAAGGTCCTATGGGAAGGGGCAGGCTATAGGCCCTATAGGGGCACTTCCCGCAGAGCCTGCCCCTTATAGAACGCCCCCTAGGGACCATCCCCTATAGAACAGACCCTATAGACACTCTTCTATAGGTTAGACCCTATAGAACATCACCTACGGACCACCCCCTATGGAATATCGCCTATAGGCTATCCCCTCTAGGCTATCCCCTACAGGTTGCCCCCCCCCCCGCCCCCCTTACAGACCCCGCAGAGGCGGCGGTAGCCCCCTCTCGCCCTCCCCTATGGCCGCTATAGGGTGCGCGTAGGGCCCCGCCCAGCCCAGCCCGGCCGGGGGAGGCGGTGCCGGTGCCGCCGCCACCGCCGGGACTACTGCTCCCGGCCTGCCCCTGCCCTGCCATGGCGGAGATTCGCGGTGAGCCGGGCCCCGGGGGGCAGCCCCCCCCCCGGGGATGGGGACCCTTGGGGGGGGCGTGGGAAGGTCAGCCCTATAGGGGGGGAAGAACCCCTCCCGTCCCCGGGGCGGTGGGGACCCCCACCCGCAGCACCCCAAGTCCCCTATAGCAATTCCCTCCCCCCACCTTGCCCGGGGTGGGTTTTGGGGGGGGGGGGGGGGCAGGGGGGTGTTTATGGCCCCCCCCATAATGTCCGGCTTCCCCCCACCCCCCCACCCCCCCCCGCAGTGTTCCCCCTCTCCTGCGCCGTGCAGAACTACTCCTGGGGCAAGGTGGGGCTGGAGAGCGAGGTGGCCAAGCTGCTGGCCTCCAGCGACCCCCTGGTCCACATCCAGCCCGACCAGCCCTACGCCGAGGTGAGTGCCCGGCCGTGCGTCTGTCCCACCCCGTGTGTCCGTCCCATCCCTGTGTCCATCCCACCCCATGTGTCCGTCCCATGTGTCCACCCTATTCCATGTGTCCATCCCACCCCGTGTGTCTGTCCCATCCCTGTGTTTGTCCTATCCCATGTGTCCACCCCATGTATCCATCCCATCCCTGTGTCTGTCCCATCCCATGCATCCGTCCCACTCCATGTGTCCATCCCATGAGTCCGTCCCATCCCCTGTGTCCATCCCACCCCATGTGTCCATCCCATGTGTCCGTCCTACTACATGTGTCCATCCCATGTGTTCACCCTATTCCATGTGTCCATCCCATGTGTTCACCCTATTCCATGTGTCCATCCCATCCCATGTGTCCGTCCCATGTGTCCGTCCTATCCCTGTGTCCATCCCACCCCATGTGTCCATCCCATGTGTCTGTCCCATACCTGTGTCCATCCCACTACATGTGTCCATCCCATGTGTTCACCCTATTCCATGTGTCCGTCCCATCCCTCTGTCCGTCCCATCCCTGTGTCCATCCCATGTGTCCATCCCATGTGTCCACCCTATTCCATGTGTCCGTCCTATCCCATGTGTCCACCCCACGTGTCCATCCCATCCCATGTGTCCATCCCATCCCATCCCTGCCTCCATCCCATCCCTGCATTAGGTCCCATCCTTGTGTCCATCCCACCCTCGCCTCCAGCCCATTCCTGCGCCCGTCCCCACCTGGCTGTGGCTCTCCCCACCCCACATCCCGGGATGTGGTCTCCCCGCCCCGGTAACCCCCCCGGGAGCTGTGGGGTTGCCCGGGAGGAGGAGAGGAGAAGCCCGGCCATGACTCAGCCCCCGAGGGAGCCACCTGGGGCCGCCACCGTCACCTCCAGGACCAAGCAGCCTTGGAGAAAAGCCCAAGTCATCCCGGGTGATGGTGTCCCTCCATCCCTCCCTCCCTCCGTCTGTCCATCTGTCTGTCTCCTGCAGCTCTGGATGGGTGCCCACCCCCGGGGTGATGCCATCATCCGGGACAACCGCATCCCCCAAAAGACCCTGGGCCAGTGGATCGCCGACAACCCCGCCTGCCTGGGGGCCAAGGTGAAGGACACCTTCCATGGCCAACTCCCCTTCCTCTTCAAGGTGCTCTCCGTCAACACCGCCCTCTCTGTCCAGGCCCACCCCAACAAGGTCAGGAGAACACCCCCAAAAAGAGAAGGGGGAGGAACCCAAGGTGGGGAGGGTCTCACCTAACTTCTCTGACGCCCCCCCCTCCTTTTCCCAGGAGCTGGCGGTGAAGCTGCACGCCCAGTTCCCCCAGCATTACCCCGATGCCAACCACAAGCCCGAGATGGCCATCGCCCTCACCCCCTTCGAGGGCTTGTGTGGCTTTCGGCCGGTGGAGGAGATCGTCTCCTTCCTCCAGAGTAAGGATGGCGAGGGGCAGGGGGGATGGTGGCAAGGGTGGACCCCAAGGCCACCTTCCCCACCACCACCACCACCCCGTGTTGGGTCCAGGGTGGGAGGGATGGGGTGCTGGGCTCTCCACCCTAGGTGGTGGTGGTGGTGGTGGTGGTGGTGGCCACCAGAGGTGACGCCTGTGCTGGCCCACCCCGGGTAGCCGTCCCCGAGCTGCGGGCGCTGATCGGGGAGGTGGCGGCGGAGCAGCTGGAGCGCAGCGGGAGTGACGACCCCCGGGGGGTCTCGGCCGCCCTCCGTGTCTGCTTCACCCGCCTGATGAAGAGTGAGAAGAAGTTCTTCGTCGACCAGCTCAACACGTTGGTGAAGCGCATCTCCCAGGAAGGTGGGTCCTCCAGAATGTGTTTTTTTTTTTTTTTTTTTTGGGGTGGGAGGGCTGTGTTTAAGAGAAGGGATGGGGGTCTCCTCCCCACCCACCAGCTCCCACTCCTCTCCTGGGCTCTCCCCTTGCAGCGGCGGAAGGGAAGGACACCTCTGGGAGCAACGGGGACCTGCTGCTGCGCCTTCATTCCCAGTACCCGGGGGACATCGGCTGCTTCACCATTTATTTCCTCAACCTGGTGAGACTGGAGCCGGGGGAGGCCATGTTCCTGGGAGCCAACGAACCCCACGCCTACCTACAAGGAGGTGAGCATCACGCTGGGCTTTCCTCGCCCCACCAGCCTTCAGGGACCATCCCCAGGGTGGCCAAGGTCCTGGACCACCAAGGACCACCAAGGACCACCAAGGACCACCTGGACCAAGGTCCACCCTGGACCTCCCGGGAGGGCTGAGCGTGCTTTCCCTGTCCCCGCAGACTGCGTGGAGTGCATGGCGTGCTCGGACAACACGGTGCGGGCCGGGCTCACCCCCAAATTCATCGACGTCCTCACCTTGTGCGAGATGCTCAACTACACGCCGGCTCCCAGCAGCTCCAAGATCTTCCCGGCCACCCAGAGCCAGCTCGACCCCAGCGTCTACCTCTACAACCCCCCCGTGCCAGACTTCGCCATCATGAAGATAGAGGTGAGCGGTGACGCGCTGGGGACACGGTGGGAGGGGAGGGGGACACAAACACCACCAGCTTTCCCCCCCCAATCTGGGCTGTGCTCTTGGTAGAACATCTGGAGGTTGGCTGGGGTTTTTTTCTCGGCACGGCTTGGGTTTGGTTGCCCTCGGGGCTACTGGTCCAGCGAGGATGGAGAGGTGCTGGGGGATGCTGGGGATGCTTGAGGATGAGGG
>JAOQGH010000069.1:18969949-18990633 GCA_025769975.1 Gallinago jamesoni | reverse complement strand
CCTGGGCAGCCTCTGCCAGGGCTCTGCCACCCTCACCCCAAAGAAGTTCTTCCTCACATTGGAGTGGAACTTCCCACCTTCCAGCTTGTGCCCGTTGCCCCTCGTCCTGTCACTGGGGAACCACTGGAAAGAGTCTGGCTCCATCCTCCTTCAACCCACCCTTTAAATCCTTGGAAGGTCTTAATAAGGTCTCCTTCCAGCCTTTTCTTCTCCAGGCTGAAGAGTCTCAGCCTTTCCTCATCAAGGAGATGCTCCAACCCTTCCATCGTCTTGGTTGCCCTACGCTGGACTCTCTCCAGCAGTTCCCTGTCTCTCCTGAACTGGGGAGCCCAGAACTGGACACAGGATTCCAGTTGTGGCCTCCCCAGTGCAGAGCAGAGGGGGAGAAGGCTCTCTGGACGCAGGTGTCACCCCGAAATGCCGGCAGAGTCCCCTCGGGATGCCCAGGAGCGTCACTTACGGAGCTTGGCGTGGAGGGAGGGGGGGTTGCTCATGATGTACGGCCCCCTTTTCTCCACCCCCTCCTTCAGCCTCTTGTTTTCAGCCCGAACCAGCTGGGAAAAAAAAATAATAAATAAAATAAAATAAAATAAAATAAAATAAAATAAAATAAAATAAAATAAAATAAAATAAAATGGAAACAGGGAAAGGCAGAGGAATAAGCAGGGATTATTTGGGAACGGCCACGCTAAATTAAAAGGCGGCGTGACGAGCGGCGGTTTCTTCGGAGCAGCCTCTAATAACACTCGGGAGAAGCGGGGACTTAACGAGCGGGTTATCAAATCACAGCCACTCACTCTATTTTAAGCTCTCCCTGGGTTTTGAGCCTTTCAATAATAAAACCAGCTCTACCCTCCCCCCCCAATGCACATACCCCATACTGCCCCACGCGCACACACCATCCCCTATACCCTATACTGCCCCACACACGTACCCCAGCCCTATACCCACCATGTGTATACTCCATACTGCCCTACACACCCATCCACCACCCTATAGTCCCCATGCACACACCCTGTACTGCCCCACAAACATACCCCAGCCCTATACACCCCATGCATATACTCTATACTGCCCCACATACATACCCCAGCCCTATAAACCCCATGTATATACACCACATGGCCCTAAATACACACCCCCCCACTCTATAGCCCCTATAGCTCCCACACACATACCCCAGCCCTATACTCACCACGTATATACTCCATACTGCCCTACACCCACCCACCACCCTATAGCCCCCATCCACATACCCTATTCCACCCCACACACATACCCCAGCCCTATACACCCCTAAACACACATCCACCACCCTATAGTCCCCATGCACCCACCCAGTACTGCCCCACAAACATGCCCCACCATACATGTATGCTATACTGCCCCACAAACAAGCCTCAATCCTATACACCCTACGCATACACACTATACTGTCCTACAAACATATCCCAGCCCTATACCCCCGTGCACGTACCCTATACTCCCCCACAAACATACCCCAGCCCTATAACTCCATGCATATACCCTATACCCACCATGTATATACCTTATACTGCCCTACACACGCACACCCTTCACCCTATAGTTCCTATAGCCCCCATACACGTACCCTCTACTGCCCCACAAACATACCCCAGCCCTATACCCACTATATACATACCCCATACTGCCCTACACCCACCCACCACCCTATAGCCCCCACCCACATACCCTATTCCGCCCCACACACATACCCCAGCCCTATACACCCCACGGATATACCCTATACTGCCTCACAAACATACCCCAGCCCTATACCCCATACACATACCCTATACCGCCCCATAGTGTCCCCCCCCCAGCCCTATACCCCCCCGTGCACATACCCTATACCGCCCTATGGCCGTACCCCGGCCCTATAACCCCCATACCCGTACCCCATACCCACATCCCAGCCCTACACCCGCCATGCACATACCACACACCGCCCCAGGCACACGCCCCGGGCCCTGTGCCCCCCCCGTACCCCCGGTCCCCGCCGCCCGCTCGTCCTGCTCCCGCCGCCATCGCCGCCGCCGCCGCCCGTCGCCATGGCCGCCCGTCGACCCCGCCCCCCCTGCGCCGCTGGCCAATGGCAGAGCGCTGCGGCGGCGGCGCCCAGCCAATAGGAAGCGGGGAGGTGGCGCGCACCTCCGCGACGCATGCGCAGTGGGATACGGCGGCACCGGGACATGGGGATACTGGGATAGCGGGATACCGGGATAGCCCGACACCGGGATACTGGGACGTCGGCTGGTGCCCCCCCCTCCCCCGGCCGGGAGGGAGGGGAACCTCCTCCCTGTCCAAATTCAGGCTTTCCCCCAAAATTCTCTTTTTTGGGGAAAAAAAAAACATAAAAGGAATTTCCCCTTTCCCCCCTTTTTTGCCCCCAAATCTCTGCCTACGCTGCACTGAGTTCCCAGAAGATTCCCAGCCCTGCCAGCCATGGGAAGGAGAGCGTGCGTGGTGCCAGCAGGAGCCTCCCGCCCACCTCGGGGGCTTCGTTAAGCCCCACCCTCATCCGGGGATAACGACCCCTCCGAGAGCACAGGTGTCCCCTCATCCTCCTCCGCCCCGGAGCAGATCCCAGGAGGGTCACTCTGCCCCTCGGACAGGTCCTCACCTCCTTCCCACAGCTGGGAAGGATTTACAACCTCTTACACCTTAATTTCCCACATTCCTGCTTCTCTTTCTTTCCTTTTCCCCTGTTAAAAATAAAAGAGAAATACAATAAATAAAGAAATAAATAATCACAACATGCCGCCGGCATCAGTCAAACCAGGATTTTCCCTTTATTAGGTCCAACTTCACGTGGCGTGCATCGTGACTCAATAAAGGAAGAAGTTTTTTCCAATAAGGGGATATTTGAACTCCGGTGTCTCCCGGGCGACTGCGTACAACCGGGGAGTGTCGGTCCAACCCTCCAGTAACACGCCTGAAACTGGAAAAAAAAAAGGGGGGAAAAAAACCCCCAAAACATTAAAGCAGCAGCCCTTTATCCCCACAAAGATTCCAGGGGGGGGTCTTGGTTTTTTTCCCCCACTCCAAAAGCCCCATTTAACCACCCACCGCTTCCAAGAGCAATGAATCCCAGAATCCCAGAACGATACGGGGTTGGAAGGGACCTCTGGAGATCATCTAATCCAACCCCCCTGACAAAACAGGTCCACCCAGAGCAGGTCCCACAGGAACGTGTCCAGGTGGGGGTTTGGAATGTCTCCAGAGAAGGAGACTCCACCACCCGTCCCCAATTTTCATATTCTGGGGCAGCGACTCAAAATACCCAGAATTAAGGATTATTTGCAGCCCCGACATCCCATAGCTCTATTCTGGAAAACGACACTGGACAATCTGAGGGAGGAGGCTCAGGTTTTTATCTGAGTTTGGGATTACAGTTAGGCCCCGCCTACACTTAATGAGAGATCCTCGTTAAGCAGAGAAGCTACTGCTGAGTAACGACACCTCCGACACTTCCGGAGCCTGGGATTTCCCCTGTAGATCTAAACATCCCAAGTTTTAGTCATTTTGAAGTTGAGGAAGGAGCCATAAGCCCAGCCCTAAAAAACCAGTAGTGCCCATCGCTTTATTCCATAGGAAAGGGACCCTTCAAATTTAAGGATTAATTACAGAAAAAGATGTTAATTTCAAGCAGAAGGTGAAGAAGCTTCATTGTTGTTGAGTCACTGCCATTAATGATTTTTTAAGCCGCCTTTGAAAAGCCTTATTACCTCTGGAAAAATCCTTTTACAAGAATTTCACAGGCCTGGGAAGAGGATTCTGCCTCTGCCAGGAGAATTTTCGGGCGGCAGAACCCCAGGGCAAGAGTTTCGGAGTCAACATCGTCCCTTACCCGTGAGATTTATGCTTTGTCCAGGCCCAGCTCCTCTGGAGTGGAGATTCCCAGCTCGCTCAAAGTTGGTCTAAGCTCCTGGATAACGTAAGGGTAGATTTCCTTGTGAGGTCCTGCTTTGTCCTAAAGGGAAACGAAAGGTGTTATTTTTGATGTCCAGCCCAGGTTTGCCACCACGAGCTGCGTTCTCAAAACAGTCCCTGGCTGGATCCGCCGTAGGAAATGGAAGGAAAACAATATCTCACCAGTAAAAAGCGGGGGGAGGAATAAAAATCAGCTTATGGGGAGACCCAAGAGAAAATTCAGCTTGAATAATATCTAGGCAGGACTCCAGGAAGACCACAAATTTAGCCCCGAGTTCTGATAAATGGAGTTTGTCGCCTACACAGTGGGGGATCAGAAAAAAATAATAAAGAAATAAGAGATGAGGAAAACACATGAAGATTCTTCAATCGGTCTCCAAAACCACTGGAAAAGTTTCAGTTCCAGAGAAGAAAGCAGGAGGAGCAAAGGGAAAAGCAACTGGATTTAAGTGCCAGCAGCAAGGATGTCCTCACCAGCTGTGGCATAAAAAAACAGCTGGGAGAGCACAGCTGCTGGATTCCACAGCTGGAATAGAAGAATTCCTGCCTCCTCCCACCCCAATTTTAACTCCCTGGTAAGGGAAGGCTGGCCTCGGCTTCCGAGGTGCTGGTTGATGTTGGTTTTCAAGGCTGTGCAGCTCCCAATGCCAGGCAGCTCGGAATTCAGTCCCTTGAGAAGCCAATAAACTGCCTTCACTTGAGATATTTTTAATAATGCTTATTGGAAAGAAAAAAAAAAAAAAAAGGAAAAAAAAATCCTTAAGGACTTTCCCACCAGAGTCAGCATCAGGACAAGAAAACAGGAAAATAATAAAATAATAACATTATACTTCCACGACGCCATGCTGTTGAGTACCCCGATCTCAAAACCTTTATTCCGAGCAAAGCAGCTGTTGATTCCAGCCGCAGGAAACAGCGGTTCCTCTCCACGCCAAGGAAAACTCTTGGGCCGTGGGGCTCTTGGGTGACATTTTCCACCACCCCCACCTCCCCCGAGGGCTCCCTCCCACTCACCTTTACCACTTCTAAGATGCGGACGGCGCTGGCAAAGTCGTTTAGCCGCCTGCACGCCCGCAGAGCCGCATCGATGATTTTCGGTTCCGGAACTAGGTCATAACCCACCAGTGTGTTGATGCCTGTGAAGGTAAGGAAACGGGGAGAGGAAGGTGGCATCAGCTCACGGGAAGGAACCTGTCAAGCAGTATTTTGCTCCACCTCATGAAAGAATGAGGTATTACCAAAACACCAGGCGCCACTAGAAGCTGAAAGAATGAAGAATTTTCATTGCTATTTTGGGGACACGCACACAAACACGGCCAGGGGTTTTATTTTGCTCTTCTCCCTCTCGCTGTTGCTCACCACTGTAGATTTTAAGTGAATTTCATGAAATCCTGGTGGGCTGTTTTCATCCGCGCTCCCCAAAAGGAGTCAGTGTCTGTACCACTAATGATTCCGCTCAGTTATGGTGTCATTAAGAAATCCAAATGATTTCATTCCTACGGGTATAGCCAAACCAGGACCTGAGCCACTGTCCCTTTCCTTCCTTTCCTTTCCAAGGCGAGAGCCCAACACCTACTCATCCAGGTGGCACTGGAATCACCCCTCTGGCTGTTATGCAAACAGGTTAATAAGCTCTAATTGGGGCAGCGTAACGGGAGCCGGCAGCCCCATGGCAAATAACAACTGAAGAAAACCAGGCAGTGAGTTAGGGCCAAGCTGCTAAGTCAAAGTCCAAAGACAAACACATGTGGTTATTCCCTACACGCCAGCTGAGCTCAAACACACCTTCCTCGGAGCAAACTTTTCTCCCCTCCCATCCGGGTGTAAAAACGCATATTCTGGGGCAGTAAGATTTACGGAGTTGTATTTACTCCTCCTCTCTTCATTCAACATACCTTTCCTGAGCTCCCAGGCATCAATATCTGGCTTGTTGAAATATGTCACCCAGCGAGCATCAAATTCTTCATCTGATTCTTGCGAGCCGTGAGAGTAGCAGCGGGCAGACAGTACAGCTGAAGGGGAAAAGAAAGGAAGAGGCTTTGAGCAAACAGAAAATAAGTGTAATTTAGTCCTGATCCAGAGTAAAGAAAAAAAAAAAAAGCCATAAAGTATGTATTTCGCTCACAACAGGGAATCTAGATCAGTGCTCAGCCTGGATAAGCGCTAGATGAATACAGCTTATTAAATACCCGCTGTTCGCTTTGTGGCAAAGTGTCTATTTTTCTGTTTTACATCACAATTCCAAAGCGTTCCCAGGTCCTTTGGTCAGAGCAGGATTAATGAAGAGGGATGGGGCAATGCAAGAAAGAAACAACTCTGTATAACCAGTCCTTAAGAGAAGTTTGCCTGTGAGCCCTGTTTCCGCAAGAGAGAGCAATTTTCCCTCTCCCAAGCAAGCCAGAGAAACGTTAACACACATGTACTCCATCACCAGCCCCTCAGAAGTAGCACAATCCTCCCGTTCCCCACATTGGACCCCCCTCAAAACCACAGGACTTGTCCGTGCAGCGAGTTCAGCTCCACACATCGGTTTTCCAGCGGCGTTCCTTACAGAAATAAACCCCTCTCTCCTATTATTTATACCCTTATGCACTTGCAGGTGAAGGCGCCTGTTTATTCTGGAGTGACTTCCCACCGCAGGCAACTCCTGAAATTGCTCCACGACCGGTTTTGTCATCCAGAAAAAGTGGATTTCCCAACTGACAGCCTTGACTCCACAGCAATGAGCTGCAAGTCCTTGATTCCACCAAGAAGAGCTCGTTTTGAATCCAAGCGGTCATAGGAATGCGCACAAAACCACCCCAGCCCAATTAGGAAGGTTCTCAAGTGCATGAAGAACAAGGGCTCTTGAAGAGTTACAGGAGAAAACAAGATCACTGCTGTCCCTGTGTTTATTCAAGATAAAACTCCTGGGTGGCAAGGGTGTAACTGCATTAATATTTTGCAATTAATAAAGCACAAGGTTGATACGATTATAAACTCATTTCTTGCCTCAACACCACTCTAACAGGGTTTTCTTTTAACCCTCAAAAGTCAGAAGAGTTTTCCCAAAGGAATTAAAACCCATGGTACAACCACCTTCCACCAGCACCGGAGCTGTACTGGGGCCTCTGGAAGCTGCCACACCATCCCAGCACAGCTTGACGAGCGGCTGCTCCCTTTCCCCCACCGGTAATTCCACTCCACTAATATTTGCAGAGAGGTCACACACCAGCTATGACCTTGCTCAGATATCGCTAGTCACTTTTTCTTTTTTAACCCGGCACGAACCACCCATACTAGGCCAGTCAGAAAAGTTTGAAATAAAAGAAGAAACCCTCAAACTACGTATCTTGCACTGTGCGCACACGGTATCAGACCGGGTCGCGTTTTTGCCTCCTTTCCTCAATATATTTTTCCAGTTTGAAGATCACAGCGAGCAGCACCCTGCAAAGCAGCATCCTAATTCTAAATAAAATATAACCGAATGAACCACAACAATTTCAAGGAACATCTTCAGTCACATTAAATGACAGCCCGACCAGAACACAATCCATATATATTTATTTTTTTTAAAGAAAATTTAAGGCGGTCCAACATTTCAGCTGCAATTCCAGTGTATGCAATGCTTCCCAAAGCAAAATATTTCCATTTCTTTAATCTACCTAACTAGATAAGGGAAAAGTAAGTGACAGTCCACTCCAGAATTGTAACACTCTTTTGCCTCACTGTCAGGAGATTCCCCATCACCTTTCCCAGCTCCAAAACAGCTTCTTGACCCTGCTTTCTCCAATAAATCCCCTGATGAGCTCAGAGCATGAGCGCTCCTCTGTGCCCAGGCATGGAGCGAGAGGGCAGTGCTGGAAAATCCTCAGTATGGGTCATTTTGGGGGAGAACACTTTTTTTTTTTTCCTGAAACATAAAGCAAATTCTACAAAGAAATAGCAAAGCTCAGTTTGAGAAAAGCCTGGATTAAAGTTCTGGAATGCCACCTTTAAGTCAAAAAACTAAAGTCTATACGCTGAGCGCTCCATTTAGTCTCAAATGAAGGAATGACTTGGTTGGACTGAAAAGATCCTGAAGACAAATGAAAACAAAACACCACAAACAGGAAGTTGAACCCTGGATTTCTTGGGGGGTGTTTTTCAACTGCTGATCTGTTGCTTTACGAGCCTTTGTTTTCCATACTGATGTTTCCATCTCTATACTAGGCTGGAGGCCCATACTGGAAGGGCGGCCCCTGCCAGCCACCCTCTTGGTGCCTGGCGTTTCTGCGGGGTCCATCAAGGTCACCGTCACACGCACCGTGACGGTCCCGCCAAGCCAACACATCCCTGGGTCGATTCCCAACTCCGGGGAGAAGCAAAGGGCACGTATGTCTGCAGAGGTGTGTTTCTAAAAGACTTTAACAAGCTTCAAGAGCTCCAGAAGCCTAAAATTACCTCACAGCAGACAAACACATGTTAAATTGTCCCCAACTGCTGGAAATAGTTGGATTCCCCTGCTAATGAGCACAGAAAAAAACCCAACATGCATCAAGAGGAGCATTAATTCACTGAAAAAGGAAGGACTGGCAAGAAGAAGGAAGGGCATTGCATAAGGACCGTTTTAAAGCACTATAGAATACAAGTTTAAACCCAGAGGCTCAGGAAATGAACTGAAGGCATTGGGTTTAATGAAACACAGGCCCCCGAGGGCAGTGGAGAAGGATGGGCATTACACGAGGGCCATTTTAAAGCATTATAGAACACAAATCTAAACCCAGAGGCTCAGGAGATGAACTGAAGGCATTGGGTTTAACAAAACACAAGCTCCCGAGGGTAACGAAGAAGGCAAAGGGGGTCAGGAGGGTAACGCAGGGCCTCGGCGAGGCAGGACCTCAGGAGAGAGGAGCATGGAGGCTGCTTGGAAACTGTTTAATTCCCATGTGCTAGAGGTAAGGCACACACAGGGCCCCCAGCGCTTTAAACCTGACCACCGCCCGCTTAATTAGTTATTAATTGAGCCGCACAGACACGCTGCATCATGTGGATTTTCGCTCTGATTTCCCCCGGCCAGCACTCGGGCCACACTGCCGGTGGCTGCTTCTCTTCTTTTTCCTATTAATTGAGGTGTTAATGAAGGGAGCGAAGGTGGAGGTAGCAGCTGGAGAGCGGGGCCGGGGGTAGGCCCGGGGCCTGTCCGCGGAGGTCACCGCCAAACTCCCTCAATGTCACCTTGGTGGCAGGCCGGAGGGAGAGGGCCGCCGGCCACCTCCCTGTAGCCCCCAGGGAAGGGACCCGGCGTCCCCCAGGAGGCGGTGGAGCCGGTAACGGTGTATGTTGGGGGGGGAAAGGGGGAAGCGGGGTGCGTTACCGGGGGCGGCACACACTAGGCCGCAGACGCGGCCTGTCCTCGAGTGACACCGGCGGGTCGTTACAAGGACACCGCGCCCTCGAAGCACCGAGGCCGGGCCGAACCAGGAGTGTAGGGGGAGGGAGGGGCGGGGATTCTCAGGGCAGCCTCTCACCTGCGGGGCGGCGGACGGCGGCAGCGCGGAGGCCGGAGACGGCGCAGCGGCGAAGGAGCGCGGCTGTGGCGGCCAGCATGGCGGCGGGAGGGAAGGCAGCACCTGGGTAAGGGGAGGGGGGGGGGCGGGCCGCTCAGCTCCGGGCACCGGGCGGCGGACGGGGAGGGACGGGAGGGAAGGAAGGAAGTTAGGGACGGCTACAGCGAGGACGGGCGGCAGTGCGACCGCGGAAGGGGGCCGGGCTTAGCGCCGCCGCCGCCGCCGGGCGGGGCCGACCGCCATTTTGGGGCGGAGCCGGTCGCCATTTTGGGGCGGAGCCGGTCGCCATTTTGTAGCGAGGGCGGGGACGGTGGCTGGGCGCTATTGAGCTTCCTGCTGCGTAAAAGGCCGGTAGCCGAAGTGCTTTAGGGGTTTATGGTGGCGGCCCCTTTAACCGGGCACGGCCCCTTTAACCGGGCACGGCCCCCGTGCGGGCTCACGAGCGTATTCCCTCATGGATTACCAGCTCTGGTGAGGGAAGGCTGCCTGGCTTCTTCCCAGCGAGTGAGGGGAGAACGGGACCCAGCCTGGCGCTGGCCACAGCATCCAGCAGCTCTCTGGGGGCTCTCCCCTTCTGCCACCCCTGATGTCTACGACATCCTCGTCCCCAAACCTGAGCAAAGGGTGCATCCTTCCTGAGGAGAGGGCTGACCCAGCCACCAGCCCTGGGGACACTGCTGGGACCACAAAATGACTCCCAAAATTGGTCCTGGGGTTGTCCCTCAGCGATGCAGCACATGAGCACCGTGATAATTCCACTTGCTGTGTCCCCTCAGGACCCTGTGGGGCCAGATGTCATCGGAAATGCTTCATATTTTGTGTTACAGTCATTTATTTATTTATTAACCATTTTCTTACGCAGGAAAGCCTTGGTCCACAGCCAGCACAGTGAGGAACACAAACTCCCCAGCCTCCTGTGGCCTCCAGGATTGGAAATCACCTGCGTATAAAATCAATTAAAAACCATTTTGCACATTAACAAAAGTAGTAAGGACAAATGACTGATCTTTTGTGTGTTTTTTTCCCTTTCCTTGCTGGGAGCTGTGCGAGGTGGTTGGCAAGAGCCTGTTGGTTATCAGCTGCAGGGTCATGAAAGACTTTGGACTCTGATCTGAGCATTTAAAAAGGTTTTTATTTATTAGCATGGTTTAGTACATTTTGTTGCTTCCCTCTCATGCGGGACACAGGGTCAGACCCGAACGGCGTCTGCACCGGAGAGAGGAGGCTGGCAAGAGCCATCTCTGGGTGGGACGGAGCTATCCCAGCCCCAAACCCACAAAAAAGAATTATTAACCAAAACCCCAACAATTGGAAATTAACATTCAATCTGCAGCAGGGCAGATAAGCAGGAGGCTGCGGTCCGGAAGAGCAGCTGGCTGCTGACGGTGATAGCAAGGTCATTGCCAAAAAACCGCACCCTGCTTCATCCTCCTCCTCCTCCTTGTCTCCTCTCATTCCTGCTCCCAGCCCTTGGTAAAAAAAGGGGTGTCCCTGGAGAGTGGGAGTGAGGTGGGGAGATAACGCAGCTGCGGCTGGAGCATCCCTCCCTGTGCCATGGTCCGTAGCCGAGATGATCCCCCGCCATTTCTCCGTATTTCAGCTATTTCCAAAGAGCTTTTGGGTCTCCAGGGCTCTGCAGCCAAGATGCAGACCCCCAAAACCTCCCTGTCCTGCACCAGGCATTCCATCCAGCCACCATGGCTGCTAAAGGAGCATCTTCCTCCTCCTCAGTCCCACAGTCTCAGGCGTGGGATTTTATAAAATAAATTAATTGAGTTGGAAGCAGCCGGGCTGGACACCTCCAAAGAGAAGAAAGGAATCACTGGGGAATTTTCCCCTTGTGATCTCCACCCCAGCCCCTCATGCATCTCTTAGTCCAATGGTGATTTTCAGTCTGGGGGTCTTCCGACACCTAATTGGGTTCTTTTTCCTGTGTCCTTAGGGCATTGAATTGCAGTTTCAGCCCCAGGGGTCGGAGCCTCCTCCTGCACTCGTTGGCAGAACACGGAGAGCTGGAGAGTCCTGGACTTGGGAAAAAGGCTCCCAAAACATCGGTGCGACGTCAAACCACTAAAAGACTAAACACAGCCCCACACCAGCCGGTAGGAAAATTACCGAGAAAAATAGCTATCGCGTCCTAAAAGCTTCAGCAAATTTAGCTACTCTCTAAGTAAAGCTAAGCAAACAGCATAACGCCCCCCAACCTCCTGTATTATAACTCTAAATAATTTATATTAATTTA
This sequence comes from Gallinago jamesoni, assembly GCA_025769975.1. Lineage (NCBI taxonomy): Eukaryota > Metazoa > Chordata > Aves > Charadriiformes > Scolopacidae > Gallinago > Gallinago jamesoni. Next base: position 18,978,909 of record JAOQGH010000069.1, on the reverse strand, counting down.
TTCTAATTAAAACTGACTTATTTACACTAAATAACTAATACCCCTCAACAATGACAGCCCTCCCACCACTCCCCCTCTCCAGCTCCAGACCCTTCCCTCCGCTCTGGGGGGAGCCCAGCCTGGAATATCTGCTGTGGAAAGAGGAAAGCTCTCATATTTTTGTATTTTTCTAATAAAAATTAGAGGGAGGGACCCGTCCCCTCGTTTGTGCGTTTGATTCTGGGAGAATCACAGCGGCAATTGTCAGTGGTTTTGATTAATGAAGGTATTAATTGGGGGCAAAAGCGTCCCTCCTGATGGCTGAGACCTGGCACTGGGGACCCACCTTCCCCTGGTCCACAGGGGTCACTGCAGACGTGGGGCTGGTGGTGGAATCACTCCTGAGTGGCTGAATGTGGGGTGAATAGCTCCCCCCAATGCGTGTGTTCCGCCCCCCAGTTCAGTCCATAACCCCACACTGACTAGTTTAACCCTTTAATCTGGGGACAAGGTCCCCCCCCCCAGCAGCAAGCCCCCATGCATGGGGGTCACCCTGTGCCGGGGGGAGCCTACAGCACGTTGGTGAGCCCACAGCAAGCCCAGCACTGCATTATCCACGGCAAAACGGCTTAACCCCCCCCCAAAATTTCTCCAGCATACAATCTCCTGCCTGTTTAGGAGGTGGGGGGGATCAGTGGTGGCCATCCGGCTGGTGGTCAGTGGTACCCGAGCCCCTCGGGCTCTCAGCTACCTGTACCTGCAACTTCTTGGTCAGCAGCTCCTCGCCGGGAGGTGGCAAGGGCCGCTTCAGCCCCTTGGTGGAGGAGCTGGACATGTCTTCTCCTGCGTCACCAAGCTGTGGCCCGTGCCGGGGCTCGGGGGGCTGGTAGCCCGTTTGGTTGGGGTCCAGGGGGTCTCGGGAGAGGAGGATGCAGATGGAGGGGACATTCTTGTGGACGGTCAGGTTCTGTGCCGGGCCACCAGGCGGTGGGTCTTGGTTCTCCCAGACCTCCAGCAGGGTTTTGTAGCGTACCTTGGTGACCTGGTGAAGCCCTCCCAGCTTCCGCTTCATGATCTCCACGCAGGTGATGGTCTTGGTGACCGCCCTGCCACAGCCGCTGAAGACGATCTGCCGCTGGCCCTTCAGCTCCATCTGGGCCATGGCGAAGTTCATCAGGTTCCTGATCTTGCTGCCCTCCTTCACTTTCATCTCCACCACGTCTGGGGGCAGGTCGGGGAAGGGCAAAGGGCTCTCCTCCTCTGAGGTCCTCACCTTTCGGAAGTTCTCCATCCTGGACTGGGTGACAGGCTTGGCTCCCCCTCCTTCGGTGGCCATCCTTCACCCCTTCCCCAGGGATCTGGGGGACGGGGGGGGGGGGGTTCTAGCCCCCTGGGACCATGGCAAGGTTGGCTCTGTGTCCCCTGTGTCCCCGGGACCACCAGCCCCTTCCTCTCTCCTCACCCAGGGCTGGCTGTGGACGGCTCGGTGGCTGTGCTGGAGGCTGTCCCCAGGAGGGGACAGGGCTGCAGGACCCCCTGGGTGCCCCCGGGTGGGGACAATGACAGTCTCCGGTCTCTGGGTGATGCTCAGGCTCCTCCGCTCCCGCTGCAGCACTGGCTTCTGCTGCTCTTCGCTTCATTCTGGACTTCAGCAGCCCCCAGAGCTCTTCTGTGTAATTAGCAGATCCTCCCCCTCTCCCTCCCCTCCTCCTCCTCCTCCTCCTCCTCCCCTGGCTCAGCCTCCCATCCCAGCACCCAGCTCCTGCCTTCATCCCTCCCTGCCCAGCGCCCAGAGCCCCCGGGAAGGAGCAGGCAGGGAAGGGAAGGGAAGGGAAGGAGGGGATGGTAGAAAGCAGAGGGAGAGAAGCTCACTCTTGCTTTCATGATGCTCCCGGAGTCCTGCCCCTTAAAGAGAACCTGGTCCCTTCTCCCGGCACTTGCTCCACTCAAGGACGCCCGAGTCCCAAGTGCCAATGTCAGCAGAGCGCAGGGAACTGGCAGCATCCCCAGAGGGGAGAAGGAAACCCAGCCACACTGTGCCTGGGGATGGCACAGAGATGCCATCAGCCTCAGCCCAACCCTTAGTAGACATCAGAGAAGCCACAGGCAGCAGAAATCCTGGCAGATGGCACCACGACTGTGCCCGGGGTGTGCACTGAGTGTGCCAGGGCTCTGCTCCCCCCTTTTTTCCCCCCCGATACCCTGCAACCTCAGCCCGCAGGAAAAGCTCTCTCTGTCCCCAGAGCCCCGAGGAGCAGATGTGACAACAGAGATGGTTTTCACGGGTGACTTCTCCCTCCTCCTCTTTCCCCATCCCTCCCTCTCCCCAGACCCCCTCCCTCGCTCATCTCCACACCCCAACGCGGAGCTGCCCCCCGTGGGGTCACCCCGTGGAAATACCTATCACAGGGTGGAAAAATCTTCCCTTTTTCTGCCCCCAATCTCTTCCCCGGGGGCAGAGGCGATGTCCCTGCCCCAGGCCAGCCCTCTACTTGCCCGTGTCACCTGCCTGTCCCTTGCCTGCCCCGCTGGCCCCTTGGAGGGGGGGGTGGTGCGTGGGGGGGATCATTGCACAGTGGAAAGACACGGCCAGTATTGACTTGCAGCCAAATCTTATCGGCCTCTGAGGGCCCTGGGATTGTTTTCACTCCCAGCAGGGCATGAAAAAAATACATAAATAAATCAATCGACCCGACGTCCGCAGGGGTGAGGGCAGGATGGGGCTGGGGGTGAACCCCTGGGGTCCCCAAAGCAGCTTTCTGTGGTACCACTGCCTGGAATTGGGGGTGGGTGGGTATGGGACATCCCCTAACCCGAGCAGGGGGGGTCTGTGGATGCAGGGGAGAAGGATGGCGATGGCGTGGGACGGGATGCTGCCCACCCCACCCCATCTCCAGGGGGTGGAGAGCATCATTTTCCAGTAGAGCTGAGACCCCACGAGGCCCCTCGGGCAGAGAAGGGGAAACTGAGGCAGGGCAGCGCCGTGGTCCCAGGTCACCCCCGGTGCTGGAGTCAGGCTTCCAGCATCTCCCTGATCCCACCCCGTGCTCTGCGGGAGCGAGCGTGCCTGGTCCCCGTGCTTCCACCATTAATCCCTCGCTCCTACAAGACAAAAAAAGTGCCATTTCTCCCCGCTTTCTGCTCGATGGCCGCGTGTGGCACCCCTGCAGGAGGCTCTCGGCTCCGTCCTCAGGCAGGCAGGGATGGATTAAGCCTCTCAGGGAAATGACTGCCTTCCAGAGATGCTAAAACCCTGGGAAAATAATCAGGATTGGGTTTTATCAACCATTCCCAGAGTGTTGTGTGGTCGAGGGAGCGCAGGAATCCCTCCGAGCGGTTATTCAGGTCCTGGCAGGGTGATGTGGCCACCAAGGGCTGGCAACGTGGCCACCAAGGGCTGGCGACATCCTCGGTGCCCTGTTTCAGCCAGAAGAATCCCTGGCGCTTGGGTGGACCATCCAGCCCTCGTTTTTCCTGGCCCAGGACCAGCTCCTACCTCCCGTGCCTCTTTTTTTTTTTTGTGGTGTTGGGGAGCTTTCCTTGCCCCATCAGATGCTGGAAGCGGCGGCAGCTCCCCCTCCACCCCCCCAGTAATTGCTGCTTAATTAATTCTGCTTATTGCAGCCTCGGAAATGGAGGCAGACGAGGCGCAATCACAGCCAAGCTTTTCCGCATCCCTCAAAAGGGTGCGCACCCCCCAAAAATGCAAAGCTGGGGGGGGGGGGGCATTAATGACAGGGGCTCGCTTTTCCTCCGCAGCGCTTAAAATGTAAATGGAATTCATTATTAGCAACTCCATTGCTAATTACCATCTGAAGCCATTCATTAGCCTGTCAGCTTATTTGTTGGAGGACAACAGAGTGGATATCGGTTGTTCCAGGCGAAAGGAAAGAGCTGAAACGAGCTCGGCCGTGGTGGATGAGGGAGGAGAGCGAGGATGGAGCCGGGAGGGGGGGGGACACAAAGACACAGCCAGCCCCAGCTGTGGGGGAATTTGGGGGGGGAAAAAAAAAAAAAAAAAAAAAAAAAAAGAGGCTGGGGAGTCATTTAAAATGGAGAAGAGACAGATGGTAAAAGCAGGAATGGAGGGGAAAAAAATAAATAGGGATACAGGGACTGGTTGGACTGGGATTTTTTTTTTTTTCCCCCCCCTTTCCCCATTATGGTTTCTCTCCGAGCATCCCGTGTCCCAGTACTAGGACTGCCAGCACAGGGTGGGGTGTCATCCCCCATTCCGTTGGGACCCTCTCACCTGTCCCCAACCCCACAGGAGGTGTGGGCTTGGAAGTGCCCTTTGGCAGAGGAGCCGAGAGGGGACGGCTGAGTGACAAGGACAGATTGGGGCACGGGGGACAGCACGGAGGCAGAGGTGACAGTGTCCCCCGGCCAAGGCTGGGGAAAGGGGGAGACAAACCCTCCCCAGAAATGTATTCCTAGCGGGGAGCAGAAACCCGAGCCCCTGTCCTCCGCCTGCCCTCTCTATATTTGCTTTCGTCCCCGGTGGCCCGGCCTGGGAGCCGCTCGGAAAGTCCAAGCATCCTATACAAGGGGGAAAAAAAAAAAAAAAAAAAAAAAAGCAGCATCGGTGCCACTGTCCATCTCTGCGTCACATCGGCCCGGCTCAGGTCTCAGCCACTCATCACGTTGCACCCAGCGGCAGGATGGTGCCCGGGTTGATGGCAGCCCCAGGGGGAGCACAGAGGGACCCCCTGCCCTGGTTCGAAGTAGGATCTGGGAGCTGCTGCTCCCTAGGACCAGCTCCAGGCTCCCAGGGGTGCTGGGGCTGTCCTGAGATGCCAGAGGAACCCCAGGAATATCCTAAGGTGGCACCAGCCCCCAGAGGATGAAGCCCTAGGAGAGCTGGGTCTGTCCTAAGATGCCAGAGGAACACCAGGAACATCCTAGGATGGCAGCAGACCCCAGAGGACACAGCTCCAGGCTCCCAGGGATGCTGGGGCTGTCCTGAGATGCCAGAGGAACCCCAGGAGCATCCTTAGGGTGGCACCAGTTCCCACAGGATGCAGCCCCAAGCTCACAGAGGAATTCTGGGAGCATCCTAGGGTGGCACCAGCCACCAGAGAACACAGTTTCAGGCTCCTAGGGGTGCCGGGTCCATCCTGAAATGCTAAAGGAACTCCAGGAGCATCCTAGGGTCACACCAGACCCCAGAGAATGAAGCCCCAGGAGTGCTAGGGATGTCTTCAGATGCCAGAGAAACCCCAGCAACATCCTAGGACGGCAGGAGACCCCAGAGGATGAAGCCCAAGGCTCCCAGGGGCTCAAGGACTGTCCTGAGATGCTAGAAGAACCCCAGGAACATCCTAGGATAGCACCAACCCTCAGAAGATGCAGCTCCAGACTCCCAGGAGTGCAGGGCCTGTCCTCATATGCTAGAAGAGCCCCAGGACCATCCTAAGAAGGCACCAGCCCCCAGATAGTGAAGCTCTAGGGGTGCTAGACTTGTCTTGAGACATCAGAAGGGACTCCAGGAAGATCTTAGGGTGGCATCAGACACCAGAGGATGCAGCCCCAGACTCTTAAGGGCACAAAGGCTTTCCTGAGATGCCAGAAGAACCCCAGGAACATCCTATGGTCACACCAGCTCCTAGCTAAACAAAGCCAGCAAGAGAAACCCCTCATCCCTACCGTAAATAGAGGACAGCAAAACTCAAGATAATCATCACTTTGAGCACTAAAAGAAAATAGGAAAAAAAAAAAACCCACCCTTTTATAGGACAACTCTGTCCACAAAGCTGCAGCACAACAAGCAAGAGAACATCCTGAGGCCCCTGAGGTCATTAATAAACCCTAATTGTCCTGACCAGCCCCACCTGGCACCCACCACCCACTCCCAGGAACTCTATTTAAGCCCAGCCAAAGGGTTTTGGTCCCTTTCTGAGCTGTGGTGTAGGGTGGACTTCAGCTTGACTACAACCATCCCTAAGCCTAGCCCCTGCTGCTCAGCACTGGTGGATCTACCAGCCCTGGGACCAGATCTCTACGTGGGGAGTGAATCCAGAGGAGATGAAGCTCAAGAGACAAAAAATAAGGGACGGGAAGCAGTTCCCTGGGCCCAAAGGAGGGACCTGGCAGCTGGAGCTGGGTCTGCCAAGAAAATCCTCCCCAGGGAGTAGGGAGGGGTCAGTGGCCAGCCCCAAATCCCTGAGGTGCTTGGTGGTGGAGATGGTGTGGGCAGAGCCACCTCAGGACTTTGGCTCTCAGAATACCTCTGGGAGGAGTCCCATAATGGGGACCCACAGCCACGTCCCCTCCTCTCCTTGCTGTGGGTGTTCCTGCCCTTGTTCTCCTGCCAAGGGTGGGATGGAGCTGGGCCATGCTCTCCACAGGGAGCAGCAGCTTGGGGTCCAAGACCCAGAAGGTTCTCAGAGTGGACAGCTGGGCCTTCAGATACGGGGTCACCCACAGGGATGCTTGTTTTCCTGCTTCCCTTCACTTCACCATCTGTGAAATTGGATGTTTTTCCCCATTTCTGCCAGTTTTCCTCCCAGGCCACCCCCGTGGAGCGATGCCCTTCCTCTGCCAGGGGCAGCTGGTGGCCAGGACCTGCTGGTACAAAGGGACATGTAGCTGTTTCCCTCCTCTCCACACCTTCCCTTGGTGGGATGTTGTCCTTGCTGACCCTCCGTGCTCTGGGTTGGACTGGAGGGAGGTTTAATTAGTTAAATGAAGCCATCGTCCCATCACAAGGCCGCACTGATGCAAAAGCCTGGGGGACAGGAGGTCTCAGTGGTGTCTCCAGGGTTCCTTGTGATGACACTTGAGGACAGGAGATGCTGCCTACGGAGTCCTCCTCACCTGGCTTGGAGCCCTCCAGCTGATTTGGGATTTGTGTCCCCTTTAGGGGGTTTTTGTCCGTTCCTGGCCCAACCATGAGTTGTTCCAGTCCCTTCCCGTGCCCTTTGCCTCCCAACTCAGGGTTGCTGGAGAGTGTCGTAGAGGGTTTCCTCTCCTGCCCCATAGAGCAGCTCCTTGCACCACAGAAGGTCTCCTCTTCCACATAGAGTGTCTCTCCTGCCCCATAGATCAGCTCCCTGCCCCACAGAGGGTCTCTCCTGACCCAGAGAGCAGCTCCCTGCACCATGGAGTGTCTCCTCTTCCATACAGAGGGTCTCTCCTGCCCCATAGAGCAGCTCCCTGCCCTACGGAGGGTCTCTTCTGCCCTATAGAGCAGCTCCCTGCCCCACAGAGTTTCTCCTCTTCCATACAGAGGGTCTCTCCTGCCCCGTAGAGCAGCTCCCTGCCCTACAGAGGGTCTCTCCTCCCCCATAGAGCAGCTCCCTGCACCACAGAAGGTCTCCTCTTCCGCATAGAGGGTCTCTCCTGCCCCATGGAGCATCTCCTTGCCCCACGGAGGGTATCCCCTGCCCCATAGAGGGTCTCCTCTACTGTGTAGAGGGTCTCTGCTGCCCCATAGAGCAGCTTCCTGCCCCACGGAGGGTCTCCCTCTATCCACCTCAAGCATAGGATGCCCATGCCCAACGAGGAGGGTCTGCCCTGCCCCACCTGGGCACTATTGCCCCTCTGCCCCATAGAGCCCTCCCCACCGTGGCCCCGCCCCTTTTGCCCCGGCCCCGCCTCTTCCCGCCGCCCGGGGGCAGCAGGACCCTGGACAGCGGCGGCTCCTTCCTCTCGCGAGATCTCGGGGCTGCCCCTTTATAGCCGGCCCGGCGGCGCCGCCGTAATCTCGCGAGAACTGGTGCCGCTGCGGCAGGAGGCAGCGCCAGGCGGGCGGCCGCCGCCACCGGCCGCGGGACGGGACCGGGTCACGCCGGTGAGTCCCCGGGAACCGGGGGTGTGGGGGGGATGATGCTCCCCCCGAGGGTGGGCGACACCCCCCCCCTCACCGCTCTGCACCCCGCTCCGGCCGGGGGGGAGAGGGGGCGCCCACGCAGCCGCCCGCCCCCCGCGTGGGTGCTGCCCCGCGTCACCGGGAGGAAGGGGGGGGGACACGGGGGAGGGGGGAGCCGCCGGACACCCCCCCCCCTCAAGCTGAGACCACCTTTTCCCGGCTGGGGAGGGGGTGTGGGGTGGGATTTGGAGGGCCTAGAGGGCCGTTCGCCCGTGGAAACCCACGGAGGCAATTCCCCCCCCCCCCCCCACCAACCAACACCCCCCCACACGGCACACGCTGTGCTCAATGAGGGGGTGGGGGTGGCATTACAAAAGCCCACCCCCCAACTTGCAGCACACCGCCCCCCCCATCAGTTTTTTGCCAAAAAAAAACCCAAAACCCCACCCACCCAATTTTTTTTTATTTATTATTTTTTAATTTTTTTTCCCCAAAACGTCTTGGTTTTGCGGGCGTCGGGGCGGGGGGCACGCCCGGCCGCCTGTCACACGTGTCGGGGACACACACACACACGACACCCCCCCCCCCGGTGCTTCCGTCACGGCGGGGAGACGTCACCTCGTATTTATAGCCGCGGTGTCGGCCGTGGGCTGCCCTGGGGGGGGGTTGCACCGTTTTGTCACACCTGATTTTAATTTTTTTGCTTTAATTTCACATCATTTTTCCACTCCTGGGACAGGGCTGAGCCCGGTGTGGCCGGGGATGTCGAGCTCCCACCTTCGAGAGACCCCCCCCACCCCCCCCAGCTCCCCTCCCCCCCCCTCAAGGTGCCAAAATGATTAATCCTGAAAGCTCAAGTGACTCATTAGCAACAATCGCCGTTGATTTATTTATTCTTTTTATTTATTTAATTTTTTCCCCATCCCCGGCTGATATTTCCAGCTGATTCCCGCCCCCCCCCCTTTTTTTGGCCTGGTTTCCTGGCTGGGAGCTGCGGTGCCCTCGGGGGGGGGGGGGTGGGGGAGGGTTGGTTCCCTGGGCTGGGGAAGAAGAGGTTGTTTGTAAAAAGGGAAAAAAAAATATGAAAAAAAAAATATAAAATGTTTTGGGTTTTTTTTTTTGGGGGGGGGGGGGGCAGGTAATGAATTTTTTGATTTAACAAGGCTTTGAC
>JAOQGH010000069.1:18949929-18969939 GCA_025769975.1 Gallinago jamesoni | reverse complement strand
ATTTCCAAGGGCTTGCACGTAGGTCAGTGGGGGGGGGGGCGTGGGGGGGGCTGGGAGGTTAAGCCTGTGCCCTGCTCCACCTCGTTGGATCTTCTCTTAATCTTCTGCCTTAAGAGCTGGGATTTATCCTGCCTCCCTCCAGGTGCCGGGAGGTGGGAATGCCCTCGGGGTAAATAAAGCCAACTGACCCCCCCCAACACCCCCCCTCCCTGTGTTGGGGGGGGGCTTGTCCAGAGGGGTGGGAAGGTGGAAACTCTTCGGGGAGGAACCTGTTGGCTTCACATCTCTTTTTCTTCTCCTTTTCTTCCAGCTTTGGTGAAGCTCCCAGGTTTGGGGTTGGTTTTTTTTTTGCCCCCCGACCCCCAGTGTGTGTCCCCCCCCCCGCCTTGCTTTTTCCTGTGGAACGGAGAGGCTGAGAGCGTGCCGGCATGGCAGGTACGGGGCTGGGGGGTATTGGGGGGGGGTCTCTGGCTGGGTTGTCCCTTACCTCTGAAGCCCATCTGGGGTTTTCCTGGCCACCATGTCACCTTGTTAGTCCCCGGGTGGGGTTGTGGGTGGCTTGCAAGGGTCCACGTGGCCAGCAAGAGCTTAAAAATTGGCCTCCATGAGTGTGGGTGGGACGCTGGGGGCTGCGAGAAACTCATCCATTTTGGGAGGGGGGGGGGTTATCGAACGAACCTAATTAGGAAGCTTCTTGATTTACATCCGATGCCCGACGCTGGCTGAACTTTTTCCCCCCAGAAAAAGCGAATAACTTCCCTCCCCTGCCGAAGTTCATCCCCTTGAAGCCATGTTTCTACCAGGACTTCGACGCGGAGATCCCGCCGCAGCACCGGACCATGGCCAAGCGGCTCTACTACCTCTGGATGCGTGAGTCTCCGGGTGGGAAGGGGCTCGGGGGTGGGTTTGAGTTCGCCTCTCCCAAGGCTGCTCCTCTGGAAGAGCAGAGCAAGATCAGGGTTGAGGTATAGGGGGGGAGGAGGAAGGTCCTTCTGCCCCCTCCAGGTCTTGGTGGCTCCCCCAAAAACTCTTTGGGGATGAGTTGAGGGCTTGCAGCATCTCACGCACTTCAGCCCTTCCAGGATGGAGGTGTGGAGCTGGGTGGTGGGGTCTGAAGGCCATGGGTGGTGACCTCGATGTCTCACCGCGAGGAGGTGGTGGCTCAGCACCCACCTTTCCTCCTGCCCAGGGATTTGCTCCCCTTTCCATCTCGTTTGGCCGCCAGCCCTGCTCCACCAGAGAGCTTGCCAAGCCTCCCATGGCTTTCTTGGCCAGGGATGGAAGGGCTTTCTCTGCCACCCCGCTCCTCCTGAGCCCTTTGGAAGCGACCCGAGGCTGTGATGCTGCTCGGACTGGACGCCTGCTCCCCAAAACGGGGGAGCCCAGGACTCTCCCCCCCCCCCCCCCCCCCCAAAAATATGGGTCTTGCCTGTTCCTCTTGCATGCCTCTGTGTGCCGTGCTGTGCTAACAGAGCTGTCACCCTCTTCTAACTCTTAAAACTTGCCTGGATCTCTCTTCCTTACTCACCCCCAGGGGTTGGGGGGGGGGAAAGGGCCAGGGAGGGGACGGGTCGCACCCTAAGGGGTGAGCTGGCACCATGGCTTTGGTTGTTAGTTCCTTACCGGGGTGTTTTCCATGAACTTAGGAAGGATTTTGGTGCCCCAAGGGAGTGGACACTGGGCTCAGGGGGGGGGCGGGTGACAAGGAGCTGAGCTGGGGGGGGCGATTCCGAGTGAGGGGGGACACCCCCTCACTCCGGCCACGTCCCGTGGGGAAGGTGACCCCGGGATCGCTTTCCCCGTCACCTCAGGAAGGGTTAATGTAGCTGGGGGTGGGGGGGGAAAGGTGTGCTTCCCCAGGGAGGCTGTTTTGGGGGGGGGTTAAATCCCCCTCCCCATCTCAATCTGGCTGTTTTGCCTGGGCTTCATTTCACAGAGCCCGGTTCTCGCTCCCGCGGCACCGGCTCCCCCGCTGGTTTCTGCTTCCCCAGATCCTCTCTGCATCGTTTTCTCCCCGAAAAAGAAAGAAGAAAAAAAAAAAAAACCACAAAAAACCAAAAAACAACCCTGAGTGTCCTTGAGGACTCGAGGGAGCAGCGAGCGGCCGCTCAGCCCGGCTCCCTCCCCGGCCAGCTGCAGCCCTCCCACCCCGGGATGCTTTTCATTCCCACTGGGAATGAATGAATGAATCGTTCTCCGAGGTGGGAGGCGGTGGAATGCAGATGAGTCTTCCCCCAGCTTTTGTCCTGTGTCCCCCCCCGAGCCCATAGTGAGGGCCCTTGTGTGGTGTGACCCCAAGCCGGGGCGGGGGGTGGAGGGGGACAAGGGGAGTTGGGGGCTTCAGCTCTCAGCTCGGGGGGCACAGCCCTTCCACGAGCTCCTTCGGGGAGGGGGGGGGGAAAATCATAGAATCATTTGGGTTGGAAAGGGATCCTCAAGTTCCAACCCCCAAACTCCAACTCCAAAGCTTCACTTGGAGTCCTCCAGTTTCCTTCTGTTGATGGAAACGTGCGTGATGAGGATAGGGCTCCTCACCCCCTCCCAAATTAAGAGATTACAACTCCGAGCAATATATGTGTGGAGATATATATATATATATATATTTCCCCTCCTCAGCCTTATCCAGCTGAATTTAAGTCAAATTAAGGGAAAATCCGGTTTGGGTAATGCCCTGCTGGGCATCCCTAGGGGGAATGTGGGTGATGGTGGTGGGTCTGGGGGGGGGTCGTCTCGTGTCCTCGCCTACCCCCCCCCTACTCTGCTCCCTCTTTGCGTGTGCACGCGCGTGTGCATGCGTGTGTGTGTGTGTTTGCAGTGAACAGCATCACCCTGGTGGTGAATCTCGTGGGCTGCCTCGCCTGGCTGATCGGAGGCGGCGGAGCCGTTAATTTCGGACTGGCAATTCTCTGGCTCATTCTCTTTACGCCCTGCTCCTATGTCTGCTGGTTTAGACCTATTTACAAAGCTTTCAAGTAAGTGGTCACGTCCCAGCCTGCCTTCTCATGGTCTTCTTTCTTTCCCCTCCCCCCCATTTTTCTTTGTTTTCCTTCCTAAAGGGTTAGCGCTTAGCTTGGGATGATTGCCCGGATATTTGGGGGGAATTCCTGCTCTTTCTGTCCAGCCCTTTAGTTTTACTTCCTATCCTTCAACGCCTAGGGTGTTTGGGCTTTCCCGAGGGCCAAATCCTGGGATATAAAGACGGGGGGGTTTATATATATATATAAGGGATATAAGACAGGAGGTGGAAGTGGTGAGGATGCAGCTGCTACTTTCCCTCCCCTCCCGTCCGTCCTTGAGGCTTCTCTTACATTTTTCCACAAGCCCTCAAGGTGCAAAATATTGATTAATCGTGCTGCTGAGGTCCATTCCCAGGGCAGTATCCCCCAAATCTAGAAAACTGGGAGGGGGGTGTATTTCTTCCCTGGCACGGGGAGGCTCCGTGTGAGCCGAGAGCCGTGTCTGAAGGCAGATGCCCTCTCCGTTGATGCCCCATGGTGCCCCTTCACCACCTCCAGCCTCTGCTGGGTTGTTTATTTGGTTATTTTTTTGCCCCTCTTGCCTATAGTTTGGCTCCGCTTCTCACCGCCCTCTCGCTAACCCACAGCTGCTTCTTGCCCCAAAAAAGGGTCTGAGATGGGGGGAGCACCTCCCTTCCCCGGCGGGGCAGCGGGGATGGAGGGCGCAGGGAGTCACCCCGAGCCTTCTCTTGCAGGACAGACAGTTCCTTCAGCTTCATGGCCTTCTTCTTCACCTTCATGGCCCAGCTGGTGATCAGCGTTATTCAGGCAGTGGGAATCCCCGGCTGGGGCGTCTGGTAAGGAGGATGCTGTTCTGGTGTTGGGTGCAAGGATGAGATGTTTTAACACCCTTCAGTCCTTCAGGGAGCTTTTCTCTTTGGGGAACAGAGAATCTCTCTTCTCCGGAGATACTCCGAACCTGCCTGGATGCCATCCTGCTCTAGGTGAAGCTGCTTTGGGAGGTGGGGTTGGATTAAATGGTCTCCAAAGGTTGCTTCCACGATTCTGTGAAGATGGTTTGAGGACCTGGGAGGGATTTAACAGAGCCAAGGGGAAAAGCCCCAAGGAGAAAAGGCCCCCTGAACGCTTGGTTTATTCTCCGTGGTTTATTCTCCGTGGTTTATTCTCCTTGCAGCGGCTGGATCGCAGCCATTTCCTTCTTCGGGACCAACGTAGGGTCGGCTGTGGTGATGCTGATCCCCACCGTCCTGTTCACGGGGATGGCTGTCTTCTCCTTCATCGCTCTCACCATGGTACGGGAGGAGAACAGGGGGGGTGCCGGGTCGCTTTCGGGGAGCCCTCGCCCCTACCCTTTGGAGGCTCAGCACCTCTGGATTTATTTATTTATTTATTTGTTTGTTTCCCCTCTTTCCGACCTTCTCCAGGTGCACAAGTTCTACCGGGGGAGCGGGGGGAGCTTCAGCAAAGCCCAGGAGGAGTGGACCACGGGGGCCTGGAAGAACCCCCACGTGCAGCAGGCGGCGCAGAACGCGGCCATGGGGGCGGCGCAGGGGGCCATGATGCAGCACGAGACCCAGTACTCGGCCACCCCCAACTACACCTACTCCAACGAGATGTGAGCAGCAGCAGGACTCTGTCCTCTGGGGCGGCGGGGAAAGGGAGGAGGAAGAGGAGGAGGAGGAAGGCTGAGCCGAGTTTCTGCAGCTATTTCGGAGAGTCGGGAGTGTACCATAACGGTTCTTCTTTTTCCCGTTCTTTGTAACGAGAGAATTTTGGATTTTTTTCTTTTTCTCTTTTCTTTTTTTCTTCTTTTTCCTCCCGTTACTGTCTTGAGCTCTTCTTTTCTCTTTTATTTTTTGTTTTGAGGAGGCCATGAGTTGACCTGCAGGGCTCTCGTCGTTGTGCGTGGTGGTAGTCGCTGTACGTTCACCTTGTCTTCTCCTTTTATTTTTTTTTCCTTCTTTTTGCCCTGTGAAATAGTGTAGGGTGGTGCTTTTTTAATTAATTGTGGTGATAGGTGTATGTTTAGAACTACATCAGCCAAAAGCTCCCTTCCTCCCCCCCACCGTCTGCCCCCAAACTCCCCTCAAAGGGAAAGATAAAAACAGCAACCAGCACCCATCTCCCCTCTTGGAATAAGTGGTGAAACAGGTTTGGTTTTTTTTTGTGATGCGTGTGAGTTGTGGGGTCTTTTTTGGGTTTTTATTTTCCTCTTGCAGTCGGTAGCATCCAGCCACCTGCCACCGTCTCAGCAAGGGCAAGCAATCCTGGGAATTCTCCCTTTTCTTTGCTTTTTAACTAGCAGGTGGCTGGCTGGTTTAGCAGTTAAAAAAAAAAAAAAAAAAAAAAATAAAAAAAAAAAAAGGAGAAAAGGGAAGAAAGAAAAGAAAAAACAAAAAACCACAAACCCCTAAATCTTGCTGGAAGCCAAGAGATTCCTAATCTACACCCTGGCTCAGGATCTACAACTTCTTTTGGTGTGTGGTGGTGTGTAAATTAGTTCCCCGTTTTGAGGTGGCCGACCAGTATTCGTGCGTGAGCGTGGGTGCTGTGTGTGTGTATGTGTGTGTTGGGGAGCCCAGAGTGGGCTTTCCCATCCCCTTCCAGGTTCCTCATCCCGAGTCTGGTTGGGTTTTTGGGGTTTTTTTTTTTTTTTTTTAAAGGCTTCCGTTTGGAAAAGAAAAAATGGGCAGGGTGTTTCTCAACAGGAGCTTATTCTTGGGGAAGGCTCCGGGCCAAATCTTGCTGCCCCGAAGGCAAAAGCACATTCTTCCCCCCACCCCCAGTTCTTGCAGAGGCCAAGATTTGTCCCCTGTTGGCTTTTTGAGCCACCTGGCCTTGGATTTTTCCCGGTGCAGAGATCACCGCTCCTGCCAGCCCCGAATCCCTGCCCCGTTAGGGAAAAATCGGGCTTTAAATAATGATCTTGCACCTTAGCAGGGGGGTGGCTGAGCTTGGACCAGCACCTCTTGGCCGATGGCAGCTGGGGACAGCGACTGGCAGAGCCTGGAAAAGATGGGTTCGTCAATGGGGAGCTGATGGGGGCAGGAGGAAAGGAAGCTCCTTCTTGGAGATGCTTTTCAGATTCTAAATGCACTTTAAACGAGCCAAATTTTTTCTCCAAGGCCTAGAAAAGCAGCCCAAAACCAGACTCCCATCTGTCCCCGTCGCTCAAATTGCCCCCTGCAGGCAGGTGTGTGTGTCCCCAGCCCCTTGTCCCCCCTGTCGCTCTCTGGTGACACTTGCCTATGACTCTTACCCCTCAGAATCACCCCAAAGAGGAACTTGTCTTCTCCAGGAAAGCCCACCAAGAATAAGCTTCCTTTCCCAAGGGTGCCACTTCAGCCCTCCTGCCAAGACTAAAATACAGCTGGTGACACAACGCGCGTGTGTGTGTGTATGCGTGCGTGTGCATATATATATGTATAAAATGTAAGGAAGAAAGGTAATCCTTCGCTGAGCCTATTATGTACTTAATCAGGTTTAAATATTGTGCAATTCGTTTAGAGCTAGCCGAGAACTGACAATGCCAAATCACGTGCTCTTGTCATCCGTGTCTGAGAAAACGATGAAATTAAGTGACTTTCACCTCTTGCATTTACGATGAGATGCGTGAATAATAACTGTAACGAGCTCTAACTAGCAGGCCTTGCTTTCAGCGTCCTAACCCTCCTCTCCGGCCTGTCTCCTGAACGGGGCGAGCGCTGAACCCCCCTTCCTCTGGCTCCCAAGCCTTCCTGCCCCTGGGGGGGGGGGGGGTGACACCATATCCCAGCTGTGGCCCACGGGGCGTGGGGGGAGAGATGAGGCTTGGGGTTTTCACTGGGGGTCTCCCTGCTGCTTTCCGCGGCTGGTGACACAGAGCCCTCCTCCCTGTCCCGCTTCGTAGCTGCCAGCGTTCCAGGGATGCCCACAGCTGGCCGCTTTGAAGCCGTTATTTGGGAAGAACGCACGCCACCCGCTGCCCCAGCTCCCCCGTGCTTCTGTGACAATAAATAAGCCTCCTCCAACCCGCTTTTTCCCTGCTGGCTCCTCACACCTGCCCCAAATCCTGCAGGAAAGGTTTTGCTCCACTGGCCTTATCTGTTGTGGGGAGGTGCCTGCCTCCTGTCGGGGTGCAGGAGCAGCTGTGATGGCCCTGCACCCATCAGACACTCCTTTGCTCTACCCTCCTCTAGTTCTCTGCTGCCCTCTCACACCTCCAAAACCTTTCCTGAACTAGGATCCTCCCCTAAAGGGCTTTCCTGGCACAGGAAGGACATGGAGCTGTTAGAGCAGGGCCAGAGGAGGCCAGGGAGATGCTGGGAGGGCTGGAGCCCCTCTGCTGGGAGGACAGGCTGAGCTGGGGGGGCTGAGCCTGGAGAAGAGAAGGCGCCGGGGAGACCTTTGAGACCCTTCCAGTCCCTCAGGGGACTTCAGGAAAGTTGGGGAGGGACTCTTGATGAGGGAGGGGAGCCATAGGACAAAGGAGAAGGGTTTGGCACTGAAAGAGGAGAGATGGAGATGAGATGTGGGGAAGAACTTGTTTGGTGTGAGGGTGGTGAAAGCCTGGCCCAGGTTGCCCAGAGAAGCTGTGGCTGCCCCATCCCTGGAGGCCAGGTTGGAGGGGGCTTGGAGCAACCTGGTGTGGTGGGAGGTGTCTCTGCCCAGGGCAGGGGGTGGGACTGGATGGTCTTTGAGGTCCCTTCTAACCCTGTAATCCTGAGACGCTTTAAACCACCGGCAGCGATCCAGCGCTTAGCCTCTTGTTCCCCGGCGCTGCGGTGCGACTGCTCCCGGGGGGGTGAGGGCCGCCCGCTCCTCTCTGGCTGCCCGGGAGTGCGTGAGACGCCAGAACCGGCCCTCCCCAGCGCTCCGGGGACTGTCGTTGCCTGAGAAGGGCGACGGGGTAGCGGGCAGGGCCCCAGGGCTGGCCGGACCAGGGAGGGGAAGCGCTGAGAGCCGTCGCCATCTCCCCGCCTCAGGGCGCCGCCATGTTCCCCGCCTCAGGGCGCCACCGCCCCGCGCATGCGCCAGCGTAGCCAATCAGCGTTTCCCAGCCTGCCTTTCGGCTTCCGGGGCGCCCAGGGGTCACGCCCCCGTTGCCTGGCGACAGCGCAGGTTAAGGCCTCCGCTGGGAGCAGGCCTTGAGGTTGGAGCTCTCTTCACCGGGCTTTCTCCTCCTTCTGCCGGTATATAGATGTTGCTGCTTTACCTTTCAGAAAAGTTTGGGGTGTTTCGGTTCTGTCCTCCGCCTCAGCGACCTTTTGAAGCTATGTTCGGTTGTTAAAAAGCTAATAAAATAACTAAATTGGCCTGTAAGCTGCTTGCTTCCAAATGGCTTCGTGGCTGGTTCCCCAGAGCTGTGTTTGGGTAAGAGGAACGCGTGGCCTGGAATGTCACACTCTTGTTTTTATCACTGATAGCCCTTTTTGAAAACTGCTTATTGAAAAATTTTGCTTTTCCCCAGGCTTTGAGATCTGGATGCCTCGGTGAATTGATTGTCGTTTAGTTAATCGTAAGGGAAGTGGATGTTTTCCTTGCTTTGATGGCGTTAACTTATTTCTAATTAGATATAGATAAACACGTAAACTGTTGTAGTAGCATTGAAATCGCCCAGCCGATATGTGTACTGGATTTCCTTGCCTTTAATTACTCTTGCTAATCAGTGTCTAGAAGCTCAAAGTGATAATGCGTTCCTATTCTAGCTGTTTTTTATAAACACACTGAGAAACCTCAGAGGCCCGAGTTAATTTAATTCCAAGCAGAGCGTGGAAAACGAAGGCATTATTGCTGGTGGCTGGGTGTGGAGGTCAGGCTGACACGCAACTGAACCACCTGGTGAAGGACCCCAAATTAAACCCACTGCAGAGTCATCCTGGGGAAGGACCAAAGGGGGCAAATTCCTCTCTCTCGGGGATCCAGCCCCCTCACTGCAGAAGCTGAATTGGTGCTGAAAATAAGGGCAGGGTAAACATGTCTTTCTTCCTTTTATTCTACCCAGAATGCTTCCGAATAACTTCCTCCCAATAGCAAGGATGTCAGTAACATTGAACAAACCTCATTAAGCAGAAGTGTTTGTATCAATTCTGCAGAGGACACCTGAGCTACAGCCCACTTTCCAAAGTGGCTGTGGCACTGGTAGGGGAGCCAGCACTTAGTTCTGACTTTCAGGTCCCTGGGAAGGTGTTTTCACTTGGTGCCTCTTGTTTTCTACCTCTTATTCCCTGTTCGGTTGTTTTTTTTTCCCCGTCTGCTAGGGAGTCATTTCTAGCGCAGCTGTAAATCCGAAGTGATGCAATAGGAAGTAAGATGATAAAGCTTGCCTCAGGGCCCTACATCTTTTAATTGTTAAAGTGTCTCCCTGCATTTATTACTCATCAGAGAGCATGAAGGGAGATCAGCGCAGCTGTGGGTTGCTTGTCTTCCCGGCAGTCAGTGTGAAAGGTAGATTTATTGTACACTCTGGCTTTGTTCAACGTTTTGGAGTGTATCTCTGGTTTTGGGCTTTACCAGAAGACTTTTGTGGCCTGCCCGTGCAGGTTTTAGTGTTCTCTTTACCAATATCAGAGAGAAAATTGTAATTAAACTAGGAGGACCAGACTACCCCTATGCTTAAAGGTCTACTGGTGCCCGAAAGCTTTGTGGGTTGGGGTCTGAGTGATGTTCATCCTCAGCCAGAGCTGCTCCGGAGTCGTTGTAGTCCAGGCTTAAAATCTTTGTCCCTGGGAATAAATTGATGTTGGAGCCCTGCTTTGCTGTCCTCGCTCGGAGGCACCGTTAGTCAAGTGTCTTTCTTTTCCTGTGCTTTTGTAGAGTTTGAGCAGACCATGGAGCCCTTCTCGGCTCCAGAACCGGGGTTTCCTGCAGAAAACAGCTCATCTGCACCGCCGAAAACATTCCGTGTCCTGGTGGGTGTGACTGGGAGTGTGGCTGCCCTGAAGCTGCCTCTCCTCATCGCCGAATTGCTGAAAATCCCAGGGGTGAGTAAATCTGTTGATAGAAGTCTCATAAAGTTGTTGATATCCTGTGTTTTTTCATTTTGAGGAGAGATTTGATGACTTTCGTTGAAAAGTTCCTTCTGGCTTTGAGCTCTTTAGTTTAAAAATTCATTGTGGGGGTTGTTCTCCTGTTTTTAAAAAATAGAATCATACTTTTTCCTATCATGTAATGCTTCTTTATACACAGGAGTTAGATTTAAAACCTAATTTTTCAGGGCCATAACTGTTCCTAGATATTTCTACAGGCAGACAGTTAGGTTCTGGCATATGAAAGCAGCATTGCTCAGCTTCCTTCATTCTCTCGAAAATGATTGAATAGGTCCTTGACTTGGTTTCTGTGTGATTTTTCTGGAATATGTCCTTGTTTGAGTCAAATTATCAGACCTGGCTATGGACTCAGGTGGATGCTTTGTGGAACATGAAATCTCCAGTTGGGACCTCGCAGTTCTCCCTAGGTGAGCTGTGGAGTTTTTAAAAATGGGCGCTGCTGTCTGAGCAACAAAGGGAAAACAGGTCTTGTAAAAACAGAAAGAGAAAATAGAAGCCACTTTTTGTGTCTCTGCGTATTTATTTTTACTCCAGTTTACTGTCTGGAGTAACAGAGGTGTCCAGCAGAGGCCACTAGTGACTAGAATCAGGGAGGGAAAAGATGCTGACATGTGCTGTAGAAGAAAGTTAGAGGAAAACGTAGAAAACCTTTCGCAAATGTTTTGGAGCAGGCGAAATGAAAGAGTGGCAGGAGCAAGAGGGTGTATTTGCATACCTAGATATATTTGCCAGATTGCTTAACGAGTATCCTTTGGGGTGATTTAGGAGGCTTTGCCTGTAGGTACGTGAACACAGAGTCAGAGGAGGTGCAGCCCCAGTGTAACTCTGAAGTACCTGGCTGATGTTGCTGGCTGAGCTGGGATGGGGACCAGGGCGTCTTCTAATCCCCTGTCTCTCAGCCTGGCTTCCCAATTGTCTCTTTTCCTTTGCTGCTGGTGCTTGGAACATCCTTCTTTTCAGGTGAAAGGAAGAACGCAAATGACCTGCCCTAGGAATCTAGGTCAAATGCATTCTTAATTCCTGATTCATAATTAAAAACTGCAGATGGCTGGACCAGAGTGCTCTGTGAAGGCCCACAGGTCCTGTGACATCCGTTGCTGGCTTTGTGTCCACTGGTTTTTGGCTTTTGTTGCACAAAAAGCAAAAGTGAAGTATCCTGTCCAGTTCTGGGCTCCCCAGTTCCAGAAGGACAGGGGACTGCTGGAGAGGGGTCAGCAGAGGGCCACAAAGATGATGAGGGGCTTGGAACATCTCTCTGATGTGGAGAGGCTGAGGGACTTGGGGCTTTTTAGTCTGGAGAAGAGAAGACTGAGGGGGGATCTGATCAATGCCTATAAAGCCACTTCAAGGGTGGGTGTCAGAAGGACGGGGCCTGTCTTTTCTCAGTGGTGCCCAGGGACAGGACAAGAGGGAACAGGCACAAACTTGAACATAAGAAGTTCCACCTAAACATGAGGAGGAGCTTCTTGACTTTGAGGGTGGCAGAGCCCTGGAAGAGGCTGCCCAGGGAGGTGGTGGAGTCTCCTTCTCTGGAGACATTCAAAGTACACCTGGACAAGTTCCTGTGGGACCTGCTTTGGTAGGGAGTTGGACTAGATGGTCTCCAGAGGTCCCTTCCAACCCCATAGCATTCTGCGATTCTGTGAACTTCTCGTACTTCACTTGTTAAATAAAATTATTTATTTACTTGTGTCTGATGTGATTTCAAGACCTGATCTAAAGCCTGCTGAGTAACTTTTCTAATTTCATTGGAAACAATGGGACAGAACTTTCTAAAAGCCATGGGTGGAAGCGGGGCAGGAGCGGAGGAAGTCTTTGATACGAAAGGAGATGTGGTCAGAGGCTTGAAACCGAGGCGGTTAGTTTAAATTGCTGTTTTGGCGTGAATGACGCTGGGTGAACAACTTGGCGGTGTGTTTTGGCGCTCATTAAAACATCTCCTTGAGGGTGATAATGGCTGTGACTACATCTTACTGCCTTTTGTTTAACCTCTTTGAAGATCTAGGAAATTTAGATGGCATCAGCTTACGCCTTTGGGGTTATTACCCTCGCACCTGGTGTTGTGGGGAGACGGCACACGGTGTCTCGTCAGGACACTGTGGGTAGGCTACAAAAAAAAAATACCAATCCCTGGTATTTTTGGAGTGACCTAGGAGGAGGATGATGACCAAAAATCACATTGGCAGAATGTTGGTTAGTCATAAAGATAAGAAACAGCAAAGTTTTCTTGTGGGTGAAATGTGTTCCTCTGGAAGCTACAGGATGGACTTCTGGGTTGAAATCATGTCACGTCGTCTCGTTTGCGCTCCAGGCAGGTAGCCCCTGCGCCAGGTGCTGTTTGACAAAGGAGCTACTCGTTCTTTTCTGCAGCAGGTGTTATCAGAACTTGGTCTGCACGTAATGATTTTGCTGTCAAAAATTGGGAAAGTATAAAAAAAAAAGGTAATCACATCCCACCCCCCCACCTCCCACTCCTTACCCCAAGCTGTGACAGGAGAATCCTCTAATGCGCACCAGAGTGAACGCAGGAGGAAAGAAGTTTTGCAGAAAAGTTTATTCTGGTGAATTGGCTCAAGTGGGCCAAATGAAAGAACTCGAGCTAGTTTAAACTCTCTCCAGTAAAGGAGTTTGAGTGTGGCTAGACTGACTTCACTGTTTAAGCAGAGAGATAACCACAGGCAAACAGAGGGTGTGCCAGGTAAATAGAAAGAAAAAAAAAAAAAAGCTATGTAGGCTAAAGTGATCTTGAGAACACTGATCTCTTTCCAACACAGCTGGAGGGACATGAAGGACTTGCTCAGAACAAGGAATCCAGCAGCCCACCGCAGCAGAAAACCTTAATTAGGGAGAATATTTAACTGGGAGAGTTCTAATTAATAGGGTTTCTTGGGAGAGTGGTGGAGTCACCACCACTCAGGGTCCTTGAACGTATCCCTCTGGTGTGCTCCGGCTTGCAGTGGGTTGGATACAGTACTCGATAGCCAGTTGCTCTCTGTTCTCAGGCTTGTGCTTTGAAGAAATAAATATTTAAGGCCTGAGATGGTTCTGAAGCTGTCTTAACGAAAAGGAAAAAAAAAAAAAAAAAGCAGAGTGTCTTTTGGGGAGTTTTATCTAGTCTTTAATCTTAGAAGGGTATTTCTGGTCTGGATTAGAAAACTTTGAATAATGTTGCGATTGAATTAGCAAGCAACAAAATCTATTGTGGTAGATCAAGTTGTGTCACCTAAAAAAATCTTTATACTGTTATGGCTACCCGTGAGACAAGAATATCACCAACAAACATTACTGCTGAGAACTTTTAGTGCAGGCCTGGCCTACTGGTACCATTTCAGAGAGCGGACATCCCCCTTTAAACTGCACATCGCTCTTTAAAATCGCCGAATAAATAGCATCTTGCAGATCGTGAGAGGTTTAACACCTTGCCAGAACCCTTGGCGTGGCAGAGAGCAGCGTTAGCGCCTTCGCAGGTGTCGCTGCTTGGCTCCAAAAAGCTTCCTGTGAGGTGAGGTTAATCTGGAAACAATGCGGTCGATCGCCCTCAATAAGATCTTCACGCTCAAAAGCACTAGAAACGCAGCTGTGATTCCAAGCCAAGGTCTCTTGAAAAAGAGCAGGCGTTTAGAACCAGAGGCAAAGAACCAAATATATATAGCACCAAACGCTGGTGCAGCTCTGTTTTCCATTGCTCTTTCTTCAGGAAATGGGGAAAAAATTACCAAAGACAAATTAGATGGGATAGGCTGGGGATTTTCCACTGCTCCCAGCTCTTATTCTAGTCGTGTAGGGTGCAGATAACCAACACTCCTCCCTTCCCAGTCCAACAGATGGTGTTGGGGAGATAGGTCTAACGTGTTTTGTCACATCAACTGCTGCTGTTGAAGATACCTCCTTGGAGGTTTTCGGCAGTCTCGAGCGCGCAGACCGAGGGCTTCGTCAGCTTTGTACCTCAAGCCACAGTTTTTTTTAGCGGGAAGGAGTTGTCGATGAGGCTGGTTTCTCCCCATCTCTCCGTTGGGCGAACGGAGCCGCGCGGTGAGTTGCACTGCAGACTCCTTGGCTGGGGTTGAAAATGGCCAATAGCAAGGAAAAGGGTTCTTTTTCACCCTAATCGGGGGCCTGAGGTGCATCTTCCCCATTAAGTCTTTCCAGAACATTCCCCCTGCTATGTTGTCCCGTCTCTTGGCTGGTTTTAAGGTGACATCCTTAGGGGGAATTTGGGGCTGAGTGGTTCCGCTTCACTGTGTGCGCCAGGCAGCTCTTTGCAGTTGTCGCCATTTCAGCTGAAATCACTGCAACTGGACTGACAGATGGCCCTTCCCCCTCACCTCCCCCCCCCAAAAAAAAAAAACCAAAGAGGAGAGGAAGAGATAAGGAGATTCAGAAGTTTAGAATGAACTAAACTCCTTTAATGAAGAAATTAATATAAAAATTAAAAAAATAATAATGAAATACATACAATATATACAAAACTGTATCAAGCTCCCAGGATGACAGTCCTGTCACCAGCAGACACTTGGGAAGTCCCAGACTGGACTCAGGGATGGATGGGAACTGGATTCCAGCTCTGGAGTCAGGAACACACGGATGGGGATCAAAGGCAGATGAACAGACAGGGTCCTCTTCACAGGAAGAGACTTGACGACTTGACCCTTTATCCCTCAGCTTTTCTACTGAGCATGGGGCAGGTGGGATGGAATACCCCAGTCGGTCAGGTTTGGGTCACCTCTCCTGTCCCCTCCTCCCCACAGGTGGGACCCCTCTATGCTTTTTCCATTTCCGACCCTCTAAGGGGCAAAATAAGGAAAATTGGCTGCCCTTGGTTGTTACAGCAATAAGTATAAGCACGGGCCTCTCTGCCCACCATTCCTTGGCATTTAGCACAAACATTGCTCTGATCATCCTGAGAACGAGCAGTTTTCTCCACAACGTGCCATCAATTTCAGAGAGCTGGAGGAGGCCCAGCTAAAATGCAAAACCACAGCACACAAAAACGGCTCGGTTCGACCCCAAACCGGGACAGCGATGTTTGTCAGAGTTACAGCTTTGAGCGGGTCGTGTGACACATAGAAACCAGGGGAAAAAAAAACAAAACAAAACAAACCTTTTTCCACTTGTTAAAGATTTCTGTAGGAGGAAATGAAAGGATCTCGTCTTGTAGGGCGTCTCAGCGCCTCGTAACTGTGCAAAATGAACATCCAAGGGACACGGTCGGATTTCCCCAGTATATACCATATAACTGAAGATTCCGCTGGCTTTTGACAAGGCAGGCAGGCTTATCTAAGATTTTGCAGAGGACCTTCCTGTGTTTTCACCCAGTCTTTTTTTCCTTTGAGGAGGCCCCTGGTTGACTCTTTTGGCTGCACAGAAACCCTGTGCTAGGAAGATTACCTACACGGAGGTTTTCTTCTTTCCAGCATTTACCTGGATAGGAAGGACAGCTGGAAGACACAACTCTGATTTACTTCTGGTATTTTTACCCCTGGCTGGAGCAAGTTTTAAAAACATAGTTTTAAAAAGTCATATCCAGTGGTTTGCAGCTACCTCCCCACCTTTGGCATTGAGAGAGAGAGGCAGGGGCAGAAAGAGACAGTGAGGTGCACAATGCAGTCCGTTCGACCACGAAATGGCTTCAAGCTGCAACAGGGTGGGTTTAGGCTGGACATTAGGAAAAAATTCTTCACAGAAAGAGTGGTCAGAGACTGGAATAGGCTGCCCAGGGAGGTGGTTGAATCACCATCCCTGAATGCGTTTAAGAGTCGTGTAGATGCGGTGTTGGGGGATATGGTATAGGGGAGAACTTTGTAGAGTAGGGTTGATGGTTGGATTTGATGATCCCAAGGGTCTTTTCCAACCTGAATGATTCCGTGACTCTATGAAATCATTCTCTGTCTTCCCAAGCCACTCTTTCTTGTGCAGCAGAGGTGGCCTGGCTTTGCACTGGTGGTGCTGAGCCCCAGCTCGTCCCTCAGCGGGACTTTTGATCGCTCAAGAGCTGTGCTTTCTTTTGGCAGAGAGCTTCCTCTTGGCTCCGAGTGTGGGAAGAGTGATCCTGCATGTGCCATGTGGACATGCCACCCCTCGGCAGTCCTCTGGGCTGTGGTTAAGGGAATCCACTGAGGCAGGATCCTCTCCTGCTCCCTTTGGCCGGCGAATTGTGAGATTAAAGGGCATCTTTCGCAGAGCTTTGGTTTGCTGCTTCTTACAGTCCCTTTGAAGTTCTGTGGAGAACTGCATCTCATCCTGACCTGCTCTGTCTTCTTTGCTGTGTCCCCACTGTGAACTGGCCATGGGAACATGTTTGGCAGGTGGTGACTAATCACCTGCCCATTTTAGGGTGGCATGAAAGGAGTCTTTGGCTCCTGTCAACACCTGCAGTGGCCTGGCCTTTCAACTGCAATTAGGGGAAGGTCCTCCAAGAAATCCGCATAGCTTTCCAAATCTTTGAGCCTTCTTCCTCTACCCAGCTTTACAGGGATTGTCCTTGAGTCTAACCATTTTCTGTCTGTCTTTTCCAATTAGCTCGAAGTTAAGGTGGTCACTACAGAGAGAGCAAAGCATTTCTACAATGCCCAGGAGATTCCCGTCACCCTCTACAGTGATGAACATGAATGGCAGGTGAGTTGTTCTTCCTTCAGAGACTGCAAAGGCTTCTGTCCTGTCCCCACTAGCCACATATTTTGTAATTCAAGTCGCTCTGTCACGCACTCGTGCCTTCTGCTTCCAGAAGGCCAGCGGGTCATGCTTCAGGAAAAAGCATTTAGGAATCTCCCAGCCTCCCTGGGAGATTCACTTAGTTGTTCGAGTGCTGAACAGCAAATAAAAGTGTTCCTCTAACTTCCTTTGCAAGAGAACACAGTCATTTATATATATATATATATTTATTTATTTATTTATTTTAATCCTGGGCCAAGGCTCCCTTCTTTCTTCTAGCAATGTACTCTTTGGAATATGGCTTTCAAAGAATGTGGTTCCAACTGTACTGTAAATAAAGATGAAAAACAAGGCTGTCCCAACTGTAGCAGAGGATTTTGTACCTCCCTGGCAGACTTCAGCAGGCAGTGAGTGGTAGAAGTGGTCTCTCACCACCCTGGGTTCAGCTGCTATCTGCAGCTCTGAGAGGAGTATCAGGAAATGTCAAGAAAGCCACTGCAGAATCGCGGTGAGGGTGTCTGGTGCTTGTCATGAGTCATACTTGTCACGAAGGTGACAGCACACGACATACTCTGAATCTCCAGACATCGCTGACTTTCACAAAATTACCCACACTGCTTGAAAACTCAGTCTGGCGTCCGACTGGGCGGCCTTGGGCTGGTGGGGCCACCCTGCTGCACAGAGGATGGCCAGTATCTGGAGCTGTTGTGCACTGGTGTGGTAGGGGCTGGAACTTAGCAGTTCTCCTGGTGGAAGCAGTGTTTGTCTTGGAGGTGTCCCCTTCTGTGCTCATGCCCATGCATAGAGGAGTCATTCCAGTAAGGGATAACTGGGTTGTAAGGGCTGTGAACATCTCTAGACCCTGTAAAATGGCTTTTTCTCTTGACTACAGTTTTGCTGACGTGCTTTGAGAGTCCCTGGGTGAGAAGTTTATATAATAAACATCAACATTTGGTTTTCTATACATTTTCTCTGTACTTTGCAGTACGGATCTGAGACCGAGGCCATCTTCTCTTTACCGGTTCTCCTGCCAGCAGACTCACACTGAGCGTTGCCTTTCTAGCTGGTCTAGGAGACTGGTGGAGATGTGCTGAGTCCCAGGGTGCTTCAGCTCCAGGCAGTTATTTCTGAGGAGCCCTTGGTGGGGTGATAGAAGAGGAGCAGATCAGGCTTTGAGGTGTGCTGGCACACCGGAAAGCCAGCTCGGAGCCCTTAGAACATGCCCTTCCGACAGAAGGGTGGGAGATAAGCCCGCTCAGAATCTGTTTGTGGGATGTTTTACTCTGAAAATAAACCTACAATTTACAGTGCTTCTAGGAAAAGTAGAAGGGAGCGGAGAAGCTGGGAAAGGTGTCAGGAAGCACCAGCTTTCCGGATGTTGCCTTTTTTTTTGTGGTTTCCAGTGACTCAGAGAAGGAACAGTTTGTGGCCCTGATATACCTCTTACTGGCCTGTGGTTGTGTGTGTCCTCTGGGGACTAAGCATCTGATGCTGTTCGCTGCTTCTCTTGACACTTTCCCAGTTAACTGTGCTCTGAAGAAAAGACTGGGACTCTCTTGAGCAACTCAGAGCTTTACTGAAAATAAAAATATTCATTTAGAGCCAAGAGAAGGAAGGAAGTGCCCAGTTGACTAAACTTCATCCGTCACAGACAAAACCAACAGGACTGACCCCTACTGTCGTTATGAGGGTTTATTTTGCTGCTGTGGGTATGATTAGGTGCTTAATTGAAAAGTGACTTGTGCAGTTGGGGGTCTCTACCTCATTAAAAGGCAGTGGGCAGCTTCACTTCGAAGAAATGGGAAGCTTATAAATGACATGGAGCCCTCAGCACAGGAAGGACATGGAGCTGTTGGAGCAGGGACAGAGGAGGCCACGGAGATGCTGGGAGGGCTGGAGCCCCTCTGCTGGGAGGACAGGCTGAGAGAGTTGGGGGGGTTCAGCCTGGAGAAGAGAAGGCTCCAGGGAGACCTTCGAGCCCCTTCCAGTCCCTCAAGGGGCTCCAGGAGAGATGGGGAGGACTCTGGATGAGGGAGGGGAGCCCTAGGAGGAGGGGGAAGTGTTTGACCCTGAAAGAGGGGAGATGGAGGTGAGATGTGGGGAAGAACTTGTTTGGTGTGAGGGTGGTGAGAGCCTGGAACAGATTGCCCTGAGAAGCTGTGGCTGCCCCATCTCTGGAGGGGTTCAAGGGCAGGTTGGTATCCTGGGATTGCATCAGGAAGAATGTGACTAGCAGGTTGAGGGAGGTCATCCTCAGCTCTGCTCTGCCCTGGTGAGGCCGCATCCAGAGAAGAGAAGACTGAGGGGGGATGTGATCGATGCTTATGAATACTTAAAGGGAGGGTGTCAGGAGGATGGGGACCATCTTTTTCCAGTGGTGGGACAGAACAAGAGGGAATGGGCACAAACTTGAACATAAGAAGTTCCATCTAAACATGAGGAGGAACTTTGCTGTGAGGGTGTCAGAGCCCTGGAAGAGGCTGCCCAGAGAGGTGGTGGACTCTCCTTCTCTGGAGACATTCAAACCCACCTGGACACGTTCCTGTGGGACCTGCTCTGGGTGCCCCTGCTCTGTTAGGGAGTTGTGCTGGATGTTCTCCAGAGGTCCCTTCCAACCCCGTGTGATTCTGTGGACAGGGTTTGAGCAACCTGGTCTGGTGGGAGGTGTCCCTGCCTGGGTCAGGGGGTGGCACGGGGCGGGGGGGGGGCTTTAATTTCCCTTCCAACCCAATCCATTCTATGATTCAATGAAAATAGTGTTGGGAGGTTGTGAATGCATTACAAAGCTCTGCACAGACCTGCTTTGTGTTCTTAAGCAATGGGGTTTGAAAACCTAAAATCTTCACTGTGGTCCCAGTTCCGTGATGCCACAGGGCGCCGGGCACCACTGCATTTCACTGAATTTAACTCAAATGTTGTGGCATCCTGCAGGTCTGACACCTCAGCCGTATGCGCCCCTTCCCGCGCCTGCTGGAATCTTGCAGGGGATTTTTGGCTGAATTTTCAAATCTGTAGGTTTCAGTTTCGCACGCGCAAAACAGTTAATTCTGGATGTGCTTTCCCGCTGCGAGATACAACATTTGTAATCGGGTCCTCCAGGCAGGTAGTTCGGGTGCACCCGAAAGAGGCAGTTCTAAAGACAAGGAATCTGTGTCAGTCCAGTGGATATTGCAGAAATAGGAGTATACGGATCGGCAGAATACAGGGTTTTTTTGAACTTTTTAAGTCCGGGAAAGTTAGTGGCTCCCTGTAAGAGGGAAGCCAGGAATGGTTGTACAGGGACGTGGTGAAATTCCTAATTCCTCCGGAGCCACGGGCGCTGGGGGCACATTACCATCACACTCCTGGGGGGG
>JAOQGH010000069.1:18925473-18937318 GCA_025769975.1 Gallinago jamesoni | reverse complement strand
GTGGTGAGAGCCTGGCCCAGGTTGCCCAGAGAAGCTGTGGTTGCCCCATCCCTGGAGGGGTTCAAGGCCAGGTTGGATGGGGCTTTGAGCAACCTGGTCTGGTTGAAGATGTCCCTGCCTATGGCAGGGGAGTTGGACTAGATGGCCTTTTAAGGTCTCTTCCCCCCCAAACCATTCTCTGATTCTTTTAAAGCCCCGTGCTGAATTTTTTGTTTCACTTTCCTGTGAAACTCTCTGATGACCGAGGCAGCACCTCTACCCCCCCTTACCCCCCCCCTCCCGAAACCTGCTGTGCTGCAGTTTCATTCATGCTGCTTAAAACTGTTTCTCTCAGCACGGGCTCAGGAGAGATAAAGAGCTGGGACAAAAGCTCAGCTAAGGCAGCACCCTCCTCCTCTCCTGCACTGAGACCCGGCCTGGCCTGGGCTGGGATGTGACACTGAGCATCCGTTTCTCCGGCTGCTTCCCCCTCATCCCAAACTTGATGTGGGATCCCTTTGCTGGGGATCCCCTTCCTGGGGCAGAGGAGGAGGAGGAGGAGGAGGGAGATGCCCGTTGTGCTGTTTTGCATCCAGATGGTCTAGCTCCCCAGATGTCAAGTCCCTCTGCTGTCACTTGGAGTGAGAGGTGCGTCATCCAAATCCCAACCTAACCTCATCCTACCTTAGCTCCATCCCACTGTGGCTCCCATCCTTCCTTGCCCCTGTCCCACCCTGGCCTCACGCCATCCCATCCTCATCCTATCCCGGCTCCATCCCACCCTGGCCCTATCCCAGCCCAACCGTATCCTACTCCAGCTCCATCCCAACCTCTTCCTACCCCAGCTCCATCCCACCCTGGCCCCATCCCATCCTAACCTCATCCTACTCCAGCTCCATCCCATCCTAATCTCATCCTACTCCAGCTCCCTCCCACCCTGGCCCCATCCCATCCCAACTTCATCCTACTCCAGCTCCATCCCAATCTCATCCTACTCCAGCTCCATCCCAACCTCATCCTATGCCAACATCATCCTACTCCAGACCCATCCTACCCTGGCCTCATCCCATCCCAACCCAACCTCATCCTACCCTGGCCCCATCCCATCCCACATCTTGGGGGAGCCTGCAGTAAGAGTAAAGGTATATGAACAGATTGCAGAAAAACTCAAACAAACAAAAAAAAGGAAAATTAAAAAAAAAAAAGAAAAACAGGTGACAAAACCTCCCTGCTTTTGGAGGTGATGCACCTGGTTTTGAGAGCCTGCGTGTGGTGGCTTTGCACCCCAGGGCTCCGGATTTGACACCCACGAGCAGGGCGGTGGGGTTCGCACCTCCGGGGAGCGGGGACACTGCCTGCTCCCTGTCTACGAAAGCGCGGGGCGGCAGGATGAGGGGTTTTTTTTTCTCCCCCGACCGCAGCGGGGCCAGCTGCTGGGAGAGGGCGGTGGCCACCGGAGGGTGACGAATCGGTGGTGGCAAGTGAGAACGTGGGGGTGCTCGGGCAGGTGGGCTTCCCCTGCTCGGGCAGGATCAGAAAGTACCCAAATCAAGCCCTGAGAAGCCAATCTTCCCTCCACAAGGTTTAGGTGGTGATTGTAGAACTGGTGAGAGGCTATGTTGAGATTGTGGCGTGGGGTTATTCTTGTTCTCATGCAGCGCTGGAGCTTGGTGAGCCACCAGCTGTGCCTTCCTCCCCCTCGTCACCCTCGCGACCTCCCTTACAGTGATGGGCAAGGGCTTTATTAATGGAAAAGGGAGGTGTTTCCTAGGTCTCGGGCTGCGAACTGTTAGCAAAGGAACTGCTGAGCCGCCTATTTGTAGCCCGCTGTGCTACAGAAAGCCAGCTTTGGGGCTTATCATGGCCACCCTGGGCTCGCAGCAGGTCCCATTCAGTGCCACAGGGCCCAGGGGGCTGAGAGGTGCAGGGTGAGCCCCGGGCGTGGGGGAGAAGTCACTCTAAAGTCATATATACGTGATGCTCTCATCTCCCCAACATCTCTCTTCCGAGACCGGAGCTGGGGGAGCCGCAGACCCTGTGGTGGTCTGATGGTGCTCTGGTGATGCTCTGGCCCTGCAGGTGCCATCACCAGCCCCGAGGACTTCCTGGGGCTCTCCGAGGGCTCCCTGCGGGGACACGATTTGAGGTTTGCGGATTCACTCTCTTTTCTTCCTGTTCATCCAGGCTCCTGCTCCCCTTCCCCTCGGGCACCGGGTGTTTCTGCTGCAAGCGGAGCCGGAGGCAGGGATCCGAAGGGATGGTGACAGTCCCGGCCTCTACCCTCCTGGTTTTTTGCTTTCCATCCGCATCCGTTTTCCTGCCTCTTTGTCCCTCGGGAGTCGGGAGAGGTTAGGAAGCAGCCCAGCCACCCCGGCCTGCGATAAGGACGGTGCCGGCGCAGACTCCTTGGCACCAACGCCGCCGATAGCTTGGCTTCGGCCGTGACAACCTTGCAATTAAGACTTGCAGGTGCAGTGCTCTTGCCCTGGCCGGCCGCCGCGGCGGGTAGGTTAAAAAATTGTTTCCAGGAGTAATTGAGCTTAATTAGAAGCTTGAATTTCTCCCGGGGCTGGTTCTGCTCAGGGTTTCCGTGCTCGTCAGGAGTCACGCAGGGGCTGAGGGTGCTCAGAGATGCACAGAAAGGGGAGGGAAATAACCCGATCGGGGCAGTCGTTCCCTGCTTGGGTTTTTGTCCTTGGGATGTCACGTCGTCCTTCAGGTGGAGACCACGGTTTGTCCCTCTGGGAATCCTGGTTTTGTCATTATACGTTGCTTTTTTGATTTTCTGGGAGAAAACAGAAAAAAGGGGGCAGAAACAGCATAAAGCCTTCCTGCTGGCCAGGGAGATGATGAATAAAAGTGACTTTTAGGCAGGTGGTGATGGCAGTTAAGAGAAAAATCCATTTACTCCCCACCACAGGCTCCTGGGCTCTCTGGAGGTGGTTCAGAGAGATGGGCTCTGCCGTGGAGACTCAAAAAATCAGGCTCCATCACCTGCCATTGCAAAGACCCCCCAGCCCAGCGTGCTCCTAGACACCACACCGATGGCTTGTAGCCTCCAGCAAGTCACCAGCCAAGCTCTGGGCTGCTGGCACAGGGCTGTGGCAGGATGAGGGTGCCAGGGACAGCCAGGGTGGCCAGAAATTCCCCCCTCATCCTCCCTCCAGCACAACGTGCCAGGACAGGCAGCCTGCTGCCCCATCACCGAAACCAGAATATATGGCCTTAGGGGAGCCAAGGGTGGCGAGAAAAACTTTATAAAAGGGATTTCTTTTTTGCAGGGCTCCTTGCCTGGCTGGAAGAGCCTTTCTCCAGCAGAGCTGTGTCCCCCAGAGCGGCCTGAAGCCCTGTGCCTGGCTCTGCTTTCTGTCTCGCTTGATTTACGCGGGTCGCTTGGGTGGTTTATAGCTTTGGAGAATTATGATTCATGAACTTGAGTGTGATAAGGAGGGGGGAAGAGAGAAAAGCCACGTCAGCTCGAAGGAATGCGGCCGGTAGAGAGCCCGGTCTGCGGCTGGCAGAAGCCCCAGGAGCTGGATCAGGCATAAAACGGGGCAAAATGGCAACACGTGCCCGAAAAAAATAGCTGGAAACCACCCATTCCCATGGCAGGAAAGCCCGGCTCGCTTTGCCGGGGCTCTCATCCCCCAAATCTGCTGCTGCTCTGTCCCCCCCGGGGCTAACAGCCCCCCTCTGGACCACTGTGCCACTTTCCCTGAGCATAAAGAGCCGGAGGGAGCATCCTCACAGGGGTGGGAAGCCAGGGGAGCAAGGCATCCCTCTGCCCCTCGGGATAACCTCTGGGTTCTCCTGCCTGCAGCCTGCCCGGGGGATTCCCTGCATCCTTCACCTCCCCGGGGCAGCTTCGGCTCTCGGATGCCCCCGGGGAGGGAGGGACACGATACGTTATTCCCAGCAACGTTTTCTCATGGGTGAAACTGCTTTTAAATGGAAGGATTTTCACCACAAGGGCAGAATCTCCTGCGAGGTGGGGGCAGCCGGGGAGCCCGCACGCCGCCGGTCGATGAACCCGCCGGTTGCTTCAGCAGAAAGTCAATATTGACCCTTCGGCACTGTTTCGCGAGCGTCGGCACCGAAATTACCGAAAAGCAGAACAAAGCTTCCCTGCAGCGCCCGCTTTCTTCGCCGATTCTTTAAGAAATTTAATAATAAAATAACTGTGTTCATCGGGAAGTCAAAGATGTGGGAAAACCCATGGGAGAAGCGGAGCTCCCGCCTTCTGCTCTACTTCTTATTTCTCACCCCTCTCTTCCTCCCCTCGCCCAGCATCCATCCTTCCCCAGAGCATCCATCCGAGCCTGGGGAGAGATCCCAGCGTCATCCCGCATCCCCATGGTGTCTCCTGCTCCTCGGAGAGGGGGGACAGCAGCTCAGGAGCTGGGCAGAGGCTGACACGGGATATGGGAACCAGCAGCAGCCCTGCGGTTTAGAAACTGGAAATAAAAGCTGAAGCGGTTTGAAGGCTCGGCCTCGGAAGGGGGAAGGTGGCCGGGGAGCGGAGAGGAACCAAAACCCACCGGTGGAGGAACAGGGGAGGGGGGAAAGAGAAGTGAAAGCAGCTGCCATCGCTGAAAGGCCTGATCTGAAAGAGTGGGAGCGCTATCTTTGGGGCTTTCACTTCCCTGTCGGGGCAGGTTTTCTTGGCTTCGGTCTATTTTTCCCCCTCCCCTTCTCCTCTGCTCATAAATTCCTCCCTGGGGAGGGTGGGGTTGGTGCCGCCGGAGGTGGGTGCCCCATCTGCCGTGGGAGCTCGGAGAAGACCAAAGCTGGGGCTGCTGAGCATCCCTTCCATGGTGGGGTTTGGGGGGTATCCACTCCCTGCCATGGTGGGGTTTGGGGGTACTGAGAGCATCCCTGCAGCAGTGGGGTTTGGGGGGTACCAAGAACATCCCTGCAGTGGTGGGGTTTGGGGGGTACCAAGAACATCCCTGCAGTGGTGGGGTTTGGGGGGTAACAAGAGCATCCCTGCAGTGGTGGGTTTTGGGGGCTACCACCGAGCATCCCTGAACTGATGGGGTTTGGGGTTTATCCACTCCCTACCATGGTGGGGTTTGGGGTTACCACTGAGCATCCCTGCCGTGGTGGGGTTTGGAGGGGACCAAGAGCATCCCTGCAGCGGTGGGGTTTGGGGGTACCACCGAGCATCCCTGCCATGGTGGGGTTTGGGGGTACCACTGAGCATCCTTGCCATGGTGGGCTTTGGGGTTACCAAGAACATCCCTGCAATGATGGGGTTTGGAGGTACCACTGAGCATCCCTGCAGTGGTGGGGTTTTGGGGGGTACCAAGAACATCCCTGCAGTGGTGGAATTTGGGGGTACCTCTGAGCATCCCTGCACTGATGGGGTTTGGGGGGTATCCACTCCCTGCCATGGTGGGGTTTGGGGGTACCACTGAGCATCCCTACAGCGGTGGGGTTTGGGGGGTTTGCCAGAGATGTCACCTTTTGTCATCCCCACAGCTGCAGTCCCCGTGCTTAGTTTTGGTAAACTAAAGCCTAAAGGTGTGTGGATTTTAGGCCAATTAGCAACCCTAATTAAAACGGTGTGTTCACCCCCACCCAAGCCCCTGGAAAGGGTCAGTGTAACTCGGCCATGACCTCGCTGGGGTGTTTGAGAGCTTTCTGCCCGGGGGGGGACCCGCTGTCCTCTGCGGGACCCCGAAACTGGGCTTAAAGTTAAGCCTGGGATTAGGGACTGAGCTGAAACCATCCGGGATGAGTCCGTGTGTGTGCGTCCCCTCCTCCATCCTGAATCAGCAGGGCGGCTGCACAGGGGACACCGGGAGGGGACAAGGGGTCTGGTGGCCCCCTGGAGCACGGCGTTGGGTGCTGGGGGTGGGGAGGGAGCTGCGGGTGTGGGGCTCAATGACCCTGCATCCCTCAGCTGGGCTGTAGGGGACAGACCCCCTCCCACCCCCGTTAAATCTTTAGGGTGGTGTCACCCCTCGCAGGGGGCTGGAGCAAGTCCTTGGTGATGGTCGGGTTTATCTTCTCTCCTGGGTGGTGCAGAATTATTATATATTTCTTATTAAATACCCCTGGCGAGCATCGCAACAAGGACCTTGGAAGCCCCCAGCCTGGACCCTGCCCCTCACCTCCCCGGCGCGTGGCTACTGAGCGTCGCCTTTGGCTACCAAGGGAGTGAAGAGTGGTTATTTGGCCTGTGGTTAGAGATGGGGATGCTCCGTGATGGGGGGGGGGGGGGGGAACAGCTCTGGTGAGGATGCTCCGGGATGGAGCAAGCCACGCTCCCGGCTTAAAGATGAGCCTAAAAAATGCAAAATACACCATTTTTCCTTCATGCTTTTCCTGGCCCCTGGTTTAGGCAGCAGCTCCTTGCTCCCTCTCTCCCGCTGAAGGCCACACCACCCCCAGTCTTTAAGACAAAGATAAGCATTCCCCAAACACAGGCCTTGGGCTGGGGGTGGGGTGTGGGGGGGTGGAAATCAACATCCCTTCCACATACACCCATGGTTTTTAGCCCAATTCAGAATTTCTGACCTTAAAACTCTTGGAGCCTGTGGAAGGAGCATCCTCATCCCTGCAGAATCCCTCCCCGGGGCTGCCTGCCCTCCGTTTAACGCCTTGTTTTTCTCTTCCCTCTCCCCCATTAACGCTGCTGGGTTAATTTGGCCCCCGTGTTTCCTCTACACCAGCCTTAAGTCCCGTAATTAACAGGCCAACGCAATCAATCCTCTTCCAGAGGTGGAGGAACCGGGATCGGGAAGGAGGCAGCGACTTGCCAGCTCCTGCTCCGCACGGGGGAAGGGGATGCAGAAGGAAAAGGAGGGGCTTGGGGGGCTTTTCCCTCTGAATTAAACCAGCACAAGAAAGAAAGAATAATATAATTAAGGGGTGGGGTGGGGGGGTGTGTGTGGTGGAAATGGTAGAAAAGTCGAAGCCACTCCCCGAAAAATGGCTTTCACCCCGCGGGAGCTGGGCAGCGAGATCACAGGCGTCGCTGGGTCAGATGCTCTGGAGCCCTTCCAGACCTGGCCGGTGTTTAAATAGAAAGGTTATGTACCCGGGGAGATTTATTTCATCTTTTAATTGGTTGTTTGTTTACACGACTCGGGAGCTCTTTGCTAATGTTTGCTCTGCTGGCTCACTCAGCCGCCGAAAATCCCGGCCGGCCGCGTCCCAGCCCGGCTGGAGCACCGGGGCCACCTGCCTTTTGGCTCCGGCTCCTCGGCTTTTCCCGGTGAGCCCCGGTGCTTCCCCGGGAGCCCTTCCCAGCCCCGCAGGAATCACAAATTCCCCCTCCAGAGCTGGCATCCTTCCCATCCTACCCTGGCAGATGGGGAGGTTCCAGATGCGGATCCACCACCCCAACATCTCCCCTTCCCTTCCTCGCTGGGCAGACCGGTGGAGAAGAGGAGCAGGGTCCCTCCTGGCCATGGAGGTGGTAGAGATGAGCTTGGAGGCCCCCCCCCACCCCCCGAACATTCCACCAGGCCCAGCAGATAAGGAGATTTAAAGCACCGTGGTGGTGGGTTTGTTTTTTCCCAAGTGTGTGGGAAGGTCTCGGTTCTCTCTGCTGATCTCAATCTGCACAAAGCTTTGGAGGAAAAGGAGTTTTCTTAGAACCACAGGATGGTTAAGAGTTGGAAAGGGACCTTAAAACTCAACCAGTCCCACCCCCACACCTCCCACCGGACCCGTCCAGCCTGGTTTGTTCCACTGCAGCTCTTAAGAAAAGGCTCTTTGGAAACAACTGGCAAAGCGCGACGCGTCTCTCCTACCTCCTCTCTTGGTTTGATCCCATTTTATGCTAATTTTCAACCTTTCCACAAGCCACGGGACTGCCTCCGTGGGCATGCCCGGGCCATGGGCACCTGGTAGCCACGTAGGCGGGCGGCTGCGGCACGAGGTGCCCTCGGGCTCTCCGGCGGAGCCAGTGTCTGATGGCAGCTGGTTTCCTCCACTTCATCTTTGGGGAGCACTCGTGTGGTTTGGGGAGGGGGGGGGGAAAGAAGCTTTTTTTCCCTTCGGAGGCAGCGGATCCTTATCTCCCTCGGCACGTCTCCCCGGAGGGGAGAAGGGAAGCCATGCTCCCCGGTCCCTGCCGATAAGGAGCAGCCACCCATCCGGATCGGTGGGGCGAGCTTGGAAGGAGCAGCCCCTCGGGGGTGACAGGGAAGCTGCAGATGAAGGATGAGGAGGGGGGGACAAGGGGGATCGTGCCCAGGATGAGTTGGCATTGGCAACCCCCCCCTCTCCCCACCCCAAAATTAGGATGGCAAAGGCGTTTCCAAGGTGGGCAGGTTTGCTCCCACCTTCTGCAGCTGATGGCCACCTTCCCAGCGGGGCAGCTTGCCCGCTCCTCTGCCTGCTCATGGGACCCACGTGTGTTTGGGAGGAGCTGGTGGGTGTCACCAGGGGAATGTGGGGGGTTTGGGGTTTTTTTTTTTCATGGTGGGGATTTTTGGGTTTTTTTGGGGGGGTTAGGTCATTACAGACATGTTAACGTCTGTTTTGTGCAATCGGTCTGTTTCTCAATCTCTGCTCCCTGCAAACAAGGGGAGATGAACATCTCTTGCTTAACCGGGTAGATCAGGGCTCTACATCTGCTCCTTGGGCCTCACCAGCCACTCCTGGCCAGCTCCTCTCTCCTTCCTCCCATCAACGTCGGCATTAATAA
Organism: Gallinago jamesoni; assembly: GCA_025769975.1. Classification (NCBI taxonomy): domain Eukaryota; kingdom Metazoa; phylum Chordata; class Aves; order Charadriiformes; family Scolopacidae; genus Gallinago; species Gallinago jamesoni. The sequence goes on along the minus strand of JAOQGH010000069.1, from coordinate 18,928,677 downwards.
TGACGGCTAAAACCACTTTTGGGAGCAGTCTATTGATTTATCCTTTTTGCTGGTGGATGTCTAACTCCTTCTCACGGGTGGTACCGAGATGTGTTTCCAGGTGACTTGGAGGAGGAGCTCCCCCGGTGCTGCCCACAATTTTTTTTAGGGGGGAGGAAGATGATGGGGGTTATTGGGGATGGCATCGTCTTACAAACGTCCCACCTGAAGACTGTAGTGGTGTCTCCAAGCTTTGGTCCATGCGGCTGTGGAGGTGGCTCCAGGGCATCCTGTGCTGCCTCCTCAGCCTGTCCCTGGTCCCTTGGAGGCAAAGCCAGCAGGACACAGCAACCCAGCCCCAGGCCACCCCCTGACCTGGCTTGGCATGTGTGGAGGAGATGTTTGAAGCAGCTAGGAGGTCAGATCCACCATCCAGGAAGCCTGGAGGACCAAAAGCTGTGGGGAATTCTGTTCCCTTGCTGCAGAGTTTTGGGGCGAAAAAATACGTTATGAAGTGGTGGTGGGATGGCCACCGCTACGCCGGGCAACGGAGCCTTCTCCAAAAAAATCATCATTGCTTGTAGATGAAAGGTCTCCTTAGGGCTAAAAAGTCCCGTAAAGGCCAGGGTGGGTTCCTGAGGTGTGACCTTCTCAGGAGCAGATGGGACCATGCACTGAGTGTAGCTCTTCTGCCAGTGCCCCTGGGGAGACCTGGTGTCCTTCTGGTGGTGGGGAGGAGTTCTGCTTTGTGTTTTAGCAGCCAGAGACTGGGGGCTGGGTGTACACCATCTCTCCAAGGCTTTCCACCTCATTTCTTAAGTCAAAGGCTCCTCGTAGCCACATTATCAATGTGCCCCAGCAGCTTTCAAACCATCAGCCAGGCTGACCGAGTCCCCAGGGGTGACAGGGATGAAGCTCCTGGTGGTAGGTGCTGTCCCTCAGCAGTGGGTGAGAGCAGAGGCGGCTGCTGCTCCACTGCCAGGGCTTGGTGCATCTCCCACAGCTTTGCTTGGTTGATGCCCCTTCGTGGGGCACCAGAACAGCAGCCCTTCCAGCCAACCATGGTTTCCACGTTGTTTGGCCCTGGGTGACACCTTGCCAGGACCTGCGCAGAGCTCCTTGTCAAGGCTGGAGTTAACTCCAGTGCCCGCCGTGATGGGGACGTGTCCGTGGGGACACTGAGCACACCAGCAGCGTGTCGGGAATATCATGGCAGGAACGGAGAGCGAAGCCAGGGCCGGTCAAAACTTGCCCTGTCCGGTCCATGTCTCCAGGAGCTTCTCATTGGGATGGTGCAATCAAAGCACTTGGCCAAGAAAATACCTGGTAAATGGGTTTGTGTCGCCGTGAAAACCAAAGGCAACGTGTAACTGTTGGTGATGCGCAATGGCAAAGAGAGATAATAAATAAATGGGGAGGTTAATTAGAGATTGGGCATCCCTGAGTGCTTTTAACACATGGGCCTTGCTTTGGATGGTGGGAACATCACAGGCAGGTTCCAGCTTTTACAGGTGCAGTCCGGTGGCTTGACCTGCTGCAGGGCTGGCTTAGCTGCGCCTCGGAGGACACGGGGTTGGGATGGTCTCCACGTTCCTGGCTGCTGAACGGGGCTAAAGGAGAACGGGCAAAGCAGGAAGAGCTCATAAGGAAGCACGAGGAGGAGGAGGAGATCCCTGGGTGTCATCCGGGCAGCTTCTCCAAAGCTTTCAAAGCCCTTTCAAAGGCTGCCCAGCCCCAGCTGGCAGCTCTTGCTTAGCTCCAACCCTGGTGGGGCTGGACGCAGCCAGGTTGGCCCTGGGAAGTCCCCAGGGACTTTGGTGACATCAAGGCTGGCTGCCAGCTGGGGCTGGGGAGTCACCCAACCCGGGGAGCGATGCTGAGCCGGGGCCAAGCTGTGGTTCCCTGAAGGCATTGGGTGGGAAGGGCTGATCCAGCTGCTGGAGGTCATACAGCAGCAGGTATCCCCAAGGGAGGGCTCAGCCAGGGGTAAGGCCTCCTTGTAACTGGTTTCCGTGACCTGTAAGAGGATGGGGATGAGGATCCTGGGAGGGGGAGATGCAGGGCAGAGAGTTGATTCAGCCCTAAGCCCTGAGAAGCCATCCCTCTCCATGCCTGGGGTGGTAAAGCCATCCTGGCACCAGGAGCACGGCATGAGGTCCCACCACCTCATTTCTAGCCATCTTCATGGAGGGCTTTCGCAATAAAAGCCCTGCTGAGGGGACCTGGGGACCAGCTGGTGAGTCCTAAAGTCCCTATCCCAGTAACAGTGGGATGGAAAAGGACAGCTGGAACGTCAGAACAGTTGCCTGGTGGGACCTCCTCTCCCGTACATGGCTGGAGAAGGTCCCACAGCCTCAGCTTTGGGCCCGCGTCCAGAAACGCTGTGGCAGGCACAGCCAAGAGCTTCACTCATTATTATTTTTATTTATTTATTTATTTCTCCTTTCCAAGCACTGAAAATTGCTGTGTGGGATTTGGAGGCGATGAATGGCTCCGCCGAGTTTGCCAAACAGATGTTTCCTTTTGATGGGCACCGAACACCTGGGCTTGGAAGAACAAGCTCCCCCAAAACGCTGGCGAAAACTGGGAGTTTCGGGAGAAAGGTCGCAAGGCTGGAGGTGCAGAGCCTTGGGAGAGGAGGGGAGAGACCCGACCTCCAAGGTCTGGTCTCTGCTGCCCGTCTGCTGCTTCTGTCCCAGCCAAGGGGATTTTCCAGTGACCTGGATGTGAGCAGGGCATGCTCCATCCCTCCCACCGGTCCTGCCTCAGCCCCCGCGGCGCTGGAACCCGGCCCGGTGGTTGAGCATCCCTGCACCCGGAGGCATCCACTCAGCCCTTGCAAAGAGCTCAGGGCTGGTCCCACACCTTCCCTGCTCCACCTTCTTACGAGGAAAATGCCGGCGGAGAGGCCTTGGAAGGCATCAAAGGAGGCAGGTGCGTGTCCCGCGGGGGAACCGCGCGGGGCTGGATGCTCCCAGGTCGTGGGGGTGCTGCACCCCGGCCGAGACCAACGCCCAAGCCTGGGCTTCTTGGTTTGCGTGTTGAAATCGGGGGTTTCCCGTAACAGGAGGATTGCGATGTTCTCCTCTGCGTCCTCCGAGGAGCAGCGTCTCGGCTGGCCGGTCTTGTGGTCTGTGAATCACGCCCCGATTAGCAGAAAGGAGATCTTCAGGGCTTGCTCCCTGCTCCATCCATCCATCCATCCATCCATCCATCCATCCATCC
>JAOQGH010000069.1:18901001-18917061 GCA_025769975.1 Gallinago jamesoni | reverse complement strand
TCCTCACCCCAGAAGCAGCTGGTGCCTCCCCAAAGCCTGCCCAGGTACCAGGAGCGAAGCCGGAACCTTTTTGGAAGGATGCTGTGTTGAAAAACTTGGTCACACTAGCTTTTGGGGTGGTGGGGTGACCTTTAAACCTCACCTCTCCTCGTTACCAAGAGATGAGCTAAAGCTGCCATAGCTCTCTGGAAACTTGGGCGCAACTTCAGCAGGGAGGAAAGCAAAGAGAAGAGGAGAAAAAAAAGAAGGTGGCAAAGGAATAAAGGCAAGATGCTCCTGGGATGCTGCAGGAGGAGACGGGCAGGGACCTGTGCCTTCTCTGGGAGCTGGGTACCCCAAAACCACCCCCCACCCACCCTTCCCTGTCACTTGGACCCCTGGCCCACATCCCTCTAGCTACTACCCCCCCTAAAATGGTACAACACCCCCTGAGGGGCTTAATTACCCTCTTAATTATCACCAGGGCTAACTGGGGAGTGCAAGCTTGGCCAAAAAATGATGGTTTTGGGGTACGGGCGAGGTGGCACGGCTGGGGAGGGCGGCAGGCACCTTGCAAGGGCTGGACCCCAAGAGTGGGGTAGCCCCCCCAGCTTGGGTTATGGCATCTGGAGGTTGGGGGGGGTTGGGGGGGGCCCTGACCCGGTGGCCCGGTGGCAATCTGCAGGCAGCAGGCTTCCTGCGGGCTGGGAGGGAGCCCGGGGCCGGCAAACCGCAGATGGAATCGCCCCGGCGATCGCCCCGGTGATAGGACACCATGGCCGCCGGGGCTGAGAAGCCTCAACCAGAAAACTGAAAACCACACAGCCAAAATTTGACTAATTCAGGCCTGCCCAGGCTCGGGAGACACAGTCAAAGTCCTTGTAGCCACAAGGCTACCTGCGTTGGGGTCTTGTGTGTCGTCCCCCCCTCCACCTCCAAGTGCTCACCCACCACGGAGGAGCAAAGAGGTTCAGCCCTGGCTGCATCCGAGCTGGGACTCACCACCCATCTTTCCCCAAAAGGCCGTTTTCCCAAATGCTTATGTCTTTAAAAAAAAAAAAATTAAAAACCATTAAAAATATAAAAAAAAAAAAAAAAAGAAGAAGAAAGTGGTTTCTTTTGAGGCTGGTGTCTCACGGCCGGGAGCGGGTTTGTCGCCGCTCAAGTCGATTTCAGCCCCTAAACGAGGAGGAGCTGAATCACGCAGGAAGTTGAGAAAGAAGGAAATTCACAGAAAAAAAAAAAAAGAAAAAATAAAAGAAAAAATAAAAGAAGAAAACAGAGCAGGTAGTTGCTGAGAGGACAGGTAGAGCCACCCCCGCCCTGTCCCCTTCCCCTGCACTAGGGAGACGTCAGCCCCTGAGTTATTTCAAGAGGGAAAATAAAGGGTGTTTTGGAACAAGTCATAGTAAGAGCAAAAACACCCTCTAGAAACTAGAGGAGGCTGCTGTGAAAACCGTACGTCACAGGGCTTAAAAGTGTTTTGGGGAGGAAAAGGCTAAACACAGAAATTATGGATTTTTTTTTTTTTTTTTTAAAAAAAAAAAGGCCCTATCAGGCCAAAACCTGCCCATCGAGCCCATCGCCCTTGGGGCCAGCCAGGTAAAAATCCACCCTGATATCTTTTTAGGACCATCACTCCAAATAATAAGCTTCCCCATCCCCTCTGTGGGCTGGTTTTCCTCTATAATACCCCCCACTGTATAGCACGTGCTCCTATATAACATCCACCAGTTGAATATATCATCATCATCATCATCATCACAGAATTGCATCACGATTTGAGCGAAGACAATCACCCGGCGGCCCGTGATGGAGGGGCTCCAGACAAAGCCACCGTGTGTGGAGACTGGAGCCAAGGGACTGGAAATTTGGAGCCAAGGGACTGGAAATCCGGAGCCGGCTCCTCCCAGCTATTTATTTTCTTCCCGGGAATCGTGCTGCGGATTAAATAGAGCCGTAAGGGGAAAACGAAGGGTTGCGAGGCCGAGGAGAAGGGAATTCCGAACGCCGGCCTCTCGCCCCTTCCTCGATAAGTTCTTTACTCACCTGGATTTATAATTCCTAAGCCCGGGGCTGGACTGGGGACAAAAAGAGGGCGAGCGGCTTCACGCATCTCAGTGAGCTGGGGTAGATCCCTCGTTAAAACAACCCAGAGAGCCCTCATTGAAATATCCCAGAGATCCCTCATTAAAACAATCCATAGATACCTCATTAAAATAACCCAGAGATCCCTCATTGAAACAATCCATAGATCCCTCATTGAAACAATCTATGGATCCCTCATTGAAATAACCCATAGATCCCCTCATTAAAATAATCTATAGATCACCTCATTAAAATGATCCATAGATCCCTCATTAAAATAACCCATAGATCCCTCATTAAAATAACCCATGGATCCCTCATTGAAACAATCCAGAGATCCCTCATTAAAATAACAACCCATAGATCCTTAATTAAAAGAACCCATAGATCCCTCATTAAAATAACCCACAGATCCCTAATTAAAAGAATCCATAGATCCCTCATTAAAACAATCCAGAGATCCCTCGTTAAAATAACCCATAGATCCCTTGTTAAAACAATCCAGAAATCCCTCATTAAAATAACCCAGAGATCCCTCATTAAAATAACCCATAGATCCCTCATTAAAAGAATCCATAGATCCCTCATTAAAATAACCCATAGATCCCTCATTAAAACAATCCATAGATCCCTCATTAAAAGAATCCATAGATCCCTCATTAAAACAACCCATAGATCCCCTCATTAAAACAACCCAGAGATCCCTCTCCCTATGGATAATTGAGGTGAAGCTCATTCTCTTGGGAAACCTCCAAGGGCAGCCTTCCCCCCCCCCCCTTTCTCCTGCCACCTGAAGGTGCTCGGAAGGGCTCCATTTCCAATAAAAACGTGCCCACGTTTTTCCATTTTCCAATAAAAACGTGCTGGCGTTCCGAGCCCCCCCCCCCAGTTCTGCGCAAGGAGCAGCTTGGACCGTGTTGGGAAAAGAGCCTCCCCCCTCCCCCCCCTCCCCAGAAATCCTAATTTCTCTCTTCCTGGGGTCCGGGGAGGGTAGCTCAGCCTCTGCCACCGCTCCGCTCCATGGCCTTGGGCACCTCCCTTAACCTCCCAGCATCTGTGTCACTGGGTTAATGGTATTTACTGGCCCTTGGTGGGGGTTAATTATTAGTCGGGGAATGAATGTTTGGGCGGGCGTTCTCCAGCGGGATTCCTTGGATAAACGCTGGAAGTTAAGGTCGGCAAACAGCCCTGGGGCGGGATGCTTCGTGCTCCCAGGGACCCCCCCCCCTGCAGGAGGGGGTTAAATCCAAGAGGAGGGGCTTTTTTTTTGGGGGGGGGAAGTGGGGAAGCCACCCCCAGCCCAGGCTGTCGGTGGGTCGCCCAGTTTGTGTGTGGATGGACGGACTCGTCTCCATCCGGACTTGGACCCTGCGGCTGCATCCAGCCCCCCGGCGGGGTAGGATGGGGATGGGGGGGCATCTCTGTGCTGGGGGTCCCCTGCAAGGGGGGGGGTGTGTCTCCCCCTACTCTTTAACAGGGGGTCCCCTCAATGGAGGGATCGCCTGAAATGGGAGATCTCCTTAATGGGGGGGGGGGTCTTCCCTAATGGGGACTGTCCAATGAGGGGTCCCCAATATGGGGGGGTCCTCCCTAATAGGGATTCCATATGTTGGGGGCTCTCCTTAAGGGGGGGGTCTTCCCTAATGGAGATTGCCTGCAATGGGGGGTCCCCAATATGGGGGGGTCCTCCCTAATAGGGCTTCCATATACTGGGGGCTCCCCTTAATGGGGTGTCTTCCCTAACGGGGACTGCCTGAAATGGGGGCTCCCCTTAATTGGGGGTCCTCCCTTAGAGGGACTGCCTGCAATGGGGGGATCCCCTTAAAGGGGGGTCTTCCCTAATGGGGACTGTCTGCAATGGGGGGGTCCTCCCTCATAGGGATTCCATACAGTGGGGGCTCCCCTTAATGGGGGGGGGGACTCCCCTAATGGGGACTGCCTGCAACGGGGGCTCTGCTTAATGAGGGGTCCTTGCTAATGGGGACTGCCTGAAATGGGGGCTCCTCTTACTAGGGGAACCTCCCTGATGGGGTCTGTCTGCAATGGGGAGACCCCAAAATGGGGGGGTCCTCCCTAATAGGGATTCTATACAGTGGGGGCTTCCCTTAATGGTGGGGTCTTCCCTACTGGGGACTGCCTGCAGTGGGGGTTCCCCTTAATTTGGGGTCCTCCCTAATAGGGTTTCCATGCAATGGGGCCTCCCTTTAATGGGGGGGCCTCCCTTTAATGGGGGCTCCTCCCTGCTGGGGGCTCCCCTCTCTGGGGCTTCCCACCGGCCCAGGCTCCCCACGTAGCTACTGGTCCACAACTTGGGGGGGGCTTCTACAAGTGGGACCCTTCCCTAAGAGGGGGTTCCCCGTAACGCGGGGGTGGGTGGAAGATCCCTTTCGTACCGTTCCCAGGGGGGGCGCCGGGCAGAGCCCCGACCAGCTCATCGCACATGTGGCGGGCTGGGGCTTGGGCTGTCCCATCCCATCCCATGCCATCCCACCCCATCCCGGCCCGTCCCCTCCTCCGGCCGGCCCACACGCACACCCAGCTCTCCTCCTCCTCCTCCTCCTCCTCCTCCTCCTCCTCCTCCTCCCACTTCCTCCGCACAATGCGGGCTGCCGGCCGAGCGGGGTACCGGCACCGGTCGCCCCCCCGCCGCCCCCCAGCCCCGTAGAGAGATGCTCCGGGGGAGGCTCCGCGCCGCCGCCGCCGCAGGTGAGTGCGGGACCGGACCCGCTCTTGGAGGGGAGGATTGTTGCGGGGGGGGAAGGGAGGACACGGAGGAGTTTTGGTTTTGTTTTTTTTTTTGGGGGGGGGACACACACACATGCGGGAGCTGGAGGGATGCGGAGCCGAGGCGGGAGGGTGGCGGGGGGGGGACACCGAGGGTCCCCGCTTGCTTTTGAGCCCCCCTGGGAGGGTAAAGCTCCCGGCTGGGGGGGGGGAGTCTGCATTGCAGGAGGGGGGTGTCGTCCCCCCCCCGACACTTCCCCTACACGAACTCTTTCCTGTTTCTCGTTCGGCGATGCCGGGAATAATGGGCTTCCCATTCCAGGGTTGGGTTTTTTTGGTGGTTTTTGGTTTTTTTTTTAGTTTTTACCCATTTATGGACACTTTGGAGCCGGCGGCTGATGCACAACGTGTACGCGGGGCCAAACACGCGTGTCCCCCCCCCCACTCCCTACCCCCTCTCCCCCCTCCCCCCCCCAACCAGAGCAGAAACCCTCCCCAGGGTTATTTTGGGGGGCCAGGGTAGCGTCGCCCACCCAGATGGAGGGGACAGGAGGAGGGAGGGGTGGCCGTCCAGCCCTCGTGGCCAGGCAGGGGGGTGCCCATGTGGTGATGCCCCGGGTCGGTGGGCACCGGGGTGTCCCTGTCCCCCCCGGGGACAGGGGTCGGGGTCGGATGGAGTCGTTTCCACCACTGTTATCGGGGGGGTTCGAATCCCCTCAATACCCAGATGCCATTTTGGAGGCGGTCGCTGCGCCCTCCTGATGTGCTTAATTAAGTGGGTTTTTTTTTTTTAATATCGTTTGGTTTGGTTATTTTTGGGGGGGCGGGGGGGGAATAACAACCCAGTTGGTACAAACGGATGCACGCTTTGGGTGAGGAGACTTGTTTTCAAAAGCTGCTGGCTTGGTCCAAGGGAAGGCTCCGGCTGGGCTTGTGCCTACCTGGGAAAAACTTGGGATCCACAAACTTTTTTTTTTTTTGGAGGAGGGATACGGTATGAAACGAGGGAGCTGGAATTGCTGAGGCCTCGTTTGTTCCCCCCCCAAATGACCTCAATGGGTGTGGGAGGGGGAAGGACGGACGGACAGACGGGATGGGATGGGGTGGGGGGTCCTTGCCGGCCATCGCATCCAAACCTCCCCGGAGATCTGGGAAAGGTGACCTCCTCGGGATTGTGGAACTGGGATTGCAGCCAGGAAACCTCCTTCTTACCGGGAAAGAAGTCCACTTGCTTGGGGGTGACGCAGGAAAAAGCCCCCTCCCCATCTCCATCACCGCAGGACTCTGGGGGGTGTCTCGGGGGCCGGCCGATGCCAGCCAGCTTAAGAGATTTGGGGTTGTTTTTTTTTTTGGCTTTTTTTTTTTTTTTTAATTTCTTCTGGCTGGGAGTTGGCGGCTTGTTTCTCCGCATCACATGGCGACGGAGGAGGAGGAGGAGGAGGCGGGAGGCCGCGGTGAGAGGCTCCTGCCTGATTACCCACCCGCGTCCGGGCATCGTATCCCAGGGGGGGGGGAAATGCTGGGGAGCCCCGCGGCTGCGCCCGACAGCGATAACGGGCACGGCCGCCCTTGTTCCGAGCTGTCGGAGCAAAAAAAAAAAAAAAAAAAAACCAACAAAAAAAAGATGTCTCAGCCATCCCCGGTGGCCTCGGCACCCCGGCGGAGGGGGGGCTCACGGGAGCCGTCCCGTTGCCCTTTCGACACCCGAAAGGGCGTCAGATAAAGGCTTGGCCGTGGCCTGGCCAAGAGCCCATTGGGGAGGTCTCGCCTCTCCCTCCTCTCGCGGGGCGGCACGTGCTCCTTTGCCTTTGGTTTGGCTTTTCTCCCTCCCGGGGCCAACCAGCCCCTGCGAGGGGGGGGGGGGAAGAAATAAAAATAATAAGGAAAAAAAATTTTAAAAATCCTGCGGAGAAAAAGGAGGGAAGGGGACAAAAAAAAATTACATCAAAAAAAAATAATAAAAAAGCGTTCGATCCGCCCACTGCTTTCCCCAGCCCCCGGGGGTTTCGGTATCGCCAGCGCTGGCCACACGTGTTAGTGTTTGCCCAGGTGTCTGTCTGTCCGTCCCTGACTCACCGAGGCCCCTCTCCTCCCCACAGACCCCCCAGGGGGGGAAGGGGGGCTCCGCCGCTTCGGCTGCAAGGAAATAATCCCGGAGGGGAAGGGCTGGCGGTGAGGGCAAATGGAGAGCTGTTTTCTCGGGTCTCCAGTGGCGCAGGTGTAGGGACGGCCCCGGTGTGTGACAGAGGGAGCCCATTAGTGCCCTCGCCCTAACGAGGTTAATGAGCTCAAAGCCTATCAGGCACCAGAGAATCCGCGTGCCCGGCTCCCGGGGCCGCTGGGGGATGCCTTGCATCCCTCCGGCGAGGCTGGGAGTCGCCCGCTTTCCCATTAAATGGGAGAGTTTTGGGGTGGTCCCGAGGGGAAAGGTCTCCTTGTTAAGGGGGTTACGAGACTTTTTCCTTCCTTCCTCCCCCCCCTGAAGAGGGGTCTCTTGGAAAGGGGACAGTTACGTGCCCGGAGGCGTAACCCGGTCCCGCGGTGACGGCGGGGCCAGTTGCGCAATGACCCCCGATGCCACGGGTTTTGTAGATCAGTGCATTTCGGGGAAAAGGGGGGAAAAATGGAAAGGGGAAATATTGGAATTCACAAGGTTTCTGCCCCAGCTTGTCCACCCCGAGCGTTGTCACCACATGGAAGGGACCCCACACCTGCATCTCCTTGGGGGACGGATTGAAACACAACCCTCTCTCTTGGGGGAGATCCCTCTTGGCCACTGGTGGGGTGGGGAGAACTGGAGGGGGAAATAACTCAGTTTGGGACCCCCCTCCCACTTCACATCCTCCCAGTTGGGGTGTAAGGAACACCCTTGGATCATTTTGGGGGGTGACACGGAGCCGGCTTCTCCTCCTGGGCATGGCCCCCCGAAATATCTCAGCCAGCAGCAGCTTGGGCTTGGAGGAACAGTGCAGGTGGACCTGTTTGGCCATGCTGGGAGGATACTGGCTGACGTTTGGCCATGCTGGGAGAAGCTGAGCCATGGTCCAGTGATGCTCAGGCAGGCCGTGGGTCTTGCTTGGGTGATGTACACGATGCTCAGGTGATGCCGGGGGGATACCAGGTGAAGGCCCAGCAAAGATGTTAGGGCTGAAGTGATGCTCAGGTGTCCCAGTGGGATGTTCAGGAGCTGCTGGGTGACACAAGGAGATGCTGGGTGGATACTGGGTGAAGGCCCAGAGATGCTCTTGGGCCTCAAGTGATGCTTGGGTGTCTCAGTGGGATGCTCAGGAGATGATGGGCAGTGCTGGAGGGATGGTGGGTGACTCCAGGAGATGCTGGGGAGACACATGGGATGCTCAGGAGATGATGGGCAGCACTGGGAGGCTGCTGGGTGATTCCAGGAGATGCTGGGGAGACACTTGAGGCGCTCAGGAGCTGCTGAACAGTGCTGGGGGGCTGCTGCGTGACTCCAGGAGATGCTGGGAAGATACACGAGATGCTCAGGAGATGCTGGGCAGCACTGGGGGGGCTGCCAGGTGACTCTGGGAGATGCTGGGGAGATACTTGGGATGGTGAGGGGACATGGGCAGTGCTGGGACGGTCTGCCAGCTCCACCTGCTGGCACGCACCGCCTGACACTGCGGGCCAGCACCCGCACCCCACCGCAGCAGCAGCCGCCCAAAATCTGGAGACCCCAAGGGAGAGGGTCCCCCTGAGCCTCTAACGAGCTGGAAAGGAGAAACCGGGGGCGGAATTTGGGGCACTCTGCCATCGTGTCCCACCACAGTCTGCCAGCTCTTCACCTGAGCTGACCCGGCTCGGCTCCCCGCTGCCGGAACAGCCGCTCTTTGAGGCTTGGAAACCCAAGGGGCCGGAGCTTTTTGGGGCTTTTCCAAGGAGCCGGACAGAGAAATGCTCCACCAGCCTGCCAGGATCCCCCCCAGCATGGCTTCGGGCTCCCCCCTGGGCTCGCCCAGGGCTGCAGGACCAGCACCGAGGGAGGGCAGCTCCTGACCGGATCCCTGACTTCCACACCGAGGATCAGATGTTGGAGTAGGCTGGTGTTTTTTGGGATCTGTGCCAACGGAGAAGGGAAGCAAGTTCCCGCTGCCCTCGGCAGAGGCTGCCTGGGAGACCAGCAGGGCTTTCCATGGCTCCCCTCCTCTCCTTTCGCCTGCCGGGGGGATGCTGAGCACCACAAACGAATAAGGAAAAGCTGCCTGGGAAAACCAACATGCTTTCTCCAGCCACGGTGACTTTTGGGGAGCTCTCAGCAGACCCTGTCACCTCGTCCTGTTCCGCTGCGGGCTGAGTCCTTGCCGTGGGGACTTGCTTTGCTCATGATGTATTTTCTCTCTCTCTCTCTCTCTCTCCCCCCGACCCAGGAAGGCCAGCTCTCCTCTCCCACCGCGCGCCCTGCTGTGGACACCAGCAGCAACCTATAAATGGCCTCGAAACGTCACCTGGAGTCCCTGGACCCCGTGATTTTCAACAAGCTACCTCGGCTGGAGACGGAGCCCGCCGCCACCTTCCCTGCCGGCCTCTGCAAATCCAGCCCCGTGCCCAACCCTGCTCCCGAAAACCATTTCAACTACAAGGGCTCCTACTTCGCCTGCCCCCTGCAGAGCCACGACGGCCCCGAGCAGCCCTTGGGGCACTGGAGCCCGGCGGCCACCTACCTGCACTACGGCCCCGGTGCCGGCAACCAGCCCGTGCCGGCGGAGGGCCCGCTGGTGGGCTGCCTGCTCTACCGCCCCGAGAGCCTGGGGAGCGGGCTGCAGCCCCCTCCGGCCACCCAAAAGGGCAAGGACAGCCTGATGCGGGAGCTGCTGACGGCCAGGGAGAAGTGGCCCAGCTCGCCACCAGCCGCCGGCCACCCCTTCCCGGTGAAGAAACCGGTGGCGGTGAACAAGGCGGCCCCCCTGGCTGTCCCCAAGCCGGTGTACAGACCCCCCGCCTGCTTCCTGGACCCCAGGGTGGCCCTGCCGCTGGGACCCCGGGCGGAGAGCCTGCAGCAGAGACCGGGGGACGCAGACTGGGCTCTGCCCACCGCCAGCCACCCCCTCCACCCTTGCGACACCGGGCTGCACAAGAGGGGTCCCCACCCTGAGCACAGCCTCCTGCCGCTGCACCCCAGCCTGGTGCTGCCCACCAAGGAGAAGGTGGGCTCTCCCGTCCCCTTCTCCCCCTACTACACCGCCTTCGAGAAGTACAGGGGCACCCCCTCGCTGGAAGCCGGCTGCCCCCCTGCCCACGGCCAGAGGAAGGTGCCCGAGGTCCCCAGCCTCACCCCAGACCCCTGGCCCAAGCTCCAGCCCCCCACCGCCAGCCCGGCGTACCGGGAGAGACCACCGGCGTGCTACCCCCACTACCCGCTGCCCCTCCACAAGGCTGCCCTCCTCTACCACCCCCCGCCGCCGCTGCCGCCGCCGCCTCCTCCCACCGTGGAGCCGCAGCCCTACAAAGGCTTTGGCTTTGCGGGAAGCGGGGAGCCCTTTCCCGGCTCCTACCTGAAGCCCCAAGCCCCACGGAGCTTTCTTCCCAGCCCCTTGGACGCCTACGTGCCGAGGGCGGCCGGCGCGGTGGCATCCCCTCCGGCCAAGCCGGCAGCGCTGCCAAGAGACGCCGAGCCACCGCGGCGAGCTGGCTACTTGCCCAGCCCCGGCTTTGCCTTCAGCCCCGGGGACACGGCGGCGTCGGGCACCTCCTTCGCCGGCGCGGAGCCGGAGAGTCCTCGGCGGCGAGCGGTGGCCAGGCACACCAGCGCTTTCCAACCCCTCCGCACCCCCGAGGGCTCTGGCGAAGGGTTTCCCAAAGGAGAAAGGAGCTGGGTGAAACCCAGCCCGGAGGAGCAGGACCTCACTTACCACCCCGGGAGGAGGACGGCCAGCCCGGCCCCCCAGGAGAGGGGACCACCGGCTCCCATGGTCACAGGGAAGGGAAATGCCTGCAAGGTCAAGGATGCAGCCAAGGAGCTCGTCCCCACTTCTCCGGCCACCTCCCCCCCGGAGGGGCTGAAAGCCCCCAGGGACAGCGAGGTTCCTCCTTCCTCCCCACCCATGCCGGTCATCAACAACGTCTTCAGCCTGGCACCTTACCGAGACTACCTGGAGGGGACCGAGGGCTCAGCCTTCTGCAAGGAGCATCCGCAGGGGGACACCCCACCCCAAAACATGGGGGGCCGCCGGGAGCCCACAGCCCTCGGTGACACCTCGGTGACATCCAGCCTGCTGCCTGCGGGAACGGGGCAGAGCCAAGAGGAAAGCTGTCATGAAAAGGTCCCCGAAAAGCCAAAGCTTGTGCCCCAAGAGCTGGGGTCCCGGGAGAGCAGCCCCGGTGGGGTGGGGAGCAGGGAGCTGCCCCCCGAGGACATCGTGCTGGACCTCAGCTTGAAGAAAAAAGCTGGGGAGACCCAGGGAGTGGTCGGCCACACAGAGGGGACACCGGACATGGGGGATATGGAGGAGGAGGAAAAAGATGGTCCAAGGAGGAAGGCGAGGGTGGGAGAGGGGGCCAAGCCCGGGGGGCTGCCCTTGCTGATCGAGGTGGGCTCTGGGGACAAGAGCAACTTCCAGAGCTCGGCCACCTTCATGTTCAAAAAATACAAGATCCTGCGTTCCCGCCTGCCCACCACCGTGCCCCCCCGGCCGGCCAGCAGCCCCTGCGCCCCCCAGCCGAGCCCACCGCCCCCAGCCTCCTCTGGCAGCGTCCCCGCTCCGCCACGGACTCTCCCTGCCTCCCCACTGGCCAGCAGCCCCCCAGCCCCACAAGTTGGTCCCTCAGCTTTGCAGGGGGCTCGCCCAGACCAGCAGCAGCCCCCGCTGCCCGAAGCCCCCTGTGTGGTGGGACAGGAGACCATTTTGCTGGCCGGGCAGTGTGAGCCCCCTGGCCCGCAGACCTCCGCCGCCCAGTATTTCAACAGCCTCCACACCTTGCTGTGCGACGTTATTTCGTGCTCGGTGTCCAGGTCCTCCCCGGAGCTCCTGCGGGAGTGGTTGAAGAAGGCAGAGGTGGTGGAGGAACTTGGAGAGATGCCCAAATCCCCCCCCAAACCCAAGAACGGCTCCAGGATCCCTGAACCTCAGAAGCCCACCAAAGGCAAAGAGATCTGGTTGGCTTTCCAAGACGTGCCCACTCTCCTCACCAACCTGCTGTCTCAACTGGAGACCTTCATGTTTGCTCGCAAGTGTCCTTTCCCCCACGTAGTCCGGGCAGGGGCTGTTTTCATTCCCATCCACGTGGTGAAGGAGAAGCTCTTCCCCAAGCTCCCTGGGGCCTCTGTTGACCAAGTGCTGCAAGAGCACAAGGTGGAGCTGCGCCCCACCACGCTCTCCGAGGAGAGGCACTTGAGGGACCTGGAGCTGAAGAGCTGTACCTCACGCATGCTGAAGCTCCTGGCCCTCAAGCAGCTCCCTGACATCTACCCAGACCTGCTGAACCTCCACTGGCATGACTCCATCAGGCAGCAGCTTGGTAGGTAGCCCGGCATTTTCTGTGGAGGGCTGGTGACACCAGTGGGTCCCTGGGATCCTTTGAGGGAAGCTCCAGCCACATCTGCCTCCTGGATGCTGCTGTTTGGTGGGAACATCAAACATCCATCACTTGTGTGGTCCCTCAGCGTCCTTGTCTTACCAAGGGTTCTATGGATTGGAATATTTAACTTTTCTCCGTGGTTGTGGAGGGACAAAGCTTGAGCTGGGAATGGTGATGGAGCTGGGGGTGGTGGTGGAGCTGGGGCTTGTGGTGGAGCTGGGGGGTTGCCATTGCCCACCTGGGTGAGAACAAATCATCGCTGCGGGGGGTTGAGGAGGTGGTGGTCACCTCCAGGCCACCTCTCTCCCTCTGAGGGCAGTGGGGCTGGGTGGCTCGGGAGCATGCTGTGAGCAGGACAGCATACACCCTACGTGTTGACCTGCCACCTCGGCTGTCCCATCCCACCAATGACAGTCCCCCACCCCACCCCGATGCCCTTTTGCTGCTGCTCAAGGCCATGGCCAACCACTTGGTGTCTTACAGGTTCAAGCGCGCAGGCCGGCCAGCCCCCCTCCAAGTAGGTAACTCTCCTCGTGTGTGCATTTATACGTATTTACGGGGTTTCTGTGTAGTTCTGTCAAGGTGCATTATGTATTTGTGTGTCTTTGCTGTGACGACGGGCTGGCTGCAGAGGAGCACACCAGTGGCCTTGCTGCCCGGGCTGGGCTGGAAGGGGGAATTTGTGGCTGGAGGGGTTGGAGGGATTATTCAGGATGGGGAGGTGAAGACCCTCCTGCCCTCAACCACTCTTTCCTCTCCCAGGTAGCCCTGGCATGAAGGCACTGGAAGCTGATGGCAACCGATGGCCATGAATCGCACAAAGGACAAGGAGGCACTAAGGAGCATGCCGAGGGCAATGTCCAAGCTGCCCAACCACGAGGATGGGAAAGGGAAGGTCCCCCTCATCCCCAGAGCGAGGTCCCCTCCAGCAGCAACACGGATACTGAGATGGAGTGGATGACCACCAGACGACCTGGGGGGAGATGCTTGGCTCCCACCGGCGAGGCGGCTGTGCCCCAGGGTGGTGACAGGTCCTCCTGGGATGCTGGTGGCTGGAGGCCACGACAGCGCAGGGACCCTCCGAGGGTGATGCTTGGTGGCAGGACCACACAAGCCAGAGAAGCTCCAAGGCCACAAACAGGGATGGCCACAGTGTGGTTCCCCTGGCCCCAGGGGTGGTCTCAAGCCCATTTCAGGGCTTCATTTCTTTTAACGCATCCCCTTGCAGTGCATCTCCCACCTCCATCCACGACCAGCCAGGCTGGAGCCAGCAAGCTGGGAGAGAATGGTGGGAGTCCCAGTGGAGCTGGGGCAGCCTTGGGTACCCACCAAAGGAGCATGGAAACGGCCACGCCACCGTCCCCAGCCTCGCAGAAAGGCTGGCTACTGCAGGGATGACTTGCCACGTCCCCTCCTCTGTCCTCTAACTCGCCCCCTCCTGCCTTATCCACATCGTTCCCAATAAGAGACCCTTCCTCCTGGTCTGACATCATTACACAGAGGCTTAACACCGCGCTGAGGGTCAAGGGAATCACGACGTTGGTAGTTACAGGACTGATTGTTGTTGTTGTTTTACATGAAGACATTTTAAAAATGCTATAAACTCACCTTTATAAGGAGCTGCTGCCTTCAGGTTACATGTTGGTCAGTCGTTTTGTTGTTGGTTGTTTTTGGTTTTTTTTTTAAATATATAGTAATTTATACTTGGGGTTTTTTTTTATTTAAACTCAATGGCTTCACCCGTTTACTGTGCCTGGGAGCGGTGCTGCTCGGGCTGAGAGCCTTGGCCCCGATGGTAGCTGAAAGAGGCTGCAAGAAAGATTTGGAGCCCGTGCCAAGAAACCCAACCCCCTTTGCAGCCCCAAAGGAGACGCACCTCTGGGGACAACCCTTTGGTGCGTGTGACAAAGACGTGGCCACCCCCGGTGTGACCGGAGGGGCAGGAGGGAGGAGCGATGCCGTGAGACCTTGGAAGGAGAGATCTTTTCCATCCCAGGGGGGCCTGAAAGTTGGTGGGGCATCCCAGGAGGGACCCCAGCAGCTGAGGACAGATGGACAGATGGATGGATGGATGGACAGATGGATGGACGGACTCACCCAGCCTGCAGCAGTGGTCCACAGCAGAGGCCTTACAAACTCGACACTCAGGTGTTTTTTTTTCCAGCTGACGCAGGGTGTGGAGGGTGACAAAACGAGGATGATGATGATGACTATTCTTACTAATTTTATTTCACTACAGGAAATATTTATTTTAAACTAAGAAAATGGAGGGGGAAAAAAAATAAAAAATGTACCCAAAGTGTACCACAGACTCTTTCCAGCCCAAAGGTGTGTGTGCCAGCCTGGGGAGGCGGTGGCTGCCACGTCTCCCGTGGGTGCCTTGCTGGTTTTCTACTGGGATGTACTGGCTGAGTGGGGGATGGGTAGTGGGGGGACCCTGAAGTTCCCGCTCTCCCTTGCCACGCCGGGTCTGTGCATAGCGTTGTAAAGCAATTTGGGAAGCAGTGTTTGTTCATAATGCTCTAATTTTTCTATATATCTATGTGTGTATGTGTGTGTATATATATATATGTATATATATATATATGAGGTTCCAGGGAAGAAAGTTCCTTCACTTTATTTAATATTTTGTAAGAATATGAATTTTAAGAGGTGCCTCGCCTGATTAAAAGGGTCTGGCTCATTTTCAGACATGCTGTGCTTGGTCTCTGCTTGCCAGCGTGGCCGTGATGGACCTGGGGGAGCCCCAGATCAGCACCCAACATCTCCTGGCTGGCTGGGGTGCAGGGGGGGCACCAAACCCAGGTGGAGATGCACTTCCCTGCTTCTCCCTGCAACGAGCTACGAGGGATGTTCCCAGCCCCTCTGTCTCATCATGGGAGGGGCTGGATCCAGCATCCGACCCATTGATGGGGGTCGGGGTGGTGGCGGTGCAGGACCCAACCTCCCAGCACCCACCTGCTGCTGGGGTGATGCACCCCGGGCTGACTCACCCCTGAGACATCCTACCCCTCATTAGCCTCCATCAGAAGCACAAAATCTGCCTGCTCCTGAGACAAACACCCCAAGCCACCTTTTTCAGCCCAAATTACTCCAGCCTGGCAGGGGATCAGCCACTGCCATGACCTGCTCCCTGCAAACAGGGCAGTTTGAGGAGCAACCATGGTGTTTGGGGATGGTGCTTGGGGGACAACCTGCCTGGAGAAAGAGGCACACACACTCCTTCCTCTGCCAAGGGCTTAATGAGGAGCAGAGGGAAGCTGGGACTCCTCCAGCTGGATGAAGAGCTTCACCTGGTGGGGTGCAAGTTACTCAGTGTTAATTGGGAGCAGCTGGAATGGAGGCACCCCCCTGGGAAATGAGATCAGAGTGGAGGGCTGGGGTGGGAGTTTGGTGCTCTCTTCTTTGGGTGCTGCTGGGCTGTGATCTTGGTGTCCCTGGTGGGTGTGCCTGAGCCCAGGTGGGTGCGTTGGGCAGGGAAGGAGGCCATGCCTGAGCCCAAGGCTGACTCCAGCCCTGCACCAGGAGGTGCTGAGGCTTGGCACAAGCTTGGCTGAGCTGGAGAAGCTGCTGGAGCCTGGCGAGATGTTTTGAGCAGGGTCCTCTTGGCTCTGGTGTGTGGGATGCTCTGGGGCCAGGTCGCTGGGGGAGCTTGGAGGGCCCCAGCCTGAAGCTCCTGCTGTACCTCTCTGCATCTGTACTCTGCCCATGGCTTCTCCCAAGCAGAGTCCAGAGG
>JAOQGH010000069.1:18869449-18900901 GCA_025769975.1 Gallinago jamesoni | reverse complement strand
CAGTGGAGAGTATTCCCATCCAAGCCATGGGCAGCCAGTTTCTCCAGGAGGATACTGTGGGAGACTGTATCAAAGGCCTCGCCGTGGCATCAGTCACTTCAGTTGCCATCAACGCTTCCTTTCCATTGATCCCATTGCATACATAAACCCAATTACAGGATTAAAAAAAGCTGTGAGCAGGGCAGCGATTCCCTCATACAGATGGAAGAGAACACAGTGTGGCTGGGTTTTGGGGGAGGTTGGTTGGGGTTTGGGGCTATCCTCGGTTAGAAGTAATAAAAGTGCAGTGAGTTGTTTGGGCCATTGGAATTTACACCCTTTATTTCTTGAACTGGAGGGAGCAGACAGGCATGGCACTTCAAGTGTGGCCAGGGAAAGCACTGTGCGGCAGCAAGTGGGCTTTTGGTGATACCAGCTCTGGAAGTTTCACCACTCTGGTCTCCACCTTCACCTCATAGAGAGCGTTGTATCTGTAGCTCCAGGACTTGATCAATAAGGTTTATGTGAACTTTCCTCCTCTTTTATTTTAAATTATTCTTCCAGTACATTTAAGGGAGCATTTCTTACCTTTCCTGCTCACAACAGCTTCTCTTTTCTCTCTAGATGATGAACTGGGAGTGGTAGAAGCCACATTTCTCCCTGGCTGGGCTCCATGAGAGCCCCTACCTCGATCTGTGCCTTAGGAAAGGACAGGACCTGCTCACTGTGTCACGCTGCCACTGGTGTGGGTTTGGTTCCTTGTCCTGTTCACCAGACTCCAACCTGAACTGCCTTCCGTGATTTCACAGCCCGTTTACCCTTTCACGCCGTGTGCTCGCGCTGGCATTGCTTCTCTGCTCATGCATGAGGGCAATCGGTGCCCACCAGTTCCAGGCAGGACAGAGCAGGGCAGGTGAGCAAAATCAGAAGATGGACCACGCATAGGGATGTCGGGCGTTTCTGTCTGGGTGTTAGTGATGGGAACTTTGTAGTCCTCGTCCTCCACGCATCATTGCGCCTTTTGACTTTGCTCAGCAAGTATTCTGCTTCCGTCCCTGCCAGTCGGACCTGAAAAATGCCAAAAGGAGGTTAGAATGTTAATGCAGATGTTTTTACACCTTGGCATCCTTTGTAGGTTGCCCCAGTGCTGGACGGCTTCGCTTTCAGGCTACAGTATTGTCTAAAGCTTAGGAGAGAACCGGAGAATTAAAGGTGTAGTTTTTAGCAAGTCCAGGAAAGGGTGTGCAAGGGTAAATCCTTGGATTTCATGGAAAGGAGTTGCCACCCCTTTGGCACGGTCTGAAAGCTGCCTGCTTTGTGAACAGCGCCAGGAGGCTGCCGTTTCTTCCAGTTCTCTCAAGAACAGCAAAGTGGCTCTGACCCAGCAGCTCCATCCAGGCCCACGCCGTGACAGCACCCACCTTCCCCAGCAAGACCACGAAGTTGCTGCCTCCTGTCCTGCAGAGCAGTGAGCAGCCCACTGCAGAACAGCCTCCAGCATGGCCTCTTCTCTCACACAGAGCTCACCCCACTCCAGCTCATTCATAGAGAGCCCCAGAAACTATAGTCATCTCCTTGAAGCCATGGAGGATGAACTCCTGGGCTGCTTCTCGCAGGTGGGGGCAGTAGTAACCACCTGCGAATCTCCAGATGCCGAGGCAGTTTTCCAAGCACAGCTGGGATTTTAAGAACTCGCAGCACGGCCTGACAATCCCCAGGACATTGAACTGGTCAGCTGCAGTCAGCAAACTTTGAACGTTGCCAGCCATGACCAGTGCCATCCCCATGTAGGTGTACTCCATAACAAGCCGTGTCATTTCAGGTGGAGCGTTGAAGATTTTATCGACTCTCTGCGTTGCTCCAGTTGCTGGAAAACAAAGCCCTGAAATAAAAAAAAAAAGCAGGGTTTTGGGTCTCTGGGATGATAGGGCAAGCCCCTCTGCCCAGTCACTGCTTGGCGGAGGCACTGGGGCTGTCAGTTATCCTTTTCCTTGCAGGGACAACGCACCTGGAAGCACTTTGGCTCCTTGGTGGAGCTCCTGGGGCCTCTCACTAGGGATCCCTGGTGATGTCTCGTTCCCAGGAGGGAAAGAGGAAGAAGGTACTCCTTTGCTTTCGTTCATCCTCTGCCTCCCAGCCACCTTGTGCAGGATGCCCTGGGGAGGGTCCCAGGGCACTTCCAGCCGCAGAAGGAATTTCCCCACTGCTGAGGAAGAGCAGGACATTGTTTCCAGCCCCGAGGACTCTCTCTCCCTCTATATCAGAGCCCCCCACACCAAGGAGAGATGGGTCAGACAAATAGCTCAGATGTGGTGTCTGGCATTTCAAGGGTGCCTTTCCCCTTGCTGTCAACGGGCAGCTCTCCCTGCAGTTTCCCCAAACCTGTCCCTTCCAGGGAGGAAATCTGCCCAGGACCAGAGGGGAAATCATCACCCTGGCCACATTTAGGGAGGGGAGACCTGAGCTGCCCAGCCTGAGATTCATCAGCCACAGAACATGGCTAGTGATGTCCTGCTGCACTGAGTCCAGAGTCCCCAGCCTTCACTGCCCACCTTTGGTCCTCCTAGGCAGGGGCTGCCTTCCCCTCAGCGTGACTCCTTCCCCAGCAGCTCCATCCAGCCAAGATCATGTACTTGGTGTCTGAGGTGGACGACATCACATCCTTCTGTAAGAAGCCGGTCACCCTGGAAGACAATGCTTTGCTCCAGATCATCCATGAAAAAATGACTTTAGGAGCTGGATCCTGCACGTCTCCCGTCTCCCTCCATCCTCTTGCTTCTGAATCTCTCAGCTACACACAACACCAACAGCAGGAGGCTGATGAGATCGCTTCCTCCGTGGCCAGTGCTGCTGGGCTCAGAGTCCCCTCAAGTTCCCTTCCTGGTCCACACAGTTGGAGCAGAGCTGTGACAGCGTCTCTCCTGGTTCTGATTTCTCTCCGGGTTGTCCCAGACCTCCCCCCAGCTCCTCCAGGGCTCCTCTGCCATCTATTCCTGCACATCCCAGAGCCAGGCATAGAGCAAGCAGCAGGACAAGGCAGGGGACAGTCCCCCCCGAAGCTCCCCAGAGCTGCCGCAGGAGAGACCACGCCACCCAGCCACGGCCACCCAGCACCCAAGGACCCTGCTGGAGCCCAGAGTGGGCATGGAGGCTGTCAGGGGAGATATGGAGCCATCCAGGAGGGACACAGCTGTAGGCATCTGCTCCTGCTCCTCTCCAGGCAGAGCCGAGGGTCTGCAGGGCTCTGTAGGGAAATGGGGTCCTGGCATCCTGGGTGCTCACTGTCCCCAGCCCTGCTGAGCCTGGCAGGGATCCTCACTCACCCACCTGCAGCAGCTCAACCTTATAGGGCTCCAGTGGAGAAAAGGGTCAGAAAACAGTATTCCTACCTGACAGGAATTGCAGAGGAAATTAAGTTAACCGAAGGACACACTAACTTTTCCAAGTTAGTGATGCCTCTACTTGCAGATCCATTAACCTTTAAAGTCCTCACCGATTTTGAAGGCACCACCCCTCAAAGGGAGGTAAACTTCTACGTAGCCTCCCAAGCTGTGTGAGACCATTCCACATCATGGCTCTGGCAGTGGGAAACCCTGAACTGAGGAGAGAACAGATCTCCAGCCTGAGGAACTCAAGATTGGCAATTAGTACTAGATGTAGCCAGAAAACCAGCATTCAGGATAGGGTGGGTAAAAACTCACGCCAAGTACAAGAAAGCAGCCACAAAGTGCGACCCAAAAGTGGATGAGTTGACTAAAATTCAGAAAATAAAAGCAGGGATTGTCTTAAATCCCGAGTGGTGTCAGTTGCGGAGTGGCTCCATCAAAAATTACATCCCATGGGTAACGTCTCACTCTGCTGCACAGAGCAAGGGTTGGCCCTGAACGTGAAAACTTGTGAAGTTATTCTCACAGGACTAGATTAAAATTACAAGCCGATCACCTTGCCCAAGCACCACCTCTGCACATCAACAAAGGAAGGACTTTATGGTCTATGTGGCCCAAAGAAGAGAACATCTAAAGATTTACTTCCACGTGGAAGGTGCCGTCTTTGAGCTCAGCCCTGGGGAGAGGGAAAAAAAGGTGGTTTTTAAGGATGAGGTCGCCAGGAAAATGCAAAGCCCCAGGGTTTGTGAGGCGATAAAAGTGATATCCAGAGGGTGTAGTTCTCCCTGCTGTCACTTTGGCTGTTGGAGCAACCTCTGGAATGTCTCCTACTTTTGAGCCTGGCCGTAGAGAGAGCGAAAAAAAGGTGGTTTTGAGGATGAAGTCGCCAGGAAAGCCCAGAACCCCAAGGTTTGTGGGGTGTAGTAAGTACTGCAGGGCTGGAGAAAACATGTTTGGGCAGGGGCTTGAGCTGACCCAGTAGAGAACTGGGTCTAAAATAAAAGACACTGGAAATGGGACTAGAATATATTTAAGGGCGGGCAGGGAGCTGAAATAAAGGACCCCTGAGGCTGAAACAGCGACTGTGGGGCTGGAGAAGAAATGACCCGGGGTTGAATCGAAAATAAAGATAATGGAGCTGGGGCTGAAGTCGATGCTGGGGGGGGGGGCGGAAATACTGACCCTGGGGCTCCCACCGGGGCCAGGTGATGCCGGGCAAGAGCTGCACTTGCCCGTGGGCTAGCAGGAGCTGTGCCGGGAGGGGGTGTGCTGTCTGCAGGGCCAGCACCAGCTGGGGAGCACCCCCCCCCATACCCCCCAGCCCCGGCTCCCTGCCCGGGTCAGGGCTACCGTTCCCGGGAGCCGCTCGCCCCGGTGGAGGCACTTCCCGCCCGGGAGGGAGCGGTTCCGGGTGGCGGAGGCGGGGTCTGCGGCGGCGGCGGGGACCCAGAGACCGGCGGCGACATGGTTGGGGGGTTTTGGGGAGAACGGGGATGGTGGGGTTGGGGGGAGGACACAGGGGGTCAGAGGGTCGGCGGCGGGGTCTGACCGCTCCTTCCTTCCCCGCAGCGGTTCCGCTTCTGCGGGGACCTGGACTGTCCCGACTGGGTCCTGGCCGAGATCAGCACGTTGGCCAAAATCGTTAAGTGCCCGTGTGTCCCCCTCCCCTGTCCCCCCCCCACACCTCCTTGCCTCGGCATGGTGCTAACCCCCATTTCCCCCCCCCTTCTCACACTTCTCCCCCTCCTCCCTGCAGTCCTCGGTGAAGCTGAAACTGATTTGTGCCCAGGTGCTGCGGGACCTGCTGGGGGAGGCCATGGAGGTGAGTGGGACCCCCCCCCCAACCAGGTCAGTGCCTTAAAACCCCTCATAATTAGCAATATTACAGAGTTTCATAGCCTTGACGCAAGCCTTAGTACTCCCAATGCTACCAGCCAGTCCTTGCAGTGATAATATGGATGTTAATTATTGGTAGCGTGAATGCTGAAGTAGGAGCAATTAGTGTTAGTGTCAGTAATGAGGGTGTCACATGGCGGTGTGATACCTGGTGTCCTCTCCTCTCCCCCAGTACGAGAAGATCCTGAAGCTGACGTCAGATGCCAAGCTGGGTGAGCGGTGCCGTCCTGTCCCCGACTGGGGAGGATGCCAGCTCCGGGGAGTGGGGACCTGACCCTGCGTCTCACCCGCAGAGCTGGGGGACGTGAAGGCCACCATCGCCGTCCTGGGCTTCATCCTCTCCAGCGCCGCCAAGCACAACGTGGACAGCGAGTCCCTGTCGAGCGAGCTGCAGCAGCTGGGGCTGCCCAAAGGTAGGGGAAGGGATCCTTGGGGTGGTCACCGCCGGCTGGGTCTGGGATGGCAGCCACGCTGTCCCCTCTGGCTGCGTTACTGGGGTGGCAAGTGGCCTTCTTGTCTCTTCCGTGCCGGGCAGAGCATGCTGGTGGGTTGTGTCGGTCCTACGAGGAGAAGCAGAGCTCTCTGCAGGACAGGCTGAGGGCCTGCAGCCTGCGGTGTGAGTACGGCAGAGGGAGCTTGAGGGGTGGGTGGCCAAGTCCCAACACCCTGGGGTGCTGACGTGGGCCACCTTCCTACCCCCAGTGAGCCGACTGGGCTCGGTGGGCTGGCGGGTGGATTACACCCTCAGCTCCAGCGAGCTGCGGGAGGTCAACGAGCCCCTCGTGCACCTGAACTTCCAGCTGCGGGACGGGGAGCGTGGCGGGCCGGTGGCCGTCCCCATGGTCCTCTCAGCCGACAAGTTCCGGGTGCTGCTGGCAGGTGAGGCCGGCGACAGGGAGCCCTGGCCCCCTGGGGAGGTGGTGGGGATGCTGGTGCTCCCTCAGCACCTCCTCCCTCCCTTCTCAGAGCTGAAGCAGGCCCAGGCCATGATGAACACCCTTCTCTGAGGTGCCGGCAGAAGGAGCAATGGCGGCTGGATGGTGGGGCAGGACCTGGTGGGCCTGACTGGACACTGAGGCGGCCTGGCTTGTGGGGGGCAAGCTGGGGGCGGCCCGTGGTGAGGCCGTGCCCCGGGGGAAACCCCATTAAAGATACCGGTGACCGTGCCCAGCCGTTTTCCGTCTCTTTCTCCCCTCCGCTGGCCGTACCCTCCTTGCAGGCCGGGCGGGCTAGTTGCTATAACGACGCGGCGGGACTACAACTCCCAGCATGCATCGGCGGGAGCCCGTGCAGCCAATGGGAGGCGGGCGGGGAGGCGTGTCTCCAGGCAACGGGGCGGGGGGCGGCCGTGAGGCGGGCCGGGCCGGGCCGGGCCGGGCCGGGTGGAGGTGCCCGGTGGCCTCCGGTGAGCGGCCATGCCCGAGGGCCCGGAGCTGCACCTGGCCGGTCGCTACATCAATGAGGCGTGCGGCGAGGTGGTGTTCTCGGGCGGCGTGGAGCGGTCGGCGGTGAGCAAAAACCCGGAGGTGGCCTTCTCCAGCGAGGCCTACCGCATCTCGGCCACGGCCCGGGGCAAGGAGCTGCGGCTGACGCTGGCCCCGCTGGGCCCCGGAGAACCCCAGCACCTCGTCTTTCGCTTCGGCATGTCGGGTTCGTTCCGGCTGTGCCCCGCCGCCCAGCTCCCCCGCCATGCCCACCTCCGGTTCCTCACCCGGGAGAGCCCCCCGCGCGCCCTCTGCTTCGTCGACGCTCGCCGCTTCGGGTCGTGGCGGCTGGGGGACGCCTGGCAGCCGGACCGCGGGCCCTGCGTCCTCTCCGAGTACCAGGCCTTCAGGTGAGCACCCTGCCAGCCACCGCCCAGCCCGAGGGAAGGCTGTCCCCCACCCCGCCACTTTGGCTGCTTTCACTGCAGGGCAGTAGAACGGCTGTGCCCAGGTGGAGGCTCCAAGAGGAGCCTGAGGGGTGACCTCATGACTCTCTGCAGCTATTTGAAAGGACTTTGTAGAGAGGTTGGTGCTGGTCCCTTCTCACAAGCGATTAGCGATAGAACAAGAGGGAATGGATTCAAGCTGCAACAGGGTGGGTTTAGACTGGATATTAGGAAAAGATTCTTCACAGCAAGAGTGGTCACACACTGGAATAGGCTGCCCAGGGAGGTGGTTGAGTCACCATCCTTGGATGAGTTTAGGAGCTGTTTAGATGTGGTGTTGGGGGATATGGTGTAGGGAAGAACTTTGTAGAGTAGGGTAGATGGTTGGACTCGATGATCCCAAGGGTCTTTTCTAATCTACATGATTCTATGGACAGGCTGCCCAGAGAGGTGGTGGAGTCTCCTCCTTTGGAGAAAAGCTCAAACCCGCCTGGATACATTCCTGTGCAACCTGCTCTGGGTGGACCTGCTTTGGCAGGGGGGTTGGACTGGATGATCTCCAGAGCTCCTTTCCAACCCCGTGTGATTCTGTGACCTGCCTGATGATCCGCACTCTGTTGCAGGGAGAACGTGCTGAAGAACCTGGAGGACAAGGCATTTGACAAGCCCATCTGCGAGGCCCTCTTAAACCAGAAGTTTTTCAACGGAATCGGGAATTACCTCCGCGCTGAGATCCTGTACAGGTAAGGTGGGTTGGGCACCCGCTGATCTGCTGTGGAGGTTTGGTCTCCCAAGAGTCTGCCAGAGCTTGACAGCTCCTTGGCTAATCCTCCTCGCCGGGCAGACACAGGGAAATGCCAGAACCGAGAGTTCTGGCTTGTGTGTGACAGATGGACCCTCTCAGGTCAAAGATCCCTCCCTTTGAAAAGGCTCGGACTGTGCTGGAAGCCCTGAAGGAGCAGGAGCAGGCGAGGAGGAAGAAGGTGAGGAATACCTGGTGCTTTCACAGGCTCAGAAAGAGGCAGGTTTCCTGACAGATTTGTTTGCCTGTGGCCCTGTGGGATGTCTGGGCAGTTCTCTGGGCTCCCGGGAGCCTCTTGCCTTGTGTGCGGGGACCCAGACTGAGCCGAGAAGCGTTCCTGATTCCAGTTTGGGCTCAGCAGTGGTGGAGGTGGTTCAGTTTGGGCTCAGCCCAGCTGCCCTTCTCTGACTCTATTTTTGGCTTAGCTGGGCACGAAGCTCTGGTTTGGGTCTGCTGTTTTGGGCTCGTTCCAGCCCGGGGTTTGGGGCCAGTTTTCAGTTCGTGTTTGGTTCCTCGCTCTGATGGGGCAGAACATGGTCGGGAGCCCTTTGCAGAGCTCAGCCAGCTTCTGCCAGTACTGCTGTCGGGAGGTATTTGCTTCTCCGAGTCTTTCCCAACCCGAGGGCAAGCGTTTTCCCATCACAGCTGGAACAGTCACTGCGTGGGATACTTCTCCTCGAGCGTTTCTCTGTCCTTTGCTGTAAAGGCCCGTGTCTGAGCACGTCTGTCCCTCCAGTGGAGCGGCAAACGGGGGCGCAGCAGTTCTGTAACCTCACGCGTGCCGCCTTCCTTCGCACGTGGCCGGGCTGACGAGCTGTGACGGCTCCTCCGGGCACACGCCGGCGGTGAGGTGCCCAGCTTCACCTCTGTCAGGGTGTATTTGGGGTGAATGAAGAGGAAAGGGCGAGGGAAACAAACTTAAAACCTCTGGGGAGGGCTGCAGTAGAGCCCACAGCTGATCTCACAGCGTCTGGGGGAAAGAGGGTTGCTGTTTTAAAGGAGGCTGAAAACCAAACGTGCCACTCGAGGGGTGTTTTGACAAACTGCGGGTGTTCTTGCGTGCCAGCCCTCTATTGTGCCTCTGTAGCTGTGGGGAATGTGCTAACGCGCGGCTTGCAGCCTCGGTGGGGTCTGTGGGGTGAGCTCGGGGCTGGCACGTGCCTTGGTGGAGCACCTGGGGGGGAAGTGTGGCAGCTCAGGAGGGCAAGAAGAGAGGGGGGAACTGGGCGGCTGTTGGGGAGGAGACACCCCGACGAGGCTGGGGCGGGTGGCAGGTGACTTCTCTCCCCTTCTCCCCTGCAGAATCCTTCCCTGACGCTGAGCAAGAAGCTGAAGCTGATGCGGGAGAACCCGGATCTCCTGGAGCTGTGCCACACTGTGCCCATGGAAGTCGTCTCGGCAGGTGAGGGCAGGGTGACGGGGGACAGGGACAGCTGGGGGTGGCGGGGAAGCCTGGGCTTCACCTTCCCAGCAGCAGGAGGCTTGGGAGGGCGCCCTGACACCGTGGTCACCGCTTCCTCTCTACTTCTGTCCTTTCCTTCTCTCCCTTCCCAGAAAAAAATCTCTTGGACCCAGAGGACTCGGATAACTACGCCGCTTTCAAGAACTGGCTGCAGTGTTATTTGGTGCCTGGCATGAGCTCCCTGCGCGACCGCAACGGCAGGACCATATGGTTCCAGGTAGGACTCTGGGGTCGCTGCCTGGGGCTGGGTACCCCCAACCGCCCCTCCAAGGGGACACCACCCCATTTTCTGCTTCCTGAGATCCCCCCCCACCCCGCCCTCTCCACCAGACTGCTGTGACTGCCAGACATGGAGGTGACAAGGACCCTCCGTACGGTGGCCGGCTGGCTGAGGGACAGCAGGCAGTCTGGAGCAGAGGGGCTGATGGCAGGAACAGGGGCTTGGCGGGTGGTCTGCCATCCCCTGCCCTCTGCCCCGTGCCTGGTGGGGCCTTGCAGAAGGAGCAGGGGGTGACAGGAGAATCCCTGAGACACAGGGCAGGCAGAGCAAGCCCGACTCCTCCAGCTTCGCAGGGAAACATGGCCATTTCCCCATCGCTGTGGGGTGGAGAAGGGGCACGGGTTCTGCTGCTGCTCCTTGCAGAACGATTGTGCCCCAGTCACCCCTCTGTCGCCTTCCTTGCAGGGAGAGGCTGGCCCCATGGCTCCCAAAGGTGAGTGTCCTCTCTCCTCCCTGGGGGTCTTGCTCTTGTTCCGGGAGGGCTGGAGCCTGTGACACCCCACGCTCGCTGCACAGCCTGGGGGCAAAGGCAGGAGCAAAGCCCCTCTCCCTGGGGCGCTGACAGGCCTGTGACAGCCCGAGAGACGCAGGGTGTGCTCTCCCCGGGGCTGCGAGCCTGAACCCAGCAGTGTTTTGGCAGGGGTGGGGGAGAGGAGCCCCCCTTCAAGCCCTTCTTCCTCCACCCCAGTGCCGATTCCTCACTGCTCAGCTCACGCGTCACCCAGAATGGGCATCCCTGAAAAGTCACCGTGCCGCAGCCTGTCCCCGCGGGGCTGGCACTCTCTGTCCCATCTCCTCCTCACCCTCCTAACCCGGGCACGTCTTCCCACACAGGGCAGGCATCCCGCAAAAAACGGCTGAAGGCAGATCCCGAGGCTCCGAACCCCGAGGTAAGAAGCTTTGGGGTGGTTGACGTGGCTCCTGCTGGGTCTAGAGGCTGTCCTATACCCCGTGCCCTGCTCCCAGATTCATGGTGGGGCTCCCAACTGGTGGTTTCTCATCAGCCAGTGGTCCCAAGCACGCTTCTGCTGCTAAGCTCCGGCTTTGATGTCCACCTAGGTCACCTCACGTGCCTCGAAACGGCACCGTAAAGCTGCAGCGAAGCCCCCGGAGCTGGCTGTGGAGAAGGAGGAAGAGGAGGTGGCTGAGGGGCCGAGGAAGGGTCGTGGTCGCGGGAGGAGGAAAGCAACCCCAGCTCCAGCCATGTCTGAGCCCGAGGTGCCTGTCAAAGCCAGAAGGAGCCGCCGGACGACTGGACGCAGGGGCAGAGGTGAGGCTGGCTGTCCCCATGGCTTTCAAACGTGCAGGCAGGGGCTGAGGGAGGGACCGAGTGTGCCCAGGGGCAGAACCAGGCACCCCCTCACCCTCCCTTTTCCCCTCCATCTTGCAGGCACAGCCCCTGCCGTGTGAGTGTCGTCCTCCCCGAGGAGGGTTTTAACAGCCCCAGGAGGAGCCTGGGGAGAAATGGGGCTGCTCTGTCCCTGCGCTTGCTGCCGCTGCCTCCTGCCAGCGTGGGACAGAGAAGCTGGGTTTGGTGACGGGGCTGACTGCTGTCCCCAGGAATTTTGAGGAGGATAAGGGCCACAGACCCTTCCCTCTGCCTAAAAGAGCATTCATTTCCCCTCCCTTCCTTCCTCTCTTCACTTTCTGGCTGCATCATGGAGAAGGCTGTGTTTTTAAGCTGATTAATAAAGTATTTTGTGTAGAAATGACCACACGCACCTTTTTGTGCTAAGGATAACTCCTCTGTGCCCAGCCTCTTCCCCAGATGGGCTGGAGCAGACTTCCCTCCACCAAATTCATTCCCGGTCAGGTTAGATGAGGCTCTGAACAACCTGCTCTAGCTGAAGATGTCCCTGCTCCTTGCAAAGGGGGGGGGGGGTGGGAGTAGATGGCTTTTAAAAGGTCCTTTCCAGCCCAAACTATTCTGTGATTCAAAACAAAGGTAAGCTCTGCCTCCCCCGTCCCAGGAGCAAGGTCCCAAGTGGACACCGAGAGCTGTAGCACAGCCCCTGGGAAGAGGCAGATCAGTGCAGTTATTTGGAAAAGAGATACGAAAACAGGCTGGAGCTTGTTTTCCTGCAATTTTCCTCTTTATTCGTGCTCCCCTTCCCCAAGGGCAGTGCAGGAGGCAGGCGAAGAGAGAGGGGAATGACTGTAGTGTGCTGGAGTGAGGACAAGCAGAAAGGCAGGGAGGCAGAAGCTGTTGGTCCCCAAACCTCCCAGGATGGAGCAGAACCCATGCGGGGCTCTGTCCCACAGCCCCAACCCATGCCTTGGTGAGTGGGGAACTCACTTCTCTCCAGTTAGGAAGGGGGTAACCATCCCCTGCTCCTGAAGAAGGTGGTCGTTCTGGAGCGCTGCTCTCCAACGAGGGGAAGGCTCCTCCCTGGAACCACCGCCTCCCTGCACAGCTCTTGGGATGGAGGGAGCCTCGGGCTACCATTTGAGCTCAGGGTGTTGGTCCAGGGTGTCACCGCCTCAGGACCAAGAGGAGGGAGAGCACACGGAAGGGTGTGAAGGAAAGCCTGATGCCCCGCTGCTCCAGCGGCAGGCAGCCCCCGGCCACCGGCTGCTCCAGGAGGTCACAGCTGGGGAAGAAAGCAGGGGGTGAGGTCAAAGTCATCTCCCTCCCCACACAGACCAAGACCCTTTCATTGTGGACTTACAGCGTCGCCTCCTGAACGGGGAGGGAGGTCCGGAGCCAGGCCACCACCGTGCTGCCGTGCGCCTCGTACAGCCGCACCACCACCGCTCCGGGGCTGTCCTCAGCCTGCGGGGGACCCAGCAGAAGGAAGGTCAGGCAAACAGCATGGGCACATCCCATCCTACACCTCGGGGTGCAGCCAGACCCCAGAGATGCTCCACCTGGTGCCCAGGTGTTCCTGACCTGCCCCTTCTCCTCACCTGGCAGGACACACAAACCAGATGGTTTCCCCTCAGCTGAGCCTCCCCACCAACCAGCTGCGGTGGAAAGAGCAAACCATGCGTCCTAGATTAATTTCTCTTCTAATGCCTGGCAAAACTGCATTTTTAGAAGATTCTGGTGTCTGAATTTGTGAAAATATTTACTTTACAGCCAGCTCTCGGGTGCAGGTTTCAAGGTCTCAGTGTTTTTGAGCTCCCCAGGTACAGGGATGAGGAGGAGCAAGACCCAAGCTGCCACCAGGGTTACTCACACCACAAATGTCACATTCAGTATAAATTAGAAAGTTTGCTGAGAAGTTCTCTCTCTCCCTTAATGGTGTTAGGTCCAGAGAACTCCCTGCCCCGGTACTGGAACCCTGAGCCCTTCCCTTCCTCCCCTCGCAGGGTCCCACACTGGCTGTCCCTGCTGGGAGCGCACAGCTCCCTGTGATGGAACGGGCTGGGGACAGTCCTTGTGCACTTTATATTTGTGTGAGGATCAATAGTGGCTCTTTAGTATTATTAACATCTTATTCTATTAAATCTGTTTATATTTCAACTCAATTTCCCTTGTTTTTTTCCCCAATTCCCATTCCAGGGTGGGAAGGGTCACCGGGTGAGATAATAATTGTCTAAACAACCACGAATTGTCATGGGTTCCTTAAAATCACGTCACCACGCTTAATGACAACAGCTCAACCCCTCTGCCCTCCCCACTTCTGTCCCCAGGGACTCGCCTGCTTGACAGTCTCCAGCACGACGGCAGGTGAGCTGACAGAGAAGGCACTCCAGGCTTCTGGGCACTGGGCAGAGCTGGCTGGCACCACGTGGAGGGGGAAATTCAAGTTATAGGCACACTGGATCACACCGGCATCCTGGAAGGAACCTGAAACACAACTTCCAGCCAGGTTCTACGTGGCCACAGCCCGACGTGGTCACCCCGAGGGTCACCAGAGCACCCTCCTCCAAGCTGCCTGACCCAGCTCTGCCCATCACTCACCCCGGTGAGGCATCATGGCGTAGGTGAACTGGTGGTGAGCCATGTCTGCGGTGGCATCCGGGGACTTGGGTGCCCTCAGCCTATGGCAACAAAAGGTGGGTGAGACTGGTGTCTCGGTGGCACTTGTCACCCAGCCCAGAGCCAGAGGAGCACCGTGACAAGATAACCGCCTCCAGACTGTGCCCTGAGGTGGGAACACACGTGCTGCTGGTTTCTGCTAAAAATTGACCTTTGAAGGGTGTTTTCCCATGAAACTTGTGGCTGATTGATAGACTCAAGCTGAAATACAGAGAGTTTCTCTCAGCTTTACGTAAATCCATAGCTTTTGCCATTTTTCTCTTCCCCTTCAGTCTATGTTTTGGCCAGCGACAGAAAATTTACCTGGTGCAAATGTGGATCTGATCTTTCCCGAACTACCTACGAGCGTAACTCATAGCAATTATATTATTAAATTAGTCAACTGTAATTAAGTCAGCCAAAACTTCTCGGACAACAGCCAGTGACCAAAACCAGATTATCTCCTCGTTAACCACGATCGCTTAGGGCCAGGCGTTGCCTTCACTTCCCAGAGACCCCTCGGAAAGCAAAGGGATGGCTGCAGCTCCCCCCCGGCCCCAGCCCCACTCACAGCGAGAGGCTGAGGACGTTCCCGTGGGCCGATGCCCCGTATTTGCAGTCGTTCAGCAACGCCACCCCGAAGCCGTGCTCCGAGAGATCCAGCCACTTGTGAGCCCACACCTGCAGGAGGTACCGTGGGCCATATTCGCTCCGGAACAAACGCAGCCCCACCAGAGGAAGGGCCAAAACCAGTTTTTTTTTTCTCTCACCTCGAATCGGGCCCAGTCCCAGGAGGTGTTCCAGTGCGTCGGCCGCTGCAGGTGGCCAAACTGGATCTCGTAGGTGGCGTTTGTGCTCCGGACCAGCAGGGGGAACTCCACTTTCAGGAACTTGTGAGCCTCCTTCCACTCAACCTAAAGGTGGTAACAGAAGGGCATCATTAGAGGGGAGACTTAGATTAGATATTAGGAAGAAATTCTTTACAGTGAGGGTGGTGAGGCACTGGAACAGGTTGCCCAGAGAAGCTGTGGCTGCCCCATCCCTGGAGGGGTTCAAGGCCAGGGGGCTTGGAGCAACCTGGTGTGGTGGGAGGTGTCCCTGCCCAGGGCAGGGGGTGGAACTGGGTGATCTTTAAGGTCCCTTCCAACCCAAACCATTCTATGGTTCTGTGATCACCACGGGGGGCTGACAGGCTGCACCCATCCTTCCCCTGCTCCCAGCAGCTGGCTCGCACCCAAGCTGGACCAGGTACAATTAAATCACAGTAGAATCTGAACACAAATGAAGTGGTGGGTTTCTCTGCCACCCTTGTCCCTCAGGACCCTCACCCTGGCACTGCTTTCCCCTAAGGCAGAGGAGGACGGGCAGTGGGAGGCTCCAGGGAAGGAAACAGGAGGGGGAACACAATTGAGCTGCAAAACTCAGCTCCCCAGGGCCCTGCCTGCCCAGCACAGATGCCAAACCTGGGTCAGGAAGCGGAGGTAGGGACACGTGGCATCCAGGATGATCTCCTGGGTTAAGGTGCTGCTTTTCCCGATCTGCAGAGAGAAGGTTGCGCTTCCCCGCAGGCCCCCGGCCAGGCTGATTTCCAGAGGCTTCAGCAGTGTTGTCACTGGCTTCCTGGAGAAAGGGATAAAGGCAGAGCTGGTCTCAGCCTGGTAGATCCAGGTTCCCAAACCCCAATCCCTCTCACAACAGAGTGAATGTTCTCTTGGAGTTTTTGTTACCGCTGGGGCTGATGGGGAGGCAAGAAGCTCAGAGGAAAGACAAAATCTGAGCACGCACTGCCCCTCTACCTGGTTTCCAAGTGATAATCCATCACGTCCCAGGCATCCCAGTACAGGGGAACATCATCAAAGAGCACAAACTGGTTGGCGTAGCAGCCCTCTGGGACTGATTCTCTGGAACAAAGCGGAACAGAGAAACAGCAGCGTAAGAAGAACTGGCAGTGGAGAAGGCTATACAGTGAGAAGAAGGCCTGAGAGTGGTGTGAGGAGCGTGGTTTCCAGTAACTGGGTGACAGACAAACCTCTCGGAGCCCACCAGGTGAAGCGAGGTCAGGCGCCCCATCGTGTCCAGGCAGACTGCAATCACCCCATTCTCCATGGTAATGGAGCCGTCCTCCTGGGGGGGGGGGGTGAAGGAGAGAAACAGATTTCACAGACCCACACACCTGCGGGATTTGAGCACCCCAGTTGCAAATCTAGTGTGGGGACTTGCTGGATTCTCTAGATTTCTCCCCAGTCAAGCTTTGATGCAGGGTACACCGGTCTGAGGAAAACAGCAGTTGTGCTTACCTGTTTCCTCACGGCCACAGGCTGAGGGGGCAGCAATGGCTCCTTCACTATAGCGTAGCCCATGCTGGGGACTGTCACCAGAGCTGGAGAACAAAGAGGTTCTGCTCCAACATATGTCCCAGACCTACCCCTAAGTCACACCAGGCTGCCCTGCTGCTCTCACTTCAGGCCTACCACCTCCCTTCATACCCTCCTCTTCTTCCTTATCCATAGTTCAGGGAGAACTTGAAGTTGGATAAAGACCCAAGGAAGCATCTGACAAATCAGTAAAACCCCACTCAGGGCAGGGCAGAAGAAGAAATTCTGCCCCTGGAAGAAATTCTGATACATGAGTTGGACATACCTAAAGTCTCTGTTCCAGCTGGCCCAGTCCTGGAGATCACCTCGGTCCGTTCCCAGGGCAAGGTGTTCAGCACGAGGGTGCTCTCGGCGCTCCTCACCCTGGGCTGCAGCAGGTCCCCACATAAGGACTGCACAGCTTCCTCCCGCAGCCCAGCGCCAGCCCTGCGGATCTCTGAGCAAATAAAACGGTCTAATTCGGATCCAGCCACACCATTTCTCACATCTCAGAGAGTTTCTGGCACTTCCATGTAACGTACATGCCCTTTAGCTACCTCCAAGCCACAGCTGCTTATTATCATTAATATTTATTATTGTTATCTATAAGTAATTAAAGTTTGTAATTCCTCTTAACTTTGTTATTACAAGACTACAATCAGCTTCACTGGAAAATTATGTTGCTATAATAAAGTAAAGCTACTGCAAGGGCCTGTGGGCAGGGAGGAGCCAACCTTTGCTGGGGTCTATCCCGGTATGCCAGCAGCGGGCAGAGAAGTCAGTAATTTGGGATGTTTTTTAATCCCTGGGCTCCCCTGCTAATTCCCTGTTGAGTTAGCTCTATGACAGACCCACGCCTGCACAGGTTTGACCCACAGCACCTGGCAGTCCAGGGTTGAAATCTCTGGGGCCCCACCAGGCAGGACCCAGTGTTCCCCCAACCAAACTCCCTGCTCACCTGCGTAGTACCGCAGGGCATCCTCCACCACCAGCTGGATACAGCTGCCTGGTAAAACATCATGGAATTGGTTGAGCAGCAATAACCTAAAACAGGGAAGAGAAACCAGGTGAAGGGAACAGGGGAGAGCAGCGGGTTTGTTCTGGCTTACTAAACCCCATTTGCAAGATGGACAAACTTAACCTTGTTAGCAAACACTTGAGAGAAAAGGATTTTTTCCATAACATCCTTAAAATCCTTTTATGTTAGGACTTGTCAGCTGTCATCTTAGTAAACCACAACCACGGGGAGTAAGAACTATTATTTTATTTTATTTTTTATCCCTTGGGGCTACCAGATATGTTGTTGCACAAGTTCAGACAAGTCCAAATTGGTGAGGAATAAGCTTAGGTGGGAAATGAAGCCTCCAGCCAGTGTGGCTTTGGAGCTATCTTCCAAGGGGAGAATCAAGCAAAGCATTGGAACACGTTCCAGGTGGATCCCTGAGTGGTTTATGGAAGGGGCTGTGCACACGCAGCGGGGCGGGAGTGAATCTGCCAAGGTCTCTACATCCTAGCTGTGCACCGCTCTCCCACTCACTCCAGAGCCAGTTCAAATGAAGACAGGTTGTGGTCAGTCACCTTCTGGCTCCATCACCCACCATCAGCCCAATAACTGCCCGCTCCAGCGTGGTCCCACTGGTCCGGGATAATTTTGATGCACTGACAGCAAGGATTTCTACCCAGGCTAAGGCAGGGGCAAGGAGCTGTTGGTGATGGGCTCTCACGTTGAAGTCCCCAGCCCTCATTATGTCCTCCCCCAGTACGCTCTCACCTCCAGAGCCGCTGCAGCTCGCTGGAGGGATACTGGAACGTGCCGCTCCGTGCCAGAGCCAAGGCGCTGAGTACTTCGACGTCGTGGAGTATTCGCTCGCACTCCCGATTCCCCTTCTTTATCTGGTGTCAAAGTAAGGAGAAAGGGAAGATGCTGAGGAAATGAGGAGCCAGGAGTGGGTTTCTCACACCAGCAGGAAAAGCCCAGCTCCAGAGCAGGAAGGCTGGTTATTTGTAGGTGTCGTGAGTTTGCCATTACCAGCGAGTTATATTTTGCCACAGATCAAGCTGGAACTCCCAGCACAGGACATAACTGCCTCTGTCTCTGTTTTCACCTTCCTCCCCATCTTCTGCCTCTTCACCCAAGCTCTGCAACTATCTGCTGAAGCAAAGGACGTGGCAGCTATTGACCAAGGGGGCCCCCTACTGTGTCCTGGCTTCCTTCTCACCCTTGAAAAAAGTCTGACAACAGATCTGCCTTCTGGAGTCCTGGCTACGAGGTGGCTCCCACTGCTGAGACCTAAAGGTCTCACTACCCGAACTCTGGAGTCATCTGAGCAGTAGCAAAGAGAACTGGGAATGGCCGCCATCCCCCAGGGTTGGGGAGACCTCTGTCCCCGTCCCACGCGTGCAGTCACCTGGGCCTGGGTGGTGTACGTCCCGTTGTGCAGCTCGAGGAAGAGCTCTCCCACCCAGGTGCAGAGCTGCGACGACTCCTTCTCCAGGACGGAAAAGAGTCGGTCGGGAGTGGAGATCTGAACCCTGCAGGAGAGACGCACGAAGAGCGATGAGCCAGGGGAGAAGCCCGTGGCACAGCTCATGGTGCAGCCCAACCAGAGAGGTGGCAGCTCCAAAACGGAGGCCTTGGAAACTCCAACACAACCACACACAACCTCCTCCGAACCCTCTCCCACTCCACGCTGCCTGCCGTGGGGACAGGGACATTCCCCAGGCAGGGACTGCCACGGTTCTACTGAGGACTGGCAAGCAGTCCAAGGCTGCCCCATGTACCTGTTCTTACACTCCTTGATGATGGAGAGACTCTGTCTCCCTGACAATCCTTCCTAGCCCTCCACTCATCCCGCTTGCTCCCTGCCCTCCTTCACACACCCTTTCCTTTGGCGCTGCCGAAAGCCGGGCTCGGCTCACACCACGTGCTGCCGTGAAGAGGGAGGAAGAAAGCTCTCCTCTCACCTTGGCAGCCCGTCCGTGTCACTCATCCTCTTCATCCTGTCCAGCATCTTCTGCGTGGGGCCCCCTCCTCCATCCCCAAAGCCGAAGAGAAAAGCGCTGTGGTTCACGCGTCCTTTGTCTTTGTTGTTCTTCACCGTTTTCAGCATCTAGAGGGAATTTTGCACAGCTGCAATCCCCTGGTGCCCAGCCTCTGCTCCACACAAAAAAGCCTTTTTGGTCAGCCTTTGGGGTGGAAGCCCTTCTTCCTCAACCCAAACTGCCAAAAAGCAGGCACGGGCACATCTCAGAGGTAGCCAATTTACTGCCAGGCACCCAAACAGCATTTTTCCAGCAACGCTGCCAGCTATCTCGCTCCCTTCCCAGGCAGTGCCCTCTCCTTGGAGCATCAGGTCTGGCCCAGAAAGGCTGGGACTGCATTTCACACGCAGGTCTGGCAACCTCACTCACCTCCTCCACTCGCCCGTGCATCCCGTAGGAGTCACCAGGGGGAAAATGGGTCAGGACTCGGGAACCATCAATGCCTTCCCAGAAAAAGGTGTGATGCTGGAAGGGAACCAAAGGAAAGCGCGGTGTCTCGTGCAGCCCTCCCGTACCACACGGTCACAAAACGCTACAGCACAGCCTCATTATTCCAAGGAGATTCCAAGGGAATCTCCGGCCAGGCTGGTATCAAAAAGAGATAAAATTCACCCTTAGCTAAGTGTTTCGACTGAATTCCCACAAAAAATGTGTGCATGGAAAGCTCACTTCAACCACTCGTGCACTAAAAGCCTGTGCTTCCTCGCCAGCCCTGTCAAACACACAAAGCCCAGCACCTTTGTCACCAGGCAAGCACAGAGGGGACAGGTACCTCTGGGCCCCTCCGAGGGATTCAAACTGGGCCTTCACTCTCTCTCCATGGGGTTGCAAGATGCCCTCACAGATCAGGGCAAGGAGACAGTTGCACAAGGACAGGGAATGCCACAAGAGCAGGGGACAGCAGAGGAGAGACTGGGTTTGCTCTCTGTTAGACACGCACTTCACTTCCCACCTGGAAGCAGAAGGCATCTGTAGTGCAGGGGCCCAGCTGGGATCTCTAACTATGTCCTTCCTCTCACAGAATGAATCACAGAACGATATGGGGTTGGAAGGGACCTCTGGAGATCATCCAGTCCAACCCCCTGCCAAAGCAGGTCCACCCAGAGCAGGTCCCACAGGAATGCATTCAGGCAGGTTTTGAATGTCTCCAGAGATGGAGACTCCACCACCTCTCTGGGCAGCCTCTGCCAGGGCTCTGCCACTCTCAAGTTCCTCCTCAAGTTTAGGTGGAAGTTCTTATGTTCAAGTTTATGCCTGTTTCCTCTTGTCCTGTCCCTGGGCACCACTGAAAAAAGACTGGCCCCGTCCTCCTGACACCCACCCTTTAAGTATTTATAGGCAATGATCAGATCCCCCCTCAGCCTTCTCTTCTCCAGACTAAAAAGACCCAAGACAATCTCCTCCAAAGCCCGACAAGACATTGCTACAACCATAAACCAGCCAGGTTTTCGAGCTTCTGGAAGAAAAAGCCCATATCAGCAGAGCAGAGGGGCTGGCTCAACTTGTGGAACCAACTCTGCAGATGCAAGTCCATCCCCTGGCAAGAAGGGAAGCACAGCTCACCGGGAAGGTGTTCACCAGGTTCCAGCTGAGCTTCTGTGTGAGGAACCGCCTGATCCCACAGCCACGCATCAGCTGGGGCAGCTGGGCTGAGTATCCAAACGTGTCCGGCAGCCAGAACTGGGAGCAGAGGTGACAGCAGCAGAGGGGGAGAGACACAGAGGGGAGAGACACAGGTGAGTCACAATGGCCACAAACCAGGGGAGGGTTTTTTGGTAGTCAGGCTCTGAGCTCTTCTTGCAGGGGGAACTGAAATGTGTCAGGCAAGGAGCAGTTCTAGAGACCTGGCAGGGACCTACAGGCAAAATAACCAGAGCCTGGGCCTGTGCTAACTGCTGTGATACATGGGAGATTAGATATTTACTCATCACAGCTGTAGCTGCGAAAAGCAGGTCAACGTGAGGCTCCCAAATATCGTATCTGGGAGGCAAACCAGTGAGAAACCCTCATCACACATCGCAAGAGGTGGAAGGAGATGGTGTAAGGAAGGCGTGCTGGAAAAGAGAGAGTACCTCGGAGCAGATCCGGCCAAACTGCTCCTGGAAGAACCGCTGTCCCTGGAGGAACTGCCGCACCATGGACTCCCCACTGGGCAGGTTCCCATCCTGGGGGGGAAAGCACAGGGAGCCCACGTGGCAAGTCAGGTGCCGGGGAAGGGGAGGTCTTGTGAGTCCCCCATTCCCACCCACTGTCACCCTGTCCCGGCAGATCACGGGGAGGATCTGAACAGAGCTTGGCAGAGGGTGAAGGGAGGAGCAGAGCTCAGCCAGTCCAGCCCAAAGCTCCTTTCTCAGGGAAAAAGATAATTTTGGGGAGGGATGGTATTTTTCCTAGGCTAGACACTGCAAAGAGCTGCTCTCTTCTGGGCCCGGAGACCATCACCAACCAGACAGGGCACAGCAAAGGCTCCGCTCTGCCCCGTTCCGGTGTCAGGACCGGTCCCAGAGGGATGGTGCAGGGAAGGTGCGGTGAGCCAGGCTCGCCGTGCTTCTCACCATTTCCACCCAGGTGCCACCGACGGGAACGAACCGCCCCTTCGCCACCAAGTCCTGAATCTGCGCGTAGAGCCCGGGGTACCAGCTCCGCACCCACTGCAACTGCTGCGCCTGCCGGAGCACAGAGATCAGCCACGGCTCCACACCAACACCCCTCCTCTCTCCCACTACACAGGACGCTCCCAGTGAGCCCCTCAGCTCCTTCTGAAGGGGCAGAAGGAAGAAAGAGGGGCAGAAGGAGAGCCCCCCCCCCCCCAGAGGGAGAACACTCACCTGGGAGCAGGCGAAGGTGAGCTCCGGGTTGCTCTCCATCAGACGGACCACCGTGACCCAGCTCCGAGCGCACTTACGGATGGTCTCCTCATACGGCCAGAGCCAGGCTGCGGGGACAGGCACGGCCCCACCATGGTTATTTCTTGCCACAAGCTCCTCTGGGAATGGGGCTGTGCTGCCTTTCACATTTTGCTAGGGCAAAATGCTGTCCTTTGACTAAGTGTCTGACAGCAACACAGCCAGGGGTCTCCATCTCCCGCTCCTCCTGCTGGCTTTCTGTTGAGATTGAAGCCTTTACAGGGACTGAAAACTGAGGGGTGAAGTCCAACGGGTGGAAAACAGCAGTCTGTAATTCATCCCTCCTCTCCAGCCACACCAGTGCTCCGAATGGCACGGCTAACCAGACACACGTTCCCCTGCCTTGGTGACAGACCAGCTGCAGGGCAACACAGGGGTCCTTTTCCCTTCCCTTGGGACAGAGCACCCAGAGCCTGGAGCCCAAGGGCAGCCAGCTCTCCCCTTGGGCAGCACGCCCCGGCATCTGGGTCAGCAGAGAGGGAACGCTGCGCTGCTCTCACCAGAGTCAATGTGGCAGTGCCCCACGGCATGGATGGTGTGCTGGCTCTCGCCGTTCCTCTGGCTGAAGATGGCCGCAGCCAGGTCACGGGCAGCGGGGAAAGTGGAGGGGTCCGTAACGTCACACACGTTGACCATCTGGTTGGCCGTGTACAGTGCCTGGAAACTCCTCTGGTTTTTCTCCCCGAGGAGCTGGGGTGGGGAAGGATAACAGCTTGACTCTGAGCTCAGCGCGTCCTCTGGCTCAGAGCAGCTCTCTGTCCCACCTGAGATGCCACCTGCCCAAGGGAAAACCTGCTACCTCCTTCCAACATCTGGCTCTGCCAGCAGTGCCAGGTAAACATCATGTCCCTGCTTCACAGACACAACCATAAACCCTTGCTCATGTGCCTTCTAAAGCCAGGTGACACACAAGCCCATCCCAGGGGCCTCTGGTCTAACAGATCCTGCCTTGGAGTAGAAAGTGGGTGAAAAAAACACATGTGGCTTCTCTCTGTTCAGTTTTTTCCTACTCTA
Source organism: Gallinago jamesoni (assembly GCA_025769975.1). Classification (NCBI taxonomy): domain Eukaryota; kingdom Metazoa; phylum Chordata; class Aves; order Charadriiformes; family Scolopacidae; genus Gallinago; species Gallinago jamesoni. The sequence continues at coordinate 18,877,946 of JAOQGH010000069.1, read as the reverse complement.
GACAACGTCAATTGTGCTAAAGGAGCAGGAGCAAATATTTGCTCCTTCCTCCGGTACCTTCTGGTGGGAGGAGACAGGTCATGGAATGGCAGGAAAAAGGGATAAAATGAAATTGTGGAAGGGGGTAGAAATGGCGAGAGACGGGAAGAGAATGAGCTCACAGACCTGGGCCATGTCCAGCAGTATCTCCAGATCCACCAGCAGCTCGTAGACATCTCTGTTGAAGACGACCAACTCAGCCTTGCTCAGGGTGAACCTCCTGTCAGGGTCTGGAGGGGCGATCATACTGCCCTTGCCGGCCCCAAAGAGACCGTTGCAGGCCAGCTCCACGTAGAGCGTCACGCTGTGGGGACCAAAAAGGAAACCCCCAGGGAGCAGATCAGAAGGGATCAGGCTGGGAAAGTCCATTCATTCATGTTTCAAACAACACCAAGCTCCCACAGTGGTGGTGGGGGGCTCCAGCCAGGCTGACCACCCACCTGTGGGGCTCCGTCTCTTTCAGGCTGCTTGTCAGGATGTAGCTGGTCTTCTCGCCTTCCTTTGTCAAACCCTGCAGGGGAAGGTGGCAACATTTAACACACATCTTCAGAGGTCCACCATAGGTGGGACAAGACACCCCGAAGCCCAGCTGGATGGAGGAATCTGGTCCCACGTGTCGTGGGCCAGAAGAACAGGGCTCGGAAACTGCTGCTGGCCCAGCAGTAACACAAACCCTGCGGACACCACCACAGAGCAGGGCAGGGCTGCAAAAGGTCACCCGAGCCATTCCACCTCCTCAAAGCTGGACTGAAGTTAACCTGTGTGACAGGAGTCTGTCCCACTGCTGTTGACAGCGGTGGAGATTCACATCTCAGACCCGGTGCTTGCCTATCCTTCTTCCAAGACAGATTTGCTAACGCCTAAGCAATGGACTTTCAGCTGTTACTGGTTTGTAGACCGGAATTTTATCTCCTGCCAGGGGGGCAACCTCTAGAAAACAGACTCAAACCCACCAGCAAGGCTTGCCTTCCTGGGTGGAGCTTTGGAAACAGCCCACGGACCCGCTGTGTTCTGACAGCACAAACCACAAGAGCAGTCCTCTCTCCCACCCCATGCGTCAGGCTTTTCACAAACACTGCCCCTCTCTGCGCAGTAGTTTTTTCCTCTATTTAAAGGCAGCTCTCCTATTGCCTCAAAGATTACCACTTGAGGCTAAAAAAACCTCCTCATGTCCTCCCTCCTGACCTCCAATTGTTCTTGGTTCACATGCAGACATTGTTCTGTGAGTGCATAACGAATGGGAGGGGGGTTTCTTCCGCAGCCCCACCGCAGAGGGGTAAGGGCGATAACCACTCCGCACACAGCCCTTGCCATAGCCCTGATCCACACCTTCCTTACCTGGACAGACTGCGCGTCCCGCCACACCATGCCCTCCCCATCGCTCTCCCAGACGAAGTGCACCTCCCTCCCTGCCCACGCTGGGGGGATGCTCAGCTCCACCTTAAACCAGCACGTCTCCCACCTGGAAGAGAGCAGGCAGCAACCTCAGCCCACCAAGAGACCTTCCCCCGAGGGAAGCCACGCTTCCTCAGAGCCTCCACGGCAAAAAGCAGAGTGAGGACTGCTCACAACCCTGACGTGCCCAAGCTGCGAGGAGGCACAGCAACCCCAGTGGGTGAGGAAGATCAGAAGGCAGCACACAAACCCCGTGGGGCTGGCCTCAAACCAGCCTCTTTTGGGACCCCAGAGAAATGGGTAGCAGCATCATGTCTTTGAGGACAGTTAGAAAAAAAAAACTCAATCTCCTCCCAGCCCTGACAAAGCACACAGGTCCCACTCAGAAGCAAACATTAGTCACAACCATGATTACAAACACAAGGTCACAACCATGATTACAAACAGCAGGTCTCAGCAGAAAGGATCAATGAAAAAGAACCTTTGATTTCCTTGGAAGGGGACTTCTAGGCAGGCACCAAAGCATCAGGGAAGAGGCTTATCATCTCATTTCTTGGCTATTGAGAGCTTGTGAGGATTCACACACACAAGTAGCTCCAAGATGCGAGCTCCAGCCCCACCGCAGTCAGGGCGCCCCCAAACCCTGGTACTCACGTGGGGCCAAAGGAGTCTCCCACTTTAGCCGGTGTGAATTCCTGCCTGACAGCCTCATCGTACGGGATGCGCCGCGGGGTCTGGAAGCAGGAGAGCGATGCTGGCGGACAGCGATCCCCAAAAAGCCTGCAGTCAGAGACCATTAATAAAGCTAGTCCTGCAGGGACCGGCCTGGGTTATGTGTTGGGGAGGGAGGAGATAGGGACCACCCTGCTTCCCCAGCATGGCTGTATCACCCTGCTACCACTTCACAGCCTCACAGCATTAACCCAACAACACAGTAATCATCTGCCCTGTTGAAGGGGCCTGTTGGAGCTGCCCCCCCGAGCTGTGTCCCCCTGCCTGCAGCCCCGCCAAGGAGGGCTGGGGGGCCACAGGTGACTGTGCCAGCAGCACCTTGAGGCAGAGCTCAATGCTGGCCAGGGTGAGTGTGTGCTTTGCTCACTGAGATCCCCGGGCTCCCACCGGCAGCCACCTGGGGGGGGGGGGGCGGCCTCCCCGGCGGTGTGGCCACACAGGGGAGCAGGCCAAGGGCGGGGAAAGGCGGCGCGGCCCCACTCCTGCCTGCTGGTAGGGCCCAGGGGAGGCGACAGGGAAAAGAGGACAACGGCCCCACCGCCCACCTGCCCCGCAGGTTGCAGTCGGTGAAGTAGACCTCGGAGATGAACTTCTCCACCCGCTCCAGCGCGGTGCGCCTGTGCTTCAGGGCCGCCATCTTGGCCAGAGCGGCGCAGCTCTGCGCATGCGCGGGCGCCCTCTGCACACCGCCCCCTCCCCTCGCCGTGCGCCGCGCATGCGCATGACGCGGGGCGGCCCCGAGGCGGGCCCAACATGGCGGCTGCGGCCCTGCTGGAGCGGAGGCCCGTCCCCGGTATCTCCGCTTCCAGGGGTCGCCACCCGCGGCAAGACCTCCTCCCCCGGCTCGGGGTAACCCTCCGGGATGCATCGCGGGGCTTTAAGGGCTTGTTCCGGGAAAGGGCCGGGCCTGTCTGGCCCCGCTGAGGTGACCTCGGGTGCCGGGGCCTGGGCTGGGCCTTGAGGGACGGCGGGCCTTGAAACGCGCTCCCTGGGACGGCGTTACTCGCTCTGCCGGCCCCAGGAGAAAACTAAACGGCTCTTTATTCTCCCAGCCAGCGCCAAACGCTGCGTCTTTTAGTAAATTAATAGGAAACCAGAGGCAGAACCTGAAGCAGAGGCCTTTCATCTCTCCATCCTTCAGCCTAAGTGACTGTGCACCCACCTCTCGTCCTCCCTACCCCCTTTTTTCGCCCTCAGAAGCGCCCCAAACTTTCATTGTGTATGATAAGGAAGGAAGAATCTGTGCACAATGATTAGCCCTGATATTTTAATGGAAATACTGCACTACAGTTAAGTTTTACAACATTTGTATAGAAATCACATGGATTTGTGGGCCGAGGATCACATTACAGAATACAAAAAGCGAGTTCAAATAAAAAGAAGGGAAAACGAAAACCAAACTTCTGCTTATTGTACAGGCTGGGAACAGAGCTGGGCTGTGGGACGGAGGCAGAGGTCTCCCTGCGGTGTATCCCAGGGACCCACGCCAGCCACCCTTTGCGCTCAATGACATGCAGGCATGGACTCCTGGGACAAGACACCCCCCAAACAGCAGCAGGCAACTTCCAAGCTGGTCAAAAAAGCCTTAAATCACCCCCAAGATTTTTATTTCTGGATCACGTCAAGCGTACACCAGGGAAAAGAAGGAGGAAATAGTGGGGGAATGTGCCAGAAGCCTCAGAAATGGAAGAGGACACTGACAGCTCCTTCCTCTCCTGTTACAGGAAAGGAGAAGAAGCGAGACAGGTAACTTATTGCTGGCCAACTGTGGATATTCCCCACTGGGCTCTTCCCTCTTTCCCTTGCTCCATAGGAGGCTCCGATTCAAGATCTGCCTGCTGCACGTTGGCTGTTGATGAATAGTGGCCCCTGAGGGCCACGTGTTTCCACCCTGGCTCTCCTGGCTGCAGAAGGGCCGTCAAGATTCCCCTCTGCACCCGCTCCCCCAGCCTCTCCCGGAGGAGAGGACCTGCTGTCTCGGGGAAAAAAAAAAAATAACCCCCCCGGGAGAGTTTTTAAGCAGTAGCAAAGCCCTGCTTGTGTCTCCCCAGCCGTCCCTGGTGCCATTTGGGGTGCTTAGAACTTGGCAGCACGGGTTTGTGCAAGGAAAGCTGCCTCCTTTGAGGAGGAGAGACAGTGCAGTTGTGTCTGTCGTGGCTTACGAAGTCCGTGCCGACTTCTTTTTTATTTATTTATTTATTTTTTTAATTTCTTTTTTTTTTTTTTTAAAAGCGGAAATCTTCCCCCGTGTTTTTAAATATCTGCCAGCGCTAAACTTCTATACTTAAAAAAATATATATCCCATTTTGTGGATTTCACTACTGAAATGCACCGAGACCCCACCCCACCCCACCGCCCTTCCTTCTCTTGCACGCACACACCGCACACGAACACACACGCAGAGCAGCTCTATCAAATACTGGTTCGGTAACTTCACACCACAATTTTTTTCTCCAATACTGAGAGGGGGGGAAAAAAAAAAATGAAAATACATCAGCACAATCAATCCCAGCTAAGTAGCTCAGCAACACTTCCCAAAAGCGAAGGTTCCTCTGAGCTGGAAGACCAGGTGGATAAAAATTACCCACCAAGAAAATGAAAAATTTTAAAAAAAAGAAAAAAAAATTAAAATTATATAATATATATTTATATATCTTAACAGGCTGCTTATACCTTGGTTAAAACACACACGCTGCTTCTGCTTTTTCCTCTCAGATTGTGAAGCCAAGCATATAAAATGGTTGGATGCACCATCCCTCCCGCCCCTGCCCAACCCCCCCCCCAAAAAAAAAAACCAACCTGCATGCTGCACGGTGCCTTTCAGACCAGGAAGAGGGCCGTGAGTGAGCGAGTGTCTTCCTCCAGTTAAGAACAAAGACATTCTTTTTTTATTTACAAAAAAAAAAAAAGGAGAAAAAAGTTTCCACACAAAAGCACTACAATGATAACTCCCTTTGGTAAAAAGTATAATAAATGTCTCCGTCGGTCTGTCTTGTGGGTACTAATTCTCAAGCCACCTGGTACTATGGTACACAAGAAGCTAGTACAGTTATGCTAGCACATCAAGCATACTTCCTTTAATAAAAAAAAAAAACAAACCAAAACAAAAAAACCCAAAATGGACAATTTGTACATTTATTTACAAAAAAAAAAAAAAGAGGGGAACATGTTAAAATCGTGTTGTTCTCTGTTGTGTGTGTGTACGTACATGTGTGTGAAAAGCTGGTGCATGGCACTAGGAGAGACTAGTAAACAAGCAGGTACAAAAAACAAAAAGAAAAAAAAATTAAAATAAAACAGTTCCACTGGCACTAGAAAGGACAGACCGATCTGCACGGGGTGAGTCCAGCCTGGGAGGGAGGAGAGGGCGGTGAGAAGAATCCAGGGTCGGCTCCGTGAGGTGGCGTGTGGCTTCCCCCACGGCCCCAGAGGGAGGAGAATCTGGTGGCGATGGGTACCCTGGGGATTTGGGGACACATCCAAAGCGGTCCGGTGGCCGAGAGCCTCCAGTTCCTCTTCCCTCACCGCTCGGGGCCTCCGGGGAGTCAAAGCCTCAACACTGCTGGTGTGTACGAGCTCCTTGTGTTTCTCTGGGATGGCTCAGTTCAGAGAAGGGTCCTTCCCGCCCTCCGGTGGGACACGTTGCCCAAGTCCAAGGGCTGGTGGCCCGTGCTCCCAGCGGAGATCCGCGTCCCTACAGGGAATCCCGCTGGTGACAGGTTGTACCAGCCACGCACTAGTCAAGTGGCCATGTTACGGAGAGACACAGTGAGGGGGAGAAAGGCATCTTCCTCCTTTCCTTGATGCACACACACACACACACACACACACACACGTATCTCCTGGGCTCTTTCCCTCGCCTCGGGGGAGTTTTAGGGCGTCTTGAATATCGTGCCGTATTTGACGCGGTACTTGTTAATGCTGACAAAGTGCAGGGTCTCTGTGTCACAGGTGGTGGTGCAGGGCACCAAGCCCTCCAACCCTTCGCCCATTAACCACTTGTTTGTCTCGGCTGCCATTTCGCGGGGCACGTGCTCCTTGGTCCATTTGTCCACCCAGGCCTGGAAGCGCTGGTGCAGCCGCTTGCTCACTCTCTCGTGGGACTACAGAAAGAGGAAGAGGTGTTAGAAGGTGGAGGCTTTGGACCTGCAAAGCTCAGCCGAGGGGATCAACAGCCAGAGGGAATTTGTAATGCAGGCACCAGCCTTGCTAACCACGGAGGAAGAGCTCTGATAAAGGCCCCTGGGTCTCCTCTCTGAGGTAATTACAGTGGCAAAATGAACCCAGATATACAAAAAAAAGTCTGTTTTTTGTTTAAGACGGCAGTTGTCAGCCTGGGGACGTAGAACACATCCTGCAGGAGCCTGGGGACTGCACGCTCAGCATGGAGTCCCTTCTGCGCTGCTTCCTCCTCCTCCAGCAGCCAGGAGCCAAGGTAGAACCCCAGACCTCCCCAAACCCCCAGGGTCTACCCCCAGCCCCTCTGGAGGGGCACAATCCCAGGACAGAGCAAGCTCAACATTACACATGTCAGGGGAACCAACTGCTAGGGGAAATTAAGAACTGGGTCAGGTCTAAAAGGTCTGAGAACCACTGGCTTTAACGGAAGCATCGGGAGAGGAAAAACCGTGCACGTTTTTGAGTAACAGCATCTGCTTCAGGAATGTAAAATTAAGGACGGATGGCTTAAAGCCACGGCTTGAAAACCATGACTACAGTCATAATCGGAAACGTTAAATATAATTAAAGCTCAAGATTAAAACTTCTGTATTTTATGATTTGTTTTGTTCTCCTCCCAAAGGCTGACCGCTGCTCAGCGTTAACTGTTAAATCTGATAGATTTATAGTTCACTGTAGCTTCCACAGCTCCTTCGGTGTACTTCAGTGACCAAGGGGCTACGCTGTGTGCTATGTATTTAGCTCTTCAATAATATGACTTATTTCAGATTCTCTGTGGTAACGCTGCCATGTAGCATCCTCTTAGGAGATAACTTTTCCTCGAGGCTCGTGGCAGCTGAACGGGATAAATGGAATTCAAACGCCTCAATATTGGCATTTCAGAGTCACTACTGAAATAAAACAAACACTCTCATCTGCTGCCAACACAAGTTTAACAAAATTACTTTATGATTAATGAAATAAAAGCAGGACTAGAACTGGAATTTGCTGTTACAAGCTCCAATGGTTTTCTCTATTAGATGGAAATATTCCCATGGGATGAGAAAAGTGTCAAAGACTTCAGAAGACCAAATTGGCTTTCTTCAACTGAACCCTTCTGAATTTGGCCCATCTGGAGTCACAGGCTGTTCTCATCTTGAATAAACCCCAACCTTTACAGCTCAAGAACAGCCAGAGAATCAACACTTCCTTCTCTCCTGCACCTCCACTCCCCTGCCTCCCCCATCCATCCATCACATCCACCTTCCCTCGCCCCAACGCTTACTTTTGGCACAGAGAACCAAAAGCAAATTTAACTAACTTCAAAAAGCCAAATCCCCTTCACTGTCAACACCACTGTCCAACCATAATAAAACTCTCTGGAGAGAAGGGAGGAGAGATGGGAGGACAATGAGAGGTAGAGGTGGAAGACGAAAAGATTACACCTTAGAAACATTAAAAATAAAATATTCTTTAGTGCCTTGGGAGGACAAAACAGGGCACCATCCTCCTGGCAGCACAAAAACCAGTGAATGTCACCCAAGGACACTTCCATCTGTCCTGGGAAACGCCAGCTGCCCACCCCAGTCCCTCTGCTGGCTCCTACCTGCTGGGCTCGCAGCAGAGCGGTCCTCCTGTACATGTAATCCTCTGATTTGATCACATACACCATCTTGTAGGAGTTCAGTTTGAATTTACACTCCAGCTTGTCCAGGCTCTCCACGTTCTCCATGGACTTCTTACTGTTTCCCTCCTTCCCTTCTTTCTCCTGCTGCTCCCGACCACGCTGACACTTACGGATCCGCCTCAGATTCCTGCAAACCAGAGAATCCCTCTTGGAATTAGTGCTCACCTTCTAGCACTAGATGGATGGAGCTGGCAGATTTGTGCTGGCTCCTCAAAAGCCTGACAAAGGGTTTGAAGCACAACTGCCTGTTGCAGTTATTCAGGCTCAGACCCCTACAAGTCAGCCATCTCTCAGTCACAGAATCACAGAATGCTACGGGGTTGGAAGGGACCTCCGGAGATCATCTAGGCCAACTCCCTGCCAAAGCAGGTCCACCCAGAGCAGGCTGCACAGGAACGTGTCCAGGGGAGTTTGGAATGTCTCCAGAGAAGGAGACTCCACCACCTCTCTGGGCAGCCTCTTCCAGGGTTCTGCCACCCTCACAGG
>JAOQGH010000069.1:18853678-18869349 GCA_025769975.1 Gallinago jamesoni | reverse complement strand
CTTTGTAGCCCTCTGCTGTCCCCTCTCCAGCAGTTCCCTGTCCTTCTTGAACTGGGGAGCCCAGAACTGGACACAGTCAAGGGAGAGCAGGAGCCTGGGGCATACCCATAGGCTTTTTAGCATGGAGAACCTCTACATCATGCTGCCAGGGTAATGGTTTGTGTCGTAGCGCTGAAATACAGGTGAGACTCTGACATTCCATGGTGGCTCTACCCTCTATGGCCAGACACAGCCCACCGGGTTGGGTTCAGGGCACAGCCTGGCCACTCACCTCGGCAGGAAGACTGGTTTCTGGGCCAGGTGCTCCCGGAGCTCAGGGGAGGTAGAATCGGAGTTGACGTACCGCTCCACGTAGTCTGACCAGCGCTGGAAGCAAGCACAGAGCACGGATCAGCCACTGCCTTCCCACCAAACAACGTGGGATGGGTAAAGAGGCTAAGCTGGAGGTTCTCTGGACAAACACAAGGTCGCTTTTGAAGGCCCTGTGCATCTTATCCCCAAAGAGGCAGAAACAACCTTTCTCTATATGGTTTTATGGGTTTTCTAATACATAATAAACCAAGAAGGATTTGCCTACCCAAATCATTGAAAGTTTTTTGGCATGTCCTTGATGTTTCTTTATCTCACACCAACAGATCACAACAGTCCCCTGGACACTCTTGTCCAGGGCACCCTTAGGTGTCACAGTCAGCTCCTTGGAGAAGCTGCCCTTACCTCTGCTTCTACAGGGTCGTCAGAGTTCTCCTCTTCTGTGTCCAGCAGTTCAATGGTTAACTGAACTTGACCTCTGCTCTGAATGAACATCAGCTATAAAGAAAAAGCAGAAGGGGGCTTCAGTAAGGGGTTTCAAATAGGAAAAAAAAAGAACCTCCACTTCTCGCTGGGAGAATGAAGCAAGTTGGTGCGGTTTTAAGGGAAAAAACTGTGCTTCCCACATCCCCAACAGCAAAGGGAAGACATCAGCCAAATTGCAGTCTTTAAGGAACAGAAAAATTGTAAAGCTTTCTGAAAGTCTTTTGTTGTTTTTGGAGTGGCGCGGGTCTTTCTTGAGCCCCCAAAATAAGTTTCGAAGGCAAGGGAAGACAGATTAGACAGGCAGGGTTTTTATCCAAAGCACTTTATTTGCTCAGAAAGGGCTTGACCGCTTCCTGCATCTCAGGAGAAGGAAGCATGGATTTGATTAGCACAGTACACCAGGTTTGTTTAGCAACGTACGCCGTCGGCAGTGATTTAATGCCCAGTCAGTATTAGCAGATCTCTCCACAGGTTGAGACGTGACAGAAATGGGAGAGTTTGAGCTAACAAATTAGAACGGGTGACAGCAAAGCAGTCGATAGGACACAACCCAAAGATGTTGAAGCACAAGGGGTATTCACTGCTGTTTCAGAAAATACATTTCTGCTTAAAACCTCATTTCCAAGAGGCCCTCACAGAGGCATTAACCTACATGCCAAAAGCTGGGGAGATACCACCAAGACTTTCAACTTTCAGAGCTCCAGATTGTCCTCAGGACTCCTGGGTGCCTAAGAAAGGCTCCCTTTTAAAGGACTGGTGCCTCTCCCTTCTTAAAAGGCATCTCTCCCCTCACTGCTTGCTGCTTTTACACCATGCTTCGGTCTTTACCTTGAAACAGTTCTCCTCTGACATGAGCTGCTCAGCTTTGCGCTGGTAGGCGGCTTCCAGGAGCGTACGAGAAGACTGGGAAGCGAGAAGACCTCCTGTTGCTCCATTGCTGTTCTCCGACAGGTAGAGGTCTGTTACCTGCACGCAGATCTCATCGCTCACGATGTGCTGGAGCTGAGAAAAAGGGAGGAATACGGGGAAGGTGTTAATCAGGGAGCCTGCTACAGGCCCATCAGCACAGAACAGAAAGAAACAAAGGTGTATCCAGGGGTTTAAGCCCAAGCCAAGAGAAAACACACCCAAAGAAAGGCTGAAAAAGCATGAGTTTAAGGCTAGATTTTTCAGAGCTTCTTCCAGTTGCATATGATCTCGGCTGCTATGTAAAAAACCACAATGTGTCTTTAAAAAACTTAGCAGGTGGCAAAGTACTCGGAGAAAACCTACGGGCAGGGAATATCCTGATCATCAGCAGGGGAGGAAGGGCTAGAGCACCATCACACAGTGTATATCCCCTCCACGGCAAGGTGCTGCTGCTGCGTCTGAGCACAGGGGTGGGGGAAATTACTATCAAATCCTGACTTTGTACAAATTTAAAAGAATCAGAAGTCACTCAACTCTTTTCCGAAAGCAGTTAATTGAAGTACAGGGCTTCTGAAAAGCAGCGCTACCCTTCTGAAAGAGGAGAAGCCTTTTCAAGCCGTTCCACTTCCAGCCCCTTGTGTCTGTTTTTGTTCTTTACGCTACAAAAAGGTGCATGAAGAATTTTTCCCTTGGTCACCCGTTTTTCCTACCAGCCCAATAAAAGGACTAGAGTTGAAGAGCCAAAATGAGCTACTCGTACAGCCAGATAAGAGAGACAGATTTTTAGAAAAAGGCATGCACTGCTCCTACAAACACCAGTGAAAAGGAAAGAAATTATTTGAAAAAAAAAAAAAAAGAATTAAATGGCATTTAAAGTTCAAGCAAGATTAGCTCTGGAGATACTTTGGAATTGAATACTTATATCCTAAAACCTCTGTAAAACAAAATGAGAGCTCCATATGCAGAAAGAGGATATTCTCAATAATTTAAATACATCAAAATTTATCTTTTATGGTGTCTATTTACATCAGTATTAAGGATTAGGTTAAAAACCACCCAGCATTTACTGGTTTACCCTGAAATTCCCCTCTTAGGCCTACAACACTCCCCTCCAACGTGGGCCTGGGCTCTCACTGTAGCAAACATCCTGCTCCTTCATCTACCCTGGACCATCCAACCCTCCACAGCCTTTGCTGGTGGGTCACCTGTCGAACAATGCTCTGGATCAGCTTGTCCATGGTAAAGGCGATGTAGGCGTGAATGGTGAACATCTCGCGCAAGGAGTCCTCGTACTGCGACGAGTCCATGTTCCCATCCAGGAGGTTGCGCACCATGTCCAGGAAGGCCGGGTAATAATCCTCAACGTCGATGTCCACTGCAACAGGAGAGAACGTGAGAGATGAACGCATCACCCCCAGGAAGGGTCACTTTGAGTTCTGGTCCCCATACTACCCAGTCAAGTTGAAAAGTTACTGGTATAGACTTGAGTTTGTCTTTTATAGACATTTAAATTAGCCACGGGTACTTTCATAGTCTCTTGGTTTCTATCTCTAGCCTCCTCCATGAGGCCTTTACTTTGAAAAGAGTTTTTAAAAAGCTTTTAGCTAGAGAGCTCCAGGATACTTTAGATATGCAAACATAAAATGAAAGCTCTTATGAAAATAATTCCTGTATATTACCATTCTGCTCTTTGAGTCCCACATACCCCACACCTTTCCATCTCTTCCCCCGGTTCAGTGGGGACAGCCCTGTCCTAAAGGGTCACTGTGCCTGAAGACATCAGGCAAGCCCTGTCAACAGGCTACAAATAGAGTCTTTCCTCCCCAGCCTCCCACCAGAGGGCACTCACTGGGCTCCTTCAGTCGCAGCTGGATGGCAGGACTGTCACTCTTGTCTCGCTTTATGCCCAGCACTTCCCTCTCCCACTCCCTTTCCCGCGTCTCCTCTTCGATCTGCCGCTCGGCCTGGGTGCAGATCCTCAGCAGCCGCAAGCACAGGATCTGATGCAGCCGCATGAAGATGTACCAGTTGCTGTTCACGTAGAAGAGGTTGTAGACCTCGTCCATGCCCCGCAGCTTCTGGGCCGTCGTGTTGTTGAACATCAGCTTGGTTTTAGGAGGACTGCCCCCAACGCCGTTGTGCTTTTTCGCAGCCCCCGTAGCTTCGTCTACATCCATTTCCTCTTCTTCCTCCTCTTCCACATCCGAGAGTTCACCTCGCTGAGCAAACAGCAGGTCTGGAATGAAGTGATACATGATCTGCTTGATTTTGTACTTGTCCTCTTTCTGGATTCCCGTCTGCCGCTTCACATGGTGGATGATGAGAGAGGCAGCATCTTCCAGGATCTGCTTGTCTTCATAGGCTAGTGATAGGTGTGGGCCTGTAGGGACTCCAGCGTTGTCTTCTGAAGCCTGCTCTTGCCTCTACAAATGAGAAACACAGCAAAAAATTAGTCCCAAACACCTCCCTTTGGCCAAGACCCTTTCAGAAAGTTCTGCCGGTGGCACAGACCTCCTCTCTCATGGAGCGGCAAGGAACAGGAACTGAAACCGAGCTTGAAAACTACATAAGCTTGAGGGAAGGAAACTATTGGTGACCTCCTTACCTCATCATAGATGCTTTCAATCTCATTGAGGAGACTCTTTGACCTCAGGACCTTGGTATCATTCTGCTTGAAGTTGATGCCCTGGTGGTCCAAGGATTTCAGGTAATACTTCTCATTCTGCTCTCGCCAGACTTTATTAAATCCTCTCTGGGCTTCTCGCCACTCTTCCTCTTTCATCTTTAACCTTGGAGCAAGAAAACGAGGGTGAGTTAAGAGGTCTACCCTGAGCATATAAAGAAAACTTAGGTCCACGGTTCCTGGCCAGCGTTGAAAAGAGCTGAACTCCTTATAAAACAGGCTTAAATGAAAGCTGTCCCACAGAATGGAGCCTGGAACCTGAGCTTCTTGGGAATGGAGTCCTGAATCTCGGACCACCAGCTCCTTACACATCTCCTTGAGCTTCAAGGAGCTGCAGAGCTCACCCCCTTTTTCTTGACTGAGGAAGGGGAGGTTGACAACAGCCACCAGCCTGGGAATGTGAGGGTAACACAGCCACAGCAATCTGAGCCCACGGTCATATACAGCCATGGGATTTGGAAAGGGATCAAATGCAGCCCTGCACCAATCCACACACTACTGTCCTCATCTTACGCACGATGCTGATGCCGGGGAAGAAATAAGGTTTAAGAGGAGAAAACAAAAAACTCTACATCCCTCCAACTGAGTTGGTTAGTTTTTTTTTGTTTCACAAGGGGCCTTCACTCTTTCTGCATGATTATTATGAAATACAGCAGCTGACCAGAACATAAAATGCACTTCTTAAATTACAGCCTCGTGGAGGTCACACCCCTTAGGGGCAGAAATTAGCCACTTTTAGCTAAATCTGGCTCAAATATGGTGTGTTATCCCTCAGCAGAGCCCCCGGGGCAGGCTGCTAAGAGAACTCAGTACCTTTTCAGTACGATGGGAACAGCCACGGAGGGGTTCTTCCGAAGTCCATCAATGATGTCAGCTGCTTTGTCAGCATATATCCTCTGGAGAGCCTTGCGGTGGATCACCTCCGAAGTGCCACCCAGAGTGTTGTCCAGCCGGAATTTGGCCTGCTCCTCGGCGGACAAGCGCGAGAGTTTCTTTTGGATTGCCTCAAGGACGCGGATCGTTGCCAGGTTGGTCTCCAAGACAACATCCAGCTGAAGCGAACGGTGCATTAGCCGTTGTTGAATAGATAAAACATGATACTTCACAGAGGCTAACATTTAAGTGACACGAAACAAGAAGCCGTGCGTGTTTAACAAGATGTTCTCATGCAGCCGTTTCCATGTTCGGCTGCTCTAAAATAATCCAATTATATTTCATCTGCCACCTAGATAATACTGCGCAAGAATTTAAAGGCTACCAGAATGATACTGTTAGGAAATTACATTTTCCACCCGGGAACAGAACACAACTGACAGTTACTCTACAAAAGGACGTGCTGAATCTGAGCGTATTCAGGTAATTGCCAAGCTAACTTCCATTTCGAGTCAAGATGTCAATCATTTAACATCCTGAACGTATCGCTTTTCAGATTATTACAGGGGAACGCATGTTTCTCCTGCGCTACGTGGGCAGCAAGAGCAGAAAAGACGCATCGAGTAAACATTGGCCATTGAGCAATTTCATCTGGAGCAGCGTGAGCGAAGAGCTCTGCACAGAAAGCCAGGGGCAGGGGCAGCAGCTTGGAGCGAGAAGCGTTTCCGCGGCTGCTGCTTCTTGCGTTAAGAGAACACAAGCTTTTATGCAAAAAAGCAGACAACAGACACACAATGAAAACAGATTTGAAGCAGCAGGATTAAAGGTATAATTATATCAAGATCATTAACTGTTCACAGCGGCTTTCCGAGACATGAATCAAGGAAAAACAATTTACCTCAAAACGCTCGTCCTCGCACCTGTAGATGTGCTCTTCGTATTGCGTCTTCTTGGAGCTCACAAATGTGGAGTCTTCGGACCAGGATGGGAAGGAGACCCAGGTGTCGTTCAAAACCTTGGAGGGAGAGATGGGGGAGACAAGAGTTGGTCAGCCTTCCAAGAGGCTCCACTCGGCTGGCTCTGAGCCTGCTCTTCTGATGGGAGGATCTAATTCCCCAGTTGGAAAAACCTATGTATCCCATCCAAGGCCCAGACACCACGCAGCATCCACAAGAGAACCCCAAAGAGCCAGAAACGAAACGTCTGGGCAGTCTGAAAAATTTATTAGCTGGGGGAAAAAAAAACTTGGAAGGGAAGAGAAAAAGAAAGGTGAAAGGAGCTTTTCTGTTACTTTGGACTGCGCAATTGCAACCAGCTGGTTCATCACACGCGTGATTCGCCATCGACAACACCGGGTGGTCATCACGTCAAACGCAACTGTGGTTTCTACCTCCAAATAAGGCTCATTGGGAATATAAATCCATACCCCAGCAACACCTTTCCTGACAAAGCAGCTGAGCACCTGCAGCTTTCACCACCTCCAAAACCAGACAGAACACTCAGAACAACCTCAAAGAGGCCAAAGGCAAAGAAACAGGGATTTTGGCAGGCAGTCTTGAAAGTCAGGCCTAGTTTTCAGAAAGCTGAAGCCTGAACAACTGAGTCATTAGATTCTCATAGAAAGAAAAGTTTGTAACTGCACCACACAAGACACTTTTGAGAGATATGTCAGGACTTAGAGTTAAAAAAAAAAAACAACGAAACTTACAATTGTCACTTGCCCAGGTTGTTTTCACTATCTTGCCACTGCTTCAGCTGGACACCTATCACCACTGCTCACGGCATGATTTGGTCACCCACACTCGTCCTCCTCATCACTCAAGAAGCTCAAGGAACCATGCAATCTCCTTGCTGTGTGTTGTGGGTGCCACAGCTGTCACCCAGGGAAGGGATTTCTCCCCCCTCCTCCAGTGAACGCTCTTAACTGACATGTTAATTAACTGGCCTTCAGCTCGCTCACCTCCAAAACATTACCTTCCACACCAGTGAAGGAACAGGATCAGCCAGTACCATCCCCACTTTGATCAAAAGGTCATTACAGCACATTAACAACAATGTGCTGCTGATCCTGCAGCACTTTATCAAAAGACCAGTGTTGACTCCTGACCAAGAAGGCTCCCCTGTGGGGACCCCATTTCCTGAAGCAACTCACCGTTTCTCAAGACAACAGGTCTTCTGAGCATTTTGAGTAGAAAAAAAAGAAGCAACACAACTATTTGGTTGGGGTTTTTTTCCAGCTGTTCCCCCCACCAATGCTATATGCAACCCTTTCACCACCACTGGAGAAGAGCTGATGCCAACCACCAAAGCCACGTGGCTATGGCATCTCCCAGCTGGCTTCCGGCACAACCCATTCCTAGACTGACGCCCTGCCCTGTGCAATAGCTGCTGGCCACCATCCAGATGTTTGCAGGAACACCTCAGGGTGTGCTCACCTCGGGCTCCGACACGTATATACGATCTCGAGCCAGGACGATAACGCCCACACACGCCTGGGTGCTGGATCAGAGCTAACCCAGCCCCGGCTCCGTGCCCAGCGTCAGTTTTGGGACACAACCCAGCTGCAGGAGAGCAGACATGCCCCAACACCCCCTGGAACCTTTTCAGCATAGAGAAGGGATTAAAAAAAAAAATAAAATTCCCCATCCTGTTCTTCTGTTCCACTCGTCCTTGCTCTATCCCTCCGAGAAGGCCGGGAGTAGAATCACAGAATGGTTTGGGTTGGAAGGGACCTTAAAGATCAGCAAGTTCCACCCCCCTGCCCTGGGCAGGGACACCTCCCACCAGACCAGGTTGCTCCAAGCCCCGTCCAACCTGGCCTTGAACCCCTCCAGGGATGGGGCAGCCACAGCTTCTCTGGGCAACCTGGGACAGGGTTTCACCACCCATCACAGCAACTTTCTTTCTAATATCTAACCTAAACCTCCCCTCTTTCAGTTTAAAACCATTCCCCCTCATCCTATCACACCACTCCGTGATCAAAAGTCCTTCCCCAGCTTTTCTGAAGCTTTTTTTAGATACTGAAAGGCTGCCATAAGGTCTCCCCAGAGCCTCCTCTTCTCCAGGCCAAACAACCCAAACTCTCTCAGCCTGTCCTCCCAGCAGAGGGGCTCCAGCCTTCGCAGCATCTCTTATGGCCTCCTCTGGACCCCTTCCAACAGGTCCATGTTTCTCCTGCCCTAATAGCCACCCTTTGTCATGCAATTCCCAGCCCAGAGCATCTTACCTCTTTACACAGCGGAGTCCGCCCCGTGCACTTGGGTTGCTGGTAGCTCTTGGGTAAGGCTCGGTAACTGGAGCCCAGTCTTTTACAGGAGGCATAGTCGATCTCCATGGCAATCCCCTCAGTAGCCCGTTCCTTTGGATACGTCTCCATGTGAACAGACTCTTTATACCCCAGGAAGTTTTTAAACCAAGTGAACAATTCTGGGAATTTCCTAAAAATGAAACGAAAAAAAACAAACCCACCCTATTTAAGTAGAAATCAAACAGCGCTGAGCCACGTTGCTGAGGCTACAACCGATTGCTACAGATAAGAGTGTGCCCCAGAAGAACCTCTGAATTCTCAGTGTGGGGAGATAGGACCTTCTCTGCTCAATCCCACTTCCCCAGAGCCTGCTTGAATGTGAAGCGATTACCTGTTTGTTGACCAGGTGGTGGATTGATTGCTCTCTGGGTGCAACTACGGTGCTTTAGGATTACCCCCTCATATTTCCAGGGATACACAGTACAGTCCCCGCGGGACAAGTGACAAGCAAGGCAGATCGGTCAAAGCTTTCACTTCGGAGGCAGCACCCATTGCAGGGTCTCACCTGGGTCTCCCAAGCTGTCCCAGCAGTGAACCCAGGCCACATCCCTACTTGATGGCCAACGTTCTTAACCTTAAGACAGACCTTAGCTATCCAAAAAGCAGCAAGCAGAAACTGAAAAGGCATTCCGTAACTACAGAGCAAAACGCTTCGGTGCTGAGCAATCGCTTGGACCGGCGCCGACTACACCACCAGCCCAAATTATGGAGAAGCCTTTGCCTGCAAGGCCCAAGTTCACCCACTCGCAGAGAAAAGTTTTCGGAAGAATTTATTAATGTAAAATACCGCATCTGTTCAACTCCTCTTATCTCATGCAAAGCTCCAGCAACATGAGGAATTGAATCTGCTACTGAGGCTAATTGAATCACCGCTCATTTATTGCTTTTTCATTACATGACAGGAGATAATGTCCAACTCCAGAATAAGAAAACCATATTATACCTTCCCCAATACAGATATTCACCCTTATAGCTAGGAGCACAGACAGCAGATGAAAGAAATCCAGAATTTTTTGTCAAATATTTCACCTTTCCTAGCTAAAGGTAGCATCCTGCTGGTGCCTGACTAATTCCAGTGGAGCTATGGAGAGAGTGGAAGCTCCTTGGGGCAGTTTCTTTGCACAGTAGCTAATGTAATGGGGTCCTGAACCCAATTTACGATGCTATTGCCTCCTCCCTTGGAACCAGGTACTCCATTCACAGGAAGAAGGAACATTAATCTTGCTGCCCAAAGTTGACGAGAGGATATCGGTTGGTTTTAGCTGATTAATACAGAGTTATTCTGCACACTACTGCCAATTATGGAAGGCATAATTCCTATTTAAACCATAGCATTTCTTATTTTTGGCTTCAGGACAGAAGTCAGCTGCTTTTTGGAAATTTTAGTGAGTTTATATCAGGACTCTTTTTTTTTTTTTTAATGTGACATTTCCTATGTAATTAAGACAGTCAATCTTTTCTCAAATTAAATAATCGGTGATTCTAGAGCAAGACACTGCAGTAACAGGCTGCTAAATAATTCTGTTTGCAATTCTGAAAAAGCAAGCAACAGAGAAAGCACTGCTCTTAAATGCTGCCTGCCTGACGAGATGTAGCTAGGAATTCCTCTCAGATCAGGAACAGAAAAGGGCAGTGCAGAAGACCGTGAAGTTGGAAAGAAAACTGAAGCAGGGCCCTTACTGTCCTGCTCCAACAAAGGAGAAGTCTGAAAGCCTAAAGCATGTGGCACCTGCATAGTATTAGCCACTGAAGGGCTTCCAAGAACTACCAGTGTCTTGTTCCCACCCATAGAGCAGCATATGGCACCTCACCACAAACGCTCATGATGCTCAGGCTGAGATGGGGGGAAGAGGAGATCAGAGAACTGCCACAGAAGCAACTCACACAAACATTTAGCCGACAATTAAGTAGTGGCAGCCTCTCCAGATAAAAGCTGAGCCAACCACCAGTGGAGCAGACAGGTACCACACTCCAGGGCTAACTCCATCTCTTTGTGGCCCAAAAAACCACCACCCGGCTCCTGGAGCAGCGTTCCTCCTCTGCGCCACGCAACCACACAAGATGCATTTCCCTGAATGACCACAAAGGAACCTGGGGGTCTTGGTGGACAACAGGATGCCCATGAGCCAGCAACGTGCCATTATGGCCAAGAATGGCATCCTAGGGTGCATCAGGAAGAGTGTGACCAGCAGGTCGAGAGAGGTCATCCTGCCCCTCTGCTCTGCCCTGGGGAGGCCCCATCTGGAGCACTGGGTCCAGTTCTGGACTCTTCAGTTTAAGAAGGAAAGGAGCTGCTGGAGAGGAGAGGGCTACAAAGATGATGAGGGGCCTGGAGCATCCTTCTGATGAGAAAAGGCTGAGGGACTCAGGTCTTTTTAGTCTGGAAAAGATCTGATCAACGCCTATAAATACTTAAAGGGTGAGTGTCAGGAGGATGGGGCCAGTCTTTTTTCAGTGGTGCCCAGGGACAGGACAAGAGGAAATGGGCACAAAATTCAACATAAGTTCCACCTAAACATGAGGAGGAACTTCTTTTCTATCATAGCATCATAGCCTTGGCAGAGGCTGCCCAGAGAGGTGGTGGAGTCTCCTTCTCTGGAGACATTCCAAACCCACCTGGGCATGTTCCTGTGCAACCTGCTCTGGGTGGACCTGATTTGGCAGGGGGTTGGCCTAGATGATCTCCAGAGGTCCCTTCCAACCCTCTATCATCCTGTGATTCTATGATAAAAATGTCAGCGTTTCTCTCCTGGCTTTCCAACAGAAACAGCCCAAGTGGATTAAACTTCTCACCTCACGTAAGGAAACAAGCTCCACTTACCCCAAGAACGGAGAAACCAGCTGCACGAGCTCAGCCCGGGAAATCACCTCCTGGTTGAAAATAACCAGGCAGCGAAGGAAGTTTTCATATGCTTCTGTGCTACGCAGAGCTTTGCGGACCTTCGAGAGAGAGGAAAAGAGGAACACGGTTGCTGTGAGGGTGAGATCAAGCGGTGTGTGCTATTGCTGGCCAGGAGACCTGGGTTCACCACTGCGCTTCCCACTGACGCACAGAGATTATGCATGGGATGAGAAGGCAAATCTTTATGCGAGTTGAAAAGAGAGTAACTTGCTCCATACACGGGGCCAGACAAACAGACCCCCATGTGAGCCATCTCTGTGCTGGGGACATCAGCACCCAGAGAAGAAGAACGGAGTTGCAAGTGAAGAATGAAATTTCCTCACCACCAACCCCTGACCCCCCTAAACAGCTGGGTTATGGAATGCTGGAATCGTGGACGTCAGTTGTATCTGCAGCACCACAAACCCACCCAAGCTGCCTTTAAGCACCAGAAAACGTTGCAAGGAGGAAGCAGGAGAGAGACCTGTACCCCGGATAACACAAGCCCCGCAGGCAGGGGCTGGAGTGATCACAGAAGAGGCAGCTTCCGCATCCCACAAAGAAACCCAACGATTCATCCCAACACCATTACTTTTCCCAGGAGAACAGTTAGCATCAATGCATCAGACGGAGATCTAGCATCATTAAGATATTTGTCATTACATCCCTACAGCAGGGATTTCTAGGTTTACTCCTGTTAACACCTACACACTCTCCGAGCAATAGACTGGTTCCCAGTTACCACTAGCTGGTCCTACAGCGTGCTGCAAAACACCCCACGTCATCAGGGAGCAACCAAGACTTCCATTGACACATGAATATTACTTAAAACACTTGTTTACATTCACTATCCACTCCCCTCTGAGCCATACGGAAACGTATGGACATTGTAGGGAAGATCCCAAGGTACCACTTGGAAACATCCCACTTATCCTTCATTTGTTCTCCGTGGTAAAGTGGCAGCAGGTAACAACCATGCAATTAATTAGATTCATCTCCCAGGGATAAAAAAACAAAACAAAACAAAACCAAGCCCGGCATCAACATGAATCAGTTGCTTTTGTAAGCTGAGCTCCCACACTGCAGGCAACTGGTTGCAGATGGGTAAAGCAAGCTGAGCCACCGCTGTAAGACACGCCACGCACATCAGGGCTCGGATGGGGACTTCAGAAAGGCACAAAAAAATATGCAGCATGCCTTATGGGGAAAAAAAATGCTCCATTCCTGCAAAAAAAAAAAAAAAAACAAACAACCCTGCATCGGCAGCAGGTAAAAAGCTGGAGGGTGATCTTTTGGGGAAAAACCCACAAATATCCACATAAAACAAGATCACTGGTCTTTTAAAAAAAAATTCTATGGATCTGAGAGGTCGCACGCTACATCTGAGGTTAAACTGACAAATGTTATCAGGGTGGTATATACACTGTGTACCTCACGGCGATAAAAATCTGAATGTATATTCCCTAAGAATATAAATCAGTGACACCAGACGGGTCTCCCTGAACCTCACTTCTCACCTTCTCAAAGAAGAGCGATTCCGTCCCCACGCCATGTTTGCTGGCTTCTGCCAAAGACTGGTCTTTTAAACCAAGCAGCTTCGGTTTCTTCTGTTAACAAAAGAAAGAAAAAAGAAAAAAAAAAAAACACAAAAAAGGGCTGTTCAGCAGAGCAAATTGCCATATTTTGATTATCTTTCACCACAAGAGTTCTCCCTGCCTGACCCCATCGTTTGCTTTGAAATAAAAGTGGGTTTTTTTCAGAAGGAAAGTTGCATGGAAGTGTGTGTCACAAGTTAATCTATTAAAGGTTAATCAGTAGCACAGAACTCCAAATATTTTTAATACACTGTTGCATCCTTTTCTGTAACTAGTTGATGGAAACAGTCACTGCTTGTAGTCTATCTCATTTTTCTAACTAGTTTTCCAAATTACCAAAATCAATCTGTTTTTTTTCTTATTGCTCACCCACTTATTTTTAAGTCTCACACCCCTCTAAAATTAATGCATTTCTTTTTCTTTCTTCAATTCCACTGCATTTATTTTCCCCACACCAGCACTGCACTCCACACCCTCCGAAAGCTGCCTCCAAAACATGTTTTATTTTGCTGCCCTTTATTTGAAGAAGAGGAGAAAGTGCAGGAGGGGGAAGTACATCAGTGGATTTCAATGATACAATTACACATGCTAATGCTTTTCATCACAAAGCAAGATACACCTTCCAAAAAAAAAAAAAAAAAAAAAAAGCAGGCAAACTTGTCCCTAAAGCACAAACGTTAAACCACCTGGCCACGAGACTGCTATAAAGCCTCGCTCTCTCAAAATGCGTGTCATTTGCAAAGGGCAAAACTCTGCTGAGAGAATAACCATTCCTCATTGGATTATAACATTTATCATAGGAAAAAAAAAGAGCAAACACGATGCTGCTGTGTCTGCTCCGAGTTCTGCTACAACAAAGCTTTCAGGAACACCTTTATCTTTCCCACGTGCCTCAGAAACATCACTAGGAATTTTGGATAAATTTATTTTGCGACTTCACCGAGATTTTATTCACCAATCCGACTACCCCCAGGCATTCCACAGCTCCCTAATAAAGCAGGGAAAATCCTATTTTTCCCCAAGCCAGTAAAGTAACTATCACTACCCTCGGGTACAGATAACACCGCCAGTTTTTGAAAATCACAGACTCGTGCTTAGAAAGGACTTCAAAAAGTTTCCTTGAAGGCAAAGCCTTAGTTTCCGTGTTCTCAAGCTGCAGCCTGTGCTGCCAAAAAAATTTCAGGGACTCGTAAAAAGCACCCCGCTCTGCCCGTTTCACAGGGGGCTGGGGAAGGAACAGCACAGGCTCTTACCTTCACCGGAGGGGTAGCTCCAGTTCCCGAGTGCCGTCGGATCTGACAGCCGTTCTGGTTGGGTCTTTGCTGTTTGTTGTTGAGCTGTGGCTTCTTCACCGTGCCACCGTGATCGTTTCTTACCGATTCCACTTTCTCTGCAGTTGTCTTACTCAACAGCTTATTTGGAGATAAACCCAGAAAACCATTAGAGCCGAGTTCCACAAATCCAGGCAAAACAAAAAAAAAAAAGCAAAAAAAACCCACCTGCTTCTCCTAGCTCTAGATGACCAATGTATTTTACTACAATTATTGCAGTCTTAGAACAATCTTTTTAGGCAAAGGAATTGTATTTAAAAGATAGAAAATACAGTCTATCACCCCGACCCCGCTCAGGAAAAGATCATGCCAAAAAAACACCCCAAGAAGCAAAGAGCAAAAGTACATTTTTCTAAACTCAGGCTAGATACTGCAAGAGCTTTCCACTAGGTATTTCAGTTCCAGTCTATCTCCAAGGCCACTCACCACAGAGCTGTTGGCGTCGGGCAGGAACTGCCCAAACTCAGACAGCAGGTCCTCCTGGTTCTTGAAGAGCCGAGCCACCTGCGCGTACACCTCCTGCTCCGTCAGAGCCGGCGTGTAGTTACCTCCTGCCTCCTTGGCGTTGCGCTGCTCTTTCTGTCATGGGGAAGAGGAGAAGCATCAGAAGAAAGGATGCAGGGACTATTTCAGTGACAAAGGAAATCGTGCTAAACGCCCAGGTGGCCACAGACTAGAAGGACATTGATTTTATGAATCAGATGAATTTATGAATGAGGCAGAAGTAGAGGTGGACAAAGACACCATGTCGTCAGTAAAAATGCTTTATGTGAGGAACCTCATGCTCTCGACCACTGAAGAGATGATAGAAAAGGAGTTCAGTAACATCAAACCAGGTAGGAACCCATTGACACATTAGAAGCTCCTAAACACGTACTGCTATTTCTCCATTCATAAAAACTGAAGGTTTTTTTTTTTTTTTACTTTTAACAGAGTACTATGGGCATGTTGTCTCTTCCTGATCCATGCTCATAGAAAAAAATACCAATTAGGCTTTTAAAAAGGCATTTAAGATGTTTTAAGGTAAAGATAATGGACTGAAATCAATCATTTCATGCTGCCACAGGATCTCTTAATTGGCAAGAACTCTCCTTAGCTTGCTGGCCAACGCTAATCCAGCAAAATCACAGAGTGGTATGGGGTTGGAAGGGACCTCTGGAGATCAGCTAGTCTAACCCCCTGCCAAAGCAGGTCCACCCAGAGCAGGTCCCACAGGAACATGTCCAGGTGGGTTTGGAACGTCTCCAGAGAAGGAGACTCCACCACCTCTCTGGGCAGCCTCTGCCAGGGCTCTGCC
>JAOQGH010000069.1:18836520-18846787 GCA_025769975.1 Gallinago jamesoni | reverse complement strand
ACACGTTACCAACACAGGTTCTCTCCAGCCTACAGACTCCCCACTTGTCCAGTCACTAACACTAACATAAAGACCTGGGATTTCAGCCTGATAAAAGTTCTCTGTCTCCTCTAAAAAAAAACCAACTTAGTGTCACAAGCAATAATCTTAAAGGGCTTCCACACTCCTGAAGTCAAAGTGAAGCTCTCTGGCCCCAGCAGACTCAGGGAAAAACTCAGCTTGTAACCTCCCCTAGAAAACCAGGGCAAGAAACAGGAGGCATGTACTTTTCAGGCCCCCTTCATACAGTAAACCAGAAAAATTTCAACTTTGGAAAATACGTTAAAAGAGCCTTTAAAAAAAAAATTTAAAATACTTTTCATTTTACACAGTTTTCCATTCAAGCCTCTTTTAGACGGGATATACTTTTTTAATCTTTCCTCATGAACCGAGAAACGGTTTTCTTGCTGGTCCATTCACGTTCTTTTTAGGAAGGGCTGCCAGCATAAACACACCCTCCTCTTCCCGTCCCTGCCTGCGGGCTCTTCAGCTCTGCGGCTGCTACTCTCAGCGTGAGCATTCCTCCTGCAGAAGCGAGGAAGAAGCTGTGTGTACAATCAGGCACCAGGGAGGGAGGGCAGCTCACCCAGCAGCACGGAAGATGCCACAGGCCAAAAACACGACAAAGCCACATCACACGGGATGTGTGTGACGGGATGTACTTTCCCTGGCCAGTATCTTCAGCACACTCTTAAAAGTACACGTGGTTTTCTTTCTCTCCCCATCTGCCAGCTCCTTGCAAAGGAGGCGAGAGAGGGAAGGATGCCACCTAATGACTCTGGGGTCACGTTTTCTGAAACGTTTCAATCTTCCTGAAAGTCTCCAGTCCAAATGCTGATGTGATCCAGCCTGTTAAGCTTAAGATCACCAGAGATATCATACACCTGTGGCAGAGCAACCATAAAGATAAACCTTTTCCTGGGGAGAAAAAAGGAAAAATGGAGAAAAAGCCCTAGCCTTTAGGATTTGGACACCATTTAGGACTTCCTCTTTTTTTAGGATTTTTTTAGACTATAGGACTTTGGAGTCCTCAACACAGGAAGGACATGGACCTGTTGGAACAGGTCCAGTGGAGGGCCACGAAAATGATCAGAGGGATGAAGCACCTCTCCTATGAGGACAGGCTGAGAGAGCTGGGGTTGATCAGCCTGGAGAAGGCTCCAAGGAGGCCTTATAATGGCCTTCCAGTACCTAAAGGGGCCTACAGGAGAGGTGGGGAGGGACACTTTATCAGGGAGTGCAGGGATAGGATGAGGTGTAATGGTTTTAAATTGAAAGAGGAGGTTTAGATTAGATACTAGAAAGAAATTCTTTACTGTGAGTGTGGTGAGGCACTGGAATGGGTTGCCCAGAGAAGTTTTGGATGCCTCATCCCTGGAGGTGTTCAAGGCCAGGCTGGATGGGGCTTTGAGCAACCTGGTCTGGTGGGAGGTGTCCCTGCCCAGGGCAGGATGGTTGGAACTTGATGATCTTTAAGATCCTTTCCAACTCTAACTATTCTATGATCTGAGAGAGTCACTAAAAGAATCATGATCCAAAAAGCACACCACGTGTGTTCAGGTGGCTCTGAATGAAGCCAATAGTCCTAAAGCAAGTGCTTAAAACGGGATGTACGATAAGCACATTGCCCAATCCTGATTTCTCTTTAGGAAACCTTGGTTACTAAAATAAAACCTCGTCTCAAAATACAGAATTCTAGGGTGAAACGACAGGGCGCTGGCTGGCCACGCACCTGGTAGCTGGGAGTTACGGAGTACTGGATGCCGGTGGCAGACTGCATGGTCTCCGAAACCGCCTCATATACCGGAGGTGCCGGGGCGAGCACGCGGTGCTGGTGTTGGAAAGCTTCGGTGCTGCTGGTGATACGTCTCTGCTGCGACGCATACACGGGTGACTCCTGCTCATCCAATCGCCGCTTCATGCTGAACTCATGCTCGGGAAGCACTACAAAACCTGTGAAAAAAAAAAAACAAAACAAAACAAAAAAAAAAACCCACACCAATTAACAAAAAGGCAATTGATTCATCGCTCCCTGCCGGCGCCGTGGACACTAACTTCACCCAAGAGCAGGTAGGGCAAGTTTCTGTCTGTTCGTTAAGGTTACCGATATCTCGAGATAGGAAAGAGGAATTAAGATCCAGCGTTCTGCATGAAACATACAACTGAAACACAAATAAGACAGCCTTATCGTTAGAAATAAAACACTCTGCTTAAATGTTAATGATTTCTTCAATCCCACTTAAAGGATGTTGCTAGCAGGGGTGCCTTAAGCACAGGCAGACCCTGCGCAACGGAAAGCTCACTGAATGCAGTATTTGGACACAAGAGACCGGGGGAAGGCGCGTTACCTACACACAGCCTGGATAAAGTTGCCTGCTTTGAAAGCAGAAAGAACCTCCTGGAGAGTCCAGGCAGGATGGCAGCCAGCTCTGAGAGATGCTCTAAGAACGTGGGAGGAAGGAGGAAGCAAAAAGCAGGATGCGTAGTCAGATTTTGAAATCCCTTACGAAGCCCTGAAGTAAAGCACTCTCTGTTTAATACACATAAGACATGGTGTAACCTCAGGGAAACCCAGACCCACTATACCAGGAGTATTTTGGATACTGTACATCACACAGCCGTGGTCCTACCAGCATCCTGGCCCCGCTCACCAGCACCGAGTCAAAGAGTGCACAGAGGAGCAGTGCTCGAAAGGCTCCATGGTGTCCCTAGCACTCTGTGTGGCTACCAGGGACACCAGTGAGCACTGATGAGGAGGTCTCCCACTTACACTTCGGTGCTTTGTCTTCTCCAACATGCAGGCACATTCCTGCCCTACTCCAAGTTGTCTTTATTCAACTTCATTTCACTTCAAATCCGACAGGTTGTTTTGCCCCTGTCCCGCTCCTAAAAGTGCCGTGAATTCTTTGCTCTGTTTGATTGAACTACTCACCTCCTCTTCTCTGCAAGCAAACTCCAGCGCTGGCAATAATTACTGCCATCCTTGAGATCTTATCTGCTTTTCATCAAAGCACTGGGTGTGCTCAAAAGCAGCTATTTAAGGTGTTTGATGGACAGAGAACAGAGTGAAACCCAGCCTCTTCAGCTTCTAATTCACCAGGACCTCTCCAAAACAAGGCCCTTCCAGTTCCGGTGCAGTTAAACACATTTGTTGCTAACGCAGACACAGGGATAAACAAGAGGGAATGAAGGTCCCTCAGGATAATGGTACAACAGCCAACTGAGCCAGTTCTCAGTGATCAGGATTGCTCTTCACAGCCTAGATCCCACATTACCCAAATAACCCAAAGATCATTCACCAATATCTCCAAGTGCACATCAAATACGGAAATGGGAACCAGCAGGACAGAGATCAGAATAGATCAAGTTGGGCTTGAAAACACAGGTTTTGTGCAATGAAGCGTTTTTCCCCCTCCGTGTCCCTCTCTGCTTGTCCCCCCTTTCCCTTGGAGAGAGTAGGACAAGAGGGAAGATGACTTCTTTTCTTTTTGGAGTTGCTTTTCAGTTTTAAGCTCTCAGAAGAGAGTCCCGTGTACTAGGTCCCCAAAGTCCTGGCAGGTGGAAGATCACTGGCAGAGGAGGAACTCCTCACCCCAAGGAAAGGAGAAAGCTCACAAACTGGATCTCATAATTCAGCTTTGGAACAACATACGGTTTTATGCTAATAGGGCTGGGACTAAACTGAGAGATGCCAGCAAATCTGGCCATGCACCATCATCCCACAAGCAGAGCTAGCCAGGATTTTACATGACAATGGCTGGCGGCACGAGTAAAGTCTGGGCAAAGCTCTGGTGGCATCTATTTATAACCCACTCACCAACTCAGACACCCTCCTGCTCTAAACACTGGTCCCCCAGCAAAGTCCTTCCACTTTGTTTTCACCTCGGGAGGCTGCTTCACCCCTTTCCCCCTCAATGGTGTAACTGCTTTCCTTCCCTGCAGGAGCAACCACGAGCTGCAGCTTTGCAGTCACCCACATGCAACATCCCTAAAACAGAAATATTCCCCCCCAAAAAATAAAAGAAATTCACGTGTGATTTGGTATAAAGAAGTTAAATGGTTCCAGCAGGCTTAACAGACCGTCTGCGATAAGGTGCGATGTGTGTGACACAGATATTTATGTATATACATGGTGTGTACGTGGTGTGGTGGCTGTTAAGCATCCCAGCCTCGTGTCTCACTTCCCAAAGCAACATTCCACACTTGTCGCTTCCTATGGGCTAATCAACCTTGAAAGCAGAGGCTCTTTGAGGACAGAAGATGGCCAGAAGACTCGTTTGCCCTTACAAGGATTAAAAAGCCACCTTAGGCTGACTGAGAAGCCTTTTCCCCACGGAGCCACTGAAGAGCTCAGCCCCGTGAGGCCGCAGGAACGGTGGCAGCACCAGGATAGGTCACACACCAGCAGCACCAACACCAGTTCTTGAAGCTCCTAATTCTTGCAGATCAAGTGAGCAATCTTCCAGAAACCCAGCTTTTCTGTGCAGTCAACATTAAAGCCTCTGTTTAGCAAAAATTAAAGCTCCCATAGGTTTTTCTTCCCTCTGAATTCCCCTCTTCTCCACTAACGGAGCATGGAGTCTGCCTCTCTCCAAGCACTGCACCTGCTTCCAACTTTAAAATTTCATATTATAGTCAAAAAATATATATATATATATTATAGGCAACTGTCAACAGCACTAGTCAGTCTTCCTAGACAACACCTTGCTAAATCCCTATGTAGGGTCTGCACCCTCTGTGTAAGAGTGGCTGGCAGAACACCACCACTTAACGAAGATGACTAATTCTCAAGGCTTTATTAATCCTAGCAGAGAGGTGATTTCAATACTCTGCTGCACCTAGAGGAAGACTAGTGACCTTAACTCTGCATCCACCACCACCACCCAAACTCTGCGGAAAGGGGAAAGCTCCGAGGGGTGAGCAAACCAGCACAGGAGCAGAAACTGGTCTGCATCCTGCAGTGATGCTCCAAAGCTCCGTTCAATTCCTCACTGAGCTCCTTGCTGATCTTGCTGTGGCATCTTCCAAGGATCCTCTCTATTAGAGATCTGTGGTGTCCACCAAGTCCTACCCCTCCTTCCAGGGGCCAGATATGGAAGGAAGACTGGTCTCAGGTAGCTGCCCTCCACCGAGGTGACACTACAAACAGTACGATGCTTATTCTGTGTTGTCTTCTCAGAAATATAACACACACCTCTGGCCTCCCCTTTGCCTCCGAGATTTAGAAAGCTCCTATTCAAATCGCACCATCTGTAATCTCAATTTGGGGGTGGAAAAAATTAAAAAGGAAAAAAAAGCCCCCCAAATACAGAATGGACTACGCAAGACTGAAATCAAGTCACAAACTTCAGGCACTTCCCTTGGCTAAAGGTGTTATCCTGAGCCACGCAGGAGAGCTCAGCAGCAACTGAGCAGACCAAGCCCACAGAGAACTGCACCCCCTTTCCCCAGCACCATTTCTACCCAAAACCATCTTTGAACTTCAGTTAAGAGTACATTGCATTCTGCCTACCCGAGGATGAAAAAAAAAAACCACACTTTTTCTTTTTATTTATTTTTTTCTGAGGTTTTTAGTGCTTCCCCTCGCAAGGAAAGGCCACCTCATAGGAATACACCTCTGATCTTCCCACCCGTGCTACCTCCCAGCTCACCAGCTTTGCTCAGTGCTACAGGTAGGAAGCATCAGGCAGACAAACGCACACAGGATCCTCAGCTGGGAAAACAAGGGGAAAAAAAAAAAATTTAAAAAAGGTAACATTGCATCTCAGTAACGCCACCACGGTTATGAAATTCTACCCCCACCGACCTCACCAGAGGATTTCCCCATCCATCTTCCTGGCGTAGGCCAGCGGGACCAATAAATGTAAGTGGAGCGCATCCTTTCCCCTCCGGTACCGCCGAGAGGAGGGGAGCAGCGGCGCTGACACAGAAAGAGAAGGAACAAAGCGGGGACAAGGCTGGATTCAGGTGGCGGAGCATGGCATAGCTTCCTCCTCACACCCGGATCCCCTTTTGCTTCCTCACCCCTCTGTGGGAGGAAGAGAGCCCAGCGACCCCCATCATCCAGCAGAAAACCCCCTCTCTCATGGCAGCTCCGCTCCTCATCTTTCTACCAAATAAGCTGGCATAAAACTGCATTTTTTTAATTTCATGTTTTCCGATCGGATAAGCAGCATCTTCTGCCATTAGTGATCAGTTGCTAAATAGGTGTCAGAATCAAAAGTAAAAAGGTAGATAAAAGATTAGGAAGGAAGCAAATCTTTTGCCCCCGGCACCTGTTGGGACCACAACGTGCTTGTGGATAAACACCGTCTTCTTGAACAAGTTGTGAAAGTGCCTCTCGAGAGGATTTCGGTCCCCGCAGAGCGAGGACCCTTCTGAAAAAGGGGCAGGGAAATCCCAGAGCTGCAGATGATGCGTTTAACGAGCGTGGGGGCTTTTTAAAAGCTTTCCTTTCAAGGGAGAAAGGAGTCAAGACTCGGGAGCAGCAAGTGTATGTCTCAGCTCCGGCTCCGGACACCGGAGCTGTCACGGATGTCCTGTGGGACAAGCCTCCCATAGGATTTTGATGCCGTATATCACGATGCCTGCTAGAAAGCAGCCGGCTCGGGTTCTGGCAGGGCTGCTGGCTGTGCACTAACCTAGCCACACGACTTCCAGAACATGACCCAGCTTGTTCAGCAATCCCTGGTGTATTTTTTGCACCGTGCCACACAGCCCGGATCCCTGGTCTCTAACATGGGAATAGGCCCCCCCACACCTCCCAAGCCCTGCTGCAGGAGGCACATCCATGACCTAGAGAGCCATTCCAAAATGAAATGAGAAGTACCTAAAAGAAAACGGCGCTGGGAAAGCATCACACAAAGCTTTTGGAGCAGCCAGGAGAGTTTTCTGCAAGGTGACACGGGGACAGCCTGCTGATTATGTGCCAGCACCCACCAGGAGGCAGATGGAGCAGGAGGAATCCCCACTGGTGTCCGTCCAGACCGATGACACCTCGGTAGGACACCGATCCGTGCTTTGCCGCACCAGCACACAGCCCACAAAGAGACACTCCAAACCCACAGCTCTACACTCAATAGAGAAATTAGCATCATTTTGCCCAGTTTCCCGAGCATGCTCTTCCCTATGCACAGAGAAAAGTATCAAAATACTTTTTTTTTTTTTTTTTTTTAAATAAAAAGAGATGAGACCCCACAGGAGTTGGAAAAAAGCCACACGTCCCCAAAAGCGCACCCACCGCCTACCGGGCTGAGATGACAGCTATTACAGGACTCTCTTTTCCGTTCCAGCTTTAACAGCCATAAAAGCTTTTCCAACGCTGGAGAAGACCAGAACAGCAATCTGGACAGAAAACGATTCATAAATCCTGGAAACGTAAATGATCCGCCTGCCAATTCCAAGGCGATGCTCCCGGCTCCAAGCCCCACACGTGCCAGGAGCCTGCGTGGAGGGCTCCCCCAGCAATCTGGGCTGGGGAGGAGGAGGAGAGGGGAAAAAAAAAAAAGCACCCCCTTTCCCCACCCTGTTTCCAAAATCACCCGGAGTTTCCCCAAACTTTAGCAACTTACTGCCGTTTTTTCGGGTGAACCCGCCACATTGAAGCTTTTCAAACCAGTTCACACCGAGACGGTGTGTCTTACCCACACAGGGGTGGGTGGGAGGGACGAGGAGATGACACTTTGGGGTGAGAAAGCGGGGATTCCTTTTGCAAAGAGCACACTGGCCTGAAAAAACGCTAATTTCACCCAGGAAGGGAAGGAAAGACCCTAAAAAGTGGTGTTTTGGTTTTTTTTTTCCATCCCTGGAGATCCAGCACAGGCTGACACTAGGCTGGTTGAGGCACTTTGATGTGATGAATGAATTTTACAGCTGCTTTAAAAAAAAATATAATAAAAAAATCACTCTCTTAACGTAAGGTGCCATTTTATTCCATAGTATTAAGGGCACACCGTTTTAGAACAATGTATATCTCCTGGAAACAGTATTTAAAAACAAAACTTACACCTTAGGACAGGCAGACTGAAGGGCAAACAGAGCCACAGTGGAATAAGTTGGGCATTTCCCACTTGTTTACTGACCCCATACCTTTTTTTAGCACGACACGTGAGCATAAAAGCAACAAGTTAGAGAAAAACCGTGTGGGGTCAGGTCATCCTCCATCGTGCAAAACAGGGGTTTGAGTCCTCAGAGCTTAAAAACCCACACAGGGCTGGAGGCACTGAGATGGCTATTTTAAATAAAGTATATATTTTTATTCTTTTATTATTTTTTTAAGTTTTGTAGCATTTTAGCGATGCGAATTGCTTCATTTCTCCTGGGATGTACCCTTACCCGTGAGAGCCCGGCCAGGAAAACATAGAAAAAGAGACAAATTATGAGAAAGCACTGGGCATGCTCCTATTTTTTAAAAGCTCTCTACGGCCTCCTGTAACCCCGAGGGGAAAAAAAAAAAATAAAAATAAATAATAATTAAAAAAAACAACAAAAAGCAACCAAAAAACCACCCCGGCGTAGTTTCCATGGATGTAAAGCAGCCTGAAGGATGGATGACAAAACCAGGGCTGAAATACCAAGCTCGAAGTCTCCCGCCGGGCTTCCAGAGGAGGGGGAGAGTCAAAAAGGACTATTAAAAAGGGTTAAAAAAAAAAAATAATGCAGATCTCATATATATTTTTATATAAATATATATATTCCTCCGGCCGGTCCTTACAGGTCGCTGCGGATTTTGGGGCTGAAAAACTGCAATGTTGGACGGGGGAGGATCTGAGGAAGGATTTGGGGGGAGCGGTCCGGGACCGACCCCCCCCCCCCAAAAAAAAAACCTTTTCACCGCAACTTCTCCCACAAGTTGGGGGCTGGATGGGGAGGGGACACACGCCACACCGGCCCGGTGGGAGTCCCGGTGGAGGCCCCGTCGCGCACTGCGGCCGGTACCGGGAGGGCGGGCGGGCGGGAGGGAGGGAGGAGGAGGCGGGGAAGTAGGGGGGGGTGGGGGGGGCGGTTCCCGCCGCGGCACCGGGGCGGGAGGAGGAGGAGGAGGAGGAGGAGGGAGGAAGGGGAGGGGGGGGCGGAGGGGGAGGGAGGCGCCCGCCTCGCAGCGCGCCCAGCGGCCGCCGCCACGCTCCGCCCGCCGCTCCCCGCCATGCCGGGGCCGGGACAACCACCGCCGCCACCTTCCCCCCCCCCCCAACCTCAACCACCACCACAGCTTCCCGCCCGCCCCCCTCACGGCGGGGCGGGGCGCGCGGACACCGGGAGCTCCTTCACACTCACACACCCCCCTCCTCCTCCTCCTCCTCCTCCGCCACCCCCCCCCCTTCTCCGCCGCACCGGCGCCAGGCCCCGCCCCCTACGGATCGTACCGGCGCCCCCCCCCCCCCGAAACACCCCCCTTCTCTTACCTCAAAGCAGGGCCCTGTCTGCGGCCGAGTCGCCCTCAGCGTGAGGGGGCGGCGGCGGGGCCCTCCCGGACGGGCGGCCCCCGGTTCGCTGAGGTAAATAAGGTGGTGGTGGTGTTGGGGGGGGGTTTCCCCGCGCCCCTCCTCCCGGAGAGGGGGGGGGCGGCGGCGGCAGAGCCCTGGTGAGGGGGTGGAGGTGGAGGAGGGGAGGAAGGAGGGGGAGGAGGGGGATAAGATGGAGTAACCGTCGCTCGGCCGCGGCGGCGGAGCGCTGCCCGCTTCTCTGTTCCCCGGGAAATCCCGCCCCCCCCTCCTCCTCCTCCCCCCCCCCCGCACAGGGTGGGGGTGGGGGTTGCCGGAGTGGAGGGGGCGGGATGGGAAGCGCTCATTGGGTGGCGCGCACGTCCGTCAATCCCATGGCCAATCGACACCTCGATCCCGCCCATCTCGCCCTTTCCCATTGGCTGCCGCGGCCAGGAAGGGGATGTGGAGAGGGGAAAGGAGAGGGAGGGGGGAAGAAGGGGGAGCGACCGCCGAAGAAAAATGTCCGTAGAAGCGGCGCGCTCCGCCCCCTCGTCCCGCCTCCTCCGCCTTTCCATTGGCGGAGGGCGAGGAGCGCCAGCCAACCAGCCGGGAGGAGGGCGGGAGAAGCCCCGCCCAAGTCCCCGCCTCCCAGCGGGACAGGCCACGCCCCCTCTCTGGGGAGGCCTTTTGTGGAATGTTTACATCGGCCGCCGCCCGCGCGCGCGCGCTCCCTCACGGTTCCCCCCCCGCCGGGTCCCGTCGCCGACACCCCCCCCCCATCCCCTGCCGCCCCCGGCGGCGAG
>JAOQGH010000069.1:18795027-18810244 GCA_025769975.1 Gallinago jamesoni | reverse complement strand
CCCCCCCCCCCCCCCCCCCCCCCCCCCCCCCGGCCGCTTTACTGGATTAAGGTTATTTTAAATAATACATTTGGAGAGTAATTAGTCCGAGCGCGTGACGCCAAGGAGCCCTGATTGGTAACGCTGCTCCGGCTCTTTCAGCTGCCTTATGCAAAATAAATTCTTAATGTCTCCCCAGAGAGAGCTTCTCCAGCAATCGATGACGGTTAAGGGCACTCAGGACCTCGAAGGTTGGGGCCCCAGCTCTTGCGCTGCTATTTCCACACTCTGCAATACTGCAGCTGGCTGACGTTTTCCCCGCTTCCCCGCCACGCTAAGGGGATTTTTTCCCACCCGCTCCCTCCTCCTCCTCCTCCTCCTCCCCTCCTCCTTCCTGCGCTTCCCAAGGGGGTGCTCAGCACGGTGAGATCCTGCTGCCAGGCTGAGTAACGCTGGAGGTGGTGCTCCTCAGAGCTCAGCCTCCAGAGATCTTAAAAAGCCATTTGCCTATGAGTAAGAGAGGGTGAGGGGGCAGAAAAAAAAAAAGAAGGAAAAGAGCCCAACTCAGGCTGAATTGCTCCCAGGTCCCTCCTAGAGCCTACAAGCCCCCAGAATATCTAGGGCAGAACAGGATGCCTATGGATAGAGAGCTGAGGCATGGGTGAACCAAGCAGAGTGAGGTGATCTTTTTAATGGTTTTTAACTGATTTTAGGTCAGATATTAGGAAGAAATTCTCTGCTGTGAGGGTGGTGAGAGCCTGGCCCAGATTGCCCAGAGAAGCTGTGGCTGCCCCATCCCTGGAGGGGTTCAAGGCCAGGTTGGATGGGGCTCGGAGCAACCTGGTGTGGTGGGAGGTGTCCCTGCCCAGGGCAGGGGGTGGAACGAGGTGATTTTTAAGGTCCCTTCCAACCCAAACCAGTCTATGATTCTACTCTGCAAAGAGCAGCATCTGTCCATCTCTGCTCCATGAATTCCAACCTCCAGCAGAGCACAGCAAGCTTCTTGCGCTACTCTCCTCTGCAATTTTTAGTCCCTGTTAAGATCTTGCAAAATAATCCCAGAAAAAAAAAAAAAAGGGGGGATTCCTGTGCTAAGAAAACATGAAACTGGAACCGCATGTGTAGCCCTCTGAATACTTAAAGTACAAAGCTCCTCCTTCCCCTTGCCTCCCAGGAAGATTTGGGAAGAGCCAGATTCTGTGGCATCCCAGTCCCATGCATGCACATCCAGCCCGTTCCTGGGAGCCACGGGGATTCTCCAGCACCCACAGGAATGTTTTGGTAAAGATCAGAGCCTGGAAAGGCTTCTGCCTTTCAGACAGCTCCAAAGATCTTCCGTGAGCTGGAGAATTCACAGGAGTTCAGCCCGGTGGAGAATCAGGTCATGTTCTTCCTTCCCCCGATTTCTCTTAAGTTACTGCAACTCCCGTATTCCTTCCGCTTCATTTAATTTGTTGGCCGTGTCCCTACCCTGAGTCACCGCACTGTCACCAGCCACATCAGAATAAGGCCTAGCGCTGCCCTTAAACGACTGAACCTGATGAGAAACTGGCTTAATTTCATGTTTCCTGGCCATATTTTTCAGATTTCAGGTGCCTAACAGCTATACCCGTTCCATCACACTGGGGTTTCTCAGAGACTTTGGCTCCCCCTGCCTTCGTGGGAACTCGAATGATCTGCGAGGAGGACAACAGCTCTTAAGATCCCCTCCAAGAAACACCCCAGTGCCACTCAACTGATCCAAAGTCCACTGAATTCAGCAGAAAACTATTTCCGCTGAATATAACGGATCAGGCCCTAAATCTAAGGTTACAGATTAACTCTGAAAAGCTGGATCTGAATGCACTGATCACATCTGTTGCCACCACGTACATGAGAACCTTGTAAGGGTCACAAGGTGCTTGGCCCAGGTGTGAGGAGACCTCTATTACACTGCACCACCTACAGCAAGGCTGGATTTTGCCTTCTGCGAAGCTTCTTTCTTTATGTGCTGCTGGTGGAAGCTATTTATGGTTTCTGGGGCTCCCTCTTGTGGGACACCATGAAGAGCCCCACAGCCCCCTCCGTTCCTGGAAGAGGCACTGCCTTTTCTGCGGTGTTACGGGCTGCTTCGAGCCAAATTACACCCCGTTTCACTTGTGGGGAGTCAACACACCCCATGTATTGAGCGGGTACAAATCCCAGCTGGGTTACAAGGGAGGGTCTGATCAACTCCATCTCCCCCCTCCCCTTGGCGTTTCGCAACAGTCTCCTTCGCGGGCCGAAGCGTTTCTGCTCCGAGCGCGGTGGGGCAATACTCCTCAGCCTTCTCCCCTGGGAGCAGATGCCTCAGGAAGGAATGAAATCAGCAAAGACGTTTCTACAGAGGCGCCCAGAGCGTTCGTCCCTGAGCAAGGAGCTGCGGGAAACCTGGGATGTCATCTTCTCAGCACTCCCCCATCTTCGTTCAGAGCAGGGTCTGGCAAGACCAGCTCTGGAGGAGCTGGGACTTCCCAATTTTCCTGACTGTCCAGGCTTTGAGAAGCAGGAGGCAACGTCAGCCCTCGCAGCCAAATTAGCATCCCTTAAATTTAACCCTGCACTTAGGTTAATCGCTAACGGGGACCGAGAGAGCACAAGCACCACCAGCCACATCGACGTGGCTTTTGGCTCAGAGGGACAAGCCACCTCTGTAGAGGCTGTTGCTGATCGAGGGGTGAGGCTGGGCACTCCACAGGAAGGAGCTTCTGGCTCCCAGATGTTTATCACTGACTTTGTGCTGGAATGCCACCACCTCCTCCGTGCGCTTCAGTGCCAAAGTCAGCCAGGATCCCCACCAAAAGCGGCCTGAGCTGTTTCACGAGGGCTGCTGGCTCTGCTCGGAACCACGCAGAGCCAAACTGGGGGGCACACCAAGCCCTGCCCTTCTCCCACAGGTCAGCAGAGGGTTGAGCAGCCCAACAAGCACCAACTTCTAAAGCTGATGGAGCGAACGCAAGGGTTCTGTTCAGCCGCTCTTGCTGGGGGAATGGTCACCTCGAGCAGCAGGAGCCAGAGGCTGGAAGCTGCTGTTTCCAACTGAAGCATAAAGCAGAGCTCGTGCTACCCCCTTCACAAGATCCAACAGTAGTAGCAGGAGGACAGACTCATCTCAACCCCTCCCAGCCATTTCTGCCACAGAGATCTGCCCCCAGCTCCAGTACACCCCAGGCACCCACCACTAACACCCAAGCCCCTTCAGAAACAGTCAGGAGCTCACCACCAGCCTCCTCTTTCCTTCCCAAGAGAGCTGGGTGCCTTCCACGTACAGAGATGGAAGTAGCCAGACCGAGGAAACACAGAGCCCATGACAGAGGTCAGAGAAAGACACCACTCTGCCCACCCTGCAGACCTCTCGAGAGCCACCACCACGTAAGGGAGCACACTGCAGAGCGTACCCTCATGCCTGTACCCACGCAAACCCACCCGGGGCAGCAGGAAGAAGCAACTTTGGCCTTAAAAAAGTCACGCTGCCACGTGACTGTGAGCCTCGGGAGAGCACAGTTCCCATGGGAAGGGGATGCACCTCTCTCCAAGCAGCAGCGGACGCGCAGCGGGGCTGTCTCTAAGGCTGAGGTCCAGGCTCCTGCCTGCGTGTTCTCACCTCGAAGGGGAAGTCCATAGCCAGCACCTTACACAGGCTGTCCGAGGTGCAGGGGAAGTTCTGCAGGCCCACAAATTTGAACTGAAAGAGTAAGAGAGGGTTAGAAGAGACAACCACATGGCCTAAAGCAGAACAAGTCACTGAATGGAGCACTGGTGTGGAGGCACCTACAAAGGAAGGGTTTCCCCCAGTGCAAGACCCAGCACGAGAGAGACAGGGTGAGGGACAGGCATAAGCCAAAGTAACCAGAGAGATCTCAAGCAGGGACCACCTCATTAAACACCTGGTCTTCCTGCCATCAGGCTACTGGGGGCCCAAGAGCAGAAATAGGCTCAAAAGAGGATTAGACCAGCTCCTGAAAGGCAGGTCCCTGGTGGCCACTAGCTCCACGGTCTAGGTATGACCACCAGCTGATGAAGTCAGAGAGAACATGACAGGTGTCCCCAATTCCTCAATTCTTGCTGTAGTGACTGGTCTCTGTGATTGCTACGGGTTATTGGGACAAACAGCCCTCTGATGTGATTCAGAAGCAAACCCCAGGTCTAGAGACAAAACAGGACCAAGCTCTCCATGGGTGCTGATCATATCCCACTGGAAGTGCCTACGTGAAAACCCATTAAAAATCACCTTTGCCAGCAAAGAGGATGTGGAGGAAAAAGCCCTTTAGAGGTAATTCCTGCCATCCCTCCAGCACTGCTGGATAAAGCATGTACCTTGCTGCGACTTTATAAATCTCATTGCAGTAACAGATGACCTTTAAAAGAAGACCCAGGGGATTGCCACCACGCTGCCCAGACAGCACGCAATCTAGAGGGCCCAGAAAGATCTGTTTCCGGTATTTTATCATCCCAGTTCCAAATCACCCCCTCTCTGGCATTTAACGAGAGATGTGGACGGCAGAGACTGGGCACACAGTTCCCACGCGCTCCTGATACCTTTTTTCCAAGCATCTGAGGCTGCAGGAAAGACTTCTCAGGAGAGCTGACCCTGAGATGCTCTTTTAACCAAAATAGAAAATGATGACCTCTGGGCAGGATGCAAAGCAGACAGACGTCTGCTCCAGGCTGCTGGCTCAGCCAAGCACATCTTTCCACCCAGGAAATGAAAGCTGAAACGACACCCCCCCCCACCCCCCACCCCTTCTTAGGTAGCTGCCTCCTGGATATTGCCTCTGGGAGTCAGAACAGGATGTTCTTCAAATGCAGATACCTTCACTGCTGGCAGAGGAGCGGTCTTTGTGACCGATCTGCTCAACCCACAGAGCTGCTCTGCTCAGCTGTGTCTGAGCACGCACAGACAAACTGCGCTCTGGCCAGGCTGCCAAATCTCTTACGGCTGTCCTCAAAATCCACTTTCCAAGCTGCTGGGGGTTCTAGGTCTGACCTCCACGTGTTAAGTCTTCAAAGGAAGACTTTTTATCCTCGCTCAGCAGGGACTCCGGGTGGCAAGCCGGCATCCAGCCCAGCAACTTCACTGATTAGTTTAAGCAGGAGGGAAGGACAAAGCTTTACGAGCCTTTCCCCTGGCCTTGCGAGCCCACAAGACTATGGAAAGATAAATCCCATTGTAGTCAGGCTGCCCCAGCAGAAACCACACTGGTTTTCCATTCCGTTTCAAGGGAAAGCTAAAAATGGCATGGAAGTTAGCTGATACCCTGCAGTCTGATCTCCCTCAGCACTTTGGCTGGGGGGAAAAAAACAAAACCCAAGAAAACAACCCCCACTCATTTACAATACTCAGTGGTTCTATTTAAATCCTAAGCATGGCATCCCATTTCGTCAGAAGTACATTTTGAAGCCTGATCTGTGAGGGGAAAAAAATAAAAAAGAAAAAAGCTTCCGCTTGTGAAAGAAAATGCTGAAGCCTGCTGAACTGGAGAGCTTACCCCCCATCCTCCTTCTCTTCCCAGTACAAAAGAACTTACTGGATTAATCCTGCTTTTCTCTCCCAGCCCTTCCTCCTCTTGGATCTTTGAGAAAAGCCAGAAGAATCTGAAGTCAGTCTGTGAAAGGAGGCAGAGACTTAATTGACTATCCACCACACATCACCGATCAGCACCTGCTGAGCCTCTCCCTTCCTCTGCACTTGCCTGGGAGATTTATAAACTCAGCTTCACCTGCAGGACCAGCCAGCACCCCAAACTCTGCTGTTTCCCCCCTGATATCCCCCCCAAAGATGTACCAAATTATTCCAGCAGCCCACAAGCTGGTGCTTAGATGAAATATCCATCCTACTGCACAGTGGGTTATGCCCAGTGCTGGCTGCAAAGCAGCTCACAGACCAGGGAACAAAAGGGAGGGGAGAGCAGAGGGGACAGTCAGTACCTGGCAGTCATAAACAGGGTGTCCTCTCCAGCACATCACATCCAAGATATAGTAGGTCTGCTTTACCTCGCTGTAGATGCAGTCCAAGATGCAGTACACTGCGCACACAAACACAGGGGAGGTCCAGGAATGCTCCAGGGACTACCCAACCCAACAGGCAAATGCCAGATGGAATCTCTCCCGCGTTAAAGCCTGCCCTGACACGAGGCCGAGAGGCGCAGAAGGACCCCCTTCGGCTAAAAGGAGCTGCCACCACAGAAAGCCTTTAGCTTGGAGTCCACCAAGGCCACAAAGGTAGCGCGGGAGGCGCATCAGACAAAGGTCTGTCTCAGAAAAAGGCATTTACTCAACAGTAACCCCTCCTCAGGACAAGCAAAGCAACTTCAGGAGGTATTAAGAAAGATGGCACTCTCCGTCAGAAGACAGAGAAGATGCTGAGATTTAAGAGTGTCAGTTAACCAGGCTGCTAATTAAAATATGTTCCTATCCAGTCTAAAAGTATCAGAGATTGTCCACGGCTAGTTATACCCAGAGACACATGAACAGGCCTGAAGCTAGCTTCCCCAAGGAAAAGGGCACAGGACCCGGGGAGCCAGAGGAGCCACACCAAGCAGCCAGAGCACACACTCACAGGGGGAAGCAGGTGGTTCCCCCTTCTCCATCCCAAAAGTCTCCTCACTCCATTACCTTTCTCACTCGTTGAATTGTGCCGGTTCCCCCCGGGCAGGAGGGACGGGAACCTGTTGACGCAGAAGCCACTCTTGGTGTAAGCTGCTGTCGTGCCCTGTGAGGAAACGAGATAGAAAAGAAATAATTCAAGCAAGACAGACAGGCCAGTCCTACGTTGGTTGGGAAACACGTACAGGTCCTTTACCAAATGGTGAGACATCACCCCTGCTGCCACTTACCCTGGACGCCACGACCAGTGCCCTTTTCCCGACGGGACACACCACGACAACCCACTCCTGCTCCAGATCCAAGGGGACATCGACCAGCCATTCAGACAGCATCAGCTATGGAGAAATTCAGGAAAAAAAAAAAAAAAGCAGTTTGTAACAACTCACCTGAAGTTGAGGGAAAAACAAGCAAGAAGGTTTCAACCTGGCTTCTACAGCTACACCGGGTGCTTCAGAGGCAACTTGCATCACTTGTCACCCCACGTTACAGCTCACCAAAGGGGGTCCCTCCCTCTCTTTCGGTTAAACTTGCACAACAGACTCTCCCCTGAGTTCTCCTCTTGCTTCCCAGCTGCTGACTGAGCTTCAGACTACAGCACAGGGCTCGCAGTCCTCACTTGGGCACCTCTGTACCTTGGTTCCTCATTCCAGCGCTTTAAATTGATTTATTTATAAATACATGGCAGAGCTTAAGAGATTCCTAAATACTAGGAGTAGAGAGCCCAGACAAGTCAACCTCTTCAGAGACTGTCTGGCTGTGAGCACCTAAAAGGCTGTGTATCTTTTAGGACCAATATAGCAGCCAAGGCTGATAAAATCCATCAGCTGAGGTTTCCCTTCTTTCCTGGTGACCCAGGCGTGGGTAGAGATGGAAGTTTTTAACCAACTGCTGCACAAACACTGCTAGCTGAGATCATAGAATAGTTTGGGTTGGAAGGGACCTTTAAAGGTCATCTGGTCCAACACTCCTGCAATAAGCAGGGACACTTAACCAGATCAGGTTGCCCGGAGCCCCATCCAACCTGACCTGGAATGTTTCCAGGGATGGGGGACCCACCAACTCTCTGGGAAACCTGGGCCAGTGTCTCACCGCTCTCACAGCAAAGAGTTTCTCCCTAATATCTAATCTAAATCTCCCATCTTTCAGTTTTAAACTGTTCCCCCTCATCCTATCGCTTGCCTCCCCGATAAAGAGTCCCTCCCCAGCTTTCCTGTAAGATCTTTAAGTATTGGCAGGCCATTATAAGGTCTCTCTGGAGCCTTCTCTTCTCCAGGCTGAACAACCCCAAGTCTCTCAGCCTGTCCTCACAGCAGAGGGGCTCAGAGCACATTCATGGACTCCTCTGGACTCGCTCCAACAGGTCCAGGTGCCTCCCGTGCTCGGGCCTCCAGAGCTGGACGCAATACTCCAGGGGGAGTCTCACCAGAGCAGGGCAGAGGGGCAGAATCCTCTCCCTCGCCCTGCTGGCCACTCTGCTTTTGATGCAGCCCAGGATGTGGTTGGCCTTCTGGGCTGTGAGTGCATATTGTTGGCTCACGTTCAGCTTTTCACCGACCAGCAACCCCAAATCCTTCTCAGCAGGGCTGTTCTCCACCCTTTCACTCCCTAGCCTGCGATTGCTGTGACTGAGGCAAAGGACCCTGCACTTGGCCTTGTTGAACCTCATGAGGTCCACATGGGCCCACTTCTCCAAATTGTCCAGATCCTTCTGGATGGCATCCCACCCCTCAGTGCATCTCCTAAAGCACACAGGCAACCCACCTCCAGGCCATGTTATTCTCAGCCTCGAGGCATCCAACACCGTGGCTGTTCACCATGCCCTGCCCAACCTCTGCCACCCCTCATGCTGCCCCACGTTCACACCTGCACCCCATCACAGGGAGGCAAGCAGCTCCTCACCTGGTTGGCATAGCGCTTGGGCAGCTTCTTGCCAGCATCCACATCCATCTCCTCTTCCTCTTCATTTTTGTCCTCCTCACCCTCGCTCTCCACTCCTGCCCAGTCGTCCTCTGCCAGCCTTCTGGCATGGTTCACGTAGTCCAGCCGCCTCCTGGGAAGGGGAGAGGAAACAGCCCGGGTCATTTTCTGCCAGAAGCAGGGCAGGAAACCCCCAGAATCATGGAATTGTTGGAGTTGGAAGGGACCTTCTAGAGATCATCCAGTCCAACTCCCCGGCCAAAGTAGGGTTGCCGGGTTGCCCAGAGCACATCACTCTGGACTGCATTCAGGGGGGGCCTGAAGATCTCCAGAGAAGGGGACTCCACACCCTCCCTGGGCAGCCTCTGCCAGGGCTCTGCCACCCTCACCCCAAACAAGTTCTTCCTCCTGTTTGAGTGGAATTTCCCACGTTCCAGCTTGTGCCCGTTGCCCCTCACCCTGTCACTGGGAACCACTGGAAAGAGTCCGGCTCCATCCCCCTTCAACCCACCCTTTAGATACTTGGAAGCATTGATAAGGTCTCCCCTCAGCCACCTGCAGGCTAAAGAGTCCCAGCTCTCTCAGCCTTTCCTCATCAGAGAGATGCTCCAACCCCTCCATCGCCTTCGTTGCCCTACGCTGGGCTCTCTCCAGTAGTTCCCTGTCTCTCTCGAACTGGCGGAGCCCAGAACTGGAGGCAGTGTTCCCGTGTCCCCCTCCCCACACCCCGGGCCCTGTCTCCACAGCCCAGGCCTCCCCGCCCGGGCCTGCATCCCCAAGGCGGCTCTCCCCCTCGCTCACTCACTCTCTCTGAAGGCGGAGGAGACGTTGGCGGCGCTCGACCTGCCCCGCTCCTCCGCGGGGCTTGTAGGCGGCCAGGCGGGGGTGCGGGGCCGCCGGGCTGTTGGGAGCCGCCAGGCAGACACCGAGCGCCAGGGCCGCGCTCAGCTCCTCCATGGCAACGCCCGCCCCGCCGCCCGCCGCCATGACGCACTTCCGCCCGGCGGGGAGGGAGGGAGGGGCGGTGCCATAATGCGCCGGCACACAGCGCCCCCTGGCGGCCCGGAGGATCTACGTCCTCCCCCCGGCCGTGACTCAGTTTCCCCTCCCGCTGGGGAGAGGGACGGAGATGGAGGGGACACGGGTGTGGGGACATGGAGGGGCGGGGGTGGAGGGGACACCTCCGGAGAGGATGGAGGGTAGATACCGCAGGCAGGGGTGGAGGGGGGACACGGCGGATAGGGATGGAGGGGGATACAGTGGATAGGGATGGAGGAGGGATGCTCCATCCCCACCTGGAGTCCTGCGTCCACCTCTGGAGTCCTCAGCACAGGAAGGACATGGACCTGTTGGAACGGGTCCAGCGGAGGGACACGAGGATGCTCAGAGGGATGGAGCACCTCTGCTGTGAGGACAGGCTGAGAGAGCTGGGGGTGTTCAACCTGGAGACGAGAAGGCTCTGGGGAGACCTTAGAGTGGCCTTCCCATATCTGAAGGGGCTCCAGGAGAGATGGGGAGGGACTCTGTGTCAGGGAGTGTAGGGACAGGACAAGGGGTTACGGTTTTAAATTGGGAGAGGGGAGATTGAGATGAGATCTCAGGAAGAAACTCTTTACAGTGAGGGTGGTGAGACACTGGGACAGGTTGCCCAGAGAACCTGTGGCTGCCCCATCCCTGGGTTCAAGGCCAGGCTGGATGGGGCTTGGAGCAACCTGGTGTGGTGGGAGGTGTCCCTGCCCAGGGCAGGGAGTGGAACTGGATGATCTTTAAGGTCCCTTCCAACCCAAATGATTCAATGATTCTAAAATTCTAGGCTACAGGCAGGGAAGGAGGGGGACACG
Source organism: Gallinago jamesoni (assembly GCA_025769975.1). Classification (NCBI taxonomy): domain Eukaryota; kingdom Metazoa; phylum Chordata; class Aves; order Charadriiformes; family Scolopacidae; genus Gallinago; species Gallinago jamesoni. Next base: position 18,799,883 of record JAOQGH010000069.1, on the reverse strand, counting down.
GTGGACAGGGATGGAGGGGGACACCTCAGGCAGGGATGGAGGAGGATATGGAGGTCAGGGACAGAGGAGGATATGGAGGTCAGGGACAGAGGAGGATATGGAGGACAGGGATGGAGGAGGATATGGAGGTCAGGGACGGAGGAGGATATGGAGGACAGGAATGGAGGAGGATATGGAAGACAGGGATGAAGGAGGACACCGCAGGCAGGGGATGGACGATTCCCGGTGAGGAAGGCGGTGGCAGCCGGTGCCGGGAGCCGGTGCCGTGCGCGCCGTCGGTGCCGTGCCGTGCCTCCGTGTCCGTGGGCGGGATCGGTGCCCCCCCTTTCGCCCCCCCCTTCTCCCCCCGCCCCGGGCCGGTTGCCTGCAGAGGGCAGCGTGCGCCCTGCCGTGCCGCTCCCCGGCTGCGAACCGGCGCTGCCCTGCGTCACGGGAGGCTGGCGGCCAACCCCCCTCCCCCCCCCCCCACCCCCCACTACCGACACCGGCGACCGGCACCGGGACCGGCATCGGCAACGACATCCAGACCCAGCACCGCCACCGGGACGTCCTCAGCAGCACCGACGGCGGCACCGGACGGCGGTACCGACACAGCGGCACCGGGCCCCGATCCCGGGCGGTGGGGTGTCCCGTGTCCCGTCCCCGTCCCCCCCCCTCCTTCCCGGTCCCTTGGCCGGCCCGACCGGTCCGCCGAGGGACGGGGAGGCTGCGATCGGTGCCCCGGTAGCGGGGGTGGGCCGGGCTCCCCCCTTTTTTCCCCTCCCGCCCCACTGCGGTGGGGGGGTGGGCTTCATCCTCCCCCCCCCCGGTACCGACCCCCATCCCTCCGGGTCTCTCCATCCTGCGTGAGATTGGCGGATTTTAGGGGGAAAAAACCACAAACACCCCCCCCTCCCGCCCCCCCCCGCAAAATACCCAACTGAAACAACAACAAAAAATATCAGCAATTCCCGGGAAAGTCGGCCCGGAAAGGAATTGCAAAATCCCCGGGGCCGGGATCACCGGGAGGTTGGGCTGGGTTTGGGGTCGGTCGGTGGCACTTTCCCGGCGCCCACCGGCTCCCAGTGGGGAAGCAGCGGGGAAAAAACGGGGGTGTTTTATCCACAGGAAAAGAAAAAAAAAAAAAGAAAAAGAAAAAGTCGCTTGGGATTTTATTCCACCGCCGGCGGCCGGATCGCTTCCTCCTGGAAAAGTGAAGCTGTGGGATCGGCGTCCCGGCGAGATAAAACCTGCGTGGACATGGCAGAGCCCAGCTCCTGCTCCGGACGGGGTTCCCATCCCGTAGGAAACAGGGAAACGCCGCTCGCTTGACGGGGGAATATTGTTTTTAACTGGGATCGGGGCAGGAGTGGGGGGGGGGACACGACACGGGGGTCAACTTGGACGTTCGGCCCTCGGAGGGGATTTCTTCTCCAGTGTTTGGGGTGTTTTTTTTTAATTATTATTTCCCTGAGAAAGCGGCCAAGCCTTTTCCCACCGTGCCGAGCGAGCCTGCGGCATCGCCGTGGGGTTGTTTTTTTGGCTGCGGGGATTGCGTTCTTCCCTGACCCCCCCCTCCCTCCCTCCCTCCCTCCCTTCCCGGAGACCGGCCATGGCGTTGAAAGCCAGAGCGCTTTACAACTTCCAGAGTGAAAACAAAGAGGAGATCAGCATCCAGGAGAACGAGGAGCTCGTCATCTTCAGCGAGAACTCCCTGGACGGGTGGTTGCAAGGCCAAAACAGCCGTGGGGAGACCGGCCTCTTCCCAGCCTCCTACGTCGAAATCCTCCGCTCCCGGTCGGGCTCCAACTACACGGATTATTCCAGCAGCCCGGCCGGCTCCCCCGGCCACGACTCCTCCTTCTACACGACCCCTTCCAACCCCGGCATCTCCTACCAGGGCAGTTTTGAGGACGACGATGATGATGACTGGGACGACTGGGACGATGCTTGCACGGTGGTGGAGGAGCCCCGGAGCGCCCCGGGCACCAACGGGCACCCTTCTCCCAGCCTGCAGTACCCACCGGCGTACGGCCACCACGAGCACGCCGATTACCGTCCCAAGCCGGCGCTGGAGAGGCAGGACAGCATGAGCTCGTCCAAGAGGGGCAGCGTGGTGGGGAGGAACCTCAACCGCTTCTCCTGCTTCGTCCGCTCCGGGGTGGAAGCCTTCATCCTGGGTGACGTGCCCTTGATGTCCAAGATCGCTGAGGCGTACTGCATCGAGATGGGCTCCAAAGGTCCCCAGTGGAGGGCCAACCCCCACCCCTTCATCTGCTCCGTGGAGGACCCCACCAAGCAGACCAAGTTCAAGGGCATCAAGAGCTACATCTCCTACAAGCTGACCCCCAGCAACATCAACTCGCCCGTCTACCGGCGGTACAAGCACTTTGACTGGCTCTACAACCGCCTCCTGCACAAGTTCACGGTCATCTCGGTGCCCCACCTGCCCGAGAAGCAGGCCACCGGGCGCTTCGAGGAGGACTTCATCGAGAAGCGCAAGCGGCGGCTGATCCTCTGGATGGACCATATGACCAGCCACCCCGTCCTCTCCCAGTACGAGGGCTTTCAGCACTTCCTCTGCTGCCGCGACGAGAAGCAGTGGAAGCTGGGCAAACGCCGGGCGGAGAAGGACGAGATGGTGGGGGCCAGCTTCCTCCTCACCATCCAGATCCCCACGGAGCACCAGGACCTGCAGGATGTGGAGGACCGCGTGGATGCCTTCAAGGCCTTCAGCAAGAAGATGGACGACAGCGTCCTGCAGCTGACCAACGTGGCCTCGGAGCTGGTGCGCAAGCACGTGGGGGGCTTCCGGAAGGAATTCCAGAAGCTGGGCAACGCGTTCCAAGCCATCAGCCATTCCTTCCACATGGACCCCCCGTACAGCTTGGACGCCCTCAACAACGCCATCTCCCACACAGGCAAGACGTACGAGACCGTGGGGGAGATGTTTGCCGAGCAGCCCAAGAACGACCTGTTCCTCATGCTGGACACTCTCTCTTTGTACCAAGGCCTCCTCTCCAACTTCCCAGACATCATCCACCTCCAGAAAGGTAAGGGTGGCTTCTTCTTCCCTGGTGATGACCTCTCCCATGTGATGGCCCCACGTGGTTTGGGAGCAGCACAAGGAGTGGGATGGGGATGCAATGAGGAAATCCTGTGCTGTGCAGTGATGGGGATGAGGATGAGGATGGGGATGGGAATGAGGATGAGGATGGAGGCCATTGCCTGTGGTGCCCAGGGGGGCAGCATGGATTACCTTCTGGCATGGCTCCCTGGTCACCCCAGCCCAGAAGAGGCTGCTAAAGCTGTTGGGTCCAAGATCAGGTTTTGCCTCAGGTAGTGCCATGGACTCCATAACTACTGCCCAAAGCACTGTCCGGGGTGGGGTTCAGCGGAGGCTTTGCTCCCTCCAAGCTGGAAGTAGGAGCTGGCATCATTGCTGTTGGCTACAGGATGGCCTGGCCGGCACCTTGTAAGTGAGGGGCTGCGTTGCATCCCCATCCACCACCACTTGTCCCTCCTCATCCTCCCTCCCTGGTCCAGGCAGCGGTTGGGTGGCCAGTGGGGATGCTCGGGGCTGGGACCTGGCCGTGGTTCGGTTGGAGGGGCTGGGATATGGACCTGTCCCTTCTTCCCACCAGCCTCACTGGGTTTCTCTGACCAGGAGGGACATGCTGGACCTTCTGGGGACAACTAGGGTCAAACTCTTCAAAAGCGCATCCATCCCTGCCCTTCCGAGCCCAGCAGGGGTGGGATTGGCACCCTCAGGGCACTCCCTGCATCCCTTCATCCCCTTCTCCTTGCCAGTTCCCTGGGTATTTGCGGGGGGGGGGTCAGGAAGGAGAAGAGGGGGGCCGGGCAGGGCTGAGTGTCCCTTTGTCCCTTTGGTGTGACGCAGCCGGGTGTGGGAGCAGGGACCAAAGTCCACGCACTCCTCCCAGCCCAGCTGCCCGTGGTGGGGAGGGGAAATCCCTAGATTTCGCGGGGGGGCAGGGGTGAAACCAGGGCTGGGCATCCCAGGATGTCTGAGCATCCTGGGGGGGGGGATGTCCAAGCATCTTGGGGGGGTGTCTGAGCATCCGGGGGTTGTCGGTGCATCGCTCCGCGTCCCCGGGGGGGGCCATGAAGGCGAAGGGGGAAGGAGGAGGAGGAGGAGGAGGAGGAGGAGGAGGAGGAAGATGCGATCCAGCCCTGGCTGCTTCCTCGCTTCTCCCTCCTCGCGTTGTTTACGGCGGCGGGTGAAGAGGGGCTGGATCCCATCCGGCAGCGAGGCCACGTGGGCAGAGCGGAAGGCAGGATTTGGCCTCCAACCTTTGCTTCCTCCTCCTCCTCCTCCTCCTCCTAATCCTCTCCGCTGGGAGCCGGGCTGGTTGGTGCGGCGGGAGGGCTGTGACCCCCGGGGTCCGGTGCTCCCAGCAAGGGGGTGGGGGGGTCTAATAAACCCCCCCCCCCCCCCCCCGGGAGCTGCGGGCCAGATCCTGTTTTCAGGCAAACAGCCTCTGGGCTAATGAGAGGGGAGGAATGCAGGGCCGGAGCCAGGCAGGATTCTTTCGAAACCAAGCTGTAAAAATAAATGCAAGGATGGAGGGGAGGGGGGGGGGGAACTGGTGTCAGAGCATCAGCCATCTCTGGGAGGGGAAGATGCTTTCCCAGCCCGCACTGAATGGCCTTCCTGCACGGCCGTGGGGTGGGGTCTCCTGGGACTATTCCTGCTGTTCCTGACCCCCCCCATGGGAAAATTTGGAGGGCAGGCTTGGCTGTGATAACCTTAGCTTTGCACCCCCCCGAGCCTTGGGTCATCACAGAATCACAGAATCTTAGTGGTTGGAAGGGACCTTTGAGATCATCGAGTCCAACCACATTAAAAAAAACAA
>JAOQGH010000069.1:18782340-18794927 GCA_025769975.1 Gallinago jamesoni | reverse complement strand
ACTAAACCCCACACCCACAACCCCACGCACAACACCCCACCACAAACCAATAATCTTGGCCACTAGAGCATGCACCCCTCCAGCAGCCCGGACCCCCAGACCTCCCACTAACGATGAGGCTGACTGTCCCAGTGTGGGGAAAAAGGAGTTGGGGAGGTCAGTCTGGAAGGAAAAGGCTCCTGGTCCTTCCCTGCCTGGAGGAGAGGGATGGGGACCGATGGGCACGGGGAGATGGCAGCCCAGGAAGGAGTGTGTGGATCCCTCCCTTAGTCATTCTGCACCCCCGGTGTCCCAAGGGAAGGGGGACGGAGAGTCCCGCGGATCCGTCACCACCTCACCCTTCCCCTGCCCCGCCAGGCGCCTTCGCCAAGGTGAAGGAGAGCCAGCGGATGAGCGACGAGGGCCGGATGGACCAGGAGGAGGCGGACGGCATCCGCAAGCGCTGCCGGGTGGTGGGCTTCGCCCTGCAGGCCGAGATGAACCACTTCCACGAGCGGCGCGTGGCCGACTTCAAGAGGATGATGCAGTCCTACTTGAGGCAGCAGATCGTCTTCTACCAGCGCGTCAGCCAGCAGCTGGAGAAGACGTTACGCATGTACGACAACCTCTAACGCCACCGCTTGCTGCCCCGCCGAAATCACGGGCTTCTCTACCCGGGCTGAGAACAAGAACGGGCTGAGAACAAGCAGGAACTCATCACGCTAGTGACCAAATAACTTCGGGCTTTCTTCCCCCCTTCCCGGGCGGGCAGGCGGGCAGGCTGCGGTCCTGCGGGGCTGGCCGTGCCACCTACTTTCCCTGGGGACCTCCCACCCCGCTGCGGGTCTGGCGGGGACACGGCGGGGGGGTCACAAGAGAGACGGACGTGGAGGTAGCGGTGCCGGCGTCTCTGCCCAGTGATTTTTAGCTTTCTGAAAACTCACCCTCCTGGAGCAGAGCGGTGGGTCCATCCCAGCCCGCTGGGAGAAGAAATCAAAGCGGTCAACATTTTGCACACTAAAAGCTTTTCTGATGGCGAAAAAAAACAAAAAAACAGAGAAGGAAAAAGATCTTTTATTTGGAAGAGAATGATTTTTTTTTTTTGTCACGAGATATTTTCAATATTTTCCATTTTTCGCAAAGGTTTCTGCAGCATTTTTACCAATCAGTTTTTAAATAGATGCACAGAGGCGAGGGGAAATCTCTTTCTCAAGCATGGCTGTTGACTGGGAAAAGGGAGAGGAAAAAAAAACGGGAAAAAAAAAAAATAATCCCCACAGCCTTTTCAATAAAACCGTCGGTAGAAAAAAAACCCACCTCCTTCCCAGAGATGTCTGTGGAAAACGGAGCCGCTCCAGGATCCTGGGGAAGGCTCCGCATCCGAGCATCCCCTGGCTCCCCGCCAGCTGCCAAAAATCCCTGTGCCCTGGGTGGCGGGGGGGGGGAAGGGGGGGTTGTCCTGCACCCACCACCCTCCCGCTCTCCAAACAACCCCACCGAGGGGCAAATCCTGCCCTGCTTTGCCCGGACCCACGGCAGCACGTCGCCGCCTGGGGAGGCAGCGGGGCTGGCACGGGGGCCTTGTTTTTGAAGGGAAATGGCTGGGATAAATCACAGCGAGGAAAGTGAGGGCCGGCTTGGCCTGGCTCCAGGGTTAAAATTAGCCCTGGCGTGTGGGCCAGCGGGGTATTGTTAAAATAACAGCATCGCTGGGAATGCGACGGGCTGCGCTCCGTCCTCCCAGAGCCCTCCCCAGCCCCAACCCGCAGGGACCAGCACGTCTAAACACAACTGGAGGCATCGCACAGCCTCCATCCAGGGAGGATGCGTTCCTCCTGCATTCCGCGGCTGGGCCGGTCACCTCTGTCATGGTCCCATCCCACCCTGGCCCCATCCCATGCCAGCCTCATCCTACCTTGGCTCTATCCTACTTAGGACCCATCCCAGCCCCATCCCATCCCATCCCAACTTCATCCTCCCCTGGTCCCATCCTATCCTATCCTATCCTATCCTATCCTATCCTATCCTATCCTGTCCCATCCCAACCTTATCCTACCACCGCCTCATCCTGCCTTGGCCACATCCTACCCCACCCTTATTCCATCCCATCCCAACTTCATCCTACCCCAGCCCCCATCCCAGCCTGGCCCTGTCCCATCCCATCCCATCCCACCCTGGCTCCATCCCGTCCCATCCCAACCTTATTCTACCCCATCCCCATCCCACCCTGGCTCCATACTGTCCCATCCCAACCCCATCCCATCCTGGATAAATTCCATTTCATCCCAACCTTATCCTCCCCAGCCCCATCCCATCCTGGCCCCATACCATCCCAATCTCATCCTACCTTGGCTCTATCCCACCTAGGCCCCATCCCATCCCATCCCATCCCATCCCAGTTCCATTCCATCCCATCCCAACCTTATCCTCCCCAGCCCTGTCCCACCCTGGCTCCATCCCATCCCATCCCATCCCATCCCATCCCATCCCATCCCATCCCATCCCATCCCATCCCGTCCCATCCTTGTCCTTCCTAGCCCCGTCCCATCCCATCCCATCCCATCCCCATCCCACCCTGGCTGCATCCTGTCCCATCCCAACCCCATCCCATCCTGGATCCATCCCACCCCAGCCCCATCCCTCCCCAGCCCCTCCAGCAGCAGCAGCAGCTGCGGGAACGGGGCATCGAACCCCCATGCCAACCCCACAGGGGTTAACCCCGTGTCCCCAGCCCCGCTATCTGCACTCCATGACCTCAGTTGTCTTTGCCCCACGTTGAGACCAGATGCTGTGTGGGACAGCACGTCCCCCACCCCCGGTAGCACAATGGGCCCCTGGGTTTGAGCCTGCCACCGCCGTCCCCGGGCGGGCAGCCAGCCTCTGGCGTGGCACGGCCAGCAGCCTCCGGAGCTGTGGTGGCACCCAGCTGTGGCATCCCAGCTCCCCTGGACCAAGCACGGTGGGGGAATGTCCTTCCTGGGGTCCCCCTTTCTGTGTCCCTGGGCTGGTGACACCCTTGGTGGAGGGAGAACGCTGCGAAGAGCCACCTCTGCTCCCTCGGTGGAGCAGGGAGATGCCCCAGCACCCTGGGGGCTCATCCTCCGCCCCGGTGTCCTGGCATGGGGACAGGGGTGGGAGAGGGTCCCTGTGGGCTGCACGTACCCCCTCCGAAGGCTGTGCCTCAGTTTCCCCAAGGGTGGACCTGTGCTCTCTGCGCTGAGTGGGCACCCCCGGGGCGGTGGAGAGAGGGGCTTGGGGGTGCAGCAGTGCTCCCCGCGCCCACGTGGGGTTTTGGGGGCTGCCCCTTACCCGGGACATGGGCTGCTCCTGCTCCGGGTCGCCGCAAATTAAAAATAAAAACCAAACCAAACCAAAAAAAACAACAACAAAAAATTCCAGGGCACGTGGGGCCGAGAGGAAACGCCGGGAACACGGGGCAGGACTCCGCTTCCTCCTCCCGCTTCCCAAGGCTGCTCTCGCGTGGGAAAGCCAAGGCCAAGGGGGGCTTCCAGCTGCTCTCATCTTGCCTCTCCCCACTGCGGAAAGACAATCCGGCACCTTGTGCTGGTTTTATTTTCGTGCCACGAGGTCGTCCCCAGGCTGGGGGGGTGGGTCCTGGAAGGTGGGAATCAAAGGAGGTGGAACCTCCAACCCATCCTCATGGATCCCCCACACCAGTAAGAGCTCAGCTGGGTGGCATGGGCCACCTTCACAGCCATACCAATCCTCCGCCACCCCATAAAAGGTGTCCCCACCCCAGCCTGGCTTGGGGATTGATGTTCTGGGGTGGGAGAACCTCCTCCTGGGTGCAGGAGCAGCCCAGGGGGGACCAGCCAGGCAGCTGGAGGCTGAAGGCTGGGGATGCCCTGGGTGCCCCCCCCCGGACACATCAGCGGCACGGCTACCCTCACCAACCAGCCTGAAAGCGCTCGATAATTTGGGAAATCAGGCCCCAGAGCAGCCCAAGGGGCCGACCTGGCTCTTCCACAAAGGGGAGCAGAGGGTGCAGCTCCCGGTGGGGCGGCCGGGCAGGACGGGACCTGCTGCCGCTTGGCAAAAGCCTACGGGAGAGGGAAGGGCTGCCAAGGGGAGCGGGGGGCACGCTCACGCCTGCTCCCCGGGGCTGGCAGCAGCAGCAGCAGCAGCAGCAGCTGGGGGGCTGTGCCTGGCAGGGGATGGAGCCGAAGTGGGATTTCACCCCCCGAAATGGCCGCGGGGTCCCACCCCCACCCAGCCACAGAGGGGGCGAGAGCGGGCAGATGCCCGTGGGAGGGCACCGGGCGGTGGTGGTGGTGGTGAAGCCGAGGCGGAGGGAGGGAGCCCAGGCTGCCAGCTCAGATCTGTTAATCACTGCACTCCTCAAATATTTCCGAAGCGTGACCCTGACTCGGCTCCTCCAGGCGAGGCAACGAGCCCCAGCTGGTTCCCCTTGGCTGCGGGTATAAATCCCTCCCTCCCCCTCCCACTCTAGGGCAATATTGGGGGGGGTGTTGGTGGTGTCAGTGGTGCTTTTACTGGGGGAATGAGCTGGGACCCACCTTTAATTGCAGCTGGGGTTTGCCTCCCTCCCTCCCCTCCTGCTGAATGCTGCAGCCCTTGGTGCTCTGCAAAGGGCTGCTCTGTCATGTGTGTGTCCCTCCACCCCATCTCCCCCAGACAGAGTTGGGGTGATGCTGGGGGCAGACCCTGTCCCAGCTGTCCGTGCCAGGATGGATAATCCCCTCTGGTCCCTGGGAAGGCTCTGAGCCCTGGGAGGTAGGTCCCGTGCTGCCGTGGGGCTGTGTCTCTGGGCGTGTTGTTGTTTTTTTCTGCAGGAGGGGTGGAGGAGCCAGGCTCTGGGATGCGGTTGTCCCTCTGTCATGGTCCGTCTGTCTGCCTCGGCGTTGCTGGGTGTGGAAATGGAGGCTGGGCTCAATCTGGCTTGAATTTAAATCTGGAGAGCTGGGGCAGGCAGAAGCTGCCTGGGGTGATGATTTCTGGTGTCTGGGGTCCTCCTCTCTCCATCCTTTCCTCTGCTTGCCCGGGCCTGGGGAGCTTTATCTGAGGTGGGTGAGGGGATGCCAGGCTCCTGGGGACAGCCTTGTGCTTGCAGGGGCTCCTTGTCCCCACCTCCTGTGAGGTGACCTGCCTGCACCCTGCTCTTCAACCCCTGGGCTCTGTCCCGTCCTGCCGGGCTTGCTGCCAGCCCAGCCTGTTCTGCAGGCTGTGGGCATGTCCTGCCGGGATCGGGCAAGGGAGGGAGGGCTCCCGGCATCCCGGGACGCTGGCCTTGGCTCGGAGCCCAGCAGAGCTCCTGGGGCTCCTTTCACGATGCAGCAGCCAGCCTGGCTCACAGTTTCCCCGTGTGGGGGAAGCTCCTAGGAGGACCTGGCCACTTCTGGTGAGGTCCTACACCTATCTCTGGAGGGTTAGGTGTCCTGTTCTCCCAGGTAGGGTCTCCTGGAGACCTCTCCTCATCACCTGTCATCCAGGAGTGTCACCTGAGGAGCCCCCAGAACATTCCTCCTAGTTCCCAGAGCATCTCGTAGGACTGGTGAGAGCCACCAGGAAGGTTTTGGGATGGGGGACAGGGAAGTAGGAGCCCTGGGACCACGCTTTGCCTCCCCAAAATGGAGGGGGGCTGCCTGCTCAGGGGGTTCATGCACTTGCTGTGCCTCTGTCCCCAGGAGCAACGTGGACAACGCTGTCACAAGGTCCTGCAGTCTAGGGGGTCCACGGCAGCAGGGCATTTTGGAGGCTGGGGATGTGATGCTCACCCGGGTGCCAGCACTGGCCTGAAGCCTGGCTGGGAAAAAAGTCCCTCCTTGGTTGAACCCCTGCATTTGCAGGGCTACAGCTTTTGGGGGAGGGTTTGAAAGCCCGATGATCCATCCTGTCTGCACTGGGTGGGTGCTGCAAGAAACCTGTTTGGCCTATTGCTTGTTTGCATTTGAATAGGTGCCTGGAAACCGGTTCCCGTCACCCGAGCTGCCACAGACTCTCCTCCTGCTGTGTGTCCATCCCCACCCCACCAGTGGTCTCCAGCTTCTGCCAAGAGCGCTGGCCCTCCCGGAGCTGGTGACCACCACGCCGGTAGCGTTGTGGACCCAGGAGAGGGGTCGGACCACTCTTCTCCCTGCTCGTTTCTTCTGATCTGAGCTCAAATCGGGACCCCAGCGCTGGGCTGAAATCCCAGCAGGGCTGGAGGGACTTCCTGATGGATCCAACCCAGGACACATCCTGCCTTGGGATCTGGCTGGGGGGGGGGGCTTTCCAGCAGAGGAAAAGGCCCTGCTTCTGGGGTTTACAGAAAGAAAGAGTGACTTAAGAACAAACTAGAAGTGAAACTCACTGGCACTTTTGGAGGTGTGGGCTTGTGAGCCCCTGGGTCTGCCCAGATAATCTGGTGGTCGGGCACCGAGGTGCTTTGACCCAGGTGATCTCCTCGGGGTGTCTCAAGATGGCCCAGACGGCAAGGGACACCAGCTATCAAGTCCTCCTTGCGCTTGGGTGGCTCTACTTGGCGATGTCCTTGCTTTCGCTGTGCCTTTTCCTACCATTGAGGAGGTGGTGGCAGGTCTGTCACCTCCATCCTGTCACACCTCCGTGACGTGAGTCACGGTCTTCTTGTCTCTCTGCAGCTGGGTGTCTTCTGGCTCCTACCCTGTTTGCTGCCACCCCGTGTTTCCCCGTGGTGACTCCAGGCTTTGCTTTAGCCTGGCGGTGGGCTGGATCTCCTCTGGGTCTGCCTTTTACTCCCTGACTCAGGCCTCCTCAGAAGTTGATCCAGGTGCCCTCAACGCCTTCTTACAGCCCCTCTTCCACCCTTCCTGGTGCTCCTGTGCCTGCTGGTCCCCACTTCACCCCAACCTTGTGTTTCTCTGAGCTCACGGACTGGGCACAGCAGTGTCTCCTTGCCACCATGGTGCAGGGACATCTCCCTCCTGGGAAGCACCCATGGGTGCAGGTTCCCTGCCTGCATCTTGGGGTTGGGGTGGGCTTGGTTGGTGGTGCTGCAGAAGAAATGACTCTGGTTGTGTCCTGGGACAGTGGCTCCCTGGGGACAGCAGCCTTGCTCTGGGTGTCGTGTTCTTGCTTTAAAACTGTGGGGAGAAGGTGGTGGAGGAGGAGGGAGGTAGGTGTGAGACACCAGGAGAAACACCAGTGGCTGTAGGTGCAGAGAGAGGTGTCGGGGGGGATGAGGGACCTGTTATCAGCTCCCCATGAATAGGGCATGTGAGTTCATGGGCATGGCTGGCTCTTGTCAGGCAGCTGTGCACATCTGGGCCCCCCTTGAGGGTGGGGGGGACACGGCACATCTGGCAGGGCAGCTGTAAGCATCTTCTCTGAACCTCTGCAAGCTTTATAAACCAGCTGGGCAAGGAAGGGTGCAGCCCAGCTTCAAAACCTCCTGAACTGGGGTGGTTCTGGCCCATACTGGGGTGAGAAGGGTGGGGCTGCACCTCTGCGTGAGCAGGAGGTTTTGGGGTGGTGGGCACAGAGCCTCCCGGGGAAGGCAGAGATGCTGTGCTGGCTCCTGATGTGAGGAAGCCAGAAGGTCTGGCCAGGAAACTTCTGGCTGTGGTTTGTCCATCCCGTGGCTGGGCAGGAGCCCCCCAACCCCAAGACCCTCAGCCCTTCTCCAGGTGGGTAGCACCAAGGCTGGACCTGATCCTACCCCAAGCCGTCCTGTGGACCCCAAATTAAGGTGAGTGGCTGTGTTGGGGGTTTAAACCCTGCCAGCAGAGCGTGGCCCTGGAGAAACCCCCATCAGTGCCGGCGTTTTCCAGGTTACTGCCTGTCCTCCCCTGACCCTGGGAAGCGTGTGTTTCCCAGCAGCAGGAATACAACCTCGAGCCTTAAAAAAAAAAAAAAAAAAAAACCTGCTTTGCTTTTCAGTGCTCCTTTACAAAATAGGCCACGTCCCTTCTATTTAATCCCCGGGTGCGAGGCGAAAACCAGTTGGAAGGAAAACACGGAGGATGCTTCCAAGGAGGGGGTGGATGCCACCAGCTTCGCCGCAAACCCCCTCCCAGTTCCTTGCTGGGGGGGATGTGCTGAGCAAAGAGAATGGATGTGCTCGCTCGGAGGCGGTGGGGAAGGCAGAGAGTTGGGGTTAATCTGGAAGAGGGAGGCGATGGCACTCCCTCTGCTCCTCAGGGAGAGGTTGTCCTGACCTTCTGGGAGCAGCACCACGGTGGCGTGGGCAGCCCGGTCACCCTGTCCCCATTTAACAGATGGGAGAGGATGTGATTTGCCTCCAAGCAGAAGGAAACATTATTTTTTTTTCTTTTTTTTTTTTTTTCCTTCCCTGCTCTGGATGGGGCAGGAAGAGGATTTTGGAGGTGGGGAGGTTGCAGCAGGGAAGCAGGTGGCAGCCTGCAGGGCTTGGCACCCATTGCCACGGGCTGCCTGGGGCCAAGAGGGCTCAGAGGTGCCAGGGCTGCCCACTGCTGTGCCCCGTCTCACCCACGCTGTGGGGCAGGCTGGGGGACGTGGGGATGCCCGGTGGGACGTGCCAGCACCCACCAGCTGGTGTGATTTACGGCTTGGCAAAGATCTGGCACCACAAAGGCAGCCAGGAAAAGGTCCAAGCAAACATCCCAGCTCTGCCAAGATGGAGGTGCTGGTTTGGGGAGGGATGGTGGGATGGATTTTTTATTTTTTTTTTTACCCCGGGTAAGAGGGGGTGAGAATGTAAAACAGCCCCCCGTGGGTTCACTTCAGCTTCCCACCGGTGTTGTGAGAGCAGGATGTGCCCTGTGATGAGCTTCCCAGCTGCAGCGATGCAGGGTATTATTGTTGGGTCCCATCCTGAGCTCCGCGCTCAGTTTTTCCTCTGCTTGTCCTCAGACAATTTCTATTTAAGTTTTCAGGACTCCATGCCGGGGAAAACTTGAGCGGGAGCCCAGAACTGGGTCCATTACCTCCAAATGTCGCTCGGCGGCTTGCTGGGCTCAAAAAGGGCCTGGCGAGGAGCTGAGACGCGAGGGAGGCGGCTGATGAAAACTGGGATGCACCCCAGGGACAAAAAAAAAAAGGCACTTTTATTTCTGTTTACTTCTGCCGCGCTGGAGTATACAGTGGAAAACCGCCCTGGCTCTGGTTCTCCGCTCTCCTCTCTGGTTTCACGCTGCCCAGGTGAGCTCCTGTCGTCCATCCATCCCTCCCTCCATCCATCCCTCCCCACCGAGGGCATCCTACCTGTTGTGTAAATCCCCCCCCCCCGACCCCGGTGTGATCTGCTTTATTAAACACACAGCAAGGACGCAGTGGAAGAGCGTGGCGGATGGTTGTGTTGGGTTTTTTTTTTGGTTTGTTTTTTTTTTTTTTTCCCTCCTCCAAGTGGGTGGGGACTCCTTAAATTCCCCTGGCATTGGCCACAGAGTTTTTTCCGAGCCTCTGCTCCAGTGTCTCAGCCCGCCTAGCCCTGGGGAATTTGGGCAACTTCATCCCCCAGCCTGACTCAGCCCCAGCCGCTCCTCCTGCGGGGAGCTCTGGCAAACACCCCTGTGGCAACTGGTGCTGCTCTTGGAGAAGCCACCAATGGCCCAGTGGGGGACTGGTGCCATCGGGTCCCCTCCAGCACTGTGGCCACTGTTGGGTGGCCCAAATGAGTAGCCAAAGTCAGCGTTTCCCCAAGGATGCTCAGGTCCCCACTTGCCTGTGCGGTGCCCCCTCCCCTGCCCAAAGCCACCTGGAGATTTGGGGCTCCCAGGTGGGCTGGACCAGCAGCCCCCGTATCCCCAGGGTCCTCCTGCATCTGTGGGATGCCAGCTCCCATGGAGGAGGAGGAGGAGAGCTGGGAGGAGGTGGCTGGCGGTGCTCCAGGAGGGTCTGGACCACCAAGTGGTCTCGTGCCCCCACGCCTGAGACCATCACACCCAGTACTGGTTGTTTTTCAAGGGGGGGTTGGAAGTCCGGCAGTACTGGAGGAGCTCAGGGTCTGGTGGTGCCCCAGGACCTGTGCCCTTGGGTGGGGGACCTGTGCCCTTGCCCTCCAGGGCGTTGACAGTTGTTAAGGGGATGCCTTGGTTGGGGTCCGTCCTCCGGAAGGTCTCCTGGTCTGGCACGGCCCCGTTCTTGGTCTTGGAGGAGGGGGTGCCCTGGACGTGGTGCTTCCCTGTCTTGTTGCGCTTGTGCAGGTAGAAGAGCAGGGGCAGAATGAGGGCAAGCAGGAGGAAGATGAGGCAGATGGGGATGATGATGCTGAACATGTTGGCCTCAATGAAGCTCAGGAAGGTGCCTCCCTCCACGGGGCTGGGGCTGGTGGTGACACCGGGGCCCAGCCAGGCAGTGGAGGGTACACCCAGCTCGCTGGCGTTGGGGCTGCTCTGTGCTGTCCCCTGGGGATGGGACGCTGGGGGAGATGGTGCCCCTGGGGCTGCGAGCAGGGTGACACCGTAGGCTTTTGAGGCGTTGTAGGGCTCAATGCTGTACCCCAGGGATGCCAGCGCTGGTGGCACGCCAGCAGCTGCCAGCTCAAAGATGAAGCTGTCACTCTGAAGGGGCTGGTCAGCCTTCCCAGCATCCAGCATCTCCAGCCCAACCAGCCCTTGCTCCAGCTCGCTCTGGCTGAAGGTCTCGATCGGTGTGATGGGTTGTCCTGGGTCCCTGGAGGCCCTCACGAGATGGCTGCCATGGGGTGCCCTGCGGATCTTGAAGACTGGGACGCTCTTGGTGCGGTTGGCCAGCTCGCTGGCATCAAGAATGCTGGTGTCCAGGAGGGCCGTGGTGCCCCTGGGCCACACGCTGCCTGGCCGAGCCTTCACCAGAGCACGGACAGTCACATTCACCACCCCAGTCCTGTTCACTGCCCGCGACATGGCAAGGAACTGGAAGTTGTCCTCAGGAGAGGTGAGGTCGGTGAAGGTGAATGTCACCTCCCCACGGTCCAGCTGTTTCTGTGAGAAGCCCCGAGCTGGCTTTCGGTTGACCTGCACTTGGCCAAACCTTGGGGCCCTGGTGATCCTGTACAAAACATTACCTGCCCCTACCTGCGTGGTTCCCAGGAGGTGATGTTGGGACACCAAGGCTCTGTTCAGGTCTTGGGGCACTTCCAGTAGCACTGGGCTGGCCGTGGTGCTCACTGCAGGCAGCACCTCGATCTCCAGTGAGGTCATGGTGGGTGGGTGGTGGCCATCAGAGAGGCTCAGGGCTAAGGACCCTGGGGCATGACTCCCAGTGGCAACAAACACCACGTGGCCTGCGTTGACATCTGCTTGGGTGAAGCGGTTGATGGGCTCCTGTGGGCTGTGTGCATTGGCCACGTGGCCAGTGAGGGGTCTCTGGAGGATGCTGTATACCATCTCCTCTGGGGAACCTGATGGGTCTGCTACATCCAGGTATTCTTGGGACAAGGTCACCACTGAGCCTGGTGGGACCCGCAGCACTTCTTGCCGCTTCACCACCTGTGGTGGCTTGCTGCTGCTACTGGTCACTGTTATATTGAAAGCTTCGGAGATGACCACCCCTTCCTGGGGAGGACGGATGGACTGCTGTGCCTGGGGCCGGAGCCAAGCTTTAAATCTGAAACGGTCTTCAGAGATGTCATCTCCACCATGGGCATACGCCAGGCGTCCTGTGGCCAGGTCTGACTGCAGGAAGAATGGCCGTGACTGCTCCAGGGGCACACCAGACACCAAGAGCTGCCCATGAGCCGGCAGCCCTGTCACCAGGAAGACAACATCATGCGCAGCCCTCTCGGGGACTGGGATTTGGCTTAGAAGGTTGGAGGCGTCCAGCACCGAGGTGTTGATCTCAGCCTGTTGAGCCCTTGAAAGCTGGAGACCTGGGAGGAAAAGGGAAAACCCAAAAGTCTGTCACCTCTGGGAAAAGCCAGGGTCTGCTGGAGAGGAGAGCAGACCGGGGCGAGAGCAAGTTACAGCAGAAGAAGGAGGATTGCAAAGAAATGGAGAGGGATGAGAAACAACTGGGACTTCTCAGTTTGGTAAGATGATAGAGGAAGGAATTGCATGGAGAGTCAGCAAAAAGATGGTTGCAATTTTAGATGTTGCCTGACATAACAGCAAAGCTTGTTGCCGGGTGGCTGAGAGAAATGACTCAATGGTGTCTTCAGAGAAAGAAGCACTCCTGAAGCTGGTACAATCTCCCCCCTGAGACAGGGGACGCAGTGCAAACTTCAGTTGGGGTGGTTTGTCCCTTGCTTCTCCCTTCCTTCTTTACCTGCATTTCTCCATAGCTGGGTCGAGCGCTGGGGACACTTGGCCTCGAAGGAGATCAGCACAAGGAGGATGAAGGAATCGGAGATGGTTGTGGGAGCAACCACGCGGAAGCGGATGGCATCTTGGGCGAGCCAGAAGGGCTTCTCTGGCAGCTCATGCTGGTAGAAAATCAACCCGCTGTCCACCTAAAAATTAAAAAATCCACCCTCAATGAGCTCTGCTAAATGGCATAAATACTTGGAGCAGGCGATAGCATGTGGTAGGTGGGTGCATTTCATCTCTGCTGTGATGGGTGCTGTAGCGGGGGGGGGGAACCTTAGTGATCATGGAATCATGGAATTGTCAGAGTTGGAAGGGACCTCTAGACATCATCCAGTCCAACTCCCCTGCCAAAGCAGGGTTGCCCAGAGCACATCACTCAGGATGGCATCCAGGTGGGGCTTG
>JAOQGH010000069.1:18760471-18777365 GCA_025769975.1 Gallinago jamesoni | reverse complement strand
GTTCCAGAAGGACAGGGAACTGCTGGAGAGGGCACAGCAGAGGGCTACAAAGATGATGAGGGGCCTGGAGCATCTCTTTTATGAGGAGAGGATGAGGAACTCGGGGCTTTTTAGTCTGTAGAAGAGAAGGCTGAGGGGGGATCTGATCAACACCTATAAATACTGAAAGGGTGGGTGTCAGGAGGATGGGGACAGGCTTTTCTCAGTGGTGCCCAGGGACGGGACAAGAAGGAACGAGCACAAACTGGAACATAAGAAGTTCCACCTAAACATGAGGAGGAACTTGAGGGTGGCAGAGCCCTGGCAGAGGCTGCCCAGGGAGGTGGTGGAGTCTCCTTCTCTGGAGACATTCCAAACCTGCCTGGACACGTTCCTGTGGGACCTGCTCTGGGTGGACCTGCTCTGGCAGGGGGGTTGGACTGGATGATCTCCAGAGGTCCCTTCCAACCCCGTGTGATTCTGTAAAACAGAAGGTGGGACATCCAGGTGAAAGTAACTCGCTTCTGAGATGGGTGTAAGGAGGGGGGCGGAGGCTGCCGAAATAATTAGGTGTTTCCAATCTCTGCTGATGAATCTGGGGCGAGCTGCTCTTTCGTGCTGCCAGGGGTTACTCCGGGCGCCTGGGGAAGGGGCGAGCAGGCTGCCCACCCTCAGGAACGGAAGGGTGAAGGAAGGAGCCCCCGCTTGCCGCCGTGGCAAGCCCGGGGTGCGGGAGGGACCGAGCGGTGGTGCGGGGCGATGCTCCCATCTTGCGGACGGTTTCGGCATCGGCGGCGGGGAGGGACGGGGGTGAAGAAGGGGAGGGACGGCACAGCCCGGTCTCCGCCTCCTGCCAAGTCTCGTCCCGCATGGAAACCGCCTCCCCTTCCCCGGAGCCCATCGCCCGCCTCTGGTCTGGTCTGTCCCCGCAGCTCCGCTGTGTCCCCGCACCAGGAGGAAGCTCGGAGGGGGTCCACCACCCCCCCATCCCCCCCCTGTGGTGTCCTAGCGCTGAGCACCCAGGGCCTGCTGCCCATCCCCATGGCATCCCACTCTCCACGATCCTCCGGAGCATCCAGAAAGCCCACCACATCCTGGGCTGCATCAAGGAAAGCATGGCCAGCAGGTCACGGGAGGTGACTCTACCCCTCTACTCTTCACTCGTGAGACCCCACCTGGAGCTCTGTGTCCAGCTCTGGAGTCCTCAGCACAGGAAGGACATGGACCTGTTGGAACGGGTCCAGCGGAGGAACACGAGGATGCTCAGAGGGATGGAGCACCTCTGCTGTGAGGACAGGCTGAGAGAGCTGGGGGTGTTCAACCTGGAGAAGAGAAGGCTCCAGGGAGACCTTAGAGCAGCCTCCCAACATCTGAAGGGGCTCCAGGAGAGATGGGGAGGGACTCTGTGTCAGGGAGTGTAGTGACAGGACAAGGGGTAATAGTTTTAAACTGGGAGAGGGGAGGTTTAGATTAGACACCAGAAAGAAATTCTTTGCTGTGAGGGTGATGAGACACTGGGACAGGTTGCCCAGAGAAGCTGTGGCTGCCCCATCCCTGGAGGGGTTCAAGGCCAGGCTGGATGGGGCTTGGAGCAACCTGGTTTGGTGGGAGGTGTCCTTGCCCAGGGCAGGAGGGTTGGAACCTGATGATCTCTAAGGTCGCTTCCAACTCTGACCATTCTATGATCCCACCCTTACCTGCAGGCCAGCGTTGACCCTCAGCCGAGGTCCCTTGGAGCTGCGGGGCAGGATGGTGACGAAGAGGGTCCTGGGCTGACTGTGCCGGTCCATCTCGGAGGCGTTGGCCAGGAGGGTGAAGCTGTCAGCCTGGGCCCGGGGGCCGTCCTGCCTGTACTGGATGCGCTGGTTCTCCACCTGTGGGGCAGGGGCTGGGTGACCCTTCTGGGAGGGCACAGGCCACCAGCCCTACTGGGGAGGGGACCTGTGCACTGGCCTGGGAGGAGGGAGGGAGGTGCCTGCTGCTTGCTTTGGGGCATCCCTGTGGGATGGATCCAGCACAAAGAACAGGGAGGAGGATTCCCCTGGGAAGCTCTGCCTGTATCCCATATCTCCAAGACCATTTAAGCACACCCTGGGGGTTGATGCACACCCCCAAATGTCCTGAGACCCTCCATCCCAAGGGCAGAGCTCTCTGATGGGGAGAGGAGCCCCCATAGCCCTCCCCAGCCTCCCAGTGCCTCTGAGGGCTGGAGCCCACCCTTGGGCTCTTCCCAACCCCCCTGGGAAAGCAGCATGGTGGGCAAGTGGGCAATGTTGGCTGCTCTACCTGGCTCCAGGTGAAGGTGTGTAGGCCACCATCCTCAGGCCGCTCGCTGTTCAGGAGGGTGCCAAACCGGGGGGGCTCGAGCACCTTGAACTCCACACCAAGAGCCCTGTAGTAGGTGTTGGGGATGTGGAGGATGCCCGTGGAGAGGGTGACAGAGCCACCTCCTGGCACTGTGATGTTGCGGACCTCCAGGGGGACGGCGATGGGGAGCACGACCAGGCTCACCACCACCCCCTCCAGCGGGTCTGCACTGCTGGCTGTGATGTCCACGACAAACCGGTCACGTTCCACCTCTTGCTTGGAGTGGAGGTAGAGGACTCTCTCGTTGTTGATGTCCTCCTGGGTGAAGGACTGGATGGGGTCCAGGCTGGGCTGCTCATTTGAATCTTGGCTGTGCTGAAGCATTGCCAGGAAGCCAGAGACTGGGGGCCTTCTCACCAGGTAGACTATGTCCTGGGGAGGGATCTCTTCGTGGGCCACCTGGGAGTGTAGGAGAGACAAGGCATGAGTTGGGGGCTGGTGCCTGGAGGCTGGGGTGCCCCACAGATGTGTCATCCCCCAAACTTTGCTGTGGATGAGCTGTAAGAGTCACCTTGCTGCCAAGGCTATGTCTGAACCCCCTTGCCTCCACCCCTGGGGGCAAAGCCTGACATGGGTACGAGTCCTTTGCTCTGGGCAGGTGGGATTAAAATTGAGTCCTACCTGTGTCTGGCCTGGTTTGGTGAAGTGAAGTGATGCAGGTTTGGGGAATGACTAAAGAAGGGGATACTCACCAGTAAGTACTCCTCCTTGATCCCAGCTCCTTCCCCCTGGAAGACATGAATTTCTTTGTGGTTGATGATGTGCAGGGGGCTAGGATGAGTGTCCAGGAACACACTGATGGCCAGCGTGTCCTCCACCGCCACCTCATTTGCTTCTACAGTGAACTGGAGCTCATCCCGGGTGTTCCTGCTCCCATTGTGGCGGTAGGAGATCTCTCCTGCTAGCAGGTCCCTCTGGGAGAAGGCCATGACTGGCTGCTCCCCTTTCAGCACGGTCCCCCACCTCGGGGGAACCGTTATCAGAAACCGTATCTCTTCATCTGACCTGATGTCCATGTTGGTCTCCAGGCTGAGGACAGAGGAGTCAATGGTCCCTTGGCTGCCTTGGTGGATGACTAGTCCGGTGTTGTTGACTATTTTGATGTAGGGGTCTGATGCCTGTACTTCCAGGAGGGCTGTGGTTTGGTGGAGGCCATCTGAGACCTGTAGCTGGATCCAGCCCCGGTCAGCCCCTGAATGGACAAAGAGGATCTTCTTCTTCCTCAAGTCATCCTGTGTGAACCGATAGAGCTGGTGGCTTCTATCATCAACTGACACGATGCTGCCAAACAAAATGTCCTTCCTCGCCAGCACCAGCTGTGTGTCGGAGAAGCCAGAGTCCTTGTCAGTGAAGGCAATGTCATCTGTTGTCAGCAGGTGCTGCCCATTGCGCACCACATTGAAGACCTTGTTCACCACCTGGACTGGGGTGTGGTCGTTGACGGGTTGGATGGAGACCCTGAAAACACCTCTTACCTCCTCGGCTTCGGGCTCAGCACTGCCCTCACCCTGCCTGATGGCTACGAAGGGGATGTCGTCCTCCAGGGTCTCGGAGTCATCGTGCTGGTAGAGCAGCCGGCGGTGGAGGATGTCGTCGTTGGTGAACTCTGTGATCTCCTCTCTGGAGGCCCAGCCATGGGACGCAGCCCAGGCCAGCCTCCCATGTGCTGGCCCCTCAATCACTTCGTAGAGGTAGTCCATGCTGTTCACGCTCTGTACAAACAAGTGGTCCTTGGAAATGACGGCTTGTCCCCCTTCTGGCACAGTCAGGAGGACGTTGGTCAGGGCTGGTGCATCAGGGTCCCCACCAATGCTGATTGTGTAGGTATAGAGGGGAGAGTGCTGCTCGCCAGCACGGACTTGAAACTGGAAGGTGTCCTCAGCTTGCTGAGAGTTCCTGATGGTGGCACTGTAGCTCAGGTGGTTTCTTTGCAGGTCATCTTGGGTAAATCCAAAGCCTTCAGTCAGCCTGTTGCCGAGCAGCTCCAGGTTTCCCTTTTTGGGAGCCTGGATTATCACATAGTGGAAGGGGACTGGGGCAGCGTTTGGATCTTCCAACATTGCCTCCAGCTCCTTACTGGTGATATTTCTGTGCCGCTTGTTCTTCATCTGGAGAGGGACCATAGTCTTCATCTTAATGGTGGCTCTTGCAATCCTTATGAGAAAGGTGTTGTTTTGCAAGACCTTCTGCCCCACCTGGACTTCAAATCCCAGCTTCTCCACAACATCTTCCAGTCGGTGCTCTGGATCGGTGCTGAAATACTGGATGCGCCCTTGCTCCAGGTCTTGCTGGTGGAAAGACTCGACTTTTTTCCATTCCCCTCCCATGCTCCCTTGCTTCTGGACCTCACCGAACCTTAGGGGCTCAGTAAGGACATACAGAATGGCGACGCGTTGCTTCACGGCGTTGGTCTCCACTGACAGGTTGGCTGTGGTAATGCGTGCAGCCCCTCCTTGGGGGACCGAGAGGCCGGTGTTGTTGCGCAGGTGGATGTCGGGGTCAATGGCGAGGATGCTCAGGGTGGCAATGGGGCTTGGCACGGTGCCGTCACTCACCTGCAAGGTGAGTTGCGAGTTTGTCCCACTCTGGTGCACGTAAACTATGTTGCCTGCTTCCAAGTCCCTGCAGGAGAACTCTTCGATGGGCACTCCGGGGTGGAAGTCATACTCCACATAACCCTCCTCCATCTGCTGGCTGCCGTGCAGCTGGAATTCGAGGTCATCGCAGGACGTGTCGTCATCAAGGACTTGCAGGATGTCCGTGGTCAGGTGTTTTCGTGTGTGCTTCAGGATTGTCATGTGGTTCCCATGGGGAAAGATCACCTGTGGGGGATCGTTGATGGGGTTGATCATGATGGGCAGCAGGTACATCTGCCCCTGCCGCAAGCACTCTGGCACCCCTTGCTGAGCAGTCACTGTCACCTCTAGCATCAGCTGGTCCATTGGCCCCTCGGAGCCATCATGGACGTATCTGACTTTCCTATTTACAATATCCAACAAGGTGAACTTCCTTCTGCTCCTGGACCCGGGAATGTCCAGCTCCAGCTGGCCGTGCCTGGGGTCGTTGGTGATGCTAAAGAGGATTTGGGAATGACGGATGTTTGCAAGGCTCAAGTCTACCGTTGGCTGGGCGTGTTTCCACTCCAGGTAGGTCATGCCTCCTTCAGAGACAATGAGGGGGCTGATGTGCAGCAGCTTGCTGATGTTGGCGAAGGCAGGTGGGAAGCTGTTGTCTGGCCGGCATGGTTCTACCACCAGGCCCGGTGCTCCCGACCAGATATCTGGAGGTGGTGAGGTGGGTGCCTCATCCTGCTCGTACACCTCGTCATAGTCCCAGTAGTGATCCTGCTTTCCGCAGCCTGGTGTGATGTCCTTTGTGATCACAGCATCTTGCAGGCTCCTCCTCTGCAGGTTTATCCGCAGGTCCTCCAAGCAGCCAACAAATGAGCTGTTGGTCATGGTCCACACTGAGGTGAAAGAAAGATGGTGCTCCCTCAGCCTTTGCAAAGCTTTTTCATTCATGCCTCCAATGAAGAGGTT
The DNA here is from genome assembly GCA_025769975.1 of Gallinago jamesoni. Lineage (NCBI taxonomy): Eukaryota > Metazoa > Chordata > Aves > Charadriiformes > Scolopacidae > Gallinago > Gallinago jamesoni. The sequence continues at coordinate 18,771,480 of JAOQGH010000069.1, read as the reverse complement.
TCCCTGAAGGTCCAGGTAGTTGTTGATGCCCCGATTTGATGTGGATGAAGCGTAGTAATCAATCAGGATCTCAAACTTGTGGATGTCCGTGTAGACTTTGACATAGTGCTGCTGCTCATCGCTGATGAAGACGTTGTTGTGCAGGACGATGATGCCGTTCCCCTTCTCAACAAACCCTCTCAGGCGCCCGTTGGAGATCTCCAGGTAGAAGAAGTCATTCTCCAGCCCTGCATGGTAGATGAGGGGTGCCTGGGTGATGCTTGTTGTTATCACGAATTCGATGGTCGCTTCCTCCCTCGCATGCCACGTGGGAAAGGCAATGTAGGAGTGTGGCCCTGGGAACCCGAAGGGGTCCTCGGGCTCCGCAGAGAATTGTGTGCTGCACCCTTCCTGGACCCGGTGGAAGATCTTGGAGCTGCCATCAGAGGACAGTGGCGAGAGGACATCCAGGCCATTGAACGTCACTAGGTGGAGGCAACCTCTGAAAGGCGAGCTGGCCTCGGCGAGGTATGGCAGGTCAAGGTTGCCTGTCCCACCAGCATAGAGGCCGTACTGGATGTCCAGCTCCCGTACGGGTCCTGCGATGTCCGCGGAGCTGTTGAAGAGGTTATCGATGGTCAGCGTCATCTTGCCATCTTCCACCAGCAGCTCCACATCATGCACCGCCAGGTTATTGAGCTGCAGCTCTGCTGGGGACTGCAGCGTCACCTCCTCTGAGCCCAGCTGCAGCCTGGCCTGCGGGGAAGGACATGGAAAGCACTCAGCTCAAGGTGTTATCTGCAGCAAAGGAGACACCTCTCCACCTCCCAGAAATACCTACTGAAGCGTGGGCTGTTCCTGGGGGCTTCACAAGTGCTTTGGTCCCTCTGTTCTCCGCTGTCTGTCCTGCCCTCTCCCTCCTCTGTGCACGTTCCTCCCTCCCCAGCAGGATCCCCCTGTGGGCATGCCTTCTCCATCCCACTCTCTGAATTTCTCTCCTTTTTCACTCTTTCTCAGCATAGCCCCGGTCTCAGGGTGGTTTCTCTGGGGTCCTCCATCTCCTAGTCCTGCTGCCCCGCCGCTGGGCTTTCCCTCTCCCCCCGTGGAGGAGCCCTGCCAGATGTTGGCTCCTCTTTCCCTGCTCCATCCTGCCCACCGCCCTCCATCCCTGGGAGCCGGCGGGGGAAATAGCAGGCTTTGCTCCCCACAGCCAGCAGCCTGGAGCCCACCTAAGTAGAGGGTGAGCCGATGGACCTGAGACACGGGGTCTGCAGGAAGGAGATCTCTGGCCAGCTGCTCGCTTGCTCTCCTGTTTTCCTTCAGATGTGGTTGGTGGCCCAGCCCGGGCTGCAGGAGAGACAGGATGTGCGTCTCGGATGCTCCCTGCTCTTTTCCTTCATGGTGGGTGCCAACACCACAACCACAAGAAGGGGAATTTTATTCTTCCCTCCTCATCCCTTCCCACGCCCTGGCTGGGCTTGGCCGGGAAGGGGGAGACCTCTCCTTCCTCTGGATGCTCTCAGCTCACCCCTTCTCCTCACTAACCCCTTGTGCTGGGGGGGTTCTCTGCACCGTGTCTGACCGTGCAGGGCACGTGAGGTGTCGGTGCCTGGTGGGTGTCACCACGATGCTCCCTGGCCGGTGGGTGAGGAGGTTCTCCCAAGGTTCTCCTGTTTCTCCCAAGACTACGTCCAACCTCCCCTTCAACCCTTAACCTCCGCTGGCAGGGATCTTGGCAGGTTCTGCCCCTTCCATCCTTGGAAGGTCCTCCCCTGACCCTTGGACCCCATCCCTGTGGGAAGTCGCTGACCTGCAGGGTGCCGGCTCGCAGCTGGAGCAGGAGGTGGTCGGGCTGGCCGGCGGCCAGGAAGAGCAGCCCGTTGCCCTGGCTGGTGTACAGCTGCAGGCGGAGCCGCACCGTGCGGGAAGCGTCGGCCAGCGGCATCTCCACGTAGCCGTCCCCGAAGAAAGAGGCTGGAGAGAAAAGGGAGAGGGTCAGGCAGGGAAAGACTCCCCCTTCCCCCCCCCCTGCCATGAGCCCCGTCTGCGTGGGGGCTGTGAATCTGAAGTCCCCCAAGCCCATCCATCGGTCCTTCCCCGTTTGCCCTGTGACAGGGAGCCCAGCAGCTTGGAAAAAAACTCAGGCGAGCCTGATTTATTTTTTTTTTTTTTTTTCCCAGGGAAAGGGGTTCCTAGGGGCTGGGTGGTGAGGAAGGGGTGGTCCTTCTCTTTGCCCCTGCAGCGTTTTGAGGAACCTCTTTCCTCGACCAGCGCCGGGAGGCAAACCATTACCCTAAGGAGCCCCTCTCCCACTTCTGCCACAGCCCCCTCCCTTGGGAAGAACCCCATCCCATCCAGTGCCGTGCCTTGTCTGGTGCCAGTCACTGCTGAAGGCTGCCTGGGAGCCCTGGGGATGCCATCAGCTCAGCCCACACAGTGCTCGACTCCTCTCCCTCTTCTCCACCCCTTTCCAACCCCTCTCCTGTACCATCCCTGGTGTGCGACAGATGCAGGGCGGTGCTGGAGGACTTGGTGCCCGTGCCTGCCATCTAGACGTGGGTACGGGGCCGGCTGGAAGCCTCGGATAAGCTGGGCACCCGAAGCTGCAGCTGGAAGGTGTCCAGCCCCCAGCACGTACATCGTCCTCGCCGGGACTCAGCGCAATGGCATGTGGTCACGAAATGACAGACTGTGTCACAGGGCACAGGCGGGGAGAGGGCAGAATAAAAAGCACAGGGAGTGGCAAGGCTTAATTTTAGAACTCTTGTACTTCTTTTTTTTTTTGTGTTTTTTTTGTTTTTTGGGGTTTTTTTTGGGGTGTGTGTGCTGCACGCATGTTGCACACGTGTGTCTGGAACCACTCATCCCAGTTACGCTCCAGAGCATCTTCATTAACCCAGCGCTTGCAAAAGCGTAAACACTGGGAAGACCTGTGAGTTGTAAATGTTTGGCGAGGATGTGTCGAGGCCGGGGGGGGGGAAAGGGGGGGAACACATGGATTTTTCAATCCATATGTAGTCACAGGCTGCAACGCCTGCTGTGCTGGAGTCCATCCCTGCGGAGCTTGCCTGCAAGGCTTCACCAGGGCACTCGTCATGGTCGGACCCACGCTTGGGTTTGGGGTCCCACGAGCCACTTTGAGGGGCTGTGAGGTGATGAGGATGAAGCTTGGGCTTCTCCCAGGGTTCCCAGCCCAACCCCTGCTCCCCTTTTGGAGGAGGCAGGGATGGAGGTTGGGTGCTGGGATGAAACCCAGCCCCCGTGTATGGTGAGGTCTGGGTATAAACCAGTCCCATCTACTCCATGCTAGTGACACCCCATCTAGAGTATTGTGTCCAGCTCTGGAGTCCTCAGCACAGGAGGAACATGGACCTGTTGGAGTGGGTCCAGAGAAGGCCACAAAGGTGCTCCAAGGGCTGGAGTCCTTCTCCTGTGAGGACAGGCTGAGAGAGTTGGGGTTGTTCAGCCTGGAGAAGAGAAGGCTCTAGGGAGATCTTATAATGCCAGTACTTAATCTGCCAGTACTTAAAGGTCCTACAGGAGAGGTGGAGAGGGACACTTGGTCAGGGAGGGGAGTGATAGGATGAGGGAGAACAGTTTAAAACTGAAAGAGGGGAGATTTAGATTAGATATTGGGATTAAATTTGTTTCTGTGAGGGTGGTGAGAGCCTGGCCCAGGTTGTCCAGAGAAGCTGTGGCTGCCCCATCCCTGGAGGGGTTCAAGGCCAGGTTGGACGGGGCTTGGAGCAACCTGGTCTGGTGGGAGGTGTCCATGCCCATGGGAGTGGGCCTGGATGATCTTTAATGTCCCTTCCAACCCAAGCCATTCTATGATTCTAAACACCCAGCTCTTACAGCTGCTTTTTCTCTATTGCCCAAATTTCTGTGGGGCTGGCCAGGGCAGGAATGGGGCAGGTTCCTCACTGCTCCAGCAGGCTCATGGTGTGGTGCAACAAGGGAAAACACCACAAAAAGTAATAAAAAATAATTTCCCATTGCTGGCAGCAAAGAAAGCCCCTCATCTTCCTCCTGGGCTCTGGGAGAATAACGTGGGTGTTGCGAGGACCGTCACCCCACCCGTTCCAGGCAGGGAAGTGATGGCACCATGGAAATATCTAGCTCGTGCTTTAACAGCGAGCCCTTTGCTCAGCCCAGCCTTACTCAAGCCGGCTCATTTCCTGGCCCCTGTGCCTGCCCTTGGCATGGGGCACTTTGGCTTCCTTGTCCTCTTCGGACAAGTGACTCAGAGGAGCTTTGCTATTCTTTGCTACGGGGCCGCGGAGGTCTCTGTCCTCTCCTGACCTGCTCCCTCCTTCCAGTGGTCCTTGCGAAACCAGCCAGCCCCGGCGTGCCTTGGTGGCCTTGGTTGGTGCCCTGCCTGGGGCTCTCGGCACCAGGTTGTCCCGGCGTTGGGTGAGCGGGAAGGACCCAGCAGATGGATGGGAAAAGGGAATTTTCCTCTCCCTTCTGGTCCAGACCCAGGCAGCCACGCTGGGGCCCCGGCGAGGCGCCCACACATGCATGCAATAGGCTGTGGTCCATGGAGACATCTCATGCACGTTATGTGCTGGCTCCCATCGAGGTCCTCCCCATGTGCGCGCGCTCTCTGTGCTCCAGCTCCCACCAGGATCTTGCTTTTGTGGCTTCCCCTGATGCCAAAAAACGTGCTCTTCGGATGGGCACCGAGCGGCTGCCGTCACGAGGAGGGACAGCTTTGTTGGGGACGAACCCACCAGCAGCTCCTCAGGCAGCCCGGGGGCCGGGCAGCATCTCCCATGGGTGCTGGGCATCACGTTTTGGGGCTGGCAGAGCCGGTCCAGCAGAGCCAGCTTGTTTTCCAGCGTGACAAGGGGCAGCCGGAACATTTTGTCCCGCCTCTGTTCTCCCGAAGCTGCCAGAGGTGCTTTTCTTCTCTTTTCTCTCATAAAATACTACTAATAAAAAGTTACCAAAAAAGCGTGGATGCCCCCGGGGGGAGCGGAGCTGTTTGCTGGGAGAGGGAGGAGGGACCCTTGCCCGGCTCCAGGAGGCCCTGGGATTTTTCTCTGGCGGCAGCGTGGTGTGAGTTACTGCTGTTTGTCTTCCCAAATTCCTGCTTTATTTCAGGGCCCCCTCTCTTCCTCAGTGCTGCAGCCCAGCCATGATGGGAACACCGACCTGGGACATGTCTCTTTCACAAGGGACTTGCAGCGTTTCACCTCCTTCTCCCTTCTTCCTCGCCCGCCATGTTGCAAAAGATGCCGAAAATATGGCTTCTTGGATTTTGTGGTTGGTTAGTTTGGATTTTTTTTGAGGGGGGATACAATTTTCCCTGCAGAAGCCTCCATGGGGCAAGGTGCACCATCAAAATGCATCGCTGGGATGGGCAGGTCCCATTTGGGAATGCAAGGAGCAAGCAGAGACCCCCTCTGGGTACCCAGGCGTGTCCATGGGCTGGCTGCAGCCCACCGTCCTGGGATCACCCCATGCAGATGCTCTCCCGTCACCCAAAAGCACCTTTCCCAGGGGATCTAAGGGTGCTGTGACCACGCCAAGGTCATATCGTGCCACGAGCTGAGCCACGTCACTGGAGGGGGATGCTCCCCATTCATGGGGAGCAGCAGGTCTCCCAGAATCACAGAATGCTATGGGGTTGGAAGGGACCTCTGGAGATCATCTAGTCCAACCCTACTGCCAAAGCAGGTCCACCCAGAGCAGGTTGCACTTGTCCAGGTGGGTTTGGAATGTCTCCAGAGAAGGAGACTCCACCACCTCCCTGGGCAGCCTCCTCTAGAGCTCTGCCACCCTCAAAGTGAAGAAGTTCCTCCTCGTGTTTTAGGTAGAACTTCTTCTGTTCAAGTTTGTGCCCGTTCCCTCTTGTTCTGTCCCTGAGAAAAGACTGTCCCCCTGATCTCCATGTCCTGGAGGTGGGTCGGGATGGGCACCCCGGCTGTCCCTCTCACCTCAGCTAAAAATAATCGACATTCCCAGCTCACTGTGTCCCGCGGGAAGCGGGATGGAAAGGCGTTGACGAGGCGAGAGGGGCCTCCGTCACAGTTTCCAAGCGGCCGGCCAGCAGCCAGCAGATTATAGGCTGCAGCGTCGTTTGGGGTTTTGGGGTTTGTATTTTTATTTTTTTTTTAATATATATTTTTTTCCTTTTTTGCTTTGAAAAAAACAAGGGGATGAGCCAAAAGCTGCGAGCGAGGGGCTGGGAGCGAGGACTCGGGAGTGTTCAGCTCCTCCTGGGGTGAATGAGCTGGAGTTTCCCTGGCTCCCATCCCGGTAGCCACCGTAGCCACCGGCCACACGCCGGCTCCAGGATGCCCTGTCCCTCTCCCCCTGCTCTTCCAGTTGAAAACACGGGGGGTTTGGCCTCTGTTTCCTGGTGTTCAGGGAGTTTTTGCCGCCCCTGAATGGCTCCGGCAGCGTGGGGAGCAGAGCCCCGCGCTGGGTGGGGAAGGAATCCCCCTCGACGTGGGGGTCTCCCTTCTGGGAGGGGGGAAGAGGGGGGTTCCTGTGGGGAGCTTTGGGGCTCCGCATGGCCAGTTTGGGCTCTCCTGCCTCTGTTAACATCTCGGCACACAAACTTCTCCCACCTCCTCCCCGACATGTAGGAGGATGGAGGAGCCAGCTCCCGGCTCAGGGGAGGGAGAGGACTGGCAGGAGGGTCCCCAGAGCCACCCGGGCGCTGGAATTTCGGAGCAGGGGAGATGTCTCCTGGGTGCACAGGGGGCAACACCAGCTGGTGGCCGCAGATTTGGGGCAGCCCCAGCCCCCCCCATGGGATGGACGGATGCGTTTTCGGGGTGGGCAGCAGGAGGTGCATCGGTGGATGGAGGGGGTGCAACTGAGTCCCCGAGGGGCTGCAGAGACCCCCGTTACTCTGCCCAGAGGGGGACGCTGGAGCTGAGTGGGGAGCACGGAGCCGGGGGGGGGGGGGGCTAGGGGGGGGACACACACACAGCACGGGGAAGGGGCTGGCTGCTCAACAAGGCTTCATTCAGGCTGCGGTGGGGGCCAGCTGGGGGCCAAGGCTGGTGGCCCACGATGTGTGTTTGCAGGGAGGGGACTGGAATTCATTAAAGCAGCTCTTTAATTACCAGAGCGGGTGCCAGGAGAGCCCCGTGAGCATACATGCGCTCCCCCCCCCCCCCACCTCCTTGAAAGGCTCTCTGTCTTTGCAGCCACATCCCACCCCGGCCACACCGGGTGGAAAAACAGCCGGGGAGTGAAGGCTCCTTGTTGCCCAAACAGCCCTGGGCTTGTGCGGTGGCCAGTGGGACCCAGCCCTCCTTCCTGCCCGCCAGATGATGCCAACAAGTGGCCCCTGTGCCGGGGGGTAGGGTGGGGTGGGGGTACCCGCTGCTGCTGAGCCCCCCCCCCCCCCCCCAACACCGGCACGGGGGTGCTGCCAGGGTGCCCCCATGGCCAGCTGGGTGCATCCCTCTTCCGCGGCGTCAGGAGCTTGTTTCCAGGCCCTAGGAGTAGTTTGGGGGTTGTTTTTCTTTATATTTTAATGACTTTATAAGGTAGTGCCCGTTGCCAGCCCTGCTGTGCTTGCACCCACCCACTGTGCAAACACCAGGGAGGGGATGGGGGGAGACGGGGCGGGGGGGGGGGGATGCAAACACCGGAGGGGCTCAGGGACAGCCACCCAGCTCCCGGGGACATTTCTCAGGAGCTCAAACCCCTCCTGGTGTCCCTCCCCCCCCCCCGACAGCGTGTCCCCGAGGTCCCATCCCAGCTCCTAACACAGGCAGGATGGGCAGGAGCAGCCGGATGGTCCGGGGGGGTTTCATCCTCCCTAATTCCCAGCCAGGCTCTGTGATGATTCCCAGCAGGACCCCCAGCCCCCTGCACCCCGACTGGTGTTAGGGCTGGGCTGTAGCCCCCTCCCCGTGCAGGGGCTGGGGGCGGGGGGGAGGAAGGGATGTTTTCTGAGAAAGGGCTTCATTATGTTACACATTCCCTTCGTTTTACAGCGCGGTTTTATTTATGGCCGGGGAAGGAAATGAGCAGCTTGCGGGGCAGGGCTAAGGCAAACAGAGCCACTGGGAGGAGCGGGGTGCTGGAGGGGGGGAGAAGGGGGGTGGATGGGGGGCTGCTGCCTTCAGGGATGCTCAGAGGGAGACCTGTGCCTGGGAGGAGGGATGAGCACCCGTCTGGGTCTCTGCGGCGAGGAAATCCCGGTGCGATGGAAAGGGGTCACTCGTGAACCCATCCTGGGATGCAGCCATGGCACCTGAGCCCGCTGAGGGACTTTGGAATGTCCCCTGGTCCCCCTTGTGCTTGAAGAACCCTCCAGGATGGGCTCAGGCATTTGGGACAGGGTAGAACCAGCCCAGCAAGCGGCCCCTACCCTGGGAAAAGGCTGTTTGTGTTCCTGGGGTCCAGCCCTGGGATGTACAGGGTGGGGTGTCATCGGTGGGGATCCATCCCTTGCTGTGACAGCTCCCGGGAGGAGGAGGAGGGGGGCTTCTTCTCTTTATCCCCTCTTCCAGCTTTTATCCCCCTTGACCCCAGGTGGTGATTGGAGCTCCCAAGCTGGGGCCGTGCGTGCTTTTCAAACCCCAGCCGTGGGCAGGAGAGGGGGGCTCTCACCTCCCACCCTCCACCTGGTCCTCCCTGGCAGCGGGGGCTCCCGGGGGCCGGAGCTGATGCTTTCCAGGAGTTCTGGCCAGCGGAGATTGCTGGAAAGCAGCGCCCCCGGGAAACCACCAGCAAAGCCACAGCCCATCACCCTCCTCCTCAGGGGCACCGACGGCCCAGCGCTGGCCAGAAGCGGCCATCACCCTTGTTTCTGGGCCAGGGTGCTCTTCCTTCCTCCCTGTCCCGTCCCGCTGGTCCCTGCCTCCCAAACCAGACCGTCCACCCCTACCCCTGGCTGCGCTACGCCGCTTGGAAACCCTCCGCCTGTGTTTATAAATCCAGTTTCCTCTCCCCGTTCCCCTGCCAGATGCTCTCCCCCGGCTCCTGCCTGACAGCTTTGAGGGAAGGGAAACAAAAAAAAAAAAAAAAAGAAAAACACCAAAAAAAAAGTGTCTTTTTGCAACCCACGGACTTCAGGGTCAGGGAAAAAACATGGCCCTTGCTAATTCTGGGCTGCTGGGGAGGGAGGCTTGCTGTATCACTCCGTGTCCTGCCAGCCCTCGACCCCCTGCCCAACACGTCTGCCTGCTCCTGCCTGTCCTCCCCCCCGACTTTCATCCTTACCGAGCGAGCACGGAGGAGCTGCTATAGCTGGAGGCCATAAAACGGGGTCCAGAAGGCTTGGCTTGGAGCTCTGGAGCTCCAGCCCTCGCTTATCCAGCGTGGTTTTACGATGATTCAAGCAGCCCTAAAGCTGATGGTATTTCCTGCGCTCCCCTGCTCGGCCAGATGCAGAACTGGGGAGGGGAGCGGAGAGCTGGCACCCCCACGGCCCCGGCCACACATGGGCAAAAGTCAGGGTGCTCTCAGGAATTGCTGGGGGGGGGTGTGGGTGGGTGACATCCCAGGAGCAGGGATGGAGAGCTTTTAATGACACGTGGCTCGACGGCTCCGAAGGGACCTGAAGGGAACAAGCCCGTGCTGGGAGCGGTGGTTGGAGTTTTTGCCCTGGGAAACGAAGCGGGGAGGGGGCAGGGGGTGCTGGGGGGGAGGGAGAGAAAGTGGGAGGATTTGGGGAAGCGGGAGGCTCAATGGAGCTTTTGTGCCGTCCCCTGCAGCGTGACTCAGGCTCGCTCAGGCTCCCGCTGCCAGGAGAAGTTGGCCTGGAAATATTGTATCAGCCCCAGAGGACGTGGTTTCCAAACCATCCCAAGTCGGGGTTTGTTCTATTTTTTTCCCCCCTCCCCTCCTTCTTTTTTTTTTCTTTCTTTTTTCTTTCTTTCTTTTTTCTCTCTCCCAAGCCGTCTCCCCCTCTCTGGCTGGCTGGCAGCTTTTCCAGCTCCACCCTGCACATCCCGGCCTCTGCTCCCACACTTTTCCCTGCCCCAGCTCCGTGCCGGCTGCTTCCCACCCGGGGAGGGAAGGAAGGGCTTGCAGGAGGCCACAGGGTGGCCTGTGAAGGGACAACCCCAGCCATCCCAGCGCTGGAGGAACCAGGGGACCCTGGGGGAAGCCTGGGCTGGAGGCTGGGTTACAGGGGAGTGGGGCACTGGGGTGCACATCCCACCTGCAGATCCCCAAATCCCATCCCTGCCCACCTGACAGAGCTGATCCCTGTCCCCCAGCCCTCAGCCTTCCTGGGAGAAGCAGAGCTTGGCCAGGGGGATGCTCCCAGGCAGCCCTGGAACGGCTGGACGTTACCGGAGAGATCCTCAACAAAACAGTGCGGCCGCTGCTGGAGGGGGGCCCGTCTCCAGCCGCCCCGGCTCAGATCTGTCCCAGCCCCATTTGTCTCAAACGGCTCTTGAAGTGCCAAGATGGGGGTCGGGGGGGTCGGGAAATATCAGCCAAAGTCAGGACGAAGTGGGAAAAAGGACAGGCACAGGAGGAGCACGCAGCCCAGCACGGGGAGGGAGAGGCTGAAGCTCTGTGGGGGCTACCTGCCAGCTTTAATTTTGGCATCCAGGGGCAGGGAAGGACTATTTGAAATGTGCAGCTCGGGGTGACCTGGCCATCGCCCTGCTGGCAGGGCAGCACCCACTGCACCCATAGCATCCCATCCCCCGCGGGGCTACAAGGGCCACGGCCAGGATGGGCTGTCACAGAGTCATAGAACCGTTCAGGTTGGAAAAGAACCTGGGAATCATCGAGTCCAACCACCAACCCTACTCTACAAAGTTCTCCCCTACACCATTTCGGCGATGCCGGGGGCTGTGAGGGGCAGAGAAAGGTGTTTCCATGGACAGGGAGGCTGTTTGTGGTGTGGAAGGGGGAAGAGAGGCTATTTTTTTGCTCATCTGGGGGTGACATGCTGAATTGTCTGTCTTTCAGTTTTAACTGCAAAGAAGATGAATTTTTTTATTCTGCTTTCTAGAGCCTAAACCTTCTCTTCTCTTCTCTTCTCTTCTCTTCTCTTCTCTTCTCTTCTCTTCTCTTCTCTTCTCTTCTCTTCTCTTCTC
>JAOQGH010000069.1:18728768-18749484 GCA_025769975.1 Gallinago jamesoni | reverse complement strand
TTCCTGGAGCCCCTTGAGGGACTGGAAGGGGTTCCAAGGTCTCCCTGGAGCCTTCTCTTCTCCAGGCTGAACCCCCCCCCAACTCTCTCAGCCTGCCCTCCCAGCAGAGGGGCTCCAGCCCTCCCAGCATCTCTGGGGCCTCCTCTGGCTCCACTCCAACAGGGATGGTGGTGGCATCGGGCTGGCGATGGCTGCTGCTTGTAGGGGCCACCCTCCAGTGGCACTTGCCACATCCCATATGCCAGACCCTTCATCCACAGGAGCAGAAATCAAGAGCATGGTATAGCATGGCCATTGCCCTCCAGTGGTCCAGAGCTGTCTGCAGTTGCCTGCTTTGCCCGTGCCAGGGACCAGCCCAAATACACTTAACCCAGCAATTAGTGTTTTATCTGCGTCATTCCCAGGCTGATTTCTTTGCCACCCGGAGTTGTGCGGCGTCAGTGGGCGAGTGGGCGCAGAGGTGCGATGATGACAGCTGGTTTGTGTTGAAGCTTGGGAGCTCACAGTTCTGATTCACAACATTTTCTCTTTGCCCAGGCTCTACTGCCTCAAGATTTACGGCCTGTCATCTCTCTGGCGCTTGTTCCGTGGGAAGAAGTGGAACGTCCTCCGGCAGCGGGTGGATTCCTGCTCCTATGACTTGGACCAGGTAGTGCCGCAGGGCCCGGGGCTCTCTGCAGGATGCTTCCCATGTGCAATACAATCCTATCCTGCTTCATAGAATCATCTAGAATCATAGAATCATCAAGGTTGGATGGGACCTTTAAGATGGATGAATGTCCAACCACAACATTCAGCTAATACTGAGACAGAAGCCATGGGAGGCTTTGTGGTGGCCAGAACAAGTCATGGTGCAGCTGTCTGCATCCGTGGCTCTCGGATGATTGATTTTAAGTTAAAAATTTTCCATGGTAATAAACAAACTGAAATTTAGATCAGAAATGGAAGGGTTTGGTTCCAGGTGATGTTTTTGAGCTTGACATAGGAGATGCAGTTCTGCAATTCACTTGCAGAGAGCTTTCCCTCCCACGCCTGGGAGCAGATATTGTTTTACCTCTATAGAAGAGGAAATTAGTAAGGCACTGGCAAGTCAGTTCACTCCAGATTCTTCGCTTCCAAATTCACCCCTTCACTTCTCTGCCGGAGGTGGCCTAATTCTGGCAAGTGCTGAGCACCTCCGAGGCACCCCGCTGAGCTTCTTCGGTGGGTGCCACAGATGCTGGCAGCTCCTGGAGCCGGGGAGTGGGGATGGAGGAGGGAGGCGATGGAAAAAAGCGGTGCCCAGCAGTGTTGCCACAGTAACAGCCGCGCCAGCATTTCTATTAAAAGGCCCTGTTTCATTCACGTTGCGCTGGAGCCCGGCCCACACGCTCTCACTCAAGCGGCAGAGGCAGGTTTTTGTCAAAATGCTGCAAGCTCTTTTTTAGTTTCTGAAATGCCACGCAGAAGTTCAGCACAGCCCCAGCCGCTCCACGCCGGCAGTTGCAAACATCACTAAAATACTACCATAATATTCAGTAACTTCCAGGGCTCTCCATTGCAACAGATAACCTTAAGCTTCTCGCACCACGGTGGAGGACCTGGTTTTGGGTTTCTTTGGTGATGGAAAAGTAAGTGCCTCCGTGCCAGGATCTGCGTCAGGACTCAGTCGCTGTGTACTTTGAGGAGAATTGGTTTGGCACTTCAGGCTTCATCCTGCTGCTCCGGAGACCAGTGGGAATTATGTCGTTGGCCTGAGTGGGAAGAGACATTCAAAACAGACCTTAAACGACTTTTGGAGACATTAAGCAACTGCAGTGGAGTGACAGAGGAGGGAGAAACAACCGCTGCAAAGAGAATGAGTTGGGTTATGATCTATTTCTGATTAAAGCTGGGATGTAGAGCCACCTCTGACAGGACTGTCTGGGTTATTTTCTTTCATAATACACCACGGCCATGATCTGTCTTGGGAAAAATGGCAGTGCCCTGTCTTCCTGTGGCCTCTGTATTCTGGAAGTGGTGACTGAAAACTGAAGAGTCAGATGCCTATTTGTCATAAATCTGCATTTCTCCCAGTTGGAATTATTTAGGCTTACGCCAACTGGGCTGGCCCATAATAAAAATAACTTTTTCTCTGAGCAGTGGAGCTAATGACACCTGCTTCCCTATGGATTTTTCTCCTTCATTCTCTGAATATTGCTTCCCCTGCCCCAGTGACTCCAACTTCTTTCTCTCAGCCAGTTTCCCAGTGAGCACGAGGCAGAAGTCCTGTGGCTGGACTGACCAGTCGGCTGCTGCTGCTGGGAATGTTTATCAACCAGATTTTGTCGGCTTTTCCGCAGTTGCTAGTTCTGCTAAAACAGGGAGGAAAAATAATACTTCTCAATTCTCTAGAAAACTCCCTACCAAATTTCTACTTCTTTGTACCTTTCCAACTTTTCCTGGTAAAAACTGACCAACGGCTTTACAACTTGCCAGGATGGGTTTGTCTCTAAAGGAAAAAATGCTGTTGGGATCCAGCTTGCTTATCTTTCCAAAGATACTCCTATAATAAGGAGCCTTCTAAAAAGGCCCAGTGAGAGAAGAAGTACTGGAAATATTCAAGGTAACAGCACTATCACATAAGGAGTGAAAAAACATGTTAAGGAATCTTGCAAACTTTCATTGTCTCACAGTTTCCCGTGCTTTTTTTAAATTTATTTTACTTTATTTTGCCATCGCTCTGCTAATGATTGCGTTTCTTTTTTTTTCCTAGTTATTTATTGGCACTTTGCTATTTACGATCCTGCTGTTCCTCCTGCCTACGACTGCGCTGTATTATTTGGTGTTTACCCTGGTAAGATTTAACCCTTGAAGTTATTCATATGCTGTCTTCTGAGATATTAAAAGAAGGTTTCCTAGTCACGTATTGTCATCCACAAAGAAAATATGAATTTGTCTGACACAGCCTGTCCAGGCCAAGCAAGTGGAATTCAGGATACGTTTTTGTGTTTCTCCAAAGGGAATTCCCAGCAAATCCCAGTCAGCAGCACAAGCTGTTCCCCTCTCTTTCACTCGGAAATCTTTTTTTTTCATCTTTCCATCCCACGCCTGGGGTGACGGCCCCTCTAGTTTGATCCAAAACTCTTTTTTTCAGGAAACGAACTTGCTGTGTTAAATGCTTTCAGCCAGGCTTTGCTCAGAGGGTTGGACTTGTTTAGTTTTCTTTTCTTCCCCTGGTATGACCAGTCCTCTCTGGGACTTGCCTGCAGCAAAGTTTTCAGCAGACAGTGGCCATCTCATGGTTTCAATGTCTTTTTTGAGCCCTCTCTTTTCAGATGAGCTTGGTGGCAAAAATAAATGCAGCCTGACAAAAGGAGGTGCTTTAATCAGGGGACAGAAAACACTGAGCACAAAGCACATTTCTGACCACTTTGTGCTTGCTTAGATGCTCTACATGGGGTTTCTTCAGGCAGAAATAAGTTACTTCACTGCTGGAGAAAGAAAAATTTACATTCACTGATACATAGTGATGGAGTTTACTAGAAAGGGAAGCCCAAATTCTCCCTTTTAGACCATGGAGGCTGAAAGTGGAATCACTGTCATGTCCTGGCAGGTCCAGGAGCTACATCTCAGTTACACCCTTAAGCTAAGATTGTCGAGGAACCTCACGTGGGATCTGGCTGCCCAACACTTCTAGACATAACACCCGCCTTGGTAGGCTTTAGTTTAGCACACCCTGATGCCAGATTGCAGATGGGCTCCTCAATTTGCAAGTGTAGCATCTCCTGTTTCTCTAAGATGTTCTTATTGAACTGTTTCTCTGTAGCTCCGTTTGCTGGTGGTGATTGTGCAAGGCCTGATACACTTGCTGGTTGACCTGATTGACTCCCTGCCTCTTTACTCAGTCCTCCTTCGGCTCTGCAGATCCTACAGACTGGCCGGTAAGTCCTTCAGCGCCGCACACTGCAGTTCGAGGAGTTTGCATTATGCATTTAATTTTGCTGCAGTGAGTGCTTCCGAATAGAACGATGCAGGGGAGGCAGGAAAGAACCCAAGGCTGGAGTTGTGCAGTTTTCCCTACTTGTAACTAATTCCTGCAAGGAGCAGGACGAGGTTGTCGATGGAAAGAAAAGTGGTGCTGAAGGAGAATCAGGAGCACCTTTACAAGGCCTGTGGCAACTAAAAGTGACATCCAAACAAGCACCATATAAATGAGTTCGTCTTTCGATTCCAGTTCTAGTGTGCTGGGTCAGGTAGAACTTCTGAGAGTTAAAGAAGCTGTTGGCCTTGGGGGTTTGGGCTCTGAAATAGGAGAGATTACAGAAATTACACAAATACTTGGAAAATCTGCTGTTTCAAAGGTCAGGATCTACGGTGATTCAATGGAGCTGCTTCAGTTCCGTGCTGACTCGACTAACTGAAGTCCCGAGCTGAGGTGTTTGGATTAATTTCAGACTTCTGGGCAGATTTCAGATAATCATTCTCTTTTTGAGACTAATCTGTCACCATTTTGAAGCCAGTCATTGTTTTTCCACTTTTGGTACCTGTGAACCATGGTTGGCATCACAGTAAATTTTGCAATGGGTTTAATTGTCGACAGCTCTGGATAATCTAGTTAAAATCAAGCAGGTCTAAATTTTCATCTTCCCTCCATTTAAAGAGCGCGCAGCAGGGATTTTAAATATGAGAAAGAGCTCGATCATCATTAAACCAAGGCTAGTCAGCAAAGGGAAAGGAATCTCAACATGTCTGATAAGAGCTTTGTCTGTTGGAGCAGTGCCAGGCTGGAGTTTGGGCAGGTAGAGCTGAGCCACGTTACCAACTCAGTGGTTTTCCTTGTGTCCCTTCAGCGGGTTCCTATGAATTTCTTGGCAGAAACCTCTTAACCCTTCAGGGCTGTCTTTGGAGAAGAGGAGATGCTGCTGAAGAAAACTGACCCAGGAAACAGCAGGGAATGGGGTGGAAGGAAATCTTGTTGCCACTGAGCGATAAGGCCATCTGCTCCCATCAGTCTTGGTTTTATTCAGCTTTTTGCAGGGTAATAATCCCCCACCCTGGCAGAGGATTGTCTGCTCGGTTGAGTTTGTTACCTGACTTTCTTTCTTTCTTGGCTATTTATTCGCTCCTCTTAAACACGTGAAGACAGAGAACACTGCGATGCCACGCCGCCTGCGAGATGAAGAGGCATCTCTGAGAGTTTCTGCAGCCTGTGTTCCTGCCCCAGCACAAAAACATGTCACTGGAGTGATAACAGATGGAGCAGTTGAATTGAATTCAAGGGACTTTAGAGAGTACACATCACTTGATGTCCTTGCTGCTTAGGTTTTGCCTCCCTTTACAGGCTCAGAACTTGGATAAAACACCCTCTGGCATATGTTATGACAGCTGTTTTTACAGGCGCCATCGAGATGGTTCTACCAACATGAATGGAGAGCTTTTCCAGACAGCAAGGGGTTAGCACAGTGCTTAAGTTCAACTCGGTCCAGCCATGGCATCTGGCCTCCAGGTTCTTCGACTCAGTTTCTGAATTGATGGAATATGATATTGATGAAGCCTGGGCCAGGGTAGATGAGTAATCCATCCACACACCAGAAACAAAGTCTGTATTTTCTTTCCACGCATCAGAATGGAAACACTTTGGGCTTTAAAAACCTTCTACAAAGATGTCAAAGGAGATGTCCTCTCTGCAAGAGTTCTGTCTGCCCAGTGTCAGCTCAGATGCCACCTTGGTTGAGGTGGGTTCACTGTCGTGTCAATTTATGAGTGTGAAGCAAGGTGTAGCAGTGAGGTTTGGGGGTCTCAGACTCTGCCCACACAACACACTGTTTGATCCTGCACAGGTCAGTTTGTTTTCTCCGTCCTTCTCTGTCCCTCTGCCCCAGTACATAGATAGTCACCGCACGAACTTTGGGGCAATTTTGCTGTGGTTCTGTAGGACCTGTCGTGGTGGTGCCTCCATGATTCCTGGAACAGACAAGCAGTGAGTGAGCTGCCGTGTGAAACAAAGCAAATGGCTTCACGTCCTGACCTCTCTCGTGCCATCGATGGTGCCGGGGTACAGAAGGAGCAGGACCCCGAGCTCTGGAGTTGGCTGGCAATCACAGGATAGTTTAGGGTTCTTCTCCGCTCAAGTCATCTGCAGTAGAACTCCTGCTTTTCCTGTGAATTCCCCAGACTCCTGAGCATTGTAATAGGTCGCTCTAAAATTAATCTGTAGCCTTTTTGTGCATGTACTTTCCTAGAAGTGTAAGGCTCTTGAACAATTAAATAATGTAATTAGGAGATCGTTGGCCAGCAGCTGTACATGTGTGGCCATGACCTACAGAAACAGCATTTTCTGTTCTAAGGGGCTGATCCCGGGATAAGTCTCCAGAGTGTTCAACCACACGCCTGAAACCTCAGTGCCCACTGGTTTCTGTCTCTCTCTGACAAATCGCCTGTCCTGAAAGTAGTTCCTGGACTGGCTTAAACACTTCCTCTGAGCCAAAGCTCAGTGAATCACACTGAAGGCTTTTTGTCATCCAGCACATTTTCTTATTGAGACCTGGGGTACTCAAACATCTCTTTGAAGCTCTTGGGGAAGCCCATGTTTCAATATAACCCTTCCTGTCTTATACAAAAAAAGACTTTATTATTTGGGGAGACACTTTAAACCAGAGCTGTCTGCTAGACAAGAGTGTTCTCTCCCAGGAGGAATAAACTGTGTAACTTAATTAATTCAGATTATTTCAAAGAGAAAATGTTTTGGTTTTTTAAATAATATGAGAGTCATGCAGATACTATAGTGATAGGGCTTACACAGATGAAGAGTTTTATTTCTGTTTGAGCTCCTGAGTCACTTTTTGGCCCGCAGCAGCTCACTCCATTACTCTTCCCTCATCTTCTTACCTGTAGAAAGGAATAATAGGGGCACACTTGACTGGTGCAGGTTTGCAGAAGATGCATTGGTTTTATTTATGTGAAGTGATTCGAGATCTTTCAAAGAAAAATGCCTTGCTCGTCCTCCTTGGTACCTTTGTTTGAAACATCGCATTAAATGCTCATGTGCAATACGTCACCATTGCAATCCAAAACCTTTTCTATTTGTCTTTTAAGCATTGGGAATGTAGCAAGCAGAAGAGGAAATATAAAAGTGGCAGGTTTGATGGGGTTAGCAGTGTGTCAAAAACATATGAATGCTGCGATTAATAGGCAGCGATGGCTTTGAAATGTCTCTAATGCCCCCGGGGCTGCCGCTTTCCTCCCTTCCTCTGCAAGAGGCTGAGATTCGCACAAGTGCTGTATCCATGTGAGCACAAATTAAAGGGGAGTTCTCCGCCCGGTGCTAGTGTGGGCTCCCCATTCTGATGGAAGCTTGGGAAAAGAGAAAGATTTTTCCAGTCCCTTTGTCATCATCGGCTCTGGCTGTCTGATTTCTAGGCTTTGTGCTTGCTTTAGCGCAGCGTTTCCGAGCTGAAAGACAGAGGGGTGCTTTTAATGGAGCTGAGAGAAACACATCACTTGTCATTAACGCTTAAACTCACCGTAGAGAGAATCTGTGCTTCCCACTGAAAATGTGTAAGGACTCGCTAACCCAAGGAAGGTTGAGGACAGCGTTTCGAGGAAATCGCCGCTCGGCCAACAGAGCTGAGCAGCGAATGGCATGGGCTTTTCTCCAAGGGGGGATTTGGTTTCCTTTTCTTGTTTCTTTTCAGCTGGTGTGAAGTTCAGAGTCCTCGAGCAGCAGGATGGAAAACCTCTTCGACTCTTGATGCAGGTAAGGTGCCCGCCGTGACATTTTCTGCTGCAGGCTTTTTGCCTGGGACAAAAAATCCTTTTGCCTGCCCAAAGTCCCTCTCTTCTGTAGCAGTTCTGAAACTGCTCCCACTGAAACGCCCCACTTAAAAAGCTGGGAATTGCTGAAACAAGGGAAATACATTTCCCATTGCAACGACTGGCTGCTGCTTTCTCTTCTTTTTAACACCCTGCTTGTAGCCTCTGTTTAAAGAAATGCAGTGCCCTGTGTAGTGCAAAATGAAATGTGGAAGACAGGAGAAACATGGAGCTCTGTTACTTCTGGAATTAAGACTTGACATCATTATCACCTCCCTTCCTGGCTCTAGGCAGCTTCACCTTAGTAATTGCTGAACAGTGAGGGAAGCAAAAGGCGTCAGCTCAACCATCCAGAATCAAGGACCAGTAAAAGGTCTTCCCCTCCAGATGTGCTGGAAAGCCTTGCCTGCTCCGTGGTGCCGGCAGGATGAGTGTGTGGGCACAAGAGAGGGAAGGGCCTCCTCTTATTCTCCTGGGTGGCTCTGGCAAGGTGTCTAGGAAAAGCTCACCTCTGCGACCTCACAGCTCCATGCTCTGTCATCAGAGATACTAAAGGAAATATTTTTCTAAGAAGAAATTATATGATGGCCCCACTCATTGCGCTTTAAGGATTGTGAAATTTCCATTTCCTGGTGTTGCGGGCGTACTGTGATATCACAGGGGTGCTTTTCTTACTCTTCGCATCCTAGGAGGAGCATATAGAATTTCTAAAAAACTCTTGGGCGCTCGGGGAGTGTGTGGGAAGAAATGAACTGCAGCTTCCCTTTTTTTTTTTTTGCTTTTTCCATCACCGGTCCAGCCCCAGCCCTGTCTCAGCAGAGGTCAGATTAGCCCAGAACCAGCACACCAGCAGCAGCAATTCAAAAGGGAATTCCTTCAACAGATGTCTTCCAGGGAAAAACTAGCATTTCCGAAGCACACTGTCCTCCCAGTTCCTCTCTTTCAGTAGGGTAGTGGTATAAGAACCAAAATCTGCCCTTCTCTGTGGCCAGAAAACTCCATAAAAAGGAAACCAAATATCAAAGATGAGATGCAGGAGCCGCTGAGCAGAGAACTTGGCATCAGTGTGTCTGTGAGATGAGGTGGATGGCTTCTCCAGAGGAAAAAGATCACGACTTAGAGAGCAGAGGCAGTGAGTCATAAGAATATGATGAATTTTCCTTGGAGCACTGCAGAAAGATCCTTTTGCTATCTGAATATAGCATAAGTCATCAGACCAAGAGGTGGAAGTGCTTTAGTGGATGTCTCTCTTGGCCTTCTGTTCAAATAATAATGAGCAGAGAGTCAGTAAAGGCACTTTTTTGCTCTCCTTGTGCTGGTGGAAATGGAAAATGGGCTTGTGTTGAAATCCTGCTGAACATACCGCTTTCTTGAGAGGTCTTTTGAGAGGGCAATCTAAAAGCCTGGTTTTAAGTGACACACTAAAATTCTTCTTTATGCTACATGCTGATGTTCCTTTCTAGAAGTCTCTCGGTGGCTTTGTCCTCTCCCCCCACGGTAGCCCCCTGGAGCTGTGCCTGCTGGAAGTAAGGCCGTGTATGTGCCACTGGTGACTGATACATCCACAGCTGTCCTTTGTCCTTGAATATACAAAGGATGTATATTATACCGGGGTATATTATAGCTTTAGTGGACAGAAATGGCATAAAAGGAACTCATATTGTCACTTCCCTAATAAATAGTAGCTTTTGTTTTGCCATTTTCCCTTAATAATAGGAAAGGCAGACACGTATAATTGCACTGGGCGTAAAACCATCTCGTGTTATTTCTCCGTAGGCAAGTGTTAGCACTGAGTACCCCCGCTCTGCTGGGGGATGGTTTTCAACGAGCCATGTTGTGTCCAAACCTCCCAGCCCACGTAGCTGGTACTCAGAGGAACACACACTGCCTATCTCCTGCGTATAGCAACTCTTCCCAACCTCCCCCGGCATGTTTTCGCTTAAAACATACTGGTTTGCCCACAGCTGAGGAAACAGGCAGAAATAGCTACTCAGGTTTTAGTGGTGTTTGGTTTTGGGGCAGGTTTCTTTGGTCTTTTTTTGTTTTTTTTTTCTATTTTTTCTGATTCTTTTAGCTGCCTATGAGCGCAGGGCGATGTGGTTGGTTACAGTTATGCAGAGTGTCCCATAAATGCTGTGGTTGATCCTCAGCCTTTCGGTGTTTGAAATAGGAGCCGCGTGAGTTCGGGGTAGACACGCTCAGGGGGAATAAGCTCTCCCCTCGCTGCCACAAACGTTCATTTTGATGGTATTCGGAACTGGTGTCCCATTGATCTGTTGGGACCCATTTAATGTCTGTGTCCCGCAGCCAGACTGCGGTGGGTCTGGCTGTTCTTTGGGTTCCCTCAGCCTGTGCGAGCTGCTGCCCCAGCCTTTTTCCTAAATTTCATGGGGATGCTCCTGCATACAGCATTTTCTCCTTCTGCTTCAGCAATTTTCTGCATTGAAACTCATTTGACAAAGGTCTCCAGGATTAATTCTAATGAACTCTTTGCTTAGTCCCCCTTTCCCAGAGCTCCATCTCTGTTGGCACTCTGAGTTCTTCCCCCCTCTTTCCATGAGCTGGACCAAACTGGGGGCACGGGCAAACTCCCAGAAAACTGGTTGCTCTTCAGTGGACAAAAGAAATACTCGTTTTTTTGACTGTCTGCGTGGTTTTTGATGTCTCTCCCTTTTGTGGCTGGATTTTCTACTGTGAATTACTATCTCCTTTCACACAGCTTCTAGCTTGCTTCCAACACAGCTGGACCCTTTCTCCAGAGGAGGGTGTTCTCCCATTTCTGCCCACTGTCCAAGCGTCCTCTAGCTCTGTAGCTCCCCTCACCTTGGCATCTCTCATGGTCTGTTTTCCAAGACCCACTGTTCCTGTGTAATCTGTCCACTCTTCTGGAGACAAATTATTGCTGTGCATCCTGTTCATGCATCAGATCTTGGCCAGACTGGATCAATCCTCTGGACTTCACCTATCTCTCTACCCTAAAAAGCTTTGCTGCAATGAGATTTTTCCAAGGTCTAATGTGCTTCTGTCCTCCCTCGTCCAGCCAGCGCGTCTGTCTGTCTCCTCTGTCTTCCAAAACCCAACACAGCAACTTTGTGACCATAATTGGAGGCCACAGATTTGGTAGGCAGAGACTCCAGACCTGGTCGTTCTTGGGATGGTGATTTAAATCAAATTAGGAAAGGTTAACTCAGCCAAGGAGCCTTAATTTCTGATGGTGATGAGCAGCCCTGCCTGGCATTGTGGGGTGTGCGTCCTGTTCTGCCGGGACTCCCTTCTCCTGGGTGGATATCAGGGGACTCCAGGTTAAAGCAGAGCTGTGGGTGAGGGCGTAGCACATGAAAGCGGTAGGTTCATAAAAGATATGGGTTAGTTGGCACGTTCTAGAGGAGTTCCTCAAATCATGGTGCACTCCCAGTGGAGCGTTACTGGCTGTGGTGGGACCCCCATCTCTCTAGCTACCCCAACCAGGCAGTGGTTCCACACCCTCCTGCGGTGAGCATCGTTCTCAAACCCTGCTGGTGCCTGCATCTGCTTCTCTGCTTGACAACCATCCTGATAATACTCCTTGCCAAGCTCGATTCAGTAATGTCTGGGGGTACTGTAGGGGGCTAAAGAGCTTTAGCCAGGCAGAGAGGGACTCTGAGGCTGTGAGAGTAGCAGTATTGATGTTTTAAGAGGCCAGTGCTCTGTAAAAGTTGCCCTCGCCCTCCTCAGCTGCCTGTGTTTTCTACTACAACACATTTTTGTTGCTGTTATCCCTCTTCTCCTCCACAGATCAACCCTCTCTCGTACGGCAGTGTGGTACAGACATACAGGCTGCCAACCTACAGCTGTTACCCGAAGGATTCCTGGGCATCTCTCTGCAAGAAGCTGTTCCTTGGAGAGCTCATCTACCCTTGGAAACACAAAGGAGAGAAGCAGGACTAAAGTCAGCAACAGCACGTGAAAGACTGGGTCAGAAAAACATATTGAATCCTAATTCTTTTGGATCAAAGGCATCTCAGAGCCAGCAACTGCTGGATCCCTTTAATTAGATTTTGGTAACATGGGAGGGGCTGAATTTTTAAAAAGCAAGTATTTTTAAATGTTATTTTTTAACTTTCCTCTTCCCCTGCACTGTGTTTGTGTAACAGGCTAATGATTATTTTTGAAGCAAAAGGTTAAACCCATCAGTGCCTCATGGAACCAGTCATGGAGGAAGTACCTCTGGAATGGTTTGGCGATGTGTATATATATATATACGTATATCTTTATCCCTCCATGTAAGCTCACAGGCTGTATTAAAACACCCCTTTGGGTGGTTCAAAGCCACGATGCTGAGGTGTGTTCTGCCAAATGTTTTGGACTTTTTAGGCTTCAGCCTTCAAGCTAGGTGACCAAAACCAAGGTGAAGGGCCAGCTTGTTGGGTCATACACTGCAAACCGCAGCGGGGTCTCCTGGGCTCAGAGGGTAGTTATTCTTTTCCTTTTGGGGCTTGGATTCACCCCCACTGATCGTGACCTCATTTTGATGTGAGTCTTCTGTTCCTTGTCTTGGGGAGGGTGTCCCTGTGTACAAGAGTGTGACATCCCACCAGGTACTTCATTGTCGTGTGGACATTTACAGGCAGTCATTACCCAAAAGTACACTTTCTCAGGTCCGCTGGCTCCTGGTGGCCCAGCTGAGGTGAGGATGTCGTACGGCCGTACCCTGCTGTGGCTCTGCTCGCCCAAAGTGATGCCATCATCTGGGAGGTGGGAGGTGTCCTGGATCCTGCCCCCTTTTCCTCTGTCTGTGCAAGGAACTAAGGACAGAGGAGGAAGAGGAAGATGTGTTGTTTTGCTCAGCCTTTCTCCAAAGGGTTGCCTGCATGTTCCCGTGGAGGTAGAGCAAGGAGCCATGGCAAGGAGCCCTGGGCTTTAGTAGCCCTCAGTCAGCACCTCCACTGGCAGGAAAAGAGTTTCCTGCACCAGCCCCATGTCTCATCCAGGCACTCGAAGCTGTCACAGGAGAGAAGGGGTTATGCCCCAGGAATTCAGGCTGCTCTAAGACCTGCCTGGTCAGATATATTCGGTTTGTCTGTAGCTGCTGAAGCCTCTTGTGATGCGGCCACAGCTTGACTGGGAGAAAATAGAGCTCTGTAGGTGCTTGGTCCGGACACTCCTCAGCAGGCAAACGCAGGAGCTGCCAAAGTCCTGGAGTTTTCTTGAGGACATCACGAAGGAAAGCAGTTACCTGAGCACTGCTTACCCAAAAAAGATGTCCCTTTGATCCAGGGCAGGACACATCATTGAAGAAAGCCAGCATGGCCAAAGCCCCCACCACCGTCTGCCACCGCAGCTCCAGGTGGGACGTCACTGGCTGCAGAAACTGGAGATACCTGTGCTCTTCTTTAATGATCAGTGCTTAAAACTCACCTACAAATACAGTACCGTCTTGGGATATCGATGCCCAAGTGTTTCCGCTCCGGGCGTGAACATCTCTGGGTTTCGATCCATTTAGTGGGTGAATGGTCTGATAATGTTTCTCGCTTCAGCTTAGGTCGGAGTCACAGAGCCCCGTCCTTACCTGGCGCTCAGCGGAGCAGATTCACACTTTACCTCCTGCTCATCTTTCCACTGCAGCTACTGAAGGATATTCCCCTGCTTCCTCCCACGCCTGCGTAGCTTGGTTTGCTAACCCCTGTGACAAACTCTATTATTCTGGGTCTTGTGAAAATAACATTCCTAATATCCTGGCTTTTAAAATCTTTCTGTGAGACCGGACAGCTCATGATGGTCCTAATCGCGGCTGTCCTTTGGGATCAAGTGATCCGGGAGCCCCAGAGACAGCACAGAGCCATGAAAACCAGCAGATGTGACCTTCCAATTGGGAACCTGCCAAAGATATTAGATGTTCCAGTGTCGGGTGTGTTTATTAAAGGCTGATACTGACTCCGGGGGGGGTGAAACATCAAACTGAGAAAAAGCTCCCCCTCAAACCCTGCGTCTTCTGCCACACAGAGGACCTTGAGTAGCCCAGCTGGGAAATGCCAGCCCCTTGTGGGTGCAGTTCTCCTGCGTCAGGCTGGTGCCTGAGGGACTCTTTCTCACACTTGGTGTTCTCCTTGCCCGTGACGGTATTGGAGCTGGTGGAGTTCCTTCTGCTGGATATTTGCCACATCTGTCCTCTTCCTTTCCAGTCACTGCTGTGAAAGAGTCTTCCCCCACCCTTTTCCGATGCTGCACGGAGACATTACAGCAACTTAGCAGACATCCTGCTTGGGAACATTTGACCTTATGTCATCTCTCTAATTAGAACTTGGGATCAGCAGCATCTTCCACCGCAGCACAGACTGGCCTGGCGCTGGGGCATTTCCTCAGGGGAGAGGCTGCCGGTCTCTTCATCCTCAGATAATTTATCCTCAGATCCATATTATCCATCTCAGTCCTCGGATGAGAAGTAGTTAAAGATTTCAGATCTTCTCTGATTCCTACCACACGCCCCTGACAGCAGGCAACAAGCAGCCTTTGCCAACCATCATTCAAATACTTTAATCTTGCAGACTTTTTTTAATACTGCATTTCCTTATTATTATTTCTTCCACTTTATGGTTCCCGGCGCTGGCACACGGCTCGATACGCCTCTTTACATGGGCATGGGGTTTTGTGAAGGAAAACCTGATTCACTGCCTGCAAAACTCCATCCTAGATAGAAATTCTGCCTTTGAGAAATACTTTCCCAACCAGAAGAGCACGTGACGATGCAGAAAGGAAATCTCAGTAATTACACTGCAGTGAGGGCTCTGGTTATGGTTTTGGGAGTTTTCCCTCATCCTACAGCTGGACTGTGCCTTGTGCTGCTGAATCAGGCCCACAGAAGGAGCATTGCACATATCTATGATCCATGTATTGACTTAACGCTCTCAGGAGGAAAAGCTCCTGCTTTGTCATCGTGCAGGTAACGAGTTGCTTTCCTTCTGCTCCATGCTGCCCCATCCTGCTGCTGCAACACCATCTTCTTCCCTTGGTGATTTACTCTTTGTGCTCACACCTGCTGACTACATCCTCACAGGATCACAGACTGCTGGGGGGTTAGAAGGAGCCTTTCAGGATCATCTTGTCCAACCCCCCTGCTCAAGCAGGGTCACCCAGGACCATGTCCAGATGCCTTATGAGTATCCCCAAGAATGGAGACTCTGCCATCTCCCTGGACAATCTGTGCCAGTGCTCAGTCACCCTCACAGTAAAAAAGTGGTTCCTGATCTTCAGACAGAATTTGACGTGTTTCAGTTCATGCCCATTGACTCTTGTCCTGTGGTCGTCTCGTGCTGAGCTGGGAGACACCATAACTCAAATCTCTTTAGCAAATTTGAAGATTTGCAGTCCCGTGTTGTCTGTGTTCCTGAGACCAACCACTTGCTTGTATTCAGGGACTCTTCAGCAGTCCCTTTGCCTTTTGGCAGGTATGGAAGCCCTCCACAGGTAGAAGGTCACCTACTCATTGGCTCAGTGACCTGACCTGCTCTTTGCCAGCTTTTCTGGACTTGGTAGAAGAGAGAGCACTTGTTCTCCAGCTCAACTCACTGCCTGCATTAAGCAGAGAGTGGAAACTCTGGGAAACGTGGAGCAGGAAGCCCTAAGTGGCAGCATGCAGGTCTGCTTGGATGGGGAGTGCCTTTGTGCAGTGCTCCCGGGCTCTGCAGCACCCTGTGGATACGGGTGGGATGTGCCTGGATGGATCTCAGCTGGTCCTTCCACACGAGGCGAGGCCACAGGGCTTACCAGGCTAGTGCCAGAGCTTTGGGGTTGTCTTCTACTGTGCAGGATAAGCTTTTTTTGAGGAACCCAAACCTTGTGTGGGCATCAGATCTGCCTTCCCAGGTGAGAAGAGGGAGGATGAGGCTCAGGAGAAGGTGGAGGGGCTGGTGGAAGGGCCGGGGCCCCGCT
This sequence comes from Gallinago jamesoni, assembly GCA_025769975.1. Lineage (NCBI taxonomy): Eukaryota > Metazoa > Chordata > Aves > Charadriiformes > Scolopacidae > Gallinago > Gallinago jamesoni. The sequence continues at coordinate 18,733,803 of JAOQGH010000069.1, read as the reverse complement.
CTCCTCTCCCCTCCCCAGGAGTGGAGGGGGCTGCAGGCACCTCTCCCCTCCCTTGGGTGATTTAAACATCTGTCGCTGGGGAAATTTATCAGGACATCACAACTACTGTAAGAGGTCAATCCTCTTACTTGTAATGTTCTCAGTTTTGAAATAAAGTTTTAAAAAAGAGTGCTGAAACATTTTGCAGCTTAATTAGCAGCGTGTGTGCGTGTGGGAAGTTTGATGAGGAAGCCTGATTTGCTGATTGGAAACAAACCACTTTCTCTTTGCGTTGGCATCACCAAGTGTGAAGCAGGAGCAAAGTGCTCCCGTAGTCGCCACACACTGTTTGTTTCAAAATGTCACCGTTAACGCCATTCGAAGGTTGGGCCACCGGCCCAGGGGACACCCCCCGGCTCCGTGCCCAGCCCTGCTTCGTGCTCGTTACGGCGCCGTTCCTGGACCTTGGTGGAGCAATGGCACCAGGGCACGTCCCTGCTGGGACCAGAGAGGCTCTGCGTGTTGCGGATTCTTGTGCGTGAGAGTTTAGGGATGGAGATCTTTGCTCTGCTGACAGCTGTGGAGTTTTTTGTTAACTAAACCTTTAATGGGAACCTGCAGCAGCGCCTGCCACCGCTGTGGGGACAAGGGCAGGAGGCTGCTGGAGACCCAGCTCTTCCTGTGGCCTGGTCAGGGGGTTCCTCTGCTCTCCCCATCCCTGGAGGGGTTCAAGGGCAGGTTGGAGGGGGCTTGGAGCAACCTGGTGTGGTGGGAGGTGTCCCTGCCCAGGGCAGGGGGTGGCACTGGGTGGGCTTTAAGGTCACTTCCAACCTGAACCATTTGATGATTCTGTGACTGTATGAAAAACAGAAGGTATTTCCCCCGCACATCCAGCTGCGTGTTCTGCCAAGGCCGAATCCTGAAGCCCCTGCAAGGAGGAGCGCTGCTTATAGAATCATAGAAGGCTTAGAAGGTCCCATGGGTCTCAGCTCAGGGCAGAGAGATGGCTTAGGTGATGCTCCTGGAGGGGCTCAGTTTTTCCCTCTGGTTCAGTGAAGGCTCCTTTGCTCCCCTGAGCCAGCCCATGGGATCTGGGGCTGTCGGGCAGGATGGAGGAGGACAAACCTCTGCAGGCCTTGCACAGCACAGTGGAGCAGGAGCCAGAGCTGTGCCTGGGAATGATGGCCACTCCTCACCCTCTAGCATCACATCCTTGAATTCTTTCTCTTTCCCTTCCCTTCCTTTCCCTTCCCTTACCCTCTCCTCCCCATTCCTTTCCCCTTTCCTTTCCCCTTTCCTTTCCCCTTCCCTTCTCCTCTCCTCCCCATTCCTTTCCCCCTTCCTCCCCTTTCCTCTCTTTGCCCCTTTTCTTTCTTTACCCTTTTTCCCCTTCTCCTCCTCTCTTTGCCTCCCCTTCCCCTCCCTCAGCAGTTCCGGCAGCCCCTGGCCCAGCCGGCAGCACCCCGTCCACCCCACTCCCTTGAGCCATCACCCAAGCCAGGCCCTGGCGCTGCTGGTTGCTGGTGGTCGTCTGAGGCCACGCAGAGCCAGTGTGTGACCATCATCACAGCGCTGGCACCGGCAGAGCCCCAAGGGGCTGCTCCTCGGTGGATGGGGAAGGAGCAGCTTCTCGGGATGCTCGGGCTGGGACCCAGGCTCCCTGGTGGCTGCCGGTGCCGAGTTGCAGGAGCCCAGCGGGGAAGCAGCCGATGCTCCCGGCCGGCTGAGTGTCCAGCTGGATGCAGGGCCGTGACGATGTCCCCGTGCCACAGCAAGCCTCCCCCGGGATCACCCCTCTGCCTCTGCCCCTGGGAGAGCCCCACCGCCTTCCCCGCGCTGCTCCTCCCGCGGGGTCACCCCCCGCAGTCCAGGCTCCCGTTGGGTTTCCAGCATCCCACCGAGGAGGTGAGAAACCGCTTGAATGAGCCACAAGCCAGGGCTCCGGGGCTGGCCCTGGAGGACTGAGAACCAGAGGCGAAGAGAAGAGAAGCAAAATCAAGTGGATTCCTGCCCATCTTCCTCCTCTGCCCGTTCCCTGCTGATCTGGATCCGATGCGTTGACGGACAGAAATGAGAGGAAAGGCTTGTCTCTCCTCCTGGGCTTTTCTCCCCTCTCTGCTCCCCCTGCTCCACCACCCCAGGCTCTCTTCTGGGGTGAGAGTTTCTCCTCAGAGAGGTTCCCCTCTGAGCCCCAGCTCCCCAGGGAATGCCATCATGTCTGCGATTTCATTTCTCTTTTAGCTCCTTTTTCCTTTTGCTGTCTGGGAGGCAGGGGGATGGCGGGGGCTGTGTTTGGCCCCTGCCAATGCAGAGCAGCCAAACTGAGAGGGTACCCTCACCCCTGGGGATACCCTCACCCCCTGGGGATACAACCCACCCACCCCCCCCCAAAAAGAGTTTACACCACGTGGCTCCAAGGCAGCAAACGAGCTCAAGCCCTCAGGACCAGGCTGGGATGGCAGCCCCCCAGAGCCCCCCCTGCAGAGCTCTGCCATCTCCCCTTGCCCTAGGAGCACGGAGGGAAGGGCTCTGACATCTGCCTCCCCCAGCTGGGCAGGGTGAGAGCATCGCCCTCCTGAGTGCAGCACCCAAGGGGCAGGGATGCTGCTCAGCAGAGCACAGGAGGGTCCCTTGTCCCCAGAGCCATGGGGTGGCAGGGTCCTGCTATCCCATGGGGTGCTCAGGTATGGTGTCTCATCTTGGTGCCCAGAGCACGTGTCTCAGCTGGCTGAGGACTGATGCGTTCATCGCTGCCCGGTCCTCAGCGCTGCACGTCACCTCCAAGGGTGGAAAGTCCCCTTGGCTGCCCGGCTGGCAGAGCTGAGCCCCACGGGCTTTGCCATCTGCCCTCTGCCTGGTCTCAGTCCACCCCACTTCAGCCCATTACACAGATTCCCCTTTGCCAGCCCCACCGTTGGGGGATCTTTGGCGGAGGAGTCGGTGATGGGGGTTACCCACACGCCCACGGCTCTCCTGGCCTTTTGCTCGCCGGCAGAGCGATGCCAGAGGGAGGAAGGTGACTCAGCCTTGCAGTAAAAGACAGGTTCAGGCAGCAATTAATGTTTTATAAAAGCAAGAAATCTTGCTGCTGCCACAACTTAAGGAGCATGGGGCAGGGAGCGGAGCAGGAGGAGGAGGTGGCCGGAGGAAAGCAGAACAGAGGAGCTGGCTTACCAGCCCAAGGGTGGGCTACTGTCAGCCACACCAAGCCGAGAGCCACGGGCTTCCATGCTGCTGGGCACAGCAGGAGCCCTCATTCCATGCTGACAAGCTCCAGCAATAGTTATCCACAGGCTGGGAGGTGTCACGCAGGATCGGGCTCCCAGGATGATGGAAACATGGAGACAGGAGGGTCAGGAAGAGGCAGGGGATTGGGGGGCAAAGGTAGGAGGAGCAGAGGGACCCAGGGCACCAGAGGCATCTTCGTAGCAGGGAAGGATGTGATGGATGGGAGTGTCCTCCCAGCATGAGGCAGATGGGAAGGGATTCAAAACCGGCACAGGAGCAGAGAGGAGGGAGGGAGGTTGGGACCACTGTGCCCAGGGCTGGGGGCCACAGCCTGAAAGCTGGAAGAGGAACAAAGTGACACTGAAGGTGCTAGAAGCTGATGGAGCTGGGTGGTGGGTCCCATCCTGTCCCCTCGTCACTGCCTTTGCCCAGCGCTGGCCCATCAGGATGGAGCGAAACCACCCGCCGGCATCTGTGGGGTCCCTGCACGTCCCGGGTGTGTCCCTGCCCCGGGCCCTGCAGTGCCACCGGTTGGCACCACGGCACAAAGCTGTCCCAGGCAGAGCCGAGACTCGTGCCTTTGCCTTCCCCAGCAGTGCCCCGGTGATGCTCACCCACTGCCACCGGCACTGGGAGGGACCCACCACCCCATGGTGGGATCCCAACACCCTCCTGTGTGGGACCTCACCTGCTGGGGGGGGGGGAGCCATTTCCAGGGCGGTTTGGCAGTGAGGTCAAGGGGAAAAGCATCCCCCCCTCCATCCATCCCCTCTCCCTCTCCATCCAGCCCTTCTCCACTCTCCATTTTTCCCCTCCATCTCCGTCTTTTCCTCCCTCCCCTCTATCCATCCTCCGCTCCCAGGTTTAGGGGGGACACACCCATCTCCTTTGAAATGGGACTAATTGGAGGCAGCCAGGTTGGGAACCTAATTAGTGGGCTTTAAAAAGATCAGCCAGGGTGCTTTGTGTAGCACAGGGATTTGTCAGAGATGCTGGTAGGGAGGGGACCCCCACCCGGGTGGGCACCGGCCCCTTCCTTGGGAATCCCAGGCATCGGGGCTGGGAAAGGGACCTCCTGGAGGCCACCACTGATCGGTGCTGAGGGTTTTGGGGGCAGCTGGTAGGTCCTGGCAAAGTGCCACCGGAGCCGCGGGGACAGCTATGGGTGCCACAGCCTTTTGTGGGTAAAGGCTCAGGCTGGCGTCCCTGGCCCCACAGTGTCACCATCCCCTGGGGACACACTGGATGTCACCCCCGTCCCAGCCCTCCTCAGGCCTGCCCCATTGACGGGGGGGTGGGGTATGTGGACCTCCCATCACCCACATTGGGGTCCCACCCACTGTAGCTGGGTGTCCTCCAATACCTGGGTGCACCCCCTCCACCCCTGGGTCACCACCATAAATGGATGCCCCCTCCCCCCCCCCCACCTAGATGCCCCCCAGTCCTGGGTGCCTACCCCACACCTCGATGCCCCCCAGTCCTACATGCCCCCCGTTCCTGAGTGTCCACCGTCCCTAGATTCCCCCCACACCTAGATGCCCACCCCACAGCTGGGTACCCCCCTTTCTTGGTACCCACCCTTCCTGGATGCCCCCCACTTGTAGATAATCTCCTTCCTGGGTGCCCCCCCCGGATGCTCATCCCACACCTAGGTGCCCCCCAACCCTGGCTGCTCCCCAAATCCCAGATTCCCACACACACCCCTAGATGCCCCACCCCTCCAGATCACCCCATAAACAGATGCTCCCCACCTGTAGGGGGGGGGGGGGGGGGGGGGGGGGGGGGGGGGGGGGGGGGGGGGGGGGGGGGGGGGGGGGGGGGGGGGGGG